>JAOTOL010001563.1:270000-870000 GCA_034440575.1 Imbricaverruca yamaguchii
GTGAACCACGATCACACAGTAATCACACGGCAGTCACACACATCGCCCTGAGATCGGCGCGACGGACCACTTACCACGGTTCTGCGTATGACGTCACTTCAGGTCACTGAGGCGCCGTGGCTGCCGAAGGTGGCGGCTGCTACGTCGCCACTCCCCACCGACAGCCGAGGCTGGTCCGTGGCTGGTGCTGGCTGCCGAAGGTGGCGGCTGCTACGTCGCCACTCCCCACCGACAGCCGAGGCTGGTCCGTGGCTGGTGCTGGCTGCCGAAGATGGCGGCTGCTACGTCGCCACTCCCCACCGACAGCCGAGGCTGGTCGTGGCTGGTGCTGGCTGCCGAAGGTGCGGCTGCTAGGTCGCCACCCCCCACCGACAGCTGAGGGTGGTCCTTGGGCGATGCCGTGTCGCAGGGGCGGCCGCTTCTGAATCTCCGGTTTGTTGCGGGCGGGTGCGTAGTTACGCTAGAAACTTGTCTGGGAAGCTGGCGCCGCTGCCGAGCCGAACCAACTCAGCAGAGCTCTAGATAGCTCCTCAACGAAGAAACTGTGGATCTGTACTGACCCGTTCAAGCGTCAACGTGACGTTGAAGTTAAAGAAGTTAAAAAAATTTAAAAGGAAAAATAGTTAAAGGCCTTAAAAAGAACGATAAGGACACCGTTCGCCAAATGGAGCGAACATGCGGAACCTGCTGTATATATATATATGGGGAGGGGTATATATATCGGTAATTTGATACGTTGATTGTTCCCTTCTTTATTATTTAGTTCTTTATATGTTGCATTTGTTTTTTTTATACTTTTATTTGTTTATTTCGGAAATCACGCGTCTGCTCGTACTGGTTTCCGAAGGCAGCATATTCGTCCATATATTCCGAGCATCAATCTAGAACAAATATTATCTTCCAGAACTTCACAGTCTTCAGATATCAACTATAAACATTCCTCAGATAAACAGATGCTCCTGAAGTCAACCTTCCTCAGACGCTCCTGAAGTCAACAGTCACCAGTTGAACAACACACCCGATACTCCTGGAGTCAACAGTCGCATGATTCACGGCGTAGCCGTGCGGGACTCCACTGGCGGCGGGCGTTCTCAAGAGCTGCTACCAGCACGCAGGGAGAAGGGCAAGATGTCGGGGATTCTTTCGATATTCGTAAGCTACCGAGGAGTACCAACTGTTCAACACATTTCGCAAAAACAACCAGCTGCAATCGCACTTCCTGGGAAAATACAGCCTGGAACGTATGCTATACTTACTGCTCTACGGGACGCCATGCCACAAAAGAAAAACTTGAAGCAGGCATGTTCATGCATCCACGGGTAATCGAGGAAGAAAAGAAGACAAACGCCGCAAATACATTGTACATTGAGCCAAGACAGCCGTAATCCTGTCAGTGCGGGCGTCGATTTCTGTGAAAATCGCTCGTATGCACGCACACACACACACACTCGATGGTAGCTACAGCCACTGCTCGGTGGAAGCCTACGAATTGTTGGGCCCGTATCGTTTACTGATTGCGTGTGTCCGATGCATTTGCAGTGTTCGCATCTACATGGTGCATCGGTGACTGCCGGTAGGACTGGTATCGCTAACTGATCGTCCGTGTCTAATGTAACTGTAGTGTTCGTGCTCACTTGGTGCATCGGCCACTACCGGTAGGATGGGTGGGTATCCACGTAACGAATTTTCGTTGAAAAAATGCATATCTTAGCAGCATAACTGTTCTAACTATGATCTGAGCAACCTTATCCTGATCTGATGGAAGGTGGTAGCCAAAACGTAGGCATCATGCAATGGACTGATTTATATTAAACTTTAGAGTTGGCTTTCATCACTTCGGCATCGATGTCCCTACTGAGGCACCTATAACTGTAAGCATGCATACACACGCACACGCGCGCACACACAGAGATACATACATATATATATATATACATATATTGCCTAGAAGGACTATACACTCTGATGTCTTCCTCAAATATTGCTGTGGCACAGCCCTTGATTAGACGCATGTAACAGGCATGGCACAACTACGCTCGCTAATTCCAGCTGACGTGAGCACGCGCTCTGGTTAACTAAACTTGGGTATAAAATCATCTGCAGCTCAAGAGCAGTGACACCATGCAGTGGCACCACACAGCGGTGGCACCACGCAGCGGTGGCACCGTGCAACAGTGGCACGATGCCGTGTTCCCAGTGTCTAGTGCTGCCCGTCAGAGCCGCGGGTCACTAGCTCACGCCAATGTGACCGCAGCCAGTGGGGGACTCAGTCTGAAGAGGTCTGACCGGCTCTGTGACCGGCCGAACCTCGCCCGGCGCCCGTCTGACGGCCCGCGGTCACAGTATGAGAGCTCCCTGGCTTCGGAGGCGGAACAAATGCACTTCCGTCCGCACGGCCTACCCTGGCGGCCACCTGGCGAACCAGAGGTGTGCCGTCGTCCACCGGAGGGCAGCGCACGAAGGATGCCGAGTCGCCTGTTGAGAACGCTGAGCACTGGTCTGTCTCTGTCGAGCTGGCGCTGGCGGGAGGCGAGGGGCGCGTCGCCGATGGACAGTGGCACCTGGACAACGGCTGCTCATGCCTCCCGCCGGGGAGCAGCAGCACACCATGGGAGCGCAGAGTTGTCGGCAAGTCTTGCCCCGCGTCTGACGGAGGGGGAAAACGTCAGCCATGCTGTAGACAGCCGCGGGATCACGCTGCAGATAACCGAGCACCAGATAATGAGCAGGAGCACCAGATAATGAGCAGGACACCAGATACTGAGCAGGAACACCAGATGTTGAACAGGAGCACCAGATGTTAAGTGTAATGGCCGAGAGTTCTATCTGGTAGCCGCAGGCTCTCTCCATCTGTTCAAGGGCCTTCTTCGTTCGCTTAGGGTTTCTTTTTACTGATGGGAACTACTTCCGTCAGGTAGTGGACCTTTCCAACTCTTCTGAGCCCTCGCTCTCGGCCCAGGGCGCTTCATACCAGCTGGCCCATTCCACTACAAATCGGCAAGAGCATAATACCCAATGTTTAATTTTTTGACGAAAATAATTGTGTTGTCTGATGCGCCGAATCCAGCTGTGCCATTTCTTAAATAGAAAGTTCAGGGCAACGGTCAAGGAGTTATAGCCTCGGGAATATTTCAGTTGCTACCTAGAAAGGGTGTCTTTTGAGGTCCTTAACACAATGCAGTACAACAAGAATTGTGTAAAAGTGCATATCGATAAACTCGCAATAATCCACTGCATGCTTCAGTTACTTCGAAACTTTTGCTTACGGGCTATTTGAAATCATGGCATCGTGACCAAAGATCACGTGATCTACTTTGACATTCGGGCCAGTTTCAATGCAATTTGAAAAGGTGCAAGAATGAAGTTCGATATTTTATCGTTCGAAGGAAAAAAGGGTTTATCCATAAAACTACATGTCCATTTTAAATTAACCATGCATGTTTTTTTGCACTATTTTATCATGACCTGTTTTAACATGTGCTTAGAACGGTGTATTACTAAAATATAAGTCTTTTGAAGTTCGAGGCACGTGATGGGATGGAAATGTTAGCCAACTGATCTTGCGTGCTGTGTTGCAAAACTATTATTCTCGTGGGATTAAAAACAAATGGCAAGATGTCTCATAAGCATAAATGGCAAATTGTCGCAGTAGATGATTTTTAGCTATCCCCTACGATGGGTGAGAAGGAGAGAGATACAACGAGAGAAAAGCATCCACAACATAGCAATCACATTATGGTAGCCGAGAAACTATTCGCACAGTCATTTAATGCATCGTTAAAATAAAAATATATGAATGTAGTGAAATATCAGGATGGGCACAAACAAGGGGTGGAGCCTTGTTTGGATGCCCAGTGTTGACTGCTCACTCTGGCTGACCGTGATGCCTGTGAAGCGAGGAAATTTCTGCGAGTGTCAGGCGCAGACGGGGTGAAAGTAAAGCTATGTTATGTTCTAACTCGTGTGGTCGGGGGCTAAACATACATGACAGAAATGTCTTCACATTTGAGTAGGTGGCCCATTACACGACAAATAGACAAATGAAGGGACCAAAATAGCGCCATACACTTCATATGTTGATGGGAATACACATATAGAGTAAGTTTTGCTCTATAATTCAGCTGTGCCATTTTGAGAAATATCGGAACAACGGCTTAAAAGTCATAGCCTCGGATATTTTGAGAGGTCAGGTAAGTCTTTGGAGGCCTTGAACTCAATGAAGAGCAACACGAATTGCACGAAGCTACGCTTCGCTGAGCGAGTCATGATCGACTGCATCTGATGTCAATTTCGAAATTTGTGTTCACGATTTAAAAAAAAATATCGTGAGCTTATGGTCTAAGATAACGTGACCTAGTTTGACCTTCGAGACAGTTACAATGCTACGTTGGAAGTGCAGAAATGACGAAGGGTATTGGAATATGTTTTCACGTCATGCAATATATCAATGTGAGCATGTACAAAATTTACCATCGTATTTCACATACAACACCGAAGGGTTTATAGTCCAGCAACCACTGTAATATCAACTACTTTCTAGCATTTCAAACATCACATTCTGGAAATGAAAAGATTAACCACATTAAGCGTATTCATCGTATTCATCATTAAGCGTAAGCGCATTCATTTTGAAAAGTTTGAGAACAAATTTAGTATGCACGCATCTATTGACACATGCTGCGCCTAAAATTGATCTAATTTCATCATGAGTCTCCACATCGGTATAATAAAATATACTAATACAATTGCACAATGTAGCGCAATACAACAATGCGTAGCAGTACGGTATTATAATGTAATACAAGGTAACGACCTGCAAATCTGCAGATCATCCCATACCTTCTCAGGAATTTAGTTCAAACTGATGATAATTTGTGTTCATTCCGTTTTGTTATGTTGAGCGCTTCGGCCTCCTGAATACGATTTTACTGATTTTACTAAAAAGGTGTTTGAAAAGTAAGCTGCTGTAAATACAAGGTCCATGAACCGCGCTTAGCATCGCGAATGACGCGTCGGGTCCTTGCTCGTTTATGGTTACCGATGATTAAATTTTCTTGATTGGGATGTCGTAAATGATCTCTAAATGCTCTTTTTCTTACCGCAATGACCTTGGGAATTCCTTGACATCACCAAGGTACTGGTTTCCTTTTTGTGAGTGGTTTTGTGAGTGGAATAATTGTGGAGGCTGCCTCGAAAAGTGTATTTGTAAGTGAGTTAATGTTTTCGGCGTGATAAATATTTGGGTTGTATTGAGTATGTAAAAGTTCCTGAAATGTTGTCCAATCTGCCTTCGAAATTTTCCAGCGGGGGATAAAACTGGGTGTGGTATTGGTTATTGTTGAAAATGTGGGTGTTAATTTGATGGGGAAGTGGACATTGACATGAATGTCGGTGTCAATGGTCCAGTCAAAATCATTGGCCAGAGTCGGAGAGCATACTATAAATCAATAGCTGTTTCTGTATGATGTTCAAGGTGAAAAAAAATTGGTTCTCCGGTGTTAAGTATTACTAAATTATTTCGATCTAAAATGTATTCAATGATGTGACCGCGAGTATCTCCATGGATATGTGGATCCCATGCTGGACTACGTGCATTAAAGTCACCGAGTAATATGAACGGGTTCTTGCAATGTGCTATAAGGTTTTCTAATTGTGTAAAAAAGTGTTGTCGAAATGTGACGGAATATAAATGGAGCATGCACCTATATTATCACCGCGTAAACGTAAAGTACAAGCTGCTGCTTGTAAAGGTGAGCTAAGTGTAATTTGTATATGTGTAAAATCATTATTTATGTATAGTGCCGTACCGCCACTGCGATGTGGTCCACGGACCTCGTCGTAACGATACAGTGAAGTTAACAATAAAAAAGATTGAAGTTGTATGAACCAGTAGGCAAAAATGATATTTCTTGGAGTGCAATGAGAATAGGTGTGAGAATACTGGAAACAACTTTCATTTCTGCCAATTTTGATATCAAACTGCAGCAGTTCCATTGCAATAATACGGCCATATGTTATAAAGATGTGTTTGTGTGCACCTTTTGGTGCGTGCCTGTTCCATGCGTGGAGGTCAGGCGGGTGCGTGGATTGAGCTCGGACGGCCCCAACCGTGCCGTCCGGCTGATCGGTGACCCTGACGACCGGCTCACGGCGGCCGACTATTGCCGCGGGGGATGACCGCCGGCTGGGAGTCGGTCGGGTCACGTGGTCGCCGGCCGGCACCGGGCGCGCCGGGCTCTGCCGGCGGGCCCCAGAAGTTGCGCGCATTTTCCCGGCAGCCGAATGGCTGCGGGGTCTGGCATTCCTTGCAGAATTAGTTGGAGTCTGTTTGGTCGGAATGGTCTGTGTGCTTTGAGCCAGGGTGGTTTATGTAAGTGTGGTGTGTGGTGCAAGTTTTTTTTTAGCGGAACTAAACCGGGTATCACGTTAGTTTGGATCGAGGTCGTAGTAGTGTTGACGCGACGTGTGGAAGGAGCAACGGTGGCCGCCTGGGCGTAAGTTTTAGTTAATGGAGAGGCGGCCTCTACAGACCGTCAGGCCTGGCGGTACGACCGTCAGGCCGGTCATGGCCTTGGCAGTGCAGATCTCCTCCTTGCGCCATACTGGACAGAGGGGTGATGTGGTCAGGTGGTCGGATGTGTTGCAGTTGAGACAATGGACAGGTTTGGAGCAGGTGGAATCAGGATGGGGTGGTTCACCACACTTTGGACAGGGGGCTGTTTAGCGACGAGTCTTACTGCCATGCCCAAAGCGCTGTAAATTGGAACAGAGGAGAGGATTGTGGATAGAGACTCCGACTTGGTAGCGGATGTAGCCGGCGAGGAGTGTGTTGGGGAGAGTGGTAGAATTGTAGGTCATGACAAGGAGGCTCGTATCACGTTTCTGGGCGTCTTTGAAGGAAGTGATGCGTCGGACATGGGTCACCTCCGGCCCGGACTCCGCCTGGATGTCCTCCTTAGGCATGAAGCAGAGCTCCGGCGCGAAGACGGTGCTCTTGGTGGTGTTGCGGTTGGAATGGAGAGTGATCGTGACTGATTTTCTACAAAATATGGTGGTGCAGAGGAGGGCTTTGGTCTGGGCTCAGGATGGGGTTGTGATCACTAAGGTCTCGTTGGTAGGGTCTTGAATATCGGGATAGACTAGGGAGCAGATGGCGAGGAGTTGTTTAGTCGGCCAAAAAAGCGTTGATAAGGCGAAAGGAAACGGATTCCTCGACAGGCTTGACAACGACGTACGAGCCAGCACTGTCGAGGTAGGGTTGGATTGGTTCAGGTTGGAAGGGCGTGGTCTGGTTCGGGCGTGGGTCAGCGGTGTGGATCACGATGGTTTGGTCCGGAATGCGAGACAGGTTCGTGGTCTGGGAGCGAGCGGGGGCCGGCGAGGCGCAAATGACTTCCATGGCGTCATCCAAGGGAATTGTCCGGCGCGGGTCATCAGTGGTTTTGTCGAGAGGTCGAGGATCATGGGCCGAGTCAAGTGTCGCGCGCTGGTCATCAGCTGTGGTCAGAGGGGGAAGTTCAGAGCCGGAGTCCGTTGACGAGCGTGGGTCCGTGTCCCTTTTCCTTTTTTCACATTACGGGGAAACCCCTACCCAACGAAGTGTAACTAAACACGAAGAACAAAGGGAACGGAAATACGGCGACGGTGCAAATGGAGCGGGGCGAAGGGTGTCACCCCACTAGAAAAAGAAATGAGAAAGGAGCGACGGGTGTCACCCCACGAAAATGAAAAATAAAAAAATGCTAAATGAGCAGTGGATCGCGCCAAGTGGCAGAACAGATCGCGCAGTGATCGTCACACCAAGAAATATTGCGAGGCTGACTAATCATGAACTGTCCATGGTGATCTGTCACTGCAATAATATCAATCAACACAATTTGTGGCAGCGCGCATCCTAACACATCTCACTCCACCCAGAGCCGGGTGAAGTGAGATGCGGGGCGGGTGCTAATGGTAGCTCCATTAGCACACGCCCCACATCGGTAGACAGTTCAATGAAATATTACGGTGCCGTGGGTCACTGGTGCAAACTTGTGGTACCCCTGTGCTCCCTTCACCGTGGTAGCTTTCAAGAAGCGTTTGATGAGGTGGATCGTGACGGCCATTTCCTCCTGCTTTGACACGAATATGAACTTGATGCAGCTGACTAGGTTGTGCGACATATGCTCAAACATGTGCTCGGCCGTCAGTGCCCAAGCGGGCGCTTGAGGCTCTCCTGAGCCGCGGCACGCTTGGCTGCTCCCCCTTGCTGTCACAAGCGCCCTTGCCATGGCATGCGACGAAAAAGCCATTCACAGTGTAGTGGTTGAGTTAGCCAGTAGATGTCGCCGCAGTCGTCTCCTCAGCTGAGGTGTGCAAGCCCAATACAGTTATCGTTCTGACTTCCCCGTGTGTGTATCGTGCCCTACGGTGGACTCGAATGGAATCGAAACATGGCGCAGTCGGCAGGATATGCGACCTGAACAGCAACTTTTGCCTGTGGCTGGCCCCAGACTTCTCTGGTTGGGTGGCTTTTGAAAGCCACCCAACGGGGACGAGTGGCCTAGGGGTAAGTTGTTCGTCTCACAATCGAAAAGTTGTGGGTTCGAGTCTCACCTGTCGCTACTCTTCGCCCGCGACCAATCGGCGCGAGAGATTGGCGACGCTACATGACTCAATGGTCGATGTGTCGTAAACCAATAACCAACCAACAAAGCCACACAACCAGAGAAGCTCGACTTCGCGACAGACCGCGGGAAGAGATTCAAGATTAGATGAGACGACTTCACCTGTTATCTGGACTGCATACACAACCTCTGAATCTGGCGACCTTGGCTTTGACCAAAAGTACACAAAACTGCCTTGGAGGGGTTTTGAACAGTTTTATGTATTTTCGATGACCTGAGACCATAGCCGACGTCATCAGATTCTAAAGTCCAAATATATCTATTATGTTTCGTCGATTGGTGAATGTTTCATGAAATTCGATTCAGTAGTTTAGGATCATGGGCAACAATGAAAGATAAAACATGGTTCTTTGGCGACCTTAGGTCATGGTCAAGGCCACCATATTGCAAAGTCCCAAGTCAATCGATCATGCTGCATATATTTATGAAGGTTTTATGGAATTTTGTTGGCCCGTTTATTAGCATAGCGTGGCAACATTTTCCAAAATGTCTGTTCCAAATCCAGATGGTTATTTGGCAGCCTTAGCTTACGGTGAGGGCCACCACACTCAGTAGTCGACCAAAAGTCACCACTCGTAAATCTACCCTCATGCATCGATTTGTGAAGATCCCATGACGTTGGCTCGGTGGTTTATGAGCATAGGCGTAGCAACAACTCCTGGTAGCAGAGTGGACTCCGCCTCAGGTAAGTCACCTTTGTCGCTGGCATCGGCAGCCGAGGAATTGCGGCAGCAGGGAGGAATCAGTGCACCCGAGTTGCCACGCACCACGTAGCACGTGAATACCGCCACACTCTGCAGACAACACAGGAAACGCATGGATGAGCCGGACAGGCACCACGTGGCTCATAGCTGGCACCACACTCTGCGGACCACAGGGAACGCATGGATGAGCCGGACAGGCACCACGTGGCTCATAGCTGGCACCACACTCTGCGGACCACAGGGAACGCATGGATGAGCCGGACAGGCACCACGTGGCTCATAGCTGGCACCACACTCTGCGGACCACAGGGAACGCATGGATGAGCCGGACACGCACCACGTAGCACGTGAATACCGCCACACTCTGCAGACAACACAGGAAACGCATGGATGAGCCGGACACGCACCATGTGGCTCATAGCTGGCACCACACTCTGCAGACCGCAACGACCCTCGCGAGTCTACACCAGAGTTACCGTACACCAGGCATTACATAACTACCACCACACTGAGTACCACAGGGTCACTCGTGAGTTCATACCAGAGTTACCGTACACCAGACATTACATAACTACCACCACACCAAGGAGACCACAGGACCACTCGTGAGTCCATACCAGAGTTACCGTACACCAGGCATTACATAACTACCACCACACTGAGTACCACAGGGTCACTCGTGAGTCCATACCAGAGTTACCGTACACCAGACATTACATAACTACCACCACACAAAGGAGACCACAGGACCACTCGTGAGTCCATACCAGAGTTACCGTACACCAGGCATTACATAACTACCACCACACTGAGTACCACAGGGTCACTCGTGAGTCCATACCAGAGTTACCGTACACCAGACATTACATAACTACCACCACACCAAGGAGACCACAGGACCACTCGTGAGTCCATACCAGAGTTACCGTACACCAGGCATTACATAACTACCACCACACTGAGTACCACAGGGTCACTCGTGAGTCCATACCAGAGTTACCGTACACCAGACATTACATAACTACCACCACACCAAGGAGACCACAGGACCACTCGTGAGTCCATACCAGAGTTACCGTACACCAGACATTACATAACTACCACCACACCAAGGAGACCACAGGACCACTCGTGAGTCCATACCAGAGTTTCCGTACACCAGGCATTACATAACTACCACCACACCAAGGAGACCACAGGACCACTCGTGAGTCCATACCAGAGTTACCGTACACCAGGCATTACATAACTACCACCACACCGAGGAGACCACAGGGCCACTCGTGAGTCCATACCAGAGTTGCCGTACACCAGGCATTACATAACTACCACCACACCGAGGAGACCACAGGGCCACTCGTGAGTCCATACCAGAGTTACCGTACACCAGGCATTACATAACTACCACCACACTGAGTACCACAGGGTCACTCGTGAGTCCATACCAGAGTTACCGTACACCAGACATTACATAACTACCACCACACCAAGGAGACCACAGGACCACTCGTGAGTCCATACCAGAGTTACCGTACACCAGGCATTACATAACTACCACCACACCGAGGAGACCACAGGGCCACTCGTGAGTCCATACCAGAGTTGCCGTACACCAGGCATTACATAACTACCACCACACCGAGGAGACCACAGGGCCACTCGTGAGTCCATACCAGAGTTACCGTACACCAGGCATTACATAACTACCACCACACCGAGGAGACCACAGGGCCATTCGTGAGTCCATACCAGAGTTACCGTACACCAGGCATTACATAACTACCACCACACTAAGTACCACAGGATCACTCGTGAGACCAGTGTAATGAAAATGTACCTGAAGGTGCCAAGCCACCAGTCGTATGATTTTAGACAATACCCGAAAATAGAGACATATTGTTGTTGTTGCCGAATACACCGTATACCCCCTATTCTCCAAATTGTGTAGAAGGCACGTTGTGAATCTCACAGGTCACAGGTGATGAGCTTGGCGGTGACCTGCCCTATGGCATGGAGATGCCACATGAGACTGAGCCAGGGCTTTTGCAAGAGATGCCGCCGGATAGTCGAAGCTCACCGTCAGGACGCAGAGAGCAGCGAACACCACCTGCCAGATGACACCGGCGAAGTTGATGTACAGTGCACTGGCGATGACGAGCAACACCAGCGTCACTTCGATCAGGTGCGAGTACAACATCAGGTCCAGCCTGGCAGAGTGTCACGGCAGTTGAGATCAGGTCAGGTCAGGTCAACACACATCAACTGGGCTGTGTCAATATCCCGGTCAATAGTGCAGCACACTGATATTCCAAGTAAGTGGAACAAAATGAAAGTCACTCTGTAAAGAAATGGAACATTTTCTCTTGGACGAAGCAAAAGCCCCGAAGTATTTCGATTGTTTCATTGAAAATGGATAAGAGTATGGGTCTGGGGTCGAGAGAATGGCACGGCATTAGTTGTCCCCTAGACCAGCAGGAGTGTGCCTGACCGGACGCCAAGTGGAACTGGATGTGCGCAGGCTGCGCTGAACCACGCCAGCTTAGGTATTCCAATATCGGAAACAGATGTGCCCACGCATTGGCAACTCCACCGTGAAGGTGGAGGCGGGGCAGGCACCCCCTTCCAGATTTCCTGGAACTCAGCATTCTGCGTGCATGGGGATACATCGCCTGAGCATCCTTTCGCCACTCACATATTTGGATGGGTGGTGTGGCTGTGGGTCGCATGTTGGAACCCCTACAGGCGCGCACCAGCCTGGCTAGTGGCCGTTAGCTTTACAACTCACCGACTGGCTGGCTCACAGAACGGCGTCGCCAACCTCTCACGCCGATTAGTCGCGGGCGAAGAGCAGCGACAGGCAGGATTCGAACCAACAACCTTTCGGCTGGGAGGCGAGCATCCTACCCTGAACTACTCGTTCGGCATGCCCACCTGGAGTTGACCCAACCACTGCTCTGCAGTTTGGGCCGAGCCACCTTCAGCAGCAGCAGGGCACGCACGTAGATGTGCAGCAGCGTGTCCAGCAGGAGCAGCGCCGCCACGGGCAGCACGACGCCGTAGAAGAAGCTGGAGGTATGCACAATCCACCAGGAGCGCACGCTGTCCCAGCCGTGCGTGTGCTGAGTGGTGACGGTGGCAGCCATCACGAGCACAGGCACTCCTGCTGCCACACGGTCACCGGGTCAGTGGGTCACCGGGTCAGTGGGTCACCGGGTCAGTGGGTCACGGTCAGGGCGCCGGGTCACCAACAGCACAGTCAACTGAAAGCACACTGTCACGTCATCAGCAGCCACGAAGATGTTGGTCGGGTGGTCATGTCACCAGATCACGTCTTCGTTGACACTAGGAGAAGCTAGGGTAAGTCCGGAACAGGAGGTGGCAGTTATCATTGCTGGTTCCTCTCCGATATACAACTTTTAGCACCCGACTTCTCCTGTCATCCTTCCCTTCCACGCACCACGCACCGCTACCCCTCGCTTGCTTCTCACCGAGCGACAGGAACGGCACTATGTACTTGAAGTAGTTTGGCTGTCCAGGCAGTCTGTACAGTCGATGTTGTTCGCCAAACACGTGCATCTTGATAGCCAGCTGCGTGCTCTGAGCAGACAGAATCAAACACTGCAACGCCGCCGCAACCACGGCCAGCGAACCCTGCGAACCAGAGCAGAATCAGACACTGCAGCACTACCACACACTGCAGCACTACCACAACTACGGCCAGCGAACCCTGCGAACCAGAGCAGAATCAGACACTGCAGCACAACCACACACTGCAGCACTACCACAACCACGGCCAGCGAACCCTGCGAACCAGAGCAGAATCAGACACTGCAGCACTACCACACCAGCACAACAACACGGTCAGCGAACCCTGTGGACCAGAGCAGAATCAGGCACTGCAGCACTACCACAACCATGGCCAGCGAACCCTGCGAACCAGAGCAGAATCAGACACTGCAGTACTACCACAACATGGCCGGCGAACCCTGTGGACCAGAGCAGAATCAGACACTGCAGCACTACCACAACCACGGCCAGCGAACCCTGTGGACCAGAGCAGAATCAGACACTGCAGCACTACCACAACACGGCCAGCGAACCCTGT
This sequence comes from Imbricaverruca yamaguchii, assembly GCA_034440575.1. Taxonomy (NCBI): domain Eukaryota; kingdom Metazoa; phylum Arthropoda; class Thecostraca; family Neoverrucidae; genus Imbricaverruca; species Imbricaverruca yamaguchii. Next base: position 283,476 of record JAOTOL010001563.1, read on the forward strand.
GAACCAGAGCAGAATCAGACACTGCAGCACTACCACACACTGCAGCACTACCACAACCACGGCCAGCGAACCCTGTGGACCAGAGCAGAATCAGGCACTGCAGCACTACCACAACACGGCCAGCGAACCCTGTGAACCAGAGCAGAATCAGGCACTGCAGCATTACCACAACACGGCCAGCGAACCCTGTGAACCAGAGCAGAATCAGACACTGCAGCACTACCACAACACGGCCAGCGAACCCTGCGAACCAGAGCAGAATCAGGCACTGCAGCACTACCACAACCACGGCCAGCGAACCCTGTGGACCAGAGCAGAATCAGGCACTGCAGCACTACCACAACCACGGCCAGCGAACCCTGTGGACCAGAGCAGAATCAGACACTGCAGCACTACCACAACCACGGCCAGCGAACCCTGTGGACCAGAGCAGAATCAGGTACTGCAGCACTACCACAACACGGCCAGCGAACCCTGTGAACCAGAGCAGAATCAGGCACTGCAGCATTACCACAACACGGCCAGCGAACCCTGTGAACCAGAGCAGAATCAGGCACTGCAGCATTACCACAACACGGCCAGCGAACCCTGTGGACCAGAGCAGAATCAGACACTGCAGCACTACCACAACCACGGCCAGCGAACCCTGTGGACCAGAGCAGAATCAGACACTGCAGCACTACCACAACCACGGCCAGCGAACCCTGTGGACCAGAGCAGAATCAGACACTGCAGCACTACCACAACACGGCCAGCAAACCCTGTGGACCAGAGCAGAATCAGGCACTGCAGCACTACCACAACCACGGCCAGCGAACCCTGTAGACCAGAGCAGAATCAGACACTGCAGCACTACCACAACCACGGCCAGCGAACCCTGTGGACCAGAGCAGAATCAGACACTGCAGTACTACCACAACATGGCCGGCGAACCCTGTGGACCAGAGCAGAATCAGACACTGCAGCACTACCACAACCACGGCCAGCGAACCCTGTGGACCAGAGCAGAATCAGACACTGCAGCACTACCACAACACGGCCAGCAAACCCTGCGAACCAGAGCAGAATCAGACACTGCAGCACTACCACAACCACGGCCAGCGAACCCTGTGAACCAGAGCAGAATCAGACACTGCAGCACTACCACAACCACGGCCAGCGAACCCTGCGAACCAGAGCAGAATCAGACACTGCAGCACTACCACAACCACGGCCAGCGAACCCTGTGGACCAGAGCAGAATCAGACACTGCAGCACTACCACAACCACGGCCAGCGAACCCTGTAGACCAGAGCAGAATCAGACACTGCAGCACTACCACAACCACGGCCAGCGAACCCTGTAGACCAGAGCAGAATCAGACACTGCAGCACTACCACAACCACGGCCAGCGAACCCTGCGAACCAGAGCAGAATCAGGCACTGCAGCACTACCACAACCACGGTCAGCGAACCCTGTGGACCAGAGCAGAATCAGGCACTGCAGCACTACCACAACCATGGCCAGCGAACCCTGCGAACCAGAGCAGAATCAGACACTGCAGCACTACCACAACCACGGCCAGCGAACCCTGCGAACCAGAGCAGAATCAGGCACTGCAGCACTACCACAACCACGGTCAGCGAACCCTGTGGACCAGAGCAGAATCAGGCACTGCAGCACTACCACAACCATGGCCAGCGAACCCTGCGAACCAGAGCAGAATCAGACACTGCAGCACTACCACAACATGGCCGGCGAACCCTGTGGACCAGAGCAGAATCAGACACTGCAGCACTACCACAACCACGGCCAGCGAACCCTGTGGACCAGAGCAGAATCAGACACTGCAGCACTACCACAACCACGGCCAGCGAACCCTGTGGACCAGAGCAGAATCAGACACTGCATCTGGGACTCAAATGTCATGCTATGTGGACGGGAAATGTTCTCACTAGAATGGATTATCACTTCCTAGAGAACTCAAGAAAACCAATTTTTAGTTAAATACCAAGGACTTTTAAAAAGTGCATATACATTTGGACATACACATTGCATACGCGGCAGGGTTTCCACTTTCGGTATTCTTGCAGGATGGCGTTGTAGCCACAGTCCTCCCAGCCCCCTCGCTGTGATCTGAATCCAGAGCAGTGTGCCATATACCGAAGGGTCGAGTCTATCCACCATATTTAGATATCGCTTGGTACAGAAACGGGGAAGGTTCAGAAATAGTTTTCTGCATTTTTCCGAAGTTTGCCAGTTCTCCAGGTGTAGTTGGACCTGATCAAAAAATGTTATCTGGGTTTCGGACCCAGGGATCCATTGGTGGCGATGCCCATAGTGCTTGGGTTTGCGTGCACGACAGGTACCGGACAGTCAACTGTTTATGACACACCCGTGACGTACCCTCGTCGGTAAGTCACAGGACACATGTGACCTACCCTCGGCGGCGAGTCACGTGACGACACCAGGAACACCAGCATGGCGGCGCTCAGCACGCCGGCACACTGTAGCTGCAGGGCGGCCGGCACCGAGGGTCGCCTCCAGCAGAGCAGCAGCAGCGCGCCGGCCGAGTACAGCAGCAGCGGCAGCGACAGCACACAGCCCACCGTCACCGGCACGTGCAGCCGGCGCAGCGTCGTCTCCACACCCTGTCGCAGTGCCACCGCACGGCAGACAACCGTCACTGTCGCCGCCACAGGGTCTCCGTCACACTGTGTCCGTCACGCTGTCGCCGCCACAGGGTCTCCGTCACGCTGTGTCCGTCACGCTGTGTCCGTCACGCTGTGTCCGTCACGCTGTGTCCGTCACGCTGTGTCCGTCACGCTGTGTCCGTCACGCTGTGTCCGTCACACTGTCGCCGCCACAGGGTCTCCGTCACACTGTTTCCGTCACACTGTATCCGTCACAGGGTCTCCGTCACACTGTGTCCGTCACACTGTCGCCGTCACAGGGTCTCCGTCATACTGTGCCCGTCACACTGTCGCCGCCACAGGGTCTCCGGCACACTGTGTCCGCCACACTGTCGCCGTCACAGGGTCTCCGTCGCACTGTGTCCGTCACACTGTCGCCGTCACAGGGTCTCCGTCACACTGTGTCCGCCACACTGTGTCCGTCACACTGTCTCCGTCACACTGTGTCCGTCACACTGTCGCCGTCACACTGTGTCCGTCACACTGTGTCCGTCACACTGTGTCCGTCACAGGGTCTCTGTCTTACTGTCGCCGTCACAGGGTCTCCGTCACGCTGTGTCCGTCACACTGTCTCCGTCACAGGGTCTCCGTCACACTGTGTCCGTCACACTGTCGCCGTCACACTGTCGCCGTCACACTGTGTCCGTCACACTGTGTCCGTCACGCTGTGTCCGTCACGCTGTGTCCGTCACACTGTCGCCGTCACAGGGTCTCCGTCACACTGTGTCCGTCACGCTGTGTCCGTCACACTGTCGCCGCCACAGGGTCTCCGTCACACTGTTTCCGTCACACTGTGTCCGTCACAGGGTCTCCGTCACACTGTGTCCGTCACACTGTCGCCGTCACAGGGTCTCCGTCATACTGTGCCCGTCACACTGTCGCCGCCACAGGGTCTCCGGCACACTGTGTCCGTCACACTGTCGCCGTCACAGGGTCTCCGTCACACTGTGTCCGTCACACTGTGTCCGTCACAGGGTCTCCGTCGCACTGTGTCCGTCACACTGTCGCCGTCACAGGGTCTCCGTCACACTGTGTCCGTCACACTGTGTCCGTCACAGGGTATCCGTCACACTGTCGCCGTCACAGGGTCTCCGTCACGCTGTGTCCGTCACACTGTCTCCGTCACAGGGTCTCCGTCACACTGTGTCCGTCACACTGTGTCCGTCACACTGTCGCCGTCACACTGTGTCCGTCACACTGTGTCCGTCACACTGTGTCCGTCACGCTGTGTCCGTCACGCTGTGTCCGTCACACTGTCGCCGTCACAGGGTCTCCGTCACGCTGTGTCCGTCACACTGTCGCCGCCACAGGGTCTCCGTCACACTGTGTCCGTCACACTGTCGCCGCCACAGGGTCTCCGTCACGCTGTGTCCGTCACACTGTCGCCGCCACAGGGTCTCCGTCACACTGTGTCCGTCACACTGTGTCCGTCACGCTGTGTCCGTCACACTGTCGCCGCCACAGGGTCTCCGTCACACTGTGTCCGTCACACTGTCGCCGTCACAGGGTATCCGTCACACTGTGTCCGCCACACTGTCGCCGTCACAGGGTATCCGTCACACTGTGTCCGTCACACTGTCGCCGCCACAGGGTATCCGTCACGCTGTGTCCGTCACGCTGTGTCCGTCACGCTGTGTCCGTCACACTGTGTCCGTCACACTGTCGCCGTCACAGGGTCTCCGTCACACTGTGTCCGTCACACTGTCGCCGTCACGCTGTGTCCGTCACGCTGTGTCCGTCACGCTGTGTCCGTCACGCTGTGTCCGTCACGCTGTGTCCGTCACGCTGTGTCCGTCACGCTCTTTCGTACGCTCGTCAGCTTCCTGTCCGTCACGCTGTGTCCGTCACGCTGTGTCCGTCACGCTGTGTCCGTCACGCTGTGTCCGTCACGCTGTGTCCGTCACGCTGTGTCCGTCACGCTGTGTCCGTCACGCTGTGTCCGTCACGCTGTGTCCGTCACGCTGTGTCCGTCACGCTGTGTCCGTCACGCTGTGTCCGTCACGCTGTGTCCGTCACGCTGTGTCCGTCACGCTGTGTCCGTCACGCTGTGTCCGTCACGCTGTGTCTGTCACACTGTGCCCGTCACAGTGTGTCCGTCACACTGTGTCCGTTATACTGAGTCATTCACACAGTGTCCGTCACACTGTGCCCGTCACAGTGTGTCCGTCACACTGTGCCCGTTATACTGAGTCCTTCACACAAGGTCCGTCGCAGTAAAGTAACTCGGCCAATCTGTTGCATCCTCGGTCGGTCCAAAGTAACTCGGTCAACATGTTGTATCCTCAGACTGTCTAAGGTAGCTCGGACAATATGTCGTATCCTCAGTTTGTCTAAAATAGTTCGGGCCAGCTGTTGTTGCCACAGCCGACCAATTGTGACCATTCGGCCTCGCCTGTCCAATGTCTCTTCATTGATCGTGCACTTCGTCACTTAGTTGGTTCCCGTCCCAGTTAAAATCAAAGCTGGGCTGTTTAACTCCGTCTTGTTGCATCGTTATCTGTGCGTTATCTGCCCGAAAAATCATAATTGATTAATTCTATTGATTTTGAGGAAAAATAGTCACAACGTGTCTGTCGGTGTGACGGACACACTGTGACCACAAATAGCCGTCGGGGTCAAACTTACTCCCAAAAATTAACACTCTCCGGTCAAATCCTTACACCCCATCTCTGGGGGGGGGGGGGGATAGTAACCCCTTCTAATATCCAAACTTAGCATCGCACGAAAACGAAATAGTTGTCATCGGAAAGCGCTCGACGAGTAGGGCCCGGGTCCACCCACAACAAAAATGTTTCCACAAACGTGACGGCACTAGGTGGCCTAGATTTTCACGACTTACATTATGTTTTTGGCTCTGGGGAGTTCATTTTTGTGGTTACTTGAAAAATAAAATTATTTGGAATCAGAGGACAGTTAAATTGACCAGGGCCGTAACATTTTTTTTGGCCACCTAAACATCAAATTTTAAAATACAAATTATAAAATGTTAAGTTTTCCTGTTTTCTTTAAATTTCCTTTTATAATGGGTGGAGCAGACCGAAGAAATGTTGTTCGAAGTCAACTTGCTTTAATATAAATCCTTACTTTAGCCAGAATCTTCGATTTGAACGCTAATAGGCAAACTTGCAATATCAATAAGTTGTCAAAAACTTTTTAAAAATCAAACATTCCTCTCATACGTTTTGTTGCATCCCTAAATACAAGCAAACGCTGAACATTTCATTAAAATGTCTGCATCCGTTAAAGCGTGACGATTGGTTGAACTTTTTTGAAGGTGACCTCACTTGAACTAAACTAACCCGTTGACCCTAAATGACCTGACTTCAAAAGTTGGACACAACATGTCAAATTGAGGTGGGAAAGGCATGCCAAATTTTGGCGCGCTGCCGCGCTGCGTTCGCTTGCTATCCACGAAAAACCTGATGGGAGGGGGGGGGGAGGTGGTTGAAGACCCACCGAGACGGCGTGGGTTAAGGTGATTGAGGACGAGTTGGATTTTTTTTCGGGCAGTCAATACAGATAACGACATAACAAGACGGAGTTAAGCAGACCAGCTTTGACCGTAACTGGGATGGGAACCAACTAAGTGACGAAGTGCACGATCAATAAAGAGACATTAGACAAGCAAGACCGAATGATCACAATTGGTCAACTGTGGCTACATCAGATTGACCGAACTACTTTAGACAGACTGAGGATATAGCATATTGACCGTGATACTTTAGACAGCTGAGGCTACAACAGATTGACAGAGCTACTTTAGGCCGACTGAGGCTACAACATAATGCCTGAGTTACTTTGGACAGACTGAGGATACAACAGATTGACTGAGGTACTTTAGATCGGTTGAGGCTACAACAGACACACTGATGCCATAAAATACCAACTGATGACACAACTGACCGAGTGGAGACAGAGCAGACTAACCGAGGCCACAACTGAGTGCACAACAGACGGGCTGAGTACACAATAGACCGACTGAGTACACAACAGACAGACTGAGTACACACCATACCAACTGAGCACAACATACCAACTGAGTACACAATAGACCGGCTGAGTACACAACAGACCGACTAAGTACACAACAGACCGACTGGGTACACAATAGACCGATTGATCATGCAATACACTGATTGATAATACAACAGACCGATTGATAATACAACAGACTGCTTGATGATGCAATGAACTGATTGATGACACAACAGACCGACTGATGATGCTACATGATCATCAGATGACCGACATGATTGATGATACAGCAGAACGACTGATAACACAACAGAATGATCGCTAATACGACAGTCCGACTGAGTATGCAACATACTGACTGATGATAGAACAGACCGACTGATGACAACAGAATGATTGATGATGCAACGGACCGACTGACAAGGAAACATAATGATTGATAATAGAACAGACCGACTGATGATACCACAGACCGACTGATGATACCACAGACCGATTGATGACACACCAGAATAATTGATGACATAACAGACTGATTGATGACAAGACAGACTGATTGATGACACCGCAGACCACAACCCACCGATTGGGGCGTTGTGACCAGCGCCAGCGCGAAGATGCCTGTGCCGCGACAGCTGCAGTTGAAGCTGTAGTTGCTGTTCTTGACCAGCTGGCAGGCGTCGAGCAGCCAGCGGCCGTGCTCGGAGAGGCGGGCGCAGCTGTAGCTCTGGTTGGCGAGCAGAGAGTGCCAGAAGGGCGCCATCAGCAGGCTGACTGCCAGGTCGGGCGGCGACGGCGACGAGTGCTGTCGCGGCCGCTTGGCCAGTCCCACTGACACCACTCGGGAGGCCAGTGTCAGGACGGCGCGGGAGCGACCCGGTCCTTCCGCACTGCCCGTGTCAGGTCAGGTCAGGTCAACGGTATCTGGTGCGCACCGCCACGGCCAACGCTTGCTGGGGCGAGTCACAGGCACACACACACACACACACACACACACACACACACACACACACACAGCGCGCGCGCGCACGCGCACGCGCACGCGCACGCGCACGCGCACACGCACACGCACACGCACACGCACACGCACACGCACACGCACACGCGCACACGCACACGCACGCACACACACACACACACACGCACACGCACACGCACACGCACACGCGCACACACACGCGCACGCGCACGCGCACACGCACACACACACACACACACACACACACACACACACACACACACACACACACGCACACGCACACGCACACGCACACGCACACACACACGCACGCGCACACACACACACACACACACACACACACACACGCACACGCACACGCACACGCACACGCACACGCACACGCACACGCACACGCACACGCACACGCACACGCACACGCACACGAGCAGGGGGTACGGGCGACCTTGGGATCCGCCTTCATACCTGGACGGGAGGAGATCAGTTTCGATATGCGAACTTCTCTGCCCAATGCCATAGTGTACAGAGGCGCAGACAGGAGGGCGATGGGAGGTAGAGCCGCCATTTTCCCTGGACACATATTTACGCCAGATCAAACGATACATTTTTGCAATTTGCATCAGGCAAAACCAGACATTTTCGACATGAGAACCTCGAACAAAATGTTCTCGTGTTAGCTCAATCGATGATTCCCAGGAGAGTTTGAGGTCCAGCTGGAAGCAGGAGAGGCTTTTTGAAGCTGGAGAGACACGTGACATTGGGAGATGACTGGGAGAGGAATTTGACGCCGGCATTATCCCTTCGAGCTACATGATTCATAAGGCCGGCGTGACAGCTTAAATTAAGCCCACTTAAGCTCAATCTCCATTAAAGTTCAATGGAGCAATGCATGGTTCGTTTTAACACTCGCATGTCCGGAGGCCTGCGCCAACTTCGCATGTCCGGGGGAGGGGCAGATGTCTGCCCCCTAAGATCTCTAGAACTATGCTAGCTAGCAATAAACAGAAAACGGCGTTGAATAGCTGATGACGGGCTCTATCGAAAGTGTTTCGGTCATTTTGCTCAGGTCAACATTCAGGTCACTGGGTCATCATAGGTCAAATTCGACCAGATCAGGTGGGACTCAGATATTGACACCTATCTCAGGACCTGCAACAGATAGAAACAAACGGCGAACGCTATTCGACAGTCATTGAAATGAGCTACTGAGAATAGGCGGTGTAATTAAAGGTCAGGTCAACCGAAACTCAGATCAGGGTCATGAAGTCATGACCTCAGGTCAAGGTCATGAAGTCGCCTAGGGAGGTCATGTAATGTATCAATCGACACGTCTTGACGATACCAGCATAATGACGGTAATTTCAGCCTCCTAGCTCAATGCAGTGCGATATACTGCGCAGAAATGCATAGTGATATCAGGTGACCTCAGATGACCTTGGTGAGGTCACTGAGCAAAAATGTCAGCGGCAGCATTGAGCATAGCTTCCATCTACATGCCACAACCGTTGTGAGATCATTCCGAGCGCCAATGTGTAACCAGGAAACATTTGTATATTTTACCATAGCACTATAATGGGGAAGCCATGGCCGCGACCTGACCTAAGGTCAATGCTACGAAAAAACCGATATACATTTTATGGTCCCTGACGAGATCATGAAGTGTCATAAGTTTGAAATCAATCGCCCAATTATTGTGGAAGTTATGCCACCTATAACTCCGAGTGTAGTTGGGTCACTTCGTCTGACCTGGTGACCTGACCTGAGATGACCCAGGGTTAAAAATGTATGGGGATATGTGGAAAAGACCAATGAACAGCTATGCGAGGTTTGGCCTTACTAACCCGATTAGTTTGGTGGCAAATAATGAAAAATCGGAGGGGGGGCAGATATCTGTCCCCCGGACTTGCGCGTGTTAAAGGAAGGGAACAATAAATGGAAAATGAATTTAAATTGCAGGGCCCCTCGAAGCAGGAGGATCCTCTTAGCTGTTTGCCTCCGTGGATCTCGGTTGTATATGCAGGAGATGGATGAGAAGGGTGCAGAGAAGGATGAAAGGCCGTTGGAAATGGAGATCTTCTGGGAATTTGGAGAATTTGAGGGGCCGTGGAAAGCTGAGGGCCCCCGAGTAATTAGAAGACCAAAGGAGAGCAAGGGTGGGCTCTGGAAGCTGAAGTGAACCCCCCTTTGCATTCGGAGGAGCCCTTGAGAAAGTTGGAAGTTTCCCTTGAAGTTGGGCATGCTTCTTCAATCTGACAAGATCCCTTGAAGCTGGAGGGACCCCATAAAGCTGGGGTGCTTAAGGCCCGACCGATTGTAGTTCGATGTCAATTGCAGGCGTTGGAGGGCTCCTGAAAGAATGGACACCTCTTGAATTTGATGGGCCCTGAGAGACGAGGAACCTCCGGGAATTTGAAGAACTCGAGGGGCTTCTAGGAATAGGAATACAGCCTGTTGGTGGCTTACAGGAGCCTCTTCTGAAGAGGTGGCTTACAGGAGCCAGAGTCCCCTTCTGAGCATATAAGGACGGGTGTCGACCGGGCGTATATTCAGAGGTCACGTGACCTTCCAACATACAGCGCAGAATTATGTCCTAATGCCGAATTGTGTCCTCAAATAGTTGAGCATGGAAACTCGACAGCGGAAGCTCCGCTCAACGAATCCTCCTTTGGTAGAGCGATGGCACGAGCTCATTTTCAATACCCTGTCGGAAGATGCCCATGACGGCTGCTGGCGCCAACTTGTGTGGACTCACTTTCAGCCAAAGCGTCATTTACGGACCTTTATCATTTTCGCATGTTCGCAAATTCAATAACGACAATTTTAGACAATTTTGCACATTAATCATATGCAAAGCCCTAAAAAATGTCGCATCATACTGGATAAAATGAAGTTCGTTTCTCGGTCGGACCTTTGCCAAGAAATCCCGGTTGCTACTCTGACTCGATCGATAAAAAACGAGGTGGAAAACTTGCCGGGCCCCGGCTCTGGCCATGACATTGAAGCACCGTAACGATAACGTCAATGCATCATACATACTGAACACAAGATTCAGTTCCGCAAGCAGACGTGGTCCCAATAAATAATGCGAAAAATAAACTTCTTTTTTCAAACAAGAACCTAGCTTTGAGATGTGCAAGGTATTATCCAAACTTTCTGACATCTAAACATGAAGCAATACTCATGAAAACATCCACACACAAGTAATCATGGTCATCGAATTGCCCTGGAATCCAGTTCCTCATAGCCAATTTTGAAGGTTGCAGGGCAAGTGCATGAGCTACTTCAATAATTATTTCAAAATATAAATAATAATAATGCATTGTTCTGTAATGGCAACAAATGGATCGTGGCTGCCTGTCCAATCTTGTTCGCTTCGAGGCCCCTTCGCCAGGGACGAAACAACAAAAAGGAGAATTTGCCCCTCATGGTCCTATGTTAATCTTTCCTTCAGCGATGCCCTTTTTATGCGGTGACTTGGTCCAGCCAATGTACCAGGTGAATACATGTTGCGCAGTGATTGCGCCTGCGCCATCAGAGAAAACAAATTCGCGGTGAAGATGGCACATTTACATGAAGCTCACGTGTTGTTGAAAACTATGCAAGAACTGCGTCATGCATGTCTAAACTTTGATCTGAACGAAGAGTGCAGCGATAGGGAAAAAGGCGCATTTGCCAGCGTCAGCACAAGTAAAGCAAAGTGCCGTTTGTTTTTCCCTTATCCTTCTTTATAGCCACATATAGTTAAAACCATTTTTTTACCTGGAACTCCTGATTTGTTTATGCGCCAAATTAAACACCCAAAGTACGGTCCCCTATGTAGTTTGAGTACATGTCAATTCAATAGACTGAGAACACGGTTGAAATCTCATGCTATGATGACGCCGGTGTTTTCAGCAGGAAAACACCGGTCGGCAGAAGGCAAGGTTCATAGCGAACAGGCCTGGATGGACTGAATATCAGCAGAGTAAGAACATGGTAGGCATATGCTATGCACGTGGCACACATATCATAATCCCGCTTCGCAAGCATTTCCTTAGCATTGATTGCCTGGAATGCATAAAATGCGAAATAAGTGGACCAGGATGTTATTAATGCATATTAAGCATTTCGTAACAGTCTTCTGAACACAGGTTAAGGACACCTAAGTGTTATTTATGTGTATTTATTTATTGCGTCTTGCTACATATATATATATCATGATTATTTATTCAGCACGACTATCTACTACTTTCATCATTTATTATAAATATGGTTGACAATTAGCTGTTTGGGATATGCATTCACCATGAACGATTAATTGCACGAAAACTTAGCTTCATGCTGCCAACAACTTTCGGGTTAGAAACTGCCACCATCAGTTGCCAATGCCCATCTTTATCCCCTATCCCCGTAGGGAGATCAAGTTTTATTCAGATGCTGATAACTTCGAGGTACGCTAATAGCGTATCCTGCCGTCTTCATTGCCAAAACCAGCACGCGGATTACTTCTTCATTTGCCATCTAGATCAGCATTGAACCCTGATGTTCTGAGCACCAACCACATTCATAACTTAGTCACGTCTTGTCAACATGTCTATCGCGCTGCCACTTAGCTACGGGAAGGAGTCGGGGGAGAGACAGCTGCAGCATACTTGTGGACGGGCGTGTATCCGCGAGGGAAGAGGTCCCTGGCGTCTCTGTTCACCACCACTACCACGCCCAGCGTCGACGTCGGCTGGGAGAAGTAGTGCCGCAGCCGGATGGGCTCGACCCGTATATGGGCCGTAGTTCGCAGCCACGCCGACCGGCTGAGAACACACGACCAACACACGTGTTTATGCTCACGGAACACACGACAAACACACGTGTTAACGCTCACGGAACACACGACCAGCCCACGTGTTAATGCTCACGGAACACACGACAAACACACGTGTTAATGCTCGCGGAGCACACGACAAACACACGTGTTAACGCTCACGGAACACACGACCAGCCCACGTGTTAATGCTCACGGAACACACGACAAACACACGTGTTAACGCCCACGGAACACACGACGCTAGGAGCACACCAACTAACACTCGTTAACGCTCACGGAACACACGACCAACACGTGTTAATGCTCACGGAACACACGACAAACACACGTGTTAACGCTCACGGAACACACGACCAGCCCACGTGTTAATGCTCACGGAACACACGACAAACCATCCAACACGTGTTAACGCCCACGGAACACACGACGCTAGGAGCACACCAACTAACACTCGTTAACGCTCACGGAACACACGACCAACACGTGTTAATGCTCACGGAACACACGACAAACACACGTGTTAATGCTCGCGGAGCACACGACCAACTCGTGTTAACCCTCACGGAACACACGACGCTAGGAGCACACCATCCAACACGTGTTAACGCTCACGGAAAACACAACGCTAGGAGCACACCACCACCACCAGGCACGCGATAACGCTCCCGGAACACACGACCCTAGGAGCACATCATCCAACACCTGCTTACGCTCACTGAATACACGACCCATCACGTATCAACGTTCACTGAACGCAAGACCCAGCACGTGTAGACGCTAACGGAACAACTCGGAGCATACGGCCCAACACGTGCTAACGCCCATGGAATACACGACGCTGAGAACCCAGCACTTGCTAACTCTCGCGGAACACACGACCCAACACGTGTTCACGCTCACGGAACACACGACCCAACATGCGTAAACTCCTACGGAACACACGACTGTTCTGTTCTGAATGGCAGAAACCCAGCAGGATAAGGCTGCATTTCCAACCTTTAGTCAACCTCGTCTGTGACCAGACCAGCCTCACCTGCAATTTGCCAGCATCATCTCTGATTAGACCAATCTATCTCACCCGCAGTCAGACCATCCCCACCGGTTGACAGACCAGCCCCACCTGTTGTCAGATCAGCCCCACGTGTTGTCAGATCAGCCCCACTTGTTGTCAGACCAGCTCCATCTGTTGTCAGACCAGTCTCAGCTCTTGTCAGACCAGCCCCACCTGTGGTCAGACCAGTTTCACCTGTTGACACATTGGTCTCACCTGTCATCAGACCAGCCCCACCTGTTGTCAGACCAGCCTCACCTGTTGACATATTGGTCTCACCGGTTGACAGATCAGCCCCACCTGTTCTCTAACCCAGTATTACCTGTTGACAGACCGGCCTCATCTGTTGTCAAACCAGCCCCACTTATAATCAGACCAGTCTCACCAGTAATTTTGAGAGGGGATCGTCAGGTGCCCAGCCGTCCCGTCGTACTGCAGTTTGCTCGCGCCAATGAACACGTCCGACTGCGACCGGGCCGGGTCCCGGTGTCGAGACAACACGCTGCGCTCCAGTACGGCCAGCTGCGCCAGCAGCAGGTCCGCCTTGGCCTGCCACAGAGCCGATCACATTACCACCACAGTACCACCACATTACCACCACAGTACCACCGCATTACCACCACAGTACCACCACAGTACCACCACAGTACCACCACATTACCACCACAGTACCACCACAGTACCACCACAGTACCACCACAGTACCACCGCATTACCACCACAGTACCACCACATTACCACCACAGTACCACCGCATTACCACCACAGTACCACCACAGTACCACCACATTACCACCACAGTACCACCACAGTACCACCACAGTACCACCACATTACCACCACAGTACCACCACAGTACCACCACATTACCACCACAGTACCACCGCATTACCACCACAGTACCACCACAGTACCACCACAGTACCACCACAGTACCACCACATTACCACCACAGTACCACCACAGTACCACCACAGTACCACCACATTACCACCACATTACCACCACAGTACCACCACATTACCACCACAGTACCACCACATTACCACCACAGTACCATTACCACCACAGTACCACCACAGTACCACCACATTACCACCACCACAGTACCACCACAGTACCACCACAGTACCACCACATTACCACCACAGTACCACCACAGTACCACCACATTACCACCACAGTACCACCACATTACCACCACATTACACACAGTACCCGCATTACCACCATATTACCACCACAGTACCACCACAGTACCACCACAGTACCACCACAGTACCACCACAGTACCACCACAGTACCACCACAGTACCACCGCATTACCACCACATTACCACCAGATGGACGGGAGGGCCGACCACGTTATCACCAGATGGTCGGAGCTGACAAAAAACAGTACCACTCGGTCGTAGGGGCAGGACGACCACATTACCACTCGGTAGTATGGGCAGGCCGACCACATTACCACTCGGTATTAGGGGCCGGCCGACCACAGTACCATTGGATGGTCGAAGCAGGCCGACCACATCACCACCAGATGGTCGAAGAAGGCCGACCACATTACGACCGGATGGCAGCGCTGTCCCGAACTGCCAACAGGTGTGATATGGGAGCACTGTTCTGCCGAACTGCCAAAAGGCGAGATATGGCAGCACTGTCCTGAGCTGCCGACATGCGTAATATAGCAGCACTGGTGCAGACCGCCGCTACGGTATGATACGGCAACGCTGGTCCGGATCAGGCAATATTTTGTGATTTTCAAATGGACAGCACTTGAAGAGGGCACATGTAGCCAATGAAAAGGGCACTTCACGCAAAGAAAAGAACACTGACCAAAGGAAAAGAGCACATGCACTTCCGGAAAAAAAAAACTTATTTTTACCATGAATGGTTTTCTCGCCCCACAACATCTTGAATTTGGCCATTTCATTTTCAAGATGTTTGATTATAGTTTACCCCAACTAGGGACGTGTATTTGCACACGATCACATTGTGACATGACCCTCCATTGTGCTTTAAATGTTTGTGCATTGTAATTATAGCGTGTCATTATGACATGCATTAGGAACATCAGACACGTGTGGTTAGCGCCGCTCTAGAGAAGTCAGGACACTAAAGGAGAAGGACACTGATGAGTGCATGACACCAAGTGCCATGCATTGATAATGTCATGCGGGGCACTACTAAAGGAATGACAGGAAGGATAACGAGCACCCGGGATAGGGGAATAGTAGGGTAGGACATTAGAAGCAGGGAAGGGCACTAATGAGGGTACTCAAGAGGGTGAGGCACTCATAAGGGCGGAACACTAAAGGGGATACAACTCTAAGGTGGGCAGAGATATAACTATAAGTTGGGCAGATAATCCAGGAGGGTAAGGCAGTAAGCAGAGCAGGGCTCCAGTACGAAGGGCACAGCACTAAGTTAAGCTGGGGGCAGGGTATTCAGTCGGACAGGTAGCTGAGCAGGTCAAGGTAACCACAAGGGTAGGGCACGTGGGGGGTTATCACAGAGGACAGGACACTGCTGAGGGCACCAACACCAAACCAGATGGGGGCAATGACCCGGCAGCGGCACTGTATCTGCATGACAAGACGCTGACATTTAAAAAGGTGTTTTATCGGTAAAAAGGGAAGTGGAGCAAAAGCCAGCGGGTACTACCACCGGAGGAGAGGGTGGCACTAATGGTACGCACTTCATGTGACAAAATATACCCTGGCCCGGATTGCCTACTGTCTAGGCGTGACTTGGCAGCACTGGCTCGGACTGCACTGGGCGCGATATGGCAGCACTGGCTCGGACTGAACTGGGCGCAATATGGCAGCACTGGTTCGGACTGCCACTGGGCGCGATATGGCAGCGCTGGCTCGGACTGCCACTGGGCGCGATATGGCAGCGCTGGTTCGGACTGCACTTAGCGCAATATGGCAGCACTGACCTGGCCCGTGAAGTGAGCTCCGTCGGCGGTGAGCAGCGGCGCCATAGAGGTGAGCAGCGAAGCCTCCAGTGCGCTGAGCTGCTCGTCGGTCGCCACGGCCAACAGATAGGTAACCAAGCTCTGCAGCAGCCGGCGGAGTGCCTCCGCGTCGGCTGGCAGCAGCAGCGTGCGGCGCTGCTGGTCGGCCTGCTGCTCGCCCTGCTGGTCGCCCTGCTGGTCGGGCTGCGGCTGACGCGCCGCAGTCGCCGCCAGACGCTGCTGTACCAGCGCGTTCACCTTCGCCACGGCCTCCTCGGTCGACATCACGTCGTAGCCGGCCAACAGGTGGCTTATCTGCGCGGCAAGAATCGTCCACATGGCCGGCGGCACAACGGTGCAGTTCTGCAGGGGAACATGGCGCGGGCAGCTGAGCATGCACCGGGCCGCCGTGGTTGTGTGGAGACGGCTTTGAGAGGCCACCCTGCGGGGGAACTTGGCACGGGCAGCTGAGGATGCACCGTGAGGCCAGGCGATGGCCTGAAACGTCGCTGTACAGATCAGAGTAGGGTTGGAAATCTCCGTCGCTCCATTTTTCAAAAATATTTTGGTAGCAAGTACTACGCCGATGGGCGCCTCTCCAAAGACTCAAGACCAAGATGTATTTTGGATCCAGCACGTCCTGTCTGATATGAAATTTGGTTCTGAAAGCTGGTCCAGATGTCCTGTGTAAAATTTCCGCCCATGGCCTACACGCAGCCACCGGGGAGCCTGCCAGTCGGCAGGAACCTACGCTCACATCCACATCTTCTGAAAGCGAAGAGTTTTCTCCCAACGAGACGCGTGATAAAAATCAACAAAAATGACATCTGTAAAACCCACTGGTGACATCTATAAAACCCACATCAATGCTGGTGGCGGTATAAGCGCATAGATCATTACTAATGACCGTTGTGTCGGTAGCACAACGGAACACAAAACGAGCCATTTATGGATATCACCCATGAAACAATCAAACGCGAAGTATCCTCGAGCGCAAATTGCATGTAAGTGAAAGATCCATTGAAATCGGCACATTTTCCGAAGCATACGGAGCAAGGTGGTCCACTATATACACGAATTATTTTGACGCATATGAACTTATCTAGCTCATCTTCATCTAGCTCCGTTTGATCCATGATTATAACTGGTGAGCTGGAGGTCAACATGGACAGTGATGGATCTATTGAGGAGGGGGAGCAACGGGATATATTATTTCTGCTTTAGACCGTAAACGCTTTTTTCACTTATATTTTCCATCGACTCCACGGCACTAGCTATGTGCAGACGCCTGATGTGTCTCCACTCCGTCGAGATTGGCCGCACTACCCTATAGGATAGAGTAGATAGAAGACAAATACGTGTCCATCTTTCACGACTTTCGCTCGTGACATGTGGCATAGTATTTTTAGTTTCCATTTATTTTCAAGGAGGAAAAGCAGAAGACACACGGATATATATATATATATATATATATATATATATATATATATATATATATATATATATATATATGACATGCACGGCATAAGTTTATGCATACAAGTAACTTGCTTTTACCAAAAAGCAGCCGTATACCTGATAGTAAAACAACAAATTATTTATTTTGTTTTCAAGTATTTCGTCAATATGTATTGACTTACTTACTAATGTGGACGTCCACAAACTTAAATTTGGAAGTAGGCTGACAATATGTCAATGTTTTTCAGATATCATCTTATGCACTTGCAGAAAACTTTCAGGCATCGTGGGCGCTACACAGCCAATAAAGTCAATAT
The DNA here is from genome assembly GCA_034440575.1 of Imbricaverruca yamaguchii. Classification (NCBI taxonomy): domain Eukaryota; kingdom Metazoa; phylum Arthropoda; class Thecostraca; family Neoverrucidae; genus Imbricaverruca; species Imbricaverruca yamaguchii. The sequence goes on from JAOTOL010001563.1 coordinate 301,689, forward strand.
GACCTAAAGGCTGAATAACTAATTCCACTTTCAGAACTCTTGTTATTTCCCATGGAAATATGATGAAAGATCGACCGATTGAGATAGCGGTAGTATACCGGTTGACATAACTAGGAAACCCTATTTTACAGGCATTGCCTTTTCTCTCCTGCCCGTTAGATGCATTGCATTGCAGTGGCATCGCATCGCCGTGCGCAGACTCCCGCTATGAGGTCGTGTGTTGCGGTATGTTTTCCTCAGCAAGAACATATATATAATGCACATAGCATATGCTGAATATTCATCCCATCATCGGGTCGTGAGTTATCAGTTCTAATTGGCTCACTTCATCTACAGGGCAGGACAGGAGTTCGTTTCGTTATATACGCATGATCGGTAAGTAGACATTTAGCCATGTAAGAATGAAGCTGCAAACGCAATGGGTGCGTTGGTACGCATGCATGATTTATACGTGCGTGGTATGTATGCATGCATATGACATGCATAATTAACACGAGTGTATTTTACTGGAATGCAATCACTTCAAAAAGGCAATACAAAATCATCAGTTAATTGGAGCTCACAGGAATTAGCAATAACAGCAAGGATTAATTAGTGGTACCTATGTCTTGTTTCACAAATCTTTGTGAAGGTTTGCAATAGACCAGTGCTGCTTAACACGCGCCCTGGAGGGGGGGGGGAGGGAAATCCGCCCACTCCTCCGGTTTTTCTTAGATAACTCAAGATTTTAACGACCGATATACGCCATTGTTTGTGTACCTGCTTATAAATGACCGGTGCGTTCTTTAAAGTCAGGCAAATGAAAATCGGCCAAAAGTTTTCGATTTAGGGGCCGCTAAAGTAAAAAAAAAAGCATCAGCGCCAGACCACAAATATCGGCGCTGATGCGCTTCCCGTATATTGGCAAAAAAGAAGTGTTGTTGGCAAAATTAGCGACTTGTTTGGTGTACATTTTTATGCTATATTGTATCAAAGTCATGTCAGGTCACTGAGGTCAAGTCAGGTAAAGTTTACGACAGGTTAACAAACGCCCTGGAGGGGATGGCGAAATCCACCCATCCCTCCGATTGTTCGTACATAACTCCATATTGTACCGGCCGATATACGTCATTTTTAGTACCTACTTGGAAATGATCGGTGCATTGTTTAAAGTAAGACAAATGAAAATCGGTCGAGAACGTTTCAAGTTAGGGCCGTTAAAGTAAAAACAATTCGCAGCGTCAAACCACAAAAGTCGGCGCTGATGTGCTTCCCGCATATTAGCAAAAGGGAACTGTTCTTGACAACACTAGCGACTTGTTTGATGCATATTGTTATGATATATAACTTAAAAATCATGTTAGGTCGCCGAGGTCAAGTCAGGTCAAGTCCATGACAGGATAATGGAACCAAACTTGGTCAACTGGAATGCTGTCAAAAATGCAAATGACTGCCATGCGATTGATGTCACTTTACATGTTACTCCCTACACATCCCCGAAATCTACTGTTTGTCATTGTGTGCCTAAGCGTTTCCATACTTTATTAATGTATTTCATTCCTTTCTTTGCGAAGCCGATTGTGCCGAACCGCCCAACGGAGCAGTCGAGTGGGCAGCCTGGTTCCGGTAAGTGGAGCAGATAATGACCTGCTAAAGTGCTCCTATATAGGTGATCTGAGGTCATATGGTGGATCTGGCATCTATATTGCATCATTAGTAATGTCCAAAACATCATTAATGCGAATTTTGGAGCATTTAAACACAATCGGAGTGATCCATAAAATTGACAAGCCAATCCACGCAAAACCAGAAAACGTCCCTATTTTTACCTAATTTCACCTTGAAGATATTGATCTAAGGTCATGACATTTACACACAATAGAGTTCACTATCGTGCCCATCCACTCCGCGAATTTCGTTGCTCTAGCCTCAGTAGGAGCCGAGATCTCAGGGGGGGAGGAGGAATCCGTCCCCCTCCAGTGCGCGTAATTTTCCGAGGCCCTACAGGGCGCGTGTTAACAGCTTATGCTTCCAGTAGATGCAATATATCTTTAATTCAGTCAGGCTTTCGAGAAAGTTCCACACCTGTATGTTTGGAAAGACGTGAAATTTGTGGTGTTGTATTGAAATGAATTGATTGCCGGCTGAGACAAAGAATACAGATAACTATCTATACTCTGTACGCATTGAATGTAACGAAGTCATCAGAGAAGACAGTTTATTGTGGAGTACCACAAGGCTCAGTGCTCAGTTCACTTTTACTTATTGCAATTGTTAATGAAACACAAAGTTGTCTAAGCTGTAGAGATGAAGTTTGCCGATGATGTCAAACATTTCGGATCAATTCAAAACAAGGAAGATTCGGATGAATCAAAAACCAGACTTGGACAACTATTCGAGTGATCCAACAGCTGGCCGACGATATTCAGCTACCAAAGATGCAAAGTGCTACATTTTGAAAGCAATATTAAGAGGAACAAATATACGTCAAGAGAGAATAACTGACAAATAATTAAACAGGAAAATATGTCGGGTGCAATTGCATCTGATGGTCTTAGACCGAAGAAAACAACGCGAAGAAACCAAAAGGAAAGCATTTTATGCTGTACCTCATCAAACGTAGATGACCAATACAGAAGCGGTCATGTTAGTACAAAGCTATTAAACTCCTTTGTCTCTTGCCTAGCCACATTTGGAATACTGTGCCTTTAGTTCTAACGCAAGGAAGGTTCCGGAAGAAGCGCATACATTCAAGAGTGATTTAGTAGATTATAAACTGAAATGCATAAACAATATTTATTTTTATCAATTATTTCAGTTTAATTGTGATAGAGGAGGCTACATCATCGTTGATCACTATTCATCGTACTTTTTATCACAATATTTTTTCATTTAAAGAAAAACATTTGGCTTCGTTACTTTGGACATTTGGCTACTTTGAACTACTTGACAGATTTCAAGAATGGAATGGACGAACCATATATTGCAATGCTTGTTTTTTTCCACGCTTATCTGTAGCTTTCCTGCACTTTAATTTTAATTTTTTAGTTGCATGTGTTCTACATCATTGCTACTCTTTAATTTTACTTTAATTTTAATTTTTTACTGCATGTGTTCTACATCATACCCATCAGTGGGACACTTGTCATATTGGTGATTTGACAAATACAAATGTCCACTTGAGACGTATTTATTACTGATTTAGGTGATATTGTATTGCGAGTGTTTGTATCAGTGTTTGTTGCTTGATGCCCAATTCCAGATAAACTGCGTTAGTGGCGCAGCCATGATTTTCTTAAGGAGGGCCGACCCAAAAATTGAAATGAAACGGAGACCGCTGTCGGGACGCAAAGTGCGCAAGAAATTTCTGGTTTCGCGTGATGAATGTGTACAAATTTAGCGTTTGATCGAATGCATTTTTTTCTGTGAACTGTGCTGTTCTTTTCTTCCCGTTGTTGCTCTTGTCGCTGTTGGTGACGTCATGGTGATGCTCCACAAGGGATTGTTCAGTAGTTTGACATCCTTGTGCTTCTGGTGTGCAGAATATATGCGTGCATGTATGTATCAATGTATATTTTTGTGCTTAGGATATGTCATGCAGTTGCCACGCCTTTGAGGCGATTAAGCGCACTGCGTACAAGTAATTGGTGGCTAATTTAACTGGTATTAATGTCATTATGCCAACAATTTCCACAGAATCCATTGCAAGAGAAGGCACCACGAAAATAGGAGCCTGTCGCCTGTCACACATATCGTACGACTTTACAGAGCGCCGAAAGACGGGACAAGTATGGTCCACGTCTTTGGTTGGTTGGTTACTGATTTTACGACACATCGACCGTTGAGTCATGTAACGTCGCCAATCTCTCACGCCGATTGGTCGCGGGCGAAGAGTAGCGACAGGTGAAACTCGAACCAATAACCTTTCGATTACGAGACGGGCAACTTACCCCTAGACTACTCGTCTCCTGTGGTGCACGTCGCTCACGTGCGGATCAAAGCGTCTAAGAACTTGAACAGTTTGGTGGGTTTGTTTTAAGAACGGTTTGGTGGGTGTTCTATGCGAACCGAGAACAGTTTTACGAGAAAAAAAAACGCCGTGGAAAGTTAATATTATACAGGAAATGACTCATGCACAGGCACAGCCAAGAAACATGGCATTAATGTCTGTCACTCACCTGCATTCTCCCCATCGGCACGTAGTGGAACAGGCCAGATCCGTTACCACCGATTGTTTTCAACACCATTATTTCGCAAGTCACGAAATTCGGAGACCTTAACCTATAAATGTGTCAAAACTATCTCACATTCATTTGCTCAATTCGATTCGGAAAGGGAGCTTGTATATGCACGATATTTAACAGCCATCTTAGATTCAATGACGTACAAATCTTATCGTTGCAGTTTCTCGGGACGATAATGCTCATTTTCACAAAAGTAACCCTGATGTTTCGATTAACCCGCGCCATCTCGGGGGGGGCGTTGACGACCCCTCTAAGGTTTTCTGCGGATCTTGAAAGAGCGGCCCACGGAAGCACGCCGAAATCTGGCATGCCTTTTCCACATCCATTTGGCATGTTGTGTCAATGTTTTGAAGTCAGGTCATCTAGTGTCAACGAGTTAGTCAAGGTCAAGTGAGGTCACCTAAAAAAAGTTCAACCAGTCGTCACGCTTTAACGGATAAAGATATTTTAATGGAACTTTCAACGTTTGCTTATCTTTAGGGATACAACAAAACGCACCAGAGGATTTTGTCACTGTTTCCTTTTTTGATTACTTATTAGCTTTTTATATTTGCCCATTAGAGTTAACATATGATATTCTGGCTAAAGCAAGCATTTTTTATTCAAGCAAGTTGACTTCGAACAACATTTTCCGGTCAACCCTATTCATTAGAAAAGGAAAATTAACGAAAACTTAAAAACTTCAAGTTTTGAAATTTCAATTAAAAAAATGGGTGGCCAAAATTGTATGATCCTGGTTGATTTCGCGTTGCTTGTCTGATTAAAAATATTTATCTTCTTCAAATCCCCCTCAAAATAAACCCCCCAGAGCCACAAACATAATATAAGTCGTGAAGCTCCAAGGCCCCTAGTGACGTCACTTTTTTGGAACAAATTTGGGGGGTGGTTTTGCCTTACTCGTCGAGCGTTTCCCGATGACACCTATTTCGTTTTCGTGCGACGCTTAGTTTGGAGATTAGAGGCGGGTCTCTGTCGACCTGCCCACTCCGAGACGGGGTGTGAGGATCTGACAGACTAGACGGGGCGGGGTTAAGCTAATTGTTGTCTTCGCTGGTACTGGAGTTTCTAATGTTGGACGCTAATGGATGACGTCAATAGGATAATAAATAAAGCAATTTTATTTCGTTTTCGTGCTCTTCTTTTCTTCGTCTTCTCAACTTCTCCGTCTTTTAAGAAGAAAAAGAAGAAAAAATAGATCGAAACGTCATCAAGCAGGTTGTAAAGGTGGCATATTGTCACCATATTTCAGTACCATGCCTAGATAATTTCATGCTTCGGTGATATCTAGGAAGAATATGTTCACATCGCATCAACAACTGATTCAAATCTTCAACGTCACATTCTGAACGGATGGAAGCTCACTAAAGGTAAACGAGAACGATGCATTGCTTACGTTGCGTTGTAGTTTGACGAAACGATCGTCGGTACACTGGCTAAAGTTTGGCTCTGCCCACTCTGGTGGTCTGTCGGCCCATGGTCTGACACACTTGCGCCGGGCGTGCCGAATCGGCAGCTGGAACAAGGCCCACAGCTATCATTGACAGCCATCAACAAGGCCCACAGCTATCATTGACAGCTATCAACAAGGCCCACAGCTATCATTGACAGCTATCAACAAGGCCCACAGCTATCATTGACAGCTATCAACAAGGCCCACAGCTATCATTGACAGCTATCAACAAGGCCCACAGCTATCATTGACAGCTTTCGACAAGGCCCACAGCTATCATTGACAGCTATCAACAAGGTCCACAGCTATCATTGACAGCTATCAACAAGGCCCACAGCTATCATTGACAGCCATCAACAAGGCCCACAGCTATCATTGACAGCTATCAACAAGGCCCACAGCTATCATTGACAGCTATCAACAAGGCCCACAGCTATCATTGACAGCTTTCGACAAGGCCCACAGCTATCATTGACAGCTATCAACAAGGCCCACAGCTATCATTGACAGCTATCAACAAGGTCCACAACTATCATTAACAGCTATCAACAAGGTCCACAGTTATCATTGACAGTTATCAATCAGGTCCATGGTTATCATTAACAGTTATCAACAAGGTCCATAGTTATCATTGACAGCTATCAACAATGTCCACAGTTATAATTAAGTTATCAACAAGGTCCACTGTTATCATTGGCAGTTATCAGCAAGGTCCGCATTTATGATTGACAGTTATCAGAAAGGTACATAGTTGTCATTGACAGATATCAACAAGGTCCACAGTTATCATTGGCAGTTATCAACAAGATCTACGGCTATCATCGGCAGTTCTCAACAAGGTCCAAATTTATAATTGACAGTTATCAACAAGTTCCACAGTTACAATTGGCAATTATCAACAAGGTCCACAGTTATAATTGATAATTATCAAGAAGGTCCATAGTTATCATTAACAGTTATATTAATCAACAATGTCGATAGTTATCATTAACAGTTATCAACAAGGTCCATAGTCATCAGTGACAGTTATCAACAAAGTCCATATTCATCATTGGCAGCTATCAACAAGTTCCACAGTTATCACTGGCAGTTATCAACAAGATTTACAGTTATCATTGACAGTTATCCCAAGCATGGATGTAACCATTGGGTGGGGCTGGGGGAGGGACATTCCCCCCATTAATTAAAAGTGGCGATATGTCCCTCTCATTTTTTTTCGTGTCCCCCAAGGCTCAGGTACCTGAGTATCATCGCCGCAAAATTATACTTAGTCATTTATAAAGTGAAAATATATATGCAAGAAAATCACCAAAAATACTAAACCCGATCTAGCCAATCAGCGGTCTTCACAGGCATTCTGTCGTCACAAAATATACCAATGGTAAATCAACAAACTTTAAAATGTTCTGCTTCCAGCCAATTCTTGATTAACATGAACCTTGACCATCGTGTGTGTTGGCTTGGGTGGAAAATTGCGCTCTGCGAGGCAACAAATTTGCATTATCGCAAGGCTTTATAGGTCTTAGGTTGCATTCCCGTGCTCATACATTGGTATATCTTGAACAAATGTGACTCTGGGTGCCCTTGGGTGCCTCGGAGACTATTGAGGGAAGTCATGGGCAGCCTTAAGCACGTACGTCAAGTTAACGTCATATTCGTGTTCGTATTCAGCGACGAGTTTGCCAGAGGAGTATTTGTATTGGCATCGTAATTCAGGATTTGTCATCGTTGGAATCAATTACCATAAATGCTTCTGCTTGCACTGAACACAATGGAAGCAACTACATAGCTGTAACAATGCTACTTTAACGGTCAGGTTCCAGCGTAAACCGGTTTCTGCGGTTGTCTCCCATTTTTGGAGACAACCCTGGTGCCTTTTAGCCTGCGGTGATCGATTATTTAACATTTCAAACCGGTATATGTCAAGGTCAACCTTCTAGGTCAATGGTTAGATTGATTTATTAGATGGAAATATATTGAAGCGATATCGACCAAACGCGAGATTCGGTTGCTATCGTCTCAATTTCCATTAAATGGGCGTCATTCAACATGGCAAGTCAGAAAGCTAAGCAATGAAATTATTTTTAGGACAAAGGCCAGGCTGATCATCCGGTCCGCTCAATTTCGTTTTCGTGTTCGCTCAAACCCATTCAAATCTGGTGTGAAGTAATAACCTGCGGTGAACACGCGAGTAACATTTCAGACCAGGACATGTCAGGGTCAAAGATTTGGTTGAATTATTCGATGACCTCTCGTTTCGTCGCTATAGCTTCGCTTTGCAGAAAATGGATGTCATTCGACATCGCTTGTTATGCGGTATCAGGAAGTTGAAAATATGAAATCATCCCGACGGGTCAAAATTCAAGCTGATTCCTTTCGTCGCCTCCCATATGTTTTGTGGGTTCCCTCAAAGCCTATCCAAGTCCACTATCACACGATAACCAATGGTGGACGCTGGAATAACATTTTGAAACCGGGATATATCAAGATCAAACTTGAAGGTTTGGAATTTTTCGAAGTCCTTGCGAATCGTCGCTAGGAGTTCAATTTGTACGATGCAGGTGCCATTCGACGTGTCTTGTGTCGTATTATAATGTTATCAAATCGTACTAATTTCAATGGTCAAAGGTCAAACAGATTTCTTTAGTCGCCTAACATTTGTTCTCTTCGCCCTAACTTGCCCACATCTGGTACCAAGCAATAGCCCGTGGTGCACCTGAAGTAACATTTCAAACCGGGACATGTCAATGTCATACCACAAGTCTGAAGGTTAGCTTAAGTGGTTAGAAGTCCTCGCGCCTCGTCGCTATATTTTTAATTTTCATCAAGTGGAGTCATTCAACGTGCCGTGTCGTTCCCCATCAAACTGTTCAGAAATCACATCAATTTTCAAAGTCAAGGGTCGAACTCATTTCTTCTGTCGCCCGACGTTTCCTCGTTTTCTCCCAAAGCTACCCATGTTTGATATCAAAAGATAGCCCGTGGGCAACTCTGGAGTAGCATTTCAGCTCGGGACATGTCAGATGAAACCTAGAGGTCAAAGATTAGTTTGATCTTCAGAGTCCTCGCGTTTTGTGGCTATGGCTTCAATTTGCATTATGCGGGTGTCATTTGACGTGGCGTGCCGTACGGTGTCAGAATGTTGAGATATCGAAATAATTTCAAAGATGTCGAAGGTCCAGCGTGATTACAATGATTGAGTGTAATGGGAATATGAGGGTCAGATCTGTATCTGTTTGGAGCCCTAGTGATAGCAAGCACTCGTATCCTATTTGACTAGGTGCTCCATCAGAAATCCGTCATAACCTGCTCGGACGGTGCTCTCATCGCTCGTTTTTAGCTTACGCTGCCACATTGTTGTTTCGAACATATAAAATATATAACTTTTCGTTTTCAGTTTGTCTGCTTTCCTCTTAATGGTTCAACGAGGGTTGTCCAATTTGCAAGAGAAGCCACACGTGAATAAGCACAATTTTATGACTAGCCCGAGTTCATAACCGCGAGAGAGCAGTGTTGTAATCAGGTGTAGAACCCAGGAACTGTCATGTGGGCATCTGTCTGGGGGGGGGGAGGGGGGCGCCATTTCTCTGGAGGGGCGCCAGTGAAAGCGCCTGAAGGGGTGCCTCTGGCTGAAAAAAAAATTCCAGGGGCGGGTTTCACTCGGCCCTTCCCCATGGGGCGCTTTTCCCTCCAAGGGGTGCCTTTTTATTTCATAGGCGCCTCAGACTGAAAAACTCGAGCGAGTACACTGGAACCTTTTCAGAGGGAAGCATTTTCACGGCCTGAGGCTTTCCACATGGAGGACGCATACCCTCAGTTCCGGACCCTTTATCCTCCCTGGTTGTCATTGCATCGAAATGTGTCCCCGTAAAACAGGAAAGCGTGGGAAAGGAAATTGCATGTTCATATTTGCTACCATAAAGCCATCGTCCGATATTTTATGCTGTTTCTCCTACAAGAGGGCAACGTTTCACATACTTACAGCTTTGCTCTACGGTAATCGTGAAATCGGGTCCAGCACGTACAACACAAAACTAGACGTTCATAGGCAGCGATGAGTTACGAAATCTGCTAATTTTCGTGGAACATTTAGTCCCCAAAATAACATTTTTAACAATGATAAATCTGAAAAATTGAAATACACTTAACATTTAATTGAATTGTCCGAAAATGGCAGTGAAAAAGAAGGGGCTGAAATCCAAGGACTTATTTTCGAGGGAGGTCCCCTCCCTTTCGAGGGAGGTCCCCCCCCCCGGGGAGGGAATGCGGGGCTGGTCCCTCTATCCTGTTCAAACTTACCGCATCCCAGGGTTGTCCCCCGCCAATTTAGAATCCGTGGTTACACCCATGTTCACAAGACCAACACATATAATTGATAGTTGTCAACAAGGTCCACAGTTATCATTGACAATTGTCAACAAAGTACACAGTTATCATTGACAGTTGTCAACAAGGTCCACAGTTATCATTGGCAGTTGTCAACAAAGTCCACAGTTATCATCGACAGTTGTAAACAAAGTCCACAGTTAGCATTGACAGTTGTCAATAAAGTCCACAGTTATCATTGACAGTTGTCAACAAGGTTCACAGTTTTCATTGACAGTTGTCAACAAGGTCCACAGTTATCATTGACAGTTGTCAACAAGGTCCACAGTTATCATCGACAGTTGTCAACAAGGTCCACAGTTATCATTGACGCGTCACGGTGGCCTCGCTGTGGACGCTTTCGTCAGGCAGTGCATGCAGAAAAGTCAGCAGGCCATTGGAATCGGACTTTTGCGATCACATGTCTACTTTTCTGAAAATAATTTTCATCGGTGTGGTGGACACACCACATCATCTCACATCCGAGATTTGAACGAGGTGGCTGCGACAGGATATGAAGTAGGCACAGGGATGGGAGTTGCAGCACGAGGGGGGGGGGGGGAAGGTGAGAGCTAATTGGGGGCGACGTGAAATCGGGACTTCAGCACCAAAAATGATGCCATGAGATTTAAATCAAGGATTTTTCTAGCTTTGAATCACAGCCCCATTTTTAGTTTTCCCCACAATCATATTTTGTCAAGCCGTAAAATTATTGACGGCAATGTTGATGAATATCGACCAAGCAGCACCTCGTCAACAACGTGACGCATCTTAAAAATTTGGAAGTGAGAAAACCACCTGAAATCGATCCTTTCATGGAACGCTTCTGAAATGATCGCGGTTAAAGTTCTACAAATTGTGGAAGGGACCCATGGCGCCGTCACCTGTAGGTACGTCCATGTCCACAGGTCATGGGCTTTTACTTTTACCTGGTGCCCGCAACACCTGCCCCGTTCCTACTGCACAAGCGTTAAGATGTCGCCAACACCGGCCTCACTACTACTGCACAAGCGTTAAGCTGCCTTCAACCATGGTCCCACTACTACTGCACAAGCGTTAAAATGTCGTAAGAGTCGACACCATTCCCGCACAAACGCTAGGATGTCGTCAGCTTCTGTCCCACTACCTCTGCGTAAACGTTAAAATATCGTTAGCGTCGGCACCACCCCTACTGCATAAACGTTACGGTGTCGTCAACGTTGGCTCCACTCCACCACAGGAGCGCGTTGAACACACACGTGTATGATTTTTCCGGGGACACTGATGTTGTTGGGTTCTCCGGGACACGGCTGGATGTCCTCGGACTCTGCCAGCGTCTCCTGCCAGGTCACGCTGTCGGCGACTGCCCGGGGGCAGGTCAGCGAGTTTGGTCCGATCAGCACGACCCGAGCGATGACCGACTTCATCAGCAGACCGTTCTGCACGGTGCACTGGTAGCGCGCCGTCTGAAATGGATCGCACAAGCCAGCGGTCAACAGCATCGCCCCACACAGGTCAAGGTCGCGCGCGTGCGCACTCTGCACAGGCACGTCGATCGTCAGCTGCGCCAGCACAGATGAAAATGGGACGACAGCAGACTCCATCCAATAACATGGGGGCGGTCAGTGCATGGGAAATTATTGTTTGCTGTCCTGTCGACTTCAGTTAGATGTTTGGGTTTTGCTGTCAGTCGACCAGAACAAGCCTACTTACACAGAGATCATGCTATATATACATACAGTGCATTCACCCGAGGGACAAATGCCAACCAGGTGCATAGCACATTCAGCAGTGTGTCCTCGGTCAGCTTCCTTGCTGTCTTTATCATTTGACAATGCTGTCCCCTGGCAGCTTGTCTCCAAACAGGCTATCCCTGAGCTGTTCGTGTCGGGGCAATTTGTTGGCATGTAGTCTGCGCACGCTAAGACCGGTTCACACCGCAACGAACTCGAGCGGAACGGTAGCGGAGCGTACCGCACGCGAAACAGTAGCAGGGGTTAGTGTATGTTGTAGAGAAGTCGATCTCGTAGGCCAGGTGATGTCTAGTAAAACCGTGCACCGCAATAACCAAGTCAAAAGTTCAGCGTTACTTTACTCTATGTTTAAGCAATCCAATTAAACGGGCGATAATAACAACTCAAACAGCTCATGCAAGAGTAGTATACAAAGACTTTTAGGGTACACTTGACCAAATGTACAAGTGCCGGCTGCTAATTTAGAGGCGCGACTGCCGGCACAACGGGCGGCGATCCGATGGCATTAGTCTAGTTAGGGACGACCCTTTCTGTCGTCCCTAACTAGACTAACCCATGGCTATCCGCGAGCCATGTGTTGACTCCACCCCACGGCGGCTACCATTGGGTAATCACCGCAATGGCGCATCCTGCCGCCGTTGGCCATTTGCAGGCCGTACAAGTGCACGCCTCCGTGCAACATGGCCGCCCGGGTGAATGACCCAGCTGGCCAACTCGTCTGCAAATGATACTCGTCTGCGGCCGGGTGTAAACTGGAATGTCAAAGCTTTATCTAATCCGGATGTAGAGCCACTACTCGTCTGCGGCCGGCGTCTCAGGTACTGGCATAGCTCATAACACGTGATATGCGCATCCTGCCGGCGCTCGGCAGTGGCTGGATTAGTCACGTGACGTTATATAGCTACATATTTTCTAACGATGGTGGCCGAACCGTATAATTATATTGAACTATGTTTCAGCACAGCGCAAGATTCTAAGATTTGAATTTTCGCCTAACTATGGAAATTCCTAATCCATTTTTTTCATGGCCAAAACACAATTTTACACGATCCAATAAATACTCATGATACTCATAACACAAAAGACCACGCTCCTATTGCCAACCTAATGTCCTGCGCGGGTTATTCTAAGGGGTCTTTAAAAGTACCCATGACCCTAGTTTATGTTAGTTTTATGAACAAAATTCCCAATACACGACATACGATACACTATTCATTGGCTACACACGGAGTTCGCGACGATCACTCGCGCGCGGCATCGCTTCGTAAAAGTTCAGTCTGGATCCAGGTTCGAGTATGGGCGACCACTGCCCACACTGGCAACATCTGAGGTGCGGCTCTCACCGCACTCTCACAGGTTAAGTTCGCTGTTTCTGGATAGCAGTTCCGGGTCGGGCTCACGGTTGGGATCAGCCGCACGCTCTTCCATTAAGTCGTGCAACTGTTGATCTCGGCAGCGCCCCTCGTCGGCCGCCACGGGCGGCAACACCAGAGGCAGCACAGCTTGTACCGGCCAGGTTGGGTGGCCTTCGCGCCAGGCTCCGACCCGTGCATTGAGGTTTTGCAGGAGCTGCCTCAGGCGGCGTGTTGGTGCTGCTGACCGCGGGGGAATCTGGCGGGGTGCCAGCTCGCTTCACACTTCCTCCGAGAAAGCTCCCGCGTCTTCCGGAGTGTCCACGTTCTCGGCGTCGTCCTCGGGACCGTCTTCATGTTGCTCCATGTAGGCCAACGCCCGTGGTACAATAAGTTGGGACCACAGCCGGTGCACCAGTCGGCTGGTGCCGGTAGATTGGTGATTTCGGGACCCGCGGTCCAGGCCGGCTTTGGGCCCCGTAACGCTCTAACGGCGGCGGCATCCGAAACGTCTTCATTCGTCGGCAGAGGTGGGAAAGGTCGAGTTCCTCCCACGTCGCTCCGGACGGGAAACCCCGTCCACTCGACGAGGTACTCCTCGTCGCGGGCGTCTGGCCTCCGGGCTAACACGGGAGATCTCGTACTCCACGGGTGCTGCTAGGTCGACGTCCTGTGGCAATCTGACGCGTTCGCCAGCTCACCCCCTGCTGTCAACTCTGGTGACCTCTGGCCTTGTGCCAGAGTGGATCATGATGACATCTGCACCGGGCGGTAGGGATTGAGTAAGGATGGGTTGTGACAATTGGACAGCGGGGACAGAGCTCTGTTTACGTTCCGTAACTCAGTACAAGATAATGCATGTCTCGGTGGTTACTAGTATCATCGTGAGGAACAATGCTGAGTAACCTAGAGCGGTGTAATATCTGAGACCTCGGGCCGTGTGCAGCTAAAGGCAAAGTTGCGAGAGCGGGATGTCGGGGTTGGGCAGGATAGACAGGATGTCTGTCTGAAGCCCACTGTCAAGGTTAGGCAGCTGAGTGCGGAGTGTCTCAGTCAGCTCAACCAGATTGATCAGCTATAGACGCAACGAATCGACACTGTTGATGTCCAGAAAGTTTTCAATTTTACTGTGGGGATTCGAAAATATTTTGAAAGCATGGAACATCTGTTTCTCAAATGCACTAACTGTGCAGGGACGGTGACAGTGAAATCTGAAGTGCCATTGATGAAACTATTTGAATTTCTACCGAAGTTTCGGCTGTTATCAGCCAGATATTTTTTTCAACTTACAGAACTTTTAGGGTACTTTTCCGAGACACAAGTGTCTTACACTGGGTGACGATTTCGACAGCGTCACGAAAGTACAGCGACTTCACACACGACGAGGTAGTAACAGTGAATTGCTCTGCACCATGGAAGTAACAGAAGGGTAGTCACTGTTGCAGGAAAATGTGAATGTCTTCCTCAATTTCCGGGTACCCGGTTTTGTCTTTGCTGAGAGCAAAGTACTTGACTTTACCTGTGTCGAATTTCGTATATAAAGTTGTGGCTCGGTGTGTGCGTATTGATAATCTCAAATACCTCGAATCGATCAGGAATTGTGACGATCGGAATTGGCGGTAGCATGTAGGGATTGCATTTCTCTACTAACAATGAAGTACGTACCATCTGACAGTATTTCTCCAGTTGGTCGCTATGCTAAGATAGGGCCTTTGCATTGGGCTGGGCGCTTTTGATGTTCGACAGAAGTTTACGTGGCTGAGCAGGCTTTACAAATGACCGGGACAGAATACCATGGGCCAGGAGGCTAAGTTCCAGTTGTAACTCTGAGTGCCGTAATCTGGTTTGTTGAGGAATGGCTCGGGCGGTTTCAGTTACTTTCGTAATCTGATTTTGCAGGCTGAGGTAAGTTTCAAAATTTTGATGTTCAGTCTGTCAAGGTTCGAAACCTGGTGGGTTAAGTTGTTCACTAGGCTCTTAATTTGGTTGATTGCTTCGTGATTGTTCTGAACTTCGGTGATTGTCCGGTTCATTAGTGACAGATTTTCTCCTAAGATGTGAATTATCTGGTGATTGCTAATCTCTAGAGTGTTCAGGCGGTTAAGGACGGCTTCTAGGTCAACAGTAGTGGTAGTTCCGAGCATGAGGGATGGTGCTTCTCCAACAAATTGTAGCACGGAACGTTTGTTCCTATTGTAGTTCCTAGGGATTCCTGAGCAGACGGCTAAAAATCTAATCTCATGTATATGATATTGAAATGTGATTGAAATAAATGTGACGTGGGGACTTGATAATTTTGGTGAAGTGGAACATTGGGTTCTGCAATCGACAAGTAATTAAAGAACATTATAATTGCATCTGTCATTGGAAAGGCAACACTCTCACAGCGTACTTTACTTCCATCAGCGATCGAGCATTAGGACAAAGACTGTTTTCTATTGCTGGCTTTTGGCTTCTGAATATCATAATGATTATAAAGTAGATAATATCCTGGAGATTACGGATTTAAAGAGGTTGGTATCAGAATGCTCTCAAGCGGCGGGGTTCGAGGAATTGAAAGCAACGTTTAGCACTTTTGGCAATATTCTAAAGATTGCAGGTGACAGAAGCTGGCTGTGACATTCATATTAAGAACTATTAGGAACTATAGCCAGAGTATCATGCTGTTGAAATCGTCCTTTTGTGCGAAGCATGCCACTGAGCAATATACTCCTCCAATGGGGATTCTGCAGCTGTCGTTTTTATCGAACATCAAACATCGGTATGAAAAGTACAACACGAATCACGTGTCTTATGCATTCGTGGGCATGTAAAATATTGGTAGGAAAAACAAAATGTACACATACATTTCCGACCAGTATGTATATTCGAGCATGCACTTAATACAAATTATTACGAGAAAATAAAATAGAAATATCATACCTAGCCTCTAGGCCAGTATGTCCATACATTTGAGACATGCAGGACAGGTTTGAAAGATAATTTGCAAAACAAAGCTACAACACTGCACAAATACAACATCACTTCAACAGACATAGATCGAAGAGTGTATGACAAGACCATGCAAACCAGCGGCCAACGGTTCATATAGTACAGTCACGGCCATGCAAATTGGCAGCCAACAGTTCATATGATACAGTCATGGCCATGCAAACCAACGGCCAACATTCCATACGATACAGTCACGGTCATGCAGGTTAGCAGCCAACAGTCCATACAGCACAGGTACAACAATGTAGACCAGTGGAAAATGGCCCATACAGCACAGATACAACAATGTAGACCAGTAGCCAATGGCCCATACAGCGGCTCGTTTACTGATGGCGTTGGAACCGCTAGTTTCGAGCGGCCGAAGCTGATGCAGATTTAGGATGACGAAACATGAGTACACTAACCACAAGACGTACCTGGGAAACCATGTCAGCCCATACCACCAAAACTATTTGACCCTGCACCAGCGAAATCACGCGTTCCTATCCCAGTTCACCTTTGTTGACGAGTGGTGCAGGTTTGTGCTCATGGGACCTCTATCAGAGGGATGGCCTGCACTTTTCCGAGAAGGGAGTGCATGCGTTAAACAAGGTAAAGGAGTATGTCCTTCACGGAAACTAGACAATGGGGTGGGGAGGGATGAAGTGGCATTGCCATCTCAGGGATATGCCAATAGGGACATCCAGTGATAAAATAGCTCCTAAACATGAAAAAGCCAAACGTGGTTACAGAACATATTTTAAGGGTATGATGCTTAATGCTCAGAGTATTCGATCCAAATCTGAAGAGTTCAAGTGTTATGTTGCTGAGGAGGAACCAGATTTTGTTTCCATTGCTGAGGCATGGGTCAGCGAGGGGTATTTTGGGGATAACTTGCAGGACTATGAGATCCAGGTATACAATATGCTTTCGTGCAATAGGGGTCCAGCAGTGAAAGGGATTGGTGTAATGCTCTATGTGAATAGCATATTCAGTTCTGAAAAAGTAGCAGATGGGGTAAAAAATGTGTCTGCGGAGTCCATATGGCTTGCTGTCGCTGTGGGAAAAGGCAGCAGCAATAAACTGAGGATAGGAGCTTCGTACCGAGCGGGAACCTCGCCAAATTATCAGCAACTGGAGCTTGATAAAGTGATTTGCGAGGAAATTAGTAGAAACCTTCAGAGGAAATGCCTTATTCTTGGTGACTTTAATCTAAAGGATATGAACATGTTGGTGTTGGCTTCCCAACATGCAAAATGTTTAGGAAATGCCTTGAGGAGGACCTGTTCTCACACCAGTTTGCAGCGGAACCTACCAGGCAGAGCTCATTCTTGGACCTTGTCTTCTCGGATTTAAGTGACTTAGTTCAAGACTTGACTGTAAGAGAAACTCTGGGAAGAAGTGATCACAACACATTAAATTAAAAGCACATGTAGTGGGAAGCATCAAAGATAATTCGGTAAAGGTTCCTAATTTCAACAGAGCAGACTTTGACTGCATGGGAGCGGTTTTAAGTGCCATAAGATGAGAAGTTGAATTCTCCAATTTATATGCCTGTGAAATGTGGGAAAAGTTCAAATCTTACTTGAAGGAAATTCGGATTAGACATGTCCCCCAAAAGCAAAGGCGCAAAAGAAGAATAGGAAAGCCAGCATGGCTTACGCCAGATTTGTTGAAAGCAATTAAGGCTAAGAAAGCTGCAATTATAATGTTTAAGGAACCTTCAAATATCACAAATCTAAAGTCGTATCAAAAAGCTATAGACTCTGTGAAGCAGATAAGCGGAGCAGCAAAGCGAACAAAATAATTGGATTTGGCTAGGAACTGTAATGGGGACAGCAAAAAGTTCTTTAATTTATACAAGCTGAGTAAAGTTTCTAGCACACTTTCACTGCAAATACATGGGACTATATTGGGTGAAGATGGTGAGATGGTTGAGAAGCTGAGCAAGCAGTTTAAATAAGTGTTTACATTGGAAGGTATGACTAGTCTGCCAGCCATACATCAGAGTTCAGTGACATGTGATCGGATAAACGATGTTGATTTCATTGATAGTGATGTTGTTTTCAATCATATCAGGAGAATAAAGCCAGGCAAGGCAGCAGGACCTGATGAAATTTATGCTAGAGTATTGCGGGAAGCTGAAAAGGAACTAGCATTTCCACTTAGTATAATATTTTGTAGATCAGTTTCATAAAA
The DNA here is from genome assembly GCA_034440575.1 of Imbricaverruca yamaguchii. Classification (NCBI taxonomy): domain Eukaryota; kingdom Metazoa; phylum Arthropoda; class Thecostraca; family Neoverrucidae; genus Imbricaverruca; species Imbricaverruca yamaguchii. The sequence goes on from JAOTOL010001563.1 coordinate 319,981, forward strand.
TGACATTCCAACAGATTGGAAAATGGCAAATGTAGTTCCTATTTTCAAGAAAGAAGAAAGAGGGAAAGTTGAAAACTATAGGCCAGTAAGCCTCACATCCCTAGTCTGCAAGGTAATCGGATAAATTACCAAAGATATAATAGTTAGTCATATGGAAGGAAAAGGATCGATTCCAGATACTCAACATGGGCTTAGAAAAGGCCGATCGTTTCTCGCAAATCTCTTGGACTCTTTCAACTTCGCTACATATCAATTTAACCATGGAAATCAGGTTGATGTAGCATATCTTGACTTGAATAAGGCCTTTGATAAGGTACCCAATAAACGGTTCATGATGCAGCTTCAGGCACATGGTATTGCAGGTAGCATCCTAAAATGAATAGAGTTGTGGCCTTCAGACGGACAGCAGAGAGTGATGCTAAATGGTATAAAGTCATCATGGAAAAATGTTTTTAGTGGAGTCCACCAGGGGTCAGTACTGGAGCCACTAATGTTCATTATATTTGCAAATAACATTGAAGCTGGCCTAAGCAGGAAGGCTTTGAAATTTACAAATGATTTGAAGGTCTTTAGGGCAATAACAGGTTACAATGAACATATCTTGCTGCAGAAAGACTCAGACGAACTTGTGAATTGGTCCGAAGGATAGCAAATGCAATTTAATTTGGTAAGTGCAAAATCATGCATGTAGGTATGCAGCATATGAAGGCTCCATACTTGATGAGTGGCCAAGTACTATGGGTGACTCAGCAGAAGGGCTTAGGTGTTATTCTGAACACAAAACTGGGGGCATCAGAACAGACCAAGGAAGCCAGGAAGAAGGCACTGAGAATGCTCGGGGCAATAAATAGGAATGTATCATACAGAAGTGAGGAAGTGATCAGGAAGCTTTACTGTGCATACGTCAGGCCACATTTGGAATACTGCATCCAAGCTTGGTCTCCTAGTTATGAAAAAGATTGTTGGCTTTTAGAGAGAGTACAAAAGAGGGCTACAAAAATGGTTAATGGCATAAGCAACCTGGCATATGAGGGAAGCTTGAAGAAATTGAACATGTTTTCACTTAGATATAGAAGGCTGAGAGGAGATCTCATCGAGGTCTTTAAATTTGACCGTGGTCTGGAGAGGGGATACCTTGGGGAAATGTTTGAATTGAACAGAAATGATGCAATTAGAGTTCATAAATTCAAAATTAAAGTTAACCACATCAGGGACAAGGTTAAGACAGCATTTCTTCACCAACAGGGTAATAGAACACAGGAACCAGCTGTCAGAAACCATTGGCAGTAGCAACACATTGAACATCTTTAAAAACAGCATAGACAATCATTATAAGAATAGAGGGCTTGCTTTTCAGTGTTCCAGGGACGGCTGATCGTCGGATTTGGTGGGCAACTGGTTGAGTGTCCAAAGTGCAACCAATAATGGCCCTTGTGGCTCATAGTTGCACTGATCTTTTATGTCTTTATGTCTTTTATGAAACCATGTGAGCATGTACCAGTGAAAACATGCGAGTCTGTACCAGTGAAACCATTTGAGTCCATAGCAGCGAAACATGTCAGTCGATACCAGGAAAACCAAAGTAGCCATACCAATGTGGCTTCAGGTGGCACCGTCTGGAATGTTTAGGGTTCTTCTCGACCTTGGTTCAGTATGCCTGAGGTTCCTTGTGGTTATTGCCTAGACTAGCTCAGGCTGCGTGTGATTTCTGGCTAGAATATCTGAACTTCTTGATGGCTTCTGCCTAGCACATCGGAGACACGTTGTGGCCTCCCCCAGAACACATGACGCTGTCTGTGGTCGGTGAACACTGTGTACTGACGTCATACACACACACACACCTGTGGGTCACTGACGACCAGTACGGACCGTCCCCAGCAGTAGGTGACCATCTGCTCGTGGTCGTGTCCGTTCAGGGGTCGGAAGCCCAGCAGACCCATCTGCTTGCCCCATATGAACGTTGCATTGTCGAGAAGCTTGGTGCGTAGCGAACAGATCAGTGTCACATTTCCGCCCTGAAAATTCAACCGTTAAGTCGTTCCTTGTCTTTTTAACCGTTTACTAATGATAACCAAAGATTTACACATAGATGGATTCAAGGACAAATCGCCTAGGTGAAAGGAATTTACCTAGGCGATTTGATATGACGATGCCCGACATGTAGACGAAAATTTCAACATGAAGCAACCGCAAGCATTGAATTCGGCTGACGATTTCTTTTAGCACCGTGAAATTAACAGTTATTAGTAACAGCCACAGGCATGAGGAATTTTCCTGAATTACCGAGTCTTGCCTACCGAGTGCATTTTACCATTCTCTCCGTCCCTCAGAGTGGGCGGGGAGGATGGTGAGAAGAGATGGTTGTCGCCCTCCTCTCCATTCCGTCCCTAGTTGAGATAGAGGCGCAGGACAATACCAACGCACCGTGTGCCACCAGGCGAATATATTGGTGTCAGAGTTAATCAACGTGTACACTCACGGGAACAAGGCAAGAATGCAATGCTCATAGCGAAAACAAGGAGACGACATTATGTTTACTGAACGGATGTAAGGAGGGAAGACGATGTCCACTGAGGACGTGAGAAGACACGATGTCCACTGACCGGACTTGAGGAGAGGACACGGTGTCCACTGACCGGACTTGAGGAGGGGACACGGTGTGCACTGACCGGACTTGAGGAGAGGACACAATGTTCACTGACCGGACTTGAGGAGAGGACACGGTGTCCACTGACCGGACTTGAGGAGAGGACACGATGTCCACTGACCGGACTTGAGGAGAGGACACGATGTCCACTGACCGGACTTGAGGAGAGGACACGGTGTCCACTGACCGGACTTGAGGAGAGGACACGATGTCCACTGACCGGACTTGAGGAGAGGACACGATGTCCACTGACCGGACTTGAGGAGAGGACACGGTGTCCATTGACCGGACTTGAGGAGAGGACACGGTGTGCACTGACCGAACTTGAGGAGAGGACACGGTGTCCACTGACCGGACTTGAGGAGAGGACACGGTGTCCACTGAGGACGTGAGAAGACACGATGTGCAATGACCGGACTTGAGGAGAGGACACGGTGTCTACTGACCGGACTTGAGGAGAGGACACGGTGTCCACTGACCGGACTTGAGGAGAGGACACGGTGTCCACTGACCGGACTTGAGGAGAGAACACGATGTCCACTGACCGAACTTGAGGAGAGGACACGGTGTGCACTGACCGGACTTGAGGAGAGGACACGGTGTCCACTGACCGGACTTGAGGAGAGGACACGATGTCCACTGACCGGACTTGAGGAGAGGACACGATGTCCACTGACCGGACTTGAGGAGAGGACACGGCGTCCACTGACCGGACTTGAGGAGAGGACACGATGTCCACTGACCGGACTTGAGGAGAGGACACGATGTCCACTGACCGGACTTGAGGAGAGGACACGGTGTCCACTGACCGGACTTGAGGAGAGGACACGGTGTCCACTGACCGGACTTGAGGAGGGGACACGGTGTGCACTGATCGGACTTGAGGAGAGGACACGGTGTTCACTGACCGGACTTGAGGAGGGGACACGGTGTGCACTGACCGGACTTGAGGAGAGGACACGGTGTGCACTGACCGGACTTGAGGAGAGGACACGGTGTGCACTGACCGGACTTGAGGAGAGGACACGGTGTCCACTGACCGGACTTGAGGAGAGGACACGATGTCCACTGACCTGCCGCACGTATGTGAGTGTGGGTGTGACATAGGGCTGCAGATGGCTGCGCGGCATCAATAGTCGGATCCGCCGACTGGAGGTGCCGTACCGATCACTGGCGCGGCACTCAAAAATCCCCTCGTCGTCTGGCTGGAGCGGTGCTATAGTCAGGTAATGGTTGGTGCCGGCTTCGACGCCCAGGTGGTATCGGCTGGCTCTGATGGAATGCTCTCTGGCGACAAATCCACGCGCGATGCATCAGTGACACAGTCAGCCACCTGTCGAGGCGGGGGACGGGCGTCGACTTGCAGGCAGACACGCGTTTGGACTTTTCACCAGATACTCATGGCGGATGCAAGCCATCCTCCGTTAAATTATTTGGAGACGAGGTATAATGCGGGTCAGACGGATTAGAGCCATAAGAAGAATGCACCAAACAAACCACGTGGCTTGTTGGCACTGCTCTGTTATATGCTGACATCTGCACGACTGGGGGAAGTTGGAGTGTTTATTACCTCTGTTCTGTGTTGCATGCTGACACTGGCACGACTAGGGAGGGGTGGAGTGTGTATTGCCCATGCTCTGTGGTGTATGTTGATATCAGCGCGATTGAGGAAGGTTAGATAATTTATTACCCATGCTCTGTGGTGTATGTTGATATCACCGCGACTGAGGAAGGTTAGAGCATTATTACCCATGCTCTGTGGTGTATGTTGATATCAGCACGACTAGGGAGAGGTGGAGTTTATATTACCCATGCTATATGTTGTGCATTGATATCAGCACGACTGGAGAAGGTTGGAGCGATTATTGCCCATGCTCTGTGTTGTATGTTGATATCAGCACGACTGGGGAAGGTGGGCTTTTGCCCTTGTTGTATGTTGATATCAGCACGACTGGGAAAGGGGGGAAAATTTTTCCCCGTCTCTTTTTTTTATTTTTTTCAGGGGGAGTATGGAGTGTTTATTGTTTGAGTAGCACTGTGTTTATGGTGTGAGTAGACCAAATATGACGGGAGTTCGCAGTTACGAGCAAGCGCGGAGCAAGTCCCCCCCAAGTGTCGCTCAGGGCAGCCGAGTCAGAAGCTCCGTATGTTGTGTCTGAACGCCACGGCGGCCAGGCAATGCTTATGGCGCGCAGGCCTGAAGAATTTACGACCGGGCCGTTGATCAGGTTTCGGTGCACAGGCACTGCATTGACACACTCACAGCAGCATGCCCTGCTCTTGGTCCCCAACCGCAGCAGCATTCTATCCGCTGGATCCCTAATCACAGCAGCATGCCCTGCTCTTGGTCCCCAACCACAGCAGCATTATATCCGCTGAATCCACACTTACAACAGCATTCTCTCCCCTGAGTCCCCAATCACAGCAACATTCTCCCCCTGAGTCCCCAATCACAGCAGCATTATCTCCGCTGAGTCCCCAATCACAGCAGCATTCTCTCCCCTGAGTCCCCAATCACAACAGCATTCTCTCCACTGAGTCCCCAATCACAGCAGCATTCTCTCCCCTGAGTCCCCAATCACAGCAGCATTATATCCGCTGAGTCCCCAATCACAGCAGCATTCTTTCCCCTGAGTCCCCAATCACAGCAGCATTCTCTCCCCCGAGTCCCCAATCACAGCAGCATTCTCTCCGCTGAGTCCCCAATCACAGCAGCATTCTCTCCCCTGAGTCCCCAATCACAGCAGCATTATAGCCGCTGAGTCCCCAATCACAGCAGCATTCTCTCCCCTGAGTCCCCAATCACAGCAGCATTCCCTCCCCCGAGTCCACAATCACAGCAGCATTCTCTCCGCTGAGTCCCCAATCACAGCAGCATTCTATCCGCTGGATCCACACTTACAACAGCATACTCTTCCCTGGGTCCACACTCACACCACTATGCTCTGCCCAAGGTTCCCCACTCACAGCAGCATTCTCTTCCCTGGGTCCACACTCACAGCAGATTGTTCCGTCCCACGCATAAGACCTCCGAGCTCCACCTAGCCTTGGCAGCTAATATGCTCTAAAATCAGAACAGCTAACTCCCAAAAAATCGGGGCAATCAGAGGAAGTGATTCTGGTCCTATTATTTGTATGGATATAGCAGTGAATATGTGACAGAATATGTGACGGCCGTCAGTGAACATGTGACAAGTAGCCTACAGGCAACAATCTGCTGGGGATTTTATCGTCCTGCAACATAAAAATGGCACCACTTGACTTGAGGACACATCAAGAAGACCATTTACACTAGTCGCATGCTTGATCAATGGGCTATTTCACTAAGCATGTATGCACACAATCTGAGATGCGAATGGTCCTGACAGGGCTACAACAGTCTGATCGTTGTACCCTTGGTTCATGCATACATTGAGCACCACCTCGATATCCGGCATGTTCAACTCACCGTTGCCTTTGGTTTAGGCATGGTTCGAGCATCACCTCGATATCTAGCATGCGCACTGCGTAGCTCACCGATGGCTTTTAGGTGACGTATGATTTCTCCTCGTCGGCCTCTTTGGCTACTCTATGCACAAATCATATCGTTTGACGCTTCATGCCGAGGCAGGCCAATTGTTTTAATTTTGCGGTGGCAAAGTGCCACCTGCTAGACACAATTTATGCTAAGGAAAAGTGCGTTAAACCGGCTTGTGGCATACAGCATCGAGCAAGCAAGGCAGACAGGGTGAGAGACGTCGGCAAACAGAAACAGTGTCGTACAGGGCAGAAAAACACCGAACATGCGGGTATGCACGACAAGCGATAGTACATTTGACCTTGGTGGCCAGCATCACAGCCTCCGGGCAGGCTTCGCCGACCACCCGCGACCTGAACACGAAGCAGAGACCAGAGGGTCTCGGCAGAGCCATGTGCGTCTGGGCTCTGCCAAAAAGGCGAATGTTGAAATTAAAGCCCGAAAAGCCACAAGAAAGAATGGCTAAGCTGCCTGGCAAGCTCGAATGTGGAAAGTGGGTTCCTGCTCACCTATTGGTAAATAACCTGTATACGTGTGTCATGCGAGAGCGGAAATGACGGGAGCGTTTCACTTCAAATGGAGTGTCGAATTTCGTGATATGGAGAAACCTGAAAAGGAGGTGGAGGATTGCCAGGTGCTCATCCCCGACCAGTGTGTGTGCAACGACGGTGGTATGTACTGGGGGTGGCGAACTTAGCACTGAAAGCCCGGCCAGAAGGCTCGGTCGGGACGGCCGGCTTTTTTGACTAGATTTGAAAATATACCGGTCTTTCAGCCGGTCTTTCAGTTGATTTTACATTATTTGTTTTCATCAATTAAAAATGGATTTAAAAACAAACAAAAAATGAATCATGGTGCACCTTGTAAAGCACAACTCAATTCTCCTGCCAACAAGTTTGTCGTACACATCGAACAATTTGGTTGGCACTTACTCAAATATGTCAAATATTTGTGGGATGCTAATTGCCACTGACAAGATATATTCAATGTACCATCATTCATTCATGATGTACAATAATCATGTAATAATGTATGATCTCACATGTAACCCAAAAGAAAACGGTAGAAAACAAGTAGTCCCCTTTACATTATAGTTGCATTTGTTTTAGAGTAGAATATCATGATGTTTGAAGGGCGGAGAAAATTACAGTTCCCAAAATCTGCCAGTGGTATGGTGCGTTTATTAAATAAATGATGCAACATTTTACAGATGATTGAATAGAGAATCATTGAAAGCTTGGTATCTACGTACCTAGTCTTAATTGTGTTGCTTCCTTATTCGATCATTATCAGGAATTGGCGTTAACTTGTGTGTTTCGAAAATTGTTTTGCAAACATCCTGTTGTTCCCATCAACACCTGTCACTCTACAACGAGGTCTTCACGAGGGGTTGATTTTCAATGCACATTCTGGGAGTGAACAAGACTTTTCATAGCGTCTTTCGAACTGCCTATATTATTTTAATGAAACGAAAAAGTATTGGTACAAACTACTTTATATGCAAAAAACATCCTTAAAGAACTGGTCTTTTCACCCATTTTCAGTTCATTTGACCCGGCCTGAATCGAACTTCGTCCCATTAGACAGGTCGGCTCTGGTTTTCGGTCCCAAATGCTTTGGTATTTGCCATTTCTGGTGTGCGGCGCCCAACACGCGGCGTACGGTTGTAGTACAGTGAAGCGTAGTGTAGTATAGTGTAGTGTACATAGTGTAGTGTGGTGCAGTGCAGTGCAGTGCAGTGCAATGTCGGGCATCACGTGTCGGGCAGTACACTGTCACGTGTCGTGCAGTACAGTGTCACGTGTCGGGCAGTACAGTGTCACGTGTCGGGCAGTACAGTGTCACGTGTCGGGCAGTACAGTGTCACATGTCGGGCAGTACAGTGCCACGTATCGGGCAGTACAGTGTCACGTGTCGGGCAGTACAGTGTCACGTGTCGGGCAGTACAGTGTCATGTGTTGGGCAGTACAGTGTCACGTGTCGGGCAGTACAGTGTCACGTGTCGTGCAGTACGGTGTCACGCGTCGGACAGTACAGCATCACGTGTCGGGCAGTACAGTGTCATGTGTCGGGCAGTACAGCTTCACGTGTCGGGATTGTGTAGTGTGGCCTACAGGTGGTGTGCAGTGTGGCCTACAGGCGGTGTGGAGTGTGGTCGACATGCGGTGTGTAATGTGGCCTACAGGTGGTGTGCAGTGTGGCCGACAGGTGGTGTGCAGTGTGGCCGACAGGCGGTGTGCAGTGTGGCCGACAGGCGATGTGCAGTGTGGCCGACAGGTGGTGTGCAGTGTGGCCGATAGGCGGTGGTGTGCAGTGTGGCCGACAGATGGTGTGTAGTGTGGCCTACAGGCGGTGTGTAGTGTGGCCTACAGGTGGTGTGTAGTGTGGCCTACAGATGGTGTGGAGTGTGACCGACATGTGGCCGACAGGTGGCCGACAGGCGGTGTGCAGTGTGGCCGACAGGTGGTGTGCAGTGTGGCCGACAGGTGGTGTGCAGTGTGGCCGACAGGTGGCCGACAGGCGGTGTGTAGTGTGGCCTACAGGCGGTGTGTAGTGTGACCTACAGGCGGTGTGCAGTGTGGCCGACAGGTGGTGTGCAGTGTGGCCTACAGATGGTGTGCAGCGTGGCCTACAGGTGGTGTGCAGTGTGGTCTACAGGTGGTGTGCAGTGTGGCCGACAGGTGGTGTGCAGTGTGGCCGACAGGTGGTGTGCAGTGTGGCCGACAGGCAGTGTGGCCTACAGTGTGGTGTGCAGTGTGGCCGACAGGTGGTGTGCAGTGTGGCCGACAGGTGGACGACAGGCGGTGTGCAGTGTGGCCGACAGGTGGTGTGCAGTGTGGCCGACAGGCGGTTGTGTGGCCGACAGGTGGTGTGCAGTGTGGCCTACAGGTGGTGTGCAGTGTGGCCGACAGGCGGTGTGCAGTGTGGCCGACAGGTGGTGTGCAGTGTGGCCGACAGGCGGTGTGTAGTGTGGCCTACAGATGGTGTGGAGTGTGACCGACAGGTGGTGTGCAGTGTGGCCGACAGGTGGCCGACAGGCGGTGTGCAGTGTGGCCGACAGGTGGTGTGCACTGTGGCCGACAGGTGGTGTGTAGTGTGGCCGACAGGCGGTGTGCAGTGTAGCCGATAGGTGGTGTGCAGTGTGGCCGACAGGTGGTGTGCAGTGTGGCCGATAGGCGGTGTGCAGTGTGGCCGACAGATGGTGTGGAGTGTGACCGACAGGTGGTGTGCAGTGTGGCCGACAGGTGGCCGACAGGCGGTGTGTAGTGTGGCCTACAGGCGGTGTGTAGTGTGACCTACAGGCGGTGTGCAGTGTGGCCAACAGGTGGTGTGTAGTGTGGCCTCCACCTTGGTGTGCAGCGTGGCCGACAGGCGGTGTGCAGTGTGGCCGACAGGCGGTGTGCAGTGTGGCCGACAGGTGGTGTGCAGTGTGGCCGACAGGTGGTGTGCAGTGTGGCCGACAGGTGGTGTGCAGTGTGGCCGACAGGTGGTGTGTAGTGTAGCCGACAGGTGGTCGACATGCGGTGTGCAGTGTGGCCGACAGGTGGTGTGCAGTGTGGCAGACAGATGGTGTGCAGTGTGGCCGACAGGTGGTGTGTAGTGTAGCCGACAGGTGGTCGACATGCGGTGTGCAGTGTGACCGACAGGTGGTGTGCAGTGTGGCCTACAGGTGGTGTGCAGTGTGGCCGACAGGCGGTGTGTAGTGTGGCCGACAGGTGGTGTGCAGTGTGGCCGACAGGCGGTGTGTAGTGTGGCCTACAGGCGGTGTGCAGTATGGCCGACAGGTGGTGTGCAGTGTGGCCGACAGGCGGTGTGTAGTGTGGCCTACAGGCGGTGTGTAGTGTGACCTACAGGTGATGTGCAGTGTGGCCTACAGGTGGTGTGCAGTGTGGCCTACAGGTGGTGTGCAGTGTGGCCGACAGGCGGTGTGTAGTGTGGCCTCCAGGTGGTGTGGAGTGTGGCCGACAGGTGGCCGACAGGTGGTGTGGAGTGTGGCCGACTGGTGGTTGACAGACAGTGTGTGCCCATCTCGGCTCGGTGTGGCCGAATTATTGTGCGTGCATGGTCATTCATTCATCGCACACGTGCGCTCACCACATCCATTAACAATGGCGTAGGGACGATGTGAGTCTTCAAGAGCGAATATCTTTTTCGACGTGTTCACTCTCATCCTAACACCAAATGATTAATCATGGGCGTCGCGAAAGTGGGGGAGAAGGTTTCCCACACCGGTGGGTGAACTACACCGGTGGGCCAATGAATACCATTATATGGCGTACGTGCGGGCACTCCCGCCTCACCAAAAACATGCATTTGATTTGATATTGTAAAACAAATATTTCACAGGTATGCGATCGATTTGTCTCCGGTCTTACTCCGTCCCGGTGATGCTAACGACGACGCTATGGAGCCACGCCGCCGGTGTGTGACTAAAGGCGACGTCAGAACGCGAGCCTGGATTTTGCATTCCTCCCTAATACAAAGCAGATCAGCACGTCCGGTTCGTGCACACAATCGCACGAGGGAGAGACTCCACCACGGCTCGCCGCCTGTCCTGTCCACTTTGTTATGCCCGACAGCGATATGCTGTGTACAGCAAGAAGCGATCAGGTCGAGAAATGGCCTGGTCGGCCGAACGGTCTCAGGTACGGCCATAAAAGTGAAATAACTGAGCCGCCGGCAGGTAGTTCCCAGTCCAGTGTTCGTGACAGAAACGCGCCTTCAGAGATTACCGGCGCCATAAACGCGCCAATACAATGCCGAATAGCCACTGCCATAGCAGTGGCCGTGGTGGCGCCGCGCCGCTGTCCACCAGACCCCCCTCGGGGGCCGGTCACGTGCAGTTAAGCTCCGGGCTCGCCGACCGCTCAACTTTCCCGGGAACTTCCCGGGCTTTCTGGTGCCGCCGGTCGTTACAACTGTCTACGTCCCCATCCAACTTCAGTGTCAGCCGGGCCTGACACGTGCCGTACTGCCCATCGGCAGCTGATCTGAGCCGGACACGTGCCGTACTGCCCACCGACAACTGAGACGGGCCGGACACGTGCCGTACTGCCCACCGACAGTTGAGCCGGGCCCGACACGTGCCGTACTGCCCACCGGCAGCTGGTCTGAGCCGGACACGTGCCGTACCGCCCACTGGCAGCTGAGACGGACCGGACACGTGCCGTATGTCCACCGACAGTGTGAGCTGTAAATGTGACGCCTAATGCATGTGGCTTCAGAGCGAAATGGAGACAGGTGGCGTTCCTGGCTTTGTGCACTCCGAAGACCTACGTGAAACTTGGCCGATATTGAAGGCGAGGAGAGGAAATATCGGAACACGGAGACGGTGGATAGTGGTTTACAAGTCAATTGCAAATTAGTTATGTTTTCTACCGTTGAGGTTAGATATCGGTACGGCTCACGCTTGATGATGCGAGGTCAGCTCACATCATCTGAAGCAGGAACACAGATATAAGACTAGTTTAAAGAACATCCCAGATTGGAGCTCGACCATGCGACGGCCGGAGGCTACGGATAAGGCTCAAGCCGCGGCTCAGGTCGCACACCGCCGCATCAAGAAAGACGGCTAAAACTGGAATGTTGCGAGAGGCAGCCAACGGATATTGGAAAGGAAGTTTGGAGAGCGATGTGGAACAATTAGTTAAACTATGAATGCAAATTATAAGATTGCACAACGGAAAATCCGGATATCTGAAGTCCACATGGCTAAGAGTCCAGCCTGACATGCTTAAAATTACTGACCGAGTGTTCCAAGAAGCAGGTTAATGGCAGGTTAAGCCTACCATGCTCTGTAATTATATGCTTATATGCACATGCATATGCATATATGTTTATGTTTACATGCATGAATGCATTATTCCAAGTAGCGCAGCTCTGCAGACTGGTGATCACAACTATACGAGCTTCGCCGCAGATTCTCCAAAGAGGAGACGAGTTTTGGTCGCTTTTCATTGCAGTGCTACGGGCGTAATGCTAAAGCTCACGACTTTTGGGACGGAGGATGCGGCGCCTGCTCCCAGCCATGACGACGCCCATGCTGCTACCTATGGTGTTGTGTTGGTTACCCGCTGACCGGTGTAGGATGTTCCTGCTGAGACTGGTCAGTCTAGACGCGTGCATAAGCAAAGATAACGAGCGCCTCAGCTGAACACAGGACATTGTTGGCGCTCGATATTTGCTTGTGGTCACGGGCAGAACTAATGGGAGGGAAGGGAGGTCACAGGGGTAATGCCCCTTATGTGCAGATATTTGTCGAAATTGGGCCCTAAAATGAATCTTTCTCGAATCCTAAAAACTATTTATCAGATAAATGATGCTTAAAGACATAAAAGATTAGCGCAACTATGAGCCACAAGGGCCCTTCTTGGTTGCACTCTGTACACTGAACCAGTTGCCCACCAAATCTGTAAATCAGCCCTCCCTGTAATGCTGAAAAGCAAGCCCTCTATTCTTATAATGATTGTCTATGCTGCTTTTAAAGGTGTTCAATGTGCTGCTGCTGACAATAGTTTCTGGCAGCTGGTTCCAGTGTTCTACTACCCTGTTGGTGAAGAAAGAAAGAAAAACTGCACATCGTTCTAAACATAAGAGGGGAGGGAAAACGAATTTCGTCGCATGTAGTCTAATGGTACAGACAACAGCACCACCCTCTTGGACGGACAATTGTTGCAGGAAGACTGGCTTGTCAGCCTGCCCCGTCTGGTATGTCTGGTCACGCCGCAGCTGGACGGGTTTGTCGACGGACCTGCTGACGGACTTGCTGACACCTACTGACCTCAGTTTGGATGCCCGCGTCACGTTGATAAACACGCCGTCCTTGTACCAGTGAACTTCGGTCTTCTCTGAGCCGACAACGCGGCACGCGAAACGGGCCGACGGGTCAGTCCTAGTCACGCTCGTGTTGGAGGTCGACGTCAGACCCTGCAGGTACACACATACAATTCAAGTACGTCTTGGTGGGAAGAGCCAAATAATCCTTGGCCCGGTTGGTTGAAAACTTACAGTTCATACACCAGTATTGGCAGAAAGCGTCGGCATCCAAGTCTTTCTGGTGAAAAACGTGGCGACATGTAGATGCGTTTAGTTAAAGCCACGCGAAGGAAATGAACATAAAAATGAAACAGTAAAACAGTAGAACAGCATGAGCAAAGAACCATGAGCATGAGTCTCAACATGAAAAAAAACATAATACCAACAACAGGAGCATGTTTTTAATTTAGTTACCACGCAGTCCAGCTAAGCTTTACATGTATCTGCGAGATTGAAACAGAATCTCGCCATGATGTTCCACCAGAACCGTCATTTCTTGAACCAAATGCGCTGGCTTAAGATGCAGCAGCAAAATAAAAACAAATGTAAAAACTGTCACCGACACACAACCTGATTGGATCCCAGCACCGACAGACAATCGAAATATGCTCCCTGACCGGATCTCCCAGTAGACCAGCATTCGCAGATAATCGATATAGATCTCCTGACAGGATTGCCGGCACAGACGTACAGTCGGGATAAGACCCTGACAGAATCCCCGGCACCCACACACAGTCGGGATCAGACCCTGACAGAATCCCCGGCACCCACACACAGTCGGGATAAGCTCCTCACTGGATCGCCGGCACCCACAGGCAGTCGGGATAAGCCCCTTACTGGATCCCGGCACCCACAGGCAGTCGGGATAAGCCCCTTACTGGATCCCCAGCCCCCACAGGCAGTCTGGATAAGCCCCTTACTGGATCCCGGCACCCACAGGCAGTCGGGATAAGCCCCTTACTGGATCCCCAGCGCCCACAGGCAGTCGGGATAAGCCCCTTACTGGATCCCGGCACCCACAGGCAGTCGGGCTAAGCCCCTTACTGGATCCCCAGCCCCCACATACAGTCGGGATAAGCCCCTCACTGGATCGCCGGCACCCACATACAGTCGGGATAAGCCCCTTACTGGATCCCCGGCACCCACAGACATACAGTCGGGATAAGCCCCTCACTGGATCCCCGGCACCCACATACAGCAGGGATAAGCCCCTTACTGGATCCCGGCACCCACAGACAGTCGGGATAAACCCCTCACTGGATCCCCGGCACCCACAGACATACAGTCGGGATAAGCCCCTCACTGGATCCCCGGCACCCACATACAGCAGGGATAAGTCCCTTACTGGATCCCGGCACCCACAGACAGTCGGGATAAGCCCCTCACTGGATCCCCGGCCCCCACATACAGTCGAGAACAGCCACGGACTAGATCTCTTCGCGGTTGGCCACTCACAGACAGCCGAGCGACTGGAATCTAGCATCTCTCTGACTAGAAATCCCCAGTATCTTCTTCAATCATCTTCCAAATCTTATCAAAACCGGCGAAATGAACACAAGGTACAGGAACGATCACAGAACCATGGCCCTAGAACGAGAAATAAACAAAGCAACAAATTTGTTTTGGCCGTTTAATCTAGCGAGGGAAAGGTACTTTGCAGTAGTAACCAGTTTAAATACGAAAAGAATACACCCACAAGGAGCACTCCTATTCGAGGATCAGACACGAAATGCATTTTTTAACTTTGATACAATTCGTACTTGTTTCGAGTAGTGATGGCTTTTTTCACTAGAACTTCATTTTACACCGTCAGTACATATCTGCGAAATATATTCCAACCACACTTTCCAGACGACCCCGCATGCATTCATCGCAATGAGAACGACCATTAACCCTCCCTCTCTCGAGGGTTCTTTTTACGCCCCCTGAAATAGATATGAATAGAGGAAAAAAAAGGTGAGCGGCAGTGCGCAGAAATTTGACATACCTTTTTCCACATCAATTTGGTACACTGTGACAAAAGTTTGAAGTCAGGTCGTCTATGGTCAAAAAGTTATTCAAGGTAAATTGAGGTCACCTCCAAAAAAGCTCAACCAGTCGTCACGCTTTAACAGGTCAATATATTTGAATGCAACATTGGGCGTTTGCTTATCTTTAGGGATGCAACGAAAAGCACCAGCATCAGATATTGTTCGTTTTTGATGACGTCTTTGTTTTGCATTTTTGCCCATTATGGCTAAAATAGAAGATTCTTGCTAAAGCAAACATTTTTAAGGAAAGGTTACTTAAATGAACGTTTTACGGTTCATTCTACTAAAAAATAGTGTAAATATTTTTTTTTAATGTGCAAAAGACTCAAAATTTTGGCAAAAAAAATCCATAAATATATACGGTGATTTTCGGGTAGACAAAAATGTTCGGGCACTAGTCGATTTCGCCTTCATTTTCCAATTCCAAGTAATTTTTGTTTTTAAAATCTCCCAAAAGTGAACTCCCCAGAGCCACAAACATAATGTCGTACTTCATTACATAGACTCCCTAGTGACGTCACTTGTGTGGATATAATGTTGGGGGTGGTTTCGGGCCCTACTCGTCGAGCGCTTTCCGATAACACCACTATACGCTTCGTGCAACGCTTAGTTTGGAAATTAGAGGGGGCATAAAAGGACACCTCGAGACTTAATGTGAGGACCGGAAAATATATATATAGACTGCAAAGTGTTCAGCTTATTTATAGTTATGTTGGTCATAGAAAACTGGCTGAACATCACGCTCCTAATAGTTAGCCTACGAAGCAACTTACGAAGCAAGTACTAGCAACTTGCCAAGTAACTTACTAAACATGGGCGCTAAATGATCACGCTTTGGTCGAAGCGCCCTTAAGCTCAATAACTAACTAACTACTAAACGCTTTTATAGCTACCTGTGAAGTTCTCTGGGAGATAATTTGATTTTTAGCACAGCTTGGAGCTAAAGCAGGCGCTGTCTTCAAACTGTGCTCAAAGATCGCTTTAGCTCCAAATTGTGTTCACAAATTGAATAGAAGGCAGGAAGTTAAAGTTCAACAGGAAGTTGAAGAGAAAGTTGGGAGGATGGGTCTGGTAGACTGAAGTTGTTTTCAACTGGATGAACTTCAGCTGGTTTGGACACCTACATCTTAAGGATGCCTTTTTAAATAGAAGACCTTACTCACCCAACGCCCCATCTGCGTGTATCATACGGGCTGTTACACTCCGTCAAACTCACTGAAGTGATACACGTGTCTGATACATTCCACTGCCGATGTACTGCTGGAGAGAGGTAGAGCCGCGAGCTCACGGCGTGCCGCCGACTGCCAGCCGTCTGTGTGACGTGTCTCGCCTCACACTTACCGTAATGAGAAGTGCAGGGTCGGAGCGGAAGCTGAACCGCTCTGGCAGCACGTCCAGATGGCCCAGGGTGCGACTGTTGACGCCCGAGCTGAACCACGAGAACAGCTGGGCACCGTACGACCTCGGCGCCGCCATTGAGAGCGACAGGAGCCGCACACCCTGCCCGTACCGCTCAGGCTCGCTGGGGTGGGTAGCAGAGGTCATGACCTGCACCGATGTCTGCAGGCGGCATCCGACAGTGGAGGAGGAGGTGGGGTAGGGGCGGGGTCAAGGGTCAGCTGAAGAGAGCCTTCTCCGTCAGTATTTGGCGACGACATTAATCACCGAGAGGAATGTTCTGCCACACCAGGAGGAAATCGTCACCAGGAGACCCCATCGATGGGGGACAATCACCAGCTGGAGACATCCATTGACGGGGAGACAACCGTCAAGGCGTGACGCCAATTAATGGGAGATGAACATGATCTGGAGACACCGACTGACGAGAGACAATCGTCAACAGGAAGCATGCATCTCGATGGGAGGTCCTCACCAACTGGAGACGCCTATTGACGGGACATAATTGTCGAAGGGAGACCCCCATACATGACATTTTGGACTGCGTGTGTGTATGCATAGGATTATTCTAAGTACCTCTGCTTTGCAATTGAGCAGAACAACGCTAGGGTAATTCGAGTTTCCATAGATAACAAGCAACACACTTGTAGCTTACTTCCGCTTTTTTACCGCCTTCCGCAGACAATGATCCGTTTATTCTCCTTCCACCGGGCCAAACTGTAGTTTTGCAAAGGAAGCGGCGTGCTGTTCCCTTCAGAAGTGGACAATCTCACCACTACTTACTCATTCAGTGCTTGCACTACAAAACGCGGGAGAGAATATAATCGGCCAAATAGTCGAACCAGTTGAGCAATGCAACAATGCAGTGGCAAAATGGGAAGCGAGTATTAACCCGCGCCATCTCGGGGGGTGGGGGGGTCGTTGACGACCCCCCTAAGGTATTCCGCGGATAGTGAAAGAACGGCGCACGGCAGCACGACAAAATTGAGCATACACTTTCCCACATCAATTTGGAACGCTGTGTCAATATTTTGAAGTCAGAACGTCTAGGGTCAACGAGTTAGTCAAGGTCATATGAGGTCACCTCGAAAAACGTTCAACCAATCGTCACGCTTTAACGGTTAAAGATATTTTAATGAAATTTTCAGCGTTTGCTTATATTTAGGGATGTAACAAAACGCACCAGAGAAATGTTTCATTTTTTCTGTTTTTGTTTACTTATTAGCTTTGTAATTTGCCCATTAGAGTTAAAGTAGAAGATTCTGGCTAAAGTAAGTATTTATGGAGCAAGTTGACTTCGAACAACATGTTCCGGTCCACTTTACCAATCAAAAAAGGAAAATTAAAGTAAACTTGAAAACTCATATTTCTGAAATTAAAAAAAATGATTTTTGGGTGGCCAAAAAGTTAATGGTCCTGGTCGATTTCGCGTTCCTTTTCTGATTCCAAATATTTTTTCTTCTTTAAATCTCCCTCAAAATGAACTCCCAGAGCCACAAACATATTGTAAGTCGTGAAACTTCAGGGCCCCTAGTGATGTCACTTTTTGGGAAGTATATTTTGGGGGTGCTGTCTGGTCCTACTCATCGAGCACTTTCCCATGACACCTATTTCGTTTTCGTGGAGCGCTTAGTTTGGAGATTAGAGGGGGGTCTCTATCAACCCCCCCCCCCCAGAGACGGGGTGTGAAGATCTGGCAAGAAAGAGAGGGAAGGTTAATTTCTGGGGATGATGCAGAAACGACATTGATGGATAAATGTGATGAAGAAATTCCCTTATAACTTTCTCATTACCGTCATCAAGAAAATCGAGGGCAAAACTGCTTCCACTTCTATTTACCAAAGACCGGCAGGCTATCAGAACCAATACGCTGTATATATAATGCAATTAAATTTGCTTCTAGTTTAAAATATAACTGGGGCTATGGAAAGTGTATTTCACGTTGCACAATAAAAAGGATGAATACTGATTGACATTATGTTTATGATATGTATATATATACATATGTATGTGTGTGTGTGTGTGTGTGTGTGTGTGTGTGTGTATGTGTGTGTTTGTTTGTTTGTTTGTTTGTTTCTGGCCACGCTTACGGCTCAGTGTCGTAATAAGGATGATTTTATATTAATTAAAACTTTTCAGTGGTCCATTTCGTGTTCGGTATGCATACCGGCTAAGAAGAATGTGATATGGAATCTGCTGCTTGGTTATGACGTGCCTAAAGTATACATCCGAGCTAAGAACGAGTGATGCTGCGGTTGGTCGCTGCGGGTCCTTGGCACTGGCCTCAGGAGGTATCCAACTGTCGTGTTGCTCATACGGATTCTTCTTGCGTCTCCTTGGCACTGACCTCAGAAGGTATCCAGCTCCCTTTTTTCGAAACAGCTTTTTAACACCTGTGCATCAGCTTCGACCTTCCACCCCTTATCCATGGTGCTCTGGGAGGAACAATAGAGGTATTCGCAGAAGCATCAAATTCAGCTACGGGCACGTGGAGGTGTCTTATTTGAAACATCGGACATGACCGCACTGTTCCACTTCAAGACGGCTTCGTTTTGTTTTGTTCCATGCATTACTTTGCAAATTCATTCTTCAGTCATGTTTATAAAAGATGTGTTCATCACAAGCACGATCTCACGCTTAAAATATCCAACCCGAGAGGTGAGACATTCCCTTTTCACCACCAAAAAACATATCTTCCCCCTCGCACAGGTCGCGAGTGGGTCCTTGAACTTGCCTGACCGACAGCCTACTCACTGGACTCAGCGTCTCTTGAATTAGAACACGCCATCCAGTGAGTCGCCACCAACACGTAAATACACTAATAAGTAAGTAAGTGCGACATAAGTACGACGCAAGTACGACACGACGCAAAGTACACCAATGAAGATATGGATGACAAAAAGCACGGGCCACAGGGCATGATAAAAACAATAAATCATCGAGCTACTGCTATGTTATAAGTAGTGCAGGCGTGGCAGTACGTGATTGTCTGGTACCAAACCTCCCCCACTAAAGCTGACGGTCACAACCTCCATCGACTTTGTAATAGAATGCAGCATATTGACCGTTATGGCGAGCCATATGGTTCAGAAGCACTATTACATACATACCTTTCACTCAGGATAACTTGGGAAACAACTATTTGCACTACTCCTTGTTAAGAACAAGGGTTCACTTTTTTTGTAGCGAGAAGCTGCTTGTTGAAACATTGAAATCGATCACTACACGAGGACCTTATATGCTAAGGTATCTGAGTCTGAGCGTGAAATATTAATGTTGTGCGACTTGAGTAAGCTGACAATCGCAATTAAAAAGGCAAGTTGATTTGAAACCTAGGGGAAAAACCATATTAAATCACACCATCAGCATCGTATTCACACATTAGCTCATCCATATGGGGATAAGGTTTGATCTACCCGTATTGTCCAAATTTCTCACTGCTTGTGCATACCAGGAGTGGCAAATAGATAACGCATGCTCGAACATCGTAATAGCTCCAATATTTTCTGTACCTGGCTAAAAAATGTTCGTCTGACCATAGCTATCAAACATGCCTTGCTTAGTTTGCAAATTAGTATTCATAGATCAAAGCACATACATGACTCAAGAGGAATTATTAAAGAGCAAAATGGGAGCGCAGTTGACAAGGAAGCCACTGACACTAACCGTTTCTTGACCAACTGAAGCGTTGCATTGTAGAATCGGCTGCTGGGGAAACCGAGGTGTTTCTCAATCTGTAACCATATAAATGGTCAATACATGTAGCTGAAGGTAAAGCCACGCTTAGGTCACCCAGAGAATTGACAGCTGAGGACGAACCACGCTACGGTCACAGGGAGAATTACCAGTTAAAGGTGAACCATGCTGAGGCCACAGAGAGGACGGGCATGCAGGCGAACGGCACATGTACAGCAACACCTACCAAATAATGTACACTTCTTAGATGGTTAGCATAGGCGGAAAATGTATTTCATGGAAACCACTAGGCCAAAACGCCAACTATATTTAAATGAAATTGGAATTGGAAGTTGATGGAAAATAAATTCTTGAGATCTGGATTCATTTGATAATGACTTTGAACAGCGTGCTTCTGTCACCCACCGTTCTACCTCTCTCAGATGAAGAACACTACGTATTTGCTGCAATAGCATGAAATACCTTATGCAATTGTCATATCTCTCGCCACGGATATGTTCTAACATCCAAAACAACACAGATGCAATTGTCATATCTCTCGCCACGGATATGTTCTAACATCCAAAACAACACAGATGCAATGTCATATCTCTCGCCACGGATATGTTCTAACATCCAAAACAACACAGATGCAATTGTCATATCTCTCGCCACGGATATGTTCTAACATCCAAAACAACACAGATGCAATTGTCATATCTCTCGCCACGGATATGTTCTAACATCCAAAACAACACAGATGCAATTGTCATATCTCTCGCCACGGATATGTTCTAACATCCAAAACAACACAGATGCAATTGTCATATCTCTCGCCACGGATATGTTCTAACATCCAGAACAGCACAGATGCAATTGTCATATCTCTCGCCACGGATATGTTCTAACATCCAAAACAACACAGATGCAATTGTCATATCTCTCGCCACGGATATGTTCTAACATCCAAAACAACACAGATGCAATTGTCATATCTCTCGCCACGGATATGTTCTAACATCCAGAACAACACAGATGCAATTGTCATATCTCTCGCCACGGATATGTTCTAACATCCAAAACAACACAGATGCAATTGTCATATCTCTCGCCACGGATATGTTCTAACATCCAAAACAACACAGATGCAATTGCGGATCAACAGGTTTTGCTGGAAAAAAATGAGCCAAACGAAATCACCACAAACCACATGAGGTGTCACGGCAAGATAAAATAACATTGGTTAAAGCCGTGATGGTTTCCACACACAAGCTTGTTCATTTCCCTTTCGAGGGAAAACGACTCGAAAAGCAAATACAAAAACCATTTATGCAAACACTTCATGTGGGTTTAAAACACTTCAGCAAACACTTCATTTATGTCGGGTAAAATTGTCTGCTGAACAAATGAGTTTGAGCTCAACTTGGATTCCCTAGTTATCCGATGAAAACTGCTCTCAGTGGAATGGTTTTCAATGTGATATCAGAAAATATATCAATTTCTATTTTGAACACAAATCTGGAAAAAAAACGATTAATTTAATGTCACGGAGACTTGGACAAAGACCGGCAAAGAACGTTCGTTCAACAGATTGGAGCATTTCTCCCTGCGCTATCATTAGTGGTGAATCATGAAGTGACTCTTCACTTATTGCGAGTTGCAATATCTTGAACTTAAGCGGGCTTTCACAATGTTCGTTCGTAAACTCCTTCAAAGAAAGGACAGGCTACTCTTCACCTGAATTATGCAACCATATATTGAGGAAGAATATGCTTCGTCGGAGCAAACTAATAAGGATATTGTTTAAATAATCCTGGCCCTCTTCTATGTCCGGGATACTGTTAACGTATTCGGGTTCCTTTACTTTTAAGCCTATGACCGTATGATCGGTTGTGTTCCCGACGTTCATATCAGCAGTTGTGATCAGATTTGGACGATGGTCACTGGGAAAAGCATGGGAGATTGCAATATTTCAATGAATTCGGTTTCGTAAAGGGAACATTTGTTCGTGAGGGTACGCATGGCTCCATATCTTCCTCTCTTCAGCAGCTTTTACGGCACCAAGCGTTAACAATGCCACGGTCAAAGCATTTCGAATCGTGTAAAAATCCTCGACAATTAATTCGCCACGAAGGACGGAATTTCTTTCTAAGCGCTGGTAAACTTGGTTCCGATTATCCGGCTCATTCTCGTTCGGGTTGAAGATAAAAACCAGGGTGTATGCTCCAAATAATGTTGTATCGGAGTCGCAAAGCAGATTTCAACACAGCTGTAAGCACTCCTTCAGAATTCACTCTTGCTGCAGTGATCGTCCAGCTAAAATTAATGTTCACCGATTGTTGACGTCCTGCACAAACGGTGTTTACTTTGACGAGCCGTGTTTCAATATACGAACTCTGCATGGAGCATAGGGCCGGCCAAGAATGCCGGCAGTATCGTTCCTGACTGGGCGAGGTTATGTTCACTTGCTTTCGTTAATTTACTGAAGTGCATATTTATTTCATTTGATTACGCATATTTGGGATTCCGTACATTGGAGCTGGCGCACCACCATTGGTGGATAATTGTATCTACTTTCAGGGACGCTTCTTCGATAGCAACAAGCCCTGAGATCTTCCACAGCTGTGTTCCCATTGGGATCTCATGTCATACTACCGGGGCGCTCTGTAGGTACCAGGGGTGTTCAGAAAGTATCAGGGGTGCTCAGCAGGTTTCGGGGGTACTCGGCAGGTATCTGGGTTGCTAGACAGGCATTAGGGTTGCTCAGCAAATATCAGGGGTGCGCAGCAAGTATCAGGGGTATGCGGTAAGTATCAGGGGTCCTCAACAGGTATCTGGGGGGCACAGACACTTCCAAAATAATGCAATTATACACCCAAGCGTCCCACGGTTTACACATATTTGCGCTACTTTTGCTTTGCTTAACCCTCTTTCCGGTCGGATCCTCACACCCCGTCTCGGGGGTGGGGGTTAGTAACCCCCTCTAAAATATAAACTAAGCATCGCACGAAAACGAAAGAGGTGTCATCGGAAAGCGCTCGACGAGTAGGGTCCGGGTCCATCCCCAAAACAATTTTCCCCAAAAGTGACGTCACCAGGGTGCTAGATTTTCACGACTTTTCACGACTTACATTATGTTTTTGGCTCTGGGGGGTTCATTTTGGAGATATATGAAAAAAATGCATTTGGAATGAAAAAAGGACAGCGAAATCGACCAGGGTTTTAATTTTTTGTCCTCCAAAAATATGTATATATATTTTTTTAATTTCAATTTTTTTTCTCTCACTTTTAAAGTTTTCTTTAATTTTCATTTTCCAATGGGTAGAGCAGACCGAGAAACGTTGTTGGAAGTCAACTTTCCCTAGTAAAAAAATACTTACTTTAGCCAGAATCCTCTAATTTAACTGCAATTTGGCAAATACTCAAAATATATATGTAGTCAAAAACGAAAAAATGACAAATTCCACTCGTACGTCTTGTTGCATCCCTAAAGATAAGCAAACTCTGAAAATTTCATTAAAATATCTGCATCCGTTAAAGCGTGACGACTGGTTGAACTTTTTCGGAGGTGACCTCACTTGACCTTGACTAAGTCGTTGACCCTAGATGACCTGACTTCACACCTTTGAAACATCGTGCCAAATTGATGCGGGAAAAGGTATGCCAAATTTGGGCGCGCTGCCGCGTGCCGTTCGTCCACTACCCGCGAAAAACCTGAGGGGGGGGGTGGCGGTTGAAGAACCCCCGAGACGGGAGGGGTTGAGTAGTTCTGTCGTTGGCACGTTTTCTGACACTCTGCTGCATGCACAGTTTCCCTTGCCTACATTTGTTCCGGGATCGCCCGATTTAAAGATTAACAGCTGGCGTGATGAAATGTAGCGGATGCAGTTATAGTGAAGTCGTCTGAGTTGGTTCATCAGGCATAACTGCGTCGAAGTCTCATTGCAGCCCAGACAACTCACGTTGATGTTGGTCAGGTGAATATCGCTCTCGTTCACCATCATGTCGATGTTGTACCGGCGAACGTCTGAGGAACAACAGAACGTGCCATTGTGCCCGAGGCTACGCGCAGTAAAACCGGACCGACCAGTCATCATACAGCTCTGCAACAGTCAGCCACGCCAAGCGTAAGCACTATTCCCAGTGTCAGCCACAGCTGCTCCGGTGTTCCAGTGGTGAAACAGAAGCGGTACCACGCGCTATTGAGAACACTGATACCGATACCGAGTCTGCCGCACTCAAACACTGCAAGCGGATCAAGTTCACCAAGGGTTCGGAGCGGGAAAGGAATGACGTAGCTAAACTGAACCGCTGTTGTGAAAATTTAGAGTTTAGTGCAAAGCTTTAGCCATTTATTTACCTCGTGTCCCAATAAATTTGCAGGGGGCTGGCAGGGCGTCTCTCCCCTACCCAGCAGCTCTTTCGCGTCCCAAGCACAGCATCTTTAGATCCAGGCAGCTCCATTGCCAAGCAGTACGTCTCCCCTACTAAACAGCACCTTTCCCGTGTCAGGCAGCGCCTACCAAGTAGTACCTCTTACAAACCAAAGAAATATTAATCCCATTCACTGACAGCCAGCAGAGCAGTGATGTCAGTTGTCAATACTGCTCACTGACAGCCAGCAGAGCAGTGCTGTCGGTTGTCAATGCAGCTCACTGACAGCCAGAAGAACAGTGACGTCGATTGTCAATATCACTCACTGACAGCCAGCAGAACAGTGGTGTCGATTCAGCTTCTGTGCCTTTCTACATCGGAATGTCTCAGCATCCTTACAACCGCCAGCATTCGGTCTGTGGTGACAACTGACGTTCGAGGGATATGAAGATGCCCTTCAATGACCGCCAACATGTGGTCAGCAACAATAGCCGACGCTTCTGGGATCTGGGGACACACTTCAATGACCGCCAACATGTGGTCAGCAGCAATAGCTGACGCTCCTGGGATCTGGGGACACCCTTCAATGACCGCCAACATATGGTCAGCAGTAATAGCTGACGCTCCTGGGATCTGGGGACACCCTTCAATGACCGCCAACATGTGGTCAGCAGCAATAGCTGACGCTCCTGGGATCTGGGGACACCCTTCAATGACCGCCAATATGTGGTGAGCAATAATAGCTGACGCTTCTTGGATCTGGGGACACCCTTCAATGACCGCCAATATGTGGTCAGCAATAATAGCTGACGCTTCTGGGATCTGGGGACACCCTTCAATGACCGCCAACATGTGGTCAGCAGTAATAGCTGACGCTCCTGGGATCTGGGGACACCCTTCAATTACCGCCAGCCAAGATACTCAACTCACCTCAGTGTGGTGAAGTCATCGCGGGGCCGGTAATATGCTCGTCTCACCATATTAGCTTCCCAGGCCAGACGTCGTCTCTTCTGGGTCATACGACACCGAGCCCTTCCGGTGGTGCCGACACAGCCCCGGGACCCAATACCGACTGGTGGTGCCGACACAGCCCCGGACCCAGCACCGACCGGTGGTGCCGACACAGTCCGGACCCAGTACCGACCGGTGGTGCCGACACAGCCCCGTGACCCAGTACCGACCGGTGGTACCGACACAGCCCTGGACCCAGTACCGACCGGTGGTGCCGACACAGTCCGGACCCAGTACCGACCGGTGGTGCCGACACAGCCCCGGACCCAGTACCGACCGGTGGTGCCGACACAGCCCCGGACCCAGTACCGACCGGTGGTGCCGACACAGCCCCGTGACCCAGTACCGACCGGTGGTGCCGACACAGCCCCGGACCCAGTACCGACCGGTGGTGCCGACACAGCCCCGGACCCAGTACCGACCGGTGGTGCCGACACAGCCCCGGACCCAGTACCGACCGGTGGTGCCGACACAGTCCGGACCCAGTACCGACCGGTGGTGCCGACACAGCCCCGGGACCCAATACCGACTGGTGGTGCCGACACAGCCCCAGACCCAGTACCGACCGGTGGTGCCAACACAGTCCGGACCCAGTACCGACCGGTGGTGCCGACACAGCCCCGGACCCAGTACCGACCGGTGGTGCCGACACAGCCCGGACCCAGTACCAACCGGTGGTGCCGACACAGCCCGGACCCAGTACCGACTGGTGGTGCCGACACAGCCCCGGACCCAGTACCGACCAGTGGTGCCGACACAGTCCGGACCCAGTACCGACCGGTGGTGCCGACACAGCCCCGAACCCAGTACCGACTGGTGGTGCCGACACAGTCCGGACCCAGTACCGACCGGTGGTGCCAACACAGCTCCAGTCGGAATTGAATACAATCTGGCTAGGTGTATCATCTAGAGAATCATCCTCTTCTGAGAAAACAACGTTTTAATTTAATTAATTAATGTTCGGAATCAATGCTGACCTATAGAGGCCTATACACCTAATGTCCAAACAACAATTATCGAAGTATTGACTGAAGTGCTGTCGAAGCAGCTGTGACTCCACAACAGGGTCAAGCTGACACGAATGCGGGTCACTTGACCCAGCTGTCACCTACCAGCCGCTTTCCAGTCTGAATGCATCCACTCTGGAAGCATGGCACATCAGCGATTCAGTCTGCTTGTAACTCAGATGCTTGGGTTCGGTGATGAGGTGCTGATCTATATTTGCGACTTGCGCCGTCCCAGTTCTCGAGCAGAGATTTAGCCCCGCTCTCTTATGTGTGTGCCACAATGAAATGTAGCAAGCGGTGCACGGTACCTTGACTACACCTTGACTACACCTTGACTACGGCTAGCCATTCAATCGAATTGTCTTCACTCGGTTCATGCCAGAGCTGGCGTAAGCTCCCCACCAACTAGAAGTGTATTAAGCTTATTGAGATAAAAGTTGAATGGTTTTCTTGATCCGTCGTATCACATCGAAAGTTGCATTTTTTAATACAAAACTCGAATACATGTTTGCATGTCTGTGTCACACGCTGGTGTTTGTTTCAGAGATGATTGTGAATCGTGTTTGTGAGTGTCAGCTGTCAATACGTCTCGGAGTCTCAGGCGAGTGGTGTGCACCCATGCCGGGGCCGGTATACCTTCGTAATACTTGTGCAGATGCAGGAATTTTGGCGGGATTGGCGGTGGGTAGAGCACTTTTGATATAGTGATCTCACTCATTATTGGACTACGTACGTTGGGGCAAATGGAGAACAAATAATACATAGTAAGCGCAAGAATCGTCATGTCCATCGCGTGATATTCGTTTGAGAAGCCGTCTTATTGACCCCTCCGATGTACCATTTCTGTCGCACGTACGAAGGGCAGGTCGGAGATATTGGTAATGTTGACATTTTATTGGACCTTCTTGCTTACCATTTCTGTCGTACGTACGAAGGGCAGGTCGGAGACATTTGTCATGCTCACGTTGTATTGGACCCCCCCCCCCGCCTTACGATTTCTGTTGCACGTATGAAGGCAGGTTGGAAACGTAAGACGTGTTCACGTTTTATCGGACTCTCCAACTCACCACTTGTGCTACGTGTACGAAGGCAGATCGGAAACGTCAGACGTGCTCACGCTTTATTGGATTCTCCGACTAACGATCAGAACTTTATGTAGAGTGGTATTCGGGGAGACCGCTGCCACACCTCCCTCATCTGATGCTTTGACCATAGGTCATAGGTCGCACATGCTTCACAAATATGTGGCATATTTCAAGGAGATGAACAAGCAACTTTTCTACTCAAGACTGAGTAAAGTCCTGTCATAGGAGCAAGGTCCGGAAAAGTAACAACAAGGACATAGTTACCTCCAAATGCAATGGGAGGTAACTATGTCCTCCATTGCAATGGAGGAACGGATGATGTGGTCATTTGCTTCCTTTTCTCTGCGCATCCTGGAGACACTCAAGCAAAAATACAAAGGTAGTGAACAGTACATGTGAGCACCCATGCGTACTGCAAAACACCTTCACTTACAATGACAGACATCGGACGTATTAAAACATCGTGCAAATAGAACCGCTACGAGCATATCGTATGCATTGCCCAGTGCTTCAATACGAGCACGACATCTTGGCTGATTCCAGACGACGCGCAGCAGGTGGTAGAGAAGCTGGATTGCGGACAGGGGTGGTGTCTGGTGCTGGTGAGGGTGTCAGAACATTAGGCAGGTGGTAGAGAAGCTGGAGGGAGGGCAGGGGTGGTGTCTTGTGCTAGTGATGGTGCCAGAAGATTAGGCAGGTGGTAGAGAAGCTTGAGGACGGGCAGGGGTGGTGTCTGGTGCTGGTGATGGTGCCAGAAGATTAGGCAGATGGTAGGGAAGCTGGAGGACGGGGAGGACTGGTGTCTGGTGCTTGTGGGGGTGTCAGAAGATTAGGCAGGTGGTAGGGAAGCTGGATTGCGGACAGGGGTGGTGTCTGGTGCTGGTGAGGGTGTCAAAAGATTAGACAGGTGGTAGAGAAGCTGGAGGGAGGGCAGGGGTGGTGTCTGGTGCTGGTGAGGGTGTCAGAAGGTTAGACAGGTGGTAGAGAAGCTGGAGGGAGGGCAGGGGTGGTGTCTTGTGCTGGTGATGGTGCCAGAAGATTAGGCAGGTGGTAGAGAAGCTGGAGGGAGGGCATGGGTGGTGTCTGGTGCTGGTGAGGGTGTCAGCAGGTTAGACAGGTGATAGGGAAGCTGGAGGGAGGGCAGGGGTGGTGTCTGGTGCTGGTGAGGGTGTCAGAAGATTAGGCAAGTGGTGCTGTGAACAAGCACTGTCTTAAGTATGCATTCAATGTACGCCGTATGCTATGCAACACACATCACCACAAAGTATTATCGCATTCGATGTGATCTACCAAGTACTTTGGGGAGTGCACACCTT
The DNA here is from genome assembly GCA_034440575.1 of Imbricaverruca yamaguchii. Classification (NCBI taxonomy): domain Eukaryota; kingdom Metazoa; phylum Arthropoda; class Thecostraca; family Neoverrucidae; genus Imbricaverruca; species Imbricaverruca yamaguchii. The sequence goes on from JAOTOL010001563.1 coordinate 348,857, forward strand.
GGTAGGCATCGAGCATGCCGTACTGTGGGACATAGGTGGTGGTGCACGTGAGAAGACACACTGGAAGACATCGAGCATGCCGTACTTTGGGACATAGGCGGTGGTGCACGTGAGAAGACACACTGGAAGACATCGAGCATGCCGTACTGTAGGAAATAGGTGGTGGTGCACGTGAGAAGACACACTGGAAGACATCGAGCATGCCGTACTGTAGGACATAGATGGTGGTGCACGTGAGAAGACACACTGGAAGACATCGAGCATGCCGTACTGTAGGACATAGGCGGTGGTGCACGTGAGAAGACACACTGGAAGACATCGAGCATGCCGTACTGTAGGACATAGGTGGTGGTGCACGTGAGAAGACACACTGGAAGACATCGAGCATGCCGTACTGTGGGACATAGGCGGTGGTGCACGTGAGAAGACACACTGGAAGACATCGAGCATGCCGTACTGTAGGACATAGGTGGTGGTGCACGTGAGAAGGCACACTGGAAGACATCGAGCATGCCGTACTGCAGGACATAGGCGGTGGTGCACATGAGAAGGCACACTGGAAGACATCGAGCATGCCGTACTGTAGGACATAGGTGGTGGTGCACGTGAGAAGGCACACTGGAAGACATCGAGCATGCCGTACTGTGGGACATAGGTGGTGGTGCACGTGAGAAGGCACACCTTGATGAGCGCAGTGCGCGCCATCTGGCTGGAGACGGTAGCCCTGGTGACAGGAGCACCTGTATCCACGGCCGTGCTCCTGCTCCACCCCGCACCCATGCTGGCACCCGCCCGCGGGCAGCTGGCTATCGAACGCGCGCAACCGCTCCCACAGCCTGCAGTCTGCAACGGATCACTGGTCATCACCTGCGGACCCCTGACCTGACTCCTGACCGATCAGCTCCTGACATCCTGACACCAGCGGATCACTGGTCATCACCTGCTGACCCCTGACCTGACTCCTGACCGATCAGCTCCTGACATCCTGACACCAGCGGATCACTGGTCATCACCTCCGGACCCCTGACCTGACATCCTGACACCAGCGGATCACTGGTCATCACCTGCGGACCCCTGACCTGACTTCTGACGGATCAGCTCCTGACATCCTGACACCAGCGGATCACTGGTCATCACCTCCGGGCCCCTGACCTGACTCCTGACCGATCAGCTCCTGACATCCTGACACCAGCGGATCACTGGTAATCACCTCCGGACCCCTGACCTGACATCCTGACACCAGCGGATCACTGGTCATCACCTGCGGACCCCTGACCTGACTTCTGACGGATCAGCTCCTGACATCCTGACACCAGCGGATCACTGGTCATCACCTCCGGACCCCTGACCTGACTTGTGACCGATCAGCTCCTGACATCCTGACACCAACAGATCACTAGTCATCACCTCCGGACCCCTGACCTGATTTCTGACCGATCAGCTCCTGACATCCTGACACCAGCGGATCACTGGTCATCACCTGCGGGCCCCTGACCTGACTCCTGACCGATCAGCTCCTGACATCCTGACATTTGACATCCTGACATTTCCTGTTGATTTCTGCTCTGTCTCCTGACTTCCTGACTCCTGACCTAGCCATGGCATCCTGAATCATATCCTCCTGATAATCACCTCCTGACTTCCTGTCTATCATATGTTGACTGCTGACCTCCTGACTGCTGACCCCCTGACTGCTGCCTCCCTAACCATCATGTCCTGACTGCTGACCTGGTAATCATCCCCTGTCTTCTCACATATCCGTGGCCACGCCTCAGTCTCTGAAGGTAAGCACAGGCGCACAAGTGCTGTAGAACGGCTTGGGCTATCGCTCCAGTCTGCTAAATAAGGCAAATGGGAGGAGTGAGGCTTTGTGAAATAGATTGGGAGGAAACATATATTGACCTCGTCACAAAACCATTGGTGGCAATTTCATAGGAGCTTAGGATGAGATGCATTTCAGTTTCACCGCAAATGGAGCTTGGGAGAAGATAAAACGCTGGAAGGAACACCACTGGAACATCTCAGGTGATGCCAGGTTGATATGAGGTGGAACGTCTTCAGGCTATTTCCCTGCGTGCGGGAACGTTCGAAGGTCAGTTGGGTTGCGCTGGGCCAATGGAAGTTCAGATCATGTCTACATTCTCATACATATAGCTCACACACATGATGAGATATACCGGCTCGGCACAGTAGGATATGACTGTAGCGTTGGCTAACTGGATGCACAAAAATCCACACAAATTGCTTCCAATATTGTTGTTGTTTTCTTCTTGCGAACATGGCTGACAGACACCAGACATTTTCTCCGCCTGTCGTCATCAATTATACCCCGCCTGAAATACAATTATAGACGAAGTCGTCCATCTCTTCGAGGGAGGAGGTAGCTTCAGTCTACCCACCCATACCCAGCCAATGTTCGCCCCAGCCAGTCATAATTTCAACCTTTTAATGCAACCAGCTTTATCGCTATTGGTCCCCTCTCCCTACTCCACAAAAACTCCGATGATATATTTAACCCGTCGGCTACCGTAATGCCAGCATGACAGTAATTATCATGTCTAAGTCGACTATCTAACGTTCAGCCTTAAGGGACAATATCCATTCCAAGCCATAGCTGCATCACACCCCCAGCATCCAGCGACCCAAGCAGCTGCCCACTGGTTAGTTGTCAGTTTGTCATCAGCTGCCCACTGGTTAGTTGTCAGTTTGTCATCAGCTGCCCACTGGTTAGTTGTCAGTTTGTCATCAGCTGCACACTGGTTAGTCGTCAGTTAGTTATCAGATGTCCACTGGATAGTCATCGGTTAGTCATCAGTTGTACACTGGTTAGTCATCAGTTGACCACTAGTGAGTTATCACGCAATCAGTCAATTACACTTTTATTTGTTTACCACGGCAATGCGAACAACACACAAGCTGCAAATTAGACTTAACACCCAGCAATAACGTCTCAGCTTGCATGGTCAGGACAGGGAGTCGACCCACCATCACTTGTTTTTTTTCATTGATCACTTGATGGAGCACATTATCGTGAATTGTACCTCCACAAGTTAACCATTAGCACAGATAGGAACCAACTGTTGGTTGCTGACACGTTTGGGAGGCTGGATGCTTGCCAGGCCAAAGCCGGAGCTGGGTGTTTTGCAGATCACATACGGGGACTGGATGTTTAGCAGGCCACAGACTGGAGCTGGGTGTTTGTCAGGTCACAGACAGGGGCTGGGTGTTTGTCAGGTCACAGACGGGGGCTGGGTGTTTGTCAGGTCACAGACAGGGGCTGGGTGTTTGGCAGGTCACATACGGGGCTGGGTGTTTGGCAGGTCACATACGGGGCTGGGGGTTTGGCAGGTCACAGACGGGGCTGGGTGTTTGGCAGGTCACAGACGGGGACTGGGTGTTTAGTAGGTCACAGACGGGACTGAGTGTTTAGTAGGTCACAGACGAGGGCTGTATTCTTGGTAGGCGACACACTGGAACTGCGTGTCTGGTCGCCCCACTGCACGTGTACACCATCAGCGTCAGCTGACCGGTGACGTCAGAGGAGGCCGGTGACGAGACGACCGCCGTGACCACCACCTACCCGTGACGTCAGAGGCGACCCGTGACGTCAGAGGAGGCCGGTGACGAGACGACCGCCGTGACCACCACCTACCGTCGGGGCTCTCCACGTCCTCCAGCCGGCGCTGACACCACTTGCCGTCGTAGCCCAGGGGGCAGAGACACTCCTCCCAGTGTCGCCGCTGTCTGCCGGACCGAACAGGTCACGTGCCGACCAGACAGCGGTCAGCGGTCAACGGCCATCGACCGACACAGGAGCACACCACGGGTGGAGGGGACACATGGTCAGATAGAGGGAGAGAGAGAGAGAGAGTGGGGGAGGAGGGAGAACGATGAATCGAAGTGGGCGGTGGACAATAAGCTATAGAGCAAGTCACATGTCATTAGGCTTCAAGGGAAGAAGGATATTATTTAAGTGTAGTTAAATCTTCGGATATAATTATGTCTCCTCTGGTGAACATTACGTGTAAAGAAGATATACGATCTTCAATATACCAGGGGGTGCTGAGTTGACATAAAAAGTAACGATAAAGGTTATATTGCATTACTGCACATTTTGGCCAGGGCCATCGTCAGAGGTGACGATGGTCCTGGCCAAAACGTTGAGCAATGCAATATAACCTTTATCGTTACTTTTTATATCAACTCAGCATCCCCTGGTATACTGAAGGACGCATATTTTCTCTACGCTTAATGTCCAAAACCCAGGAGCATCTAAGAGCCATTCTTCGTAGTATTAAACAATGCTATTCCTCTTGTGAAGCTCGAAATCACGGGACAAACATCGCTCTGCTGACATCATTGTGAACTAGCTAAATTTAGACTGCGAAATCTCTGTAAATTATGTTTCAACTAGGGTTTTCGAGTGGCTGGTAAGTTTGTTGTATCACGTATTCCCTATAATTACAATTTAATGATAGCAGATGGAATCGACCATCCTTTCCACAGCAAGAAATAATTGTCCAGTGCCAATTCTGTTCAACGCCATAAGTTTATATTGCCTTAAGTTGATGGAACACCCTCCCCCCTCCTCACACACCTACGATGTGCGATATGAGACCTGCTACCTTGTTGCTGTCCGAACACTGAACTCAAGCTGTACTTAACAACCGTCCTTAACAACAAGCTGAATATTATATGAGCCCAGATGTGAGTATGCTGCAACCCAGTGCAGCCTGGCCATGCAGTTGCTGAGACTTACCTGCACCTGCCGCCGTTCTGACAGGGATTGATGCCGTTGGATGGATCACACAGCTGGCCATATTCACAGGTCTTGCCGTGGAAGCCGGGCCGACACCGGCAGTAGAACGTGCTGGAGAAGATGGTGGCTCAGTACACTGGCTACCAGCGCCCAGCCCATGAACAGTTCTCACCCACTACGGGAGTTCCTTGGTGAGGTCACGGATGATAGTAAGCGGGTCGGAAACTCCTAGAGGCACTTTGATGTTTGCGACCACCGACCGATACTAGCGACATTTATGGAACGATCGGAAAACTGCTTCTGGGTAAGAGATGCGAATGACACGCCATCGAAAAAGTTTGTCGGGATGGGGCAATATAGCTGTATCGGTGTCCTACCACGCGCCGTTTGAAGAAAAATAAACTACGCCTTCGGCGCCAGCCGGGGACGCATACTCCGGTAGCCGCCATCCCTTCGGCCACCGTATAGAACCATGAAGCTCGTGACCAACTAACTTGTGGGGACTAACTGAGGGAAGCGGAGTGTCAGGAGAGTCGGCAGAAAACAAGGGAGAGCACCCGCTCCCTCCCCCAACTGTATATGCCTGGGACTCGTCTGGGGCAGGCCAATTCTATTCTGATGCCCCACCCCAAAAGGGTTGCTGATTGGCCAAAGACCGATTGTCTAATTGGCCCTGGCAATCACATTTCCCCTGAGGTATCTTCTTTGACAAACGAGGGGGCCCTGAGCAGGCATAGGAGCACATGATGAACATTGATTGGGCCGAGAGGCACCGAAACAGTCATTGGAGCCCTCTGAGGCACGGTCAGGGCCTCCTGCATGACTTCCTTGCAGCCTCCACGTCTCCAACATTAACTCTCGCATGGCCGGGTGGGTGGGTAGACACCTACCCCATGACGTTTTGTACCATAGCCAAAAAACGGTTCGCACTAGAGCTCTGAAACTTACAGCATTTTATACTACATCAATTCGACACATGCTTCAAAACTATGAAATCAAGGTCGTGTCAGTTCAGTGACCTACAACGGCTTTTAGTGGCATCATGTCGCAGAGGCCTGGTTTGGGCTCCAACCATGCACCATCCATCTTGGACTCCACCCGTCTACCAGCAGGCAAGGGGCTTTGTACAGATCGAGCTCTATCCATCCACCAGCAAGCCAGGGGCCTTGTACAGATCGGGCTCCATCCATCCTCCAGCAGACCAGGGGCCTTGTACGGCTCGGGCTCCATCCATCCATCCACCAGCAGGCCAGGGGGCTTGTACAGATCGGGCTCCATCCATCCTCCAGCAGACCAGGGGCCTTGTACGGCTCGGGCTCCATCCATCCACCAGCAGGCCAGGGGGCTTGTACAGATCGGGCTCCATCCATCCTCCAGCAGACCAGGGGGCCTGTACAGATCGGGCTCCATCCATCCTCCAGCAGACCAGGGGCCTTGTAAGGCTCGGGCTCCATCCGCCCACCAGCAGGCCAGGGGCTTGTACGGCTCGGGCTCCATCCGTCCACCAGCAGGCCAGGGGGCTTGTACGGCTCGGGCTTTATCCGTCCACCAGCAGGCCAGGGGGCTTGTACAGATCGGGCTCCATCCATCCTCCAGCAGACCAGGGGCCTTGTACGGCTCGGGCTCCATCCGTCCACCAGCAGGCCAGGGGGCTTGTACGGCTCGGGCTCCATCCGCCCACCAGCAGACCAGGGGCATTGTAAGGCTCGGGCTCCATCCGTCCACCAGCAGACCAGGGGGCTTGTACGGCTCGGGCTTTATCCGTCCACCAGCAGACCAGGGGCCTTGTATGGCTCGGGCTCCATCCATCGGCCAAAGGGCCTTTTCTGACAGCCAAAGGTCATCTTCGGCAACTAGGACCCTCTCCGTCACTTCATGTGCCCTATTTGTTTACGACCCGGGGCCTTTTCCGACAAGCCGTAGGACCCTTTTCAAATGTTTGGACCCTGTCCATCAGGTCAGTGGTCCTTTCTCGGCTTACGCTCCGCCGAGTCAGAGGCTCAATCTACAAAAAGGTCGAAATATGGAAAAGTTTGTACTATCGAAGTGAGCATTTGTAATGAAAACGCCATCTTTGTGGTACACCAAGAAATAATATGGTTCTTCATCCTATCAATTGAATAAATAAAATAACTAGCATCCAGGTCTCCGGAGGTCACATAATCTAAGGTCATGTGGCAACTTTTGAATCATTATCACATATATAAATATCATCGCAATTGGATTCTTTTGACGATTTCAAATACAACAATGTCCGGGTATTTATATTTAGAATGATATTTAACATAATTATCAGCCACCAAACATAGGTGTGCAGAGTGACCTCCCAGAAATGTCCCAGGCATTTCTAAACCGTTGACCTGATGAAATAAAAATTTGCGCAACTGGATTCAGAGCATAGGATATCCTCATACAACCATTTTGGTCCAGATCTGAGAGATGAGAGCGTCGGGCCCTTGTCGATCTGTTATGGCATGCCCTACCCTTTTCACGCAAGAGATGGGATGCAAAAATTATCAGAAGGAATTTACACCAAGAGATGGTAGTTTTCCTACCTAGATGACATAGAAGCATATGCTATATCGCATATATCATCATACGATAGCATGTGCTACGATATGATGGACCAGACAGCATACAGTAATGCAAAATAACCAAATAAATGTATCATTAACACATGCCTAAAACAGGTGATGGCAGATTGTATATTACATAGCAACAGTGCAAATATATAACTACTTGCAAACCAAACCAATACCGACAGAAGTAAACATAAACTGTGAGCAAGGATAGCGATAACATTTAACATTTGCACCCCATATTTACTTTTTCTTACAAAATAATTATGACAACTTGCATAACTTGTGAATACATGACACATATAACCAACCAATAACCTTGGTAGCCTTTCAAAATATTGAGCCATGTACCTTAGGTAAAGATTGTAATATTTTGTGTCAGGCAATTCCTCCTGCAGACTGCACCTCAGCCTCAAATCGGACATCCTCCAGCCAAAATCCTTAGTTTCAGAGCAACAAAAGAAGAAGAAGAAGAGATTATTTATCCCTCCCCCCAATATAAAACAAAAACAAAACAAAAAAAAAAAAAAAAAAAAAAAATTCCTAATTTTGTGATAAAAAAAAAAAAAAAAAAAAAAAAAAAAAAAAAATAAAATAAAACAAAAAAAAAAAAAATTGCTTCCAAAAACACACACAACGCGCCATAAACGTAGCACACCACGCCATGCGTCTAAATATTCACTGAAACAAAGAAATGTAGGTATAGATGTTGGTGGTGGTGGATTGGGGGTTTAGGGGCAACGAAATGTAGGTATAGATGTTGGTGGTGGTGGATCGGAGCTTAGGGACGCAAACACATGGGGTCATTTTTCCCCCATAAAAGTATTAAAAAATTTAGGGGGGGCTATTCATCTAGGGTCATTTTGCGCCCAAAACTAATTTTAAACAAATTTCCGGGGTGCTTTTATAAGCTTACTATCCATCTTCACGGATGGGGATATATCACGTCAAGGCGAGGTTGTCGAATGAAGATAGAAATATTCACGTGTGTCAAGACAGCCCACGGTCAGCCCACGCTCGGCCCACGCTCAGCCCATAATAGCGGCCCCTTCAAAAACGCTCAAAATATAGCATAGCATGCATCTTGACGAGCTGAACACAATGGTAGTCTCCAAAGCTTGGTGCATGCAATAGTATAGCTTCCGAAGCAAATTATAATATAAAATTTGAATTACCAACACAAAATCCCAACCTTCCACCAAACAAACCAAACAGTACATGAAAACAACTCGCCATAGTACGCAGAGTTCAACGCTGCACATTTATAATTGCTTTACACCGTACTTTTTAGCTCCCTACCTATGATTCGGTTTTTGACGTAATGTTTTACTTCCCATAGGGTTTAGCATGGAGGCCTTTAATGGGTGGGATATGACCGGCCCCTGCGATTTCTCTGATTTTTGGTATGCCAGCAACCCCACCTCCGACACTTGCATTTCCGAGGAAATTTCCCGGGTGCATCAGTATTCTCACCCAATAAATGGGGGTGAGAACATGCACTAAAATGCAGATCTGAGCGAATGCGGTCATGCTTCATCTTAAATGAATCCCCTCGTCAAGCTAAACTCAAAAATACCCCTGCTGAAATTATGCCTTGCCAACTTTATCCGTTGCATACTTATGGATTCGGTTTTTGACGTAATGCATTATTCGCCATAGGGTTTAGCATGGAGGCCAATGGGTGAGATATGACCGGCCCCTGCGATTTCTCTGATTTTTGGTATGCCAGCAACCCCACCTCCGACACTTGCATTTCCGAGGAAATTTCCCGGGTGCATCAGTATTCTCACCCAATAAATGGGGGTGAGAACATGCACTAAAATGCAGATCTGAGCGAATGCGGTCATGCTTCATCTTAAATGAATCCCCTCGTCAAGCTAAACTCAAAAATACCCCTGCTGAAATTATGCCTTGCCAACTTTATCCGTTGCATACTTATGGATTCGGTTTTTGACGTAATGCATTATTCGCCATAGGGTTTAGCATGGAGGCCAATGGGTGGGATATGACCGGCCCCTGCGATTTCTCTGATTTTTGGTATGCCAGCAACCCCACCTCCGACACTTGCATTTCCGAGGAAATTTCCCGGGTGCATCAGTATTCTCACCCAATAAATGGGGGTGAGAACATGCACTAAAATGCAGATCTGAGCGAATGCGGTCATGCTTCATCTTAAATGAATCCCCTCGTCAAGCTAAACTCAAAACTACCCTTCCTGAAATTATACGTTGCCAACTTTATCCGTTGCATACTTTTGGATTCGGTTTTTGACGTAATGCATTATTCGCCATAGGGTTTAGCATGGAGGCCAATGGGTGAGATATGACCGGCCCCTGCGATTTCTCTGATTTTTGGTATGCCAGCAACCCCACCTCCGACACTTGCATTTCCGAGGAAATTTCCCGGGTGCATCAGTATTCTCACCCAATAAATGGGGGTGAGAACATGCACTAAAATGCAGATCTGAGCGAATGCGGTCATGCTTCATCTTAAATGAATCCCCTCGTCAAGCTAAACTCAAAAATACCCCTGCTGAAATTATGCCTTGCCAACTTTATCCGTTGCATACTTATGGATTCGGTTTTTGACGTAATGCATTATTCGCCATAGGGTTTAGCATGGAGGCCAATGGGTGGGATATGACCGGCCCCTGCGATTTCTCTGATTTTTGGTATGCCAGCAACCCCACCTCCGACACTTGCATTTCCGAGGAAATTTCCCGGGTGCATCAGTATTCTCACCCAATAAATGTGGGGTGAGAACATGCACTAAAATGCAGATCTGAGCGAATGCCGTCATGCTTCATCTTAAATGAATCCCCTCGTCAAGCTAAACTCAAAAATACCCCTGCTGAAATTATGCCTTGCCAACTTTATCCGTTGCATACTTATGGATTCGGTTTTTGACGTAATGCATTATTCGCCATAGGGTTTAGCATGGAGGCCAATGGGTGGGATATGACCGGCCCCTGCGATTTCTCTGATTTTTGGTATGCCAGCAACCCCACCTCCGACACTTGCATTTCCGAGGAAATTTCCCGGGTGCATCAGTATTCTCACCCAATAAATGGGGGTGAGAACATGCACTAAAATGCAGATCTGAGCGAATGCGGTCGTACTTCATCTTAAATGAATCCCCTCGTCAAGCTAAACTCAAAACTACCCTTCCTGAAATTATACGTTGCCAACTTTATCCGTTGCATACTTATGGATTCGGTTTTTGACGTAATGCATTATTCGCCATAGGGTTTAGCATGGAGGCCAATGGGTGGGATATGACCGGCCCCTGCGATTTCTCTGATTTTTGGTATGCCAGCAACCCCACCTCCGACAATTGCATTTCCGAGGAAATTTCCCGGGTGCATCAGTATTCTCACCCAATAAATGGGGTGAGAACATGCACTAAAATGCAGATCTGAGCGAATGCGGTCATGCCTCATCTTAAATGAATCCCCTCGTCAAGCTAAACTCAAAAATACCCCTGCTGAAATTATGCCTTGCCAACTTTATCCGTTGCATACTTATGGATTCGGTTTTTGACGTAATGCATTATTCGCCATAGGGTTTAGCATGGAGGCCAATGGGTGAGATATGACCGGCCCCTGCGATTTCTCTGATTTTTGGTATGCCAGCAACCCCACCTCCGACACTTGCATTTCCGAGGAAATTTCCCGGGTGCATCAGTATTCTCACCCAATAAATGGGGGTGAGAACATGCACTAAAATCCAGATCTGAGCGAATGCGGTCATGCTTCATCTTAAATGAATCCCCTCGTCAAGCTAAACTCAAAAATACCCCTCCTGAAATTATGCCTTGCCAACTTTATCCGTTGCATACTTATGGATTCGGTTTTTGACGTAATGCATTATTCGCCATAGGGTTTAGCATGGAGGCCAATGGGTGGGATATGACCGGCCCCTGCGATTTCTCTGATTTTTGGTATGCCAGCAACCCCACCTCCGACAATTGCATTTCCGAGGAAATTTCCCGGGTGCATCAGTATTCTCACCCAATAAATGGGGTGAGAACATGCACTAAAATGCAGATCTGAGCGAATGCGGTCATGCCTCATCTTAAATGAATCCCCTCGTCAAGCTAAACTAAGAAATACCCTGCTGAAATTATGCCTTGCCAACTTTATCCGTTGCATACTTATGGATTCGGTTTTTGACGCAATGGATTATTCGCCATAGGGTTTAGCATGGAGGCCAATGGGTGGGATACGACCGGCCCCTGCGATTTCTCTGATTTTTGGTATGCCAGCAACCCCACCTCCGACACTTGCATTTCCGAGGAAATTTCCCGGGTGCATCAGTATTCTCACCCAATAAATGGGGGTGAGAACATGCACTAAAATGCAGATCTGAGCGAATGCGGTCATGCTTCATCTTAAATGAATCCCCTCGTCAAGCTAAACTCAAAAATACCCCTGCTGAAATTATGCCTTGCCAACTTTATCCGTTGCATACTTATGGATTCGGTTTTTGACGTAATGCATTATTCGCCATAGGGTTTAGCATGGAGGCCAATGGGTGGGATATGACCGGCCCCTGCGATTTCTCTGATTTTTGGTATGCCAGCAACCCCACCTCCGACACTTGCATTTCCGAGGAAATTTCCCGGGTGCATCAGTATTCTCACCCAATAAATGAGGGTGAGAACATGCACTAAAATGCAGATCTGAGCGAATGCGGTCATGCTTCATCTTAAATGAATCCCCTCGTCAAGCTAAACTCAAAACTACCCTTCCTGAAATTATACGTTGCCAACTTTATCCGTTGCATACTTTTGGATTCGGTTTTTGACGTAATGCATTATTCGCCATAGGGTTTAGCATGGAGGCCAATGGGTGAGATATGACCGGCCCCTGCGATTTCTCTGATTTTTGGTATGCCAGCAACCCCACCTCCGACACTTGCATTTCCGAGGAAATTTCCCGGGTGCATCAGTATTCTCACCCAATAAATGGGGGTGAGAACATGCACTAAAATGCAGATCTGAGCGAATGCGGTCATGCTTCATCTTAAATGAATCCCCTCGTCAAGCTAAACTCAAAAATACCCCTGCTGAAATTATGCCTTGCCAACTTTATCCGTTGCATACTTATGGATTCGGTTTTTGACGTAATGCATTATTCGCCATAGGGTTTAGCATGGAGGCCAATGGGTGGGATATGACCGGCCCCTGCGATTTCTCTGATTTTTGGTATGCCAGCAACCCCACCTCCGACACTTGCATTTCCGAGGAAATTTCCCGGGTGCATCAGTATTCTCACCCAATAAATGTGGGTGAGAAAATGCACTAAAATGCAGATCTGAGCGAATGCGGTCATGCTTCATCTTAAATGAATCCCCTCGTCAAGCTAAACTCAAAAATACCCCTGCTGAAATTATGCCTTGCCAACTTTATCCGTTGCATACTTATGGATTCGGTTTTTGACGTAATGCATTATTCGCCATAGGGTTTAGCATGGAGGCCAATGGGTGGGATATGACCGGCCCCTGCGATTTCTCTGATTTTTGGTATGCCAGCAACCCCACCTCCGACACTTGCATTTCCGAGGAAATTTCCCGGGTGCATCAGTATTCTCACCCAATAAATGGGGTGAGAACATGCACTAAAATGCAGATCTGAGCGAATGCGGTCATGCTTCATCTTAAATGAATCCCGCTCGTCAAGCTAAACTCAAAACTACCCTTCCTGAAATTATACGTTGCCAACTTTATCCGTTGCATACTTTTGGATTCGGTTTTTGACGTAATGCATTATTCGCCATAGGGTTTAGCATGGAGGCCAATGGGTGGGATATGACCGGCCCCTGCGATTTCTCTGATTTTTGGTATGCCAGCAACCCCACCTCCGACACTTGCATTTCCGAGGAAATTTCCCGGGTGCATCAGTATTCTCACCCAATAAATGGGGGTGAGAACATGCACTAAAATGCAGATCTGAGCGAATGCGGTCATGCTTCATCTTAAATGAATCCCCTCGTCAAGCTAAACTCAAAAATACCCCTGCTGAAATTATGCCTTGCCAACTTTATCCGTTGCATACTTATGGATTCGGTTTTTGACGTAATGCATTATTCGCCATAGGGTTTAGCATGGAGGCCAATGGGTGGGATATGACCGGCCCCTGCGATTTCTCTGATTTTTGGTATGCCAGCAACCCCACCTCCGACACTTGCATTTCCGAGGAAATTTCCCGGGTGCATCAGTATTCTCACCCAATAAATGGGGGTGAGAACATGCACTAAAATGCAGATCTGAGCGAATGCGGTCATGCTTCATCTTAAATGAATCCCCTCGTCAAGCTAAACTCAAAAATACCCCTGCTGAAATTATGCCTTGCCAACTTTATCCGTTGCATACTTATGGATTCGGTTTTTGACGTAATGCATTATTCGCCATAGGGTTTAGCATGGAGGCCAATGGGTGGGATATGACCGGCCCCTGCGATTTCTCTGATTTTTGGTATGCCAGCAACCCCACCTCCGACACTTGCATTTCCGAGGAAATTTCCCGGGTGCATCAGTATTCTCACCCAATAAATTGTGGGTGAGAACATGCACTAAAATGCAGATCTGAGCGAATGCGGTCATGCTTCATCTTAAATGAATCCCCTCGTCAAGCTAAACTCAAAACTACCCTTCCTGAAATTATGCCTTGCCAACTTTATCCGTTGCATACTTATGGATTCGGTTTTTGACGTAATGCATTATTCGCCATAGGGTTTAGCATGGAGGCCAATGGGTGGGATATGACCGGCCCCTGCGATTTCTCTGATTTTTGGTATGCCAGCAACCCCACCTCCGACACTTGCATTTCCGAGGAAATTTCCCGGGTGCATCAGTATTCTCACCCAATAAATGGGGTGAGAACATGCACTAAAATGCAGATCTGAGCGAATGCGGTCATGCCTCATCTTAAATGAATCCCCTCGTCAAGCTAAACTCAAAAATACCCCTGCTGAAATTATGCCTTGCCAACTTTATCCGTTGCATACTTATGGATTCGGTTTTTGACGTAATGCATTATTCGCCATAGGGTTTAGCATGGAGGCCAATGGGTGGGATATGACCGGCCCCTGCGATTTCTCTGATTTTTGGTATGCCAGCAACCCCACCTCCGACACTTGCATTTCCGAGGAAATTTCCCGGGTGCATCAGTATTCTCACCCAATAAATGTGGGTGAGAACATGCACTAAAATGCAGATCTGAGCGAATGCGGTCATGCTTCATCTTAAATGAATCCCCTCGTCAAGCTAAACTCAAAAATACCCCTGCTGAAATTATGCCTTGCCAACTTTATCCGTTGCATACTTATGGATTCGGTTTTTGACGTAATGCATTATTCGCCATAGGGTTTAGCATGGAGGCCAATGGGTGGGATATGACCGGCCCCTGCGATTTCTCTGATTTTTGGTATGCCAGCAACCCCACCTCCGACACTTGCATTTCCGAGGAAATTTCCCGGGTGCATCAGTATTCTCACCCAATAAATTGGGGTGAGAACATGCACTAAAATCCAGATCTGAGCGAATGCGGTCATCCTTCATCTCAAATTAATCCGCGTGTCAAGCTGAACTCAAAACTACCCTTCCTGAAATTATACGTTGCCAACTTTATCCGTTGCATACTTATGGATTCGGTTTTTGACGTAATGCATTATTCGCCATAGGGTTTAGCATGGAGGCCAATGGGTGAGATATGACCGGCCCCTGCGATTTCTCTGATTTTTGGTATGCCAGCAACCCCACCTCCGACACTTGCATTTCCGAGGAAATTTCCCGGGTGCATCAGTATTCTCACCCAATAAATTGGGGTGAGAACATGCACTAAAATCCAGATCTGAGCGAATGCGGCCATGCTTCATCTTAAATGAATCCCCTCGTCAAGCTAAACTCAAAACTACCCTTCCTGAAATTATGCCTTGCCAACTTTATCCGTTGCATACTTTTGGATTCGGTTTTTGACGTAATGCATTATTCGCCATAGGGTTTAGCATGGAGGCCAATGGGTGGGATAGGACCGGCCCCTGCGATTTCTCTGATTTTTGGTATGCCAGCAACCCCACCTCCGACACTTGCATTTCCGAGGAAATTTCCCGGGTGCATCAGTATTCTCACCCAATAAATGAGGGTGAGAACATACACCAAAATCCAGATCTGAGCGAATGCGGTCATCCTTCATCTCAAATTAATCCGCGTGTCAAGCTAAACTCAAAACTACCCTTCCTGAAATTATACGTTGCCAACTTTATCCGTTGCATACTTATGGATTCGGTTTTTGACGTAATGCATTATTCGCCATAGGGTTTAGCATGGAGGCCAATGGGTGAGATATGACCGGCCCCTGCGATTTCTCTGATTTTTGGTATGCCGGCAATCCCACCTCCGACACTTGCATTTCCGGGGAAATTTCCCGGGTGCATCAGTATTCTCACCCAATATTTTTGAGTTTAGCTTGACGAGGGGATTCATTTAAGATGAAGCATGACCGCATTCGCTCAGATCTGCATTTTAGTGCATGTTCTCACCCCCATTTATTGGGTGAGAATACTGATGCACCCGGGAAATTTCCTCTGAAATGCAAGTGTCGGAGGTGGGTTTGATGGCATACCAAAAATCAGAGAAATCGCAGGGGCCGGTCATATCCCACCCATTGGCCTCCATGCTAAACCCTATGGCGAATAATGCATTACGTCAAAAACCGAATCCATAAGTATGCAACGGATAAAGTTGGCAAGGCATTATTTCAGCAGGGGTATTTTTGAGTTTAGCTTGACGAGGGGATTCATTTAAGATGAAGCATGACCGCATTCGCTCAGATCTGCATTTTAGTGCATGTTCTCACCCCCATTTATTGGGTGAGAATACTGATGCACCCGGGAAATTTCCTCGGAAATGCAAGTGTCGGAGGTGGGGTTGCTGGCATACCAAAAATCAGAGAAATCGCAGGGGCCGGTCATATCCCACCCATTGGCCTCCATGCTAAAACCTATGGCGAATAATGCATTACGTCAAAAACCGAATCCAAAAGTATGCGACGGATAAAGTTGGCAACGTATAATTTCAGGAAGGGTAGTTTTGAGTTTAGCTTGACGTGGGGATTCATTTAAGATGAAGCATGACCGCATTCGCTCAGATCTGCATTTTAGTGCATGTTCTCACCCCCATTTATTGGGTGAGAATACTGATGCACCCGGGAAATTTCCTCGGAAATGCAAGTGTCGGAGGTGGGGCTGCTGGCATACCAAAAATCAGAGAAATCGCAGGGGCCGGTCATATCCCACCCATTGGCCTCCATGCTAAACCCTATGGCGAATAATGCATTACGTCAAAAACCGAATCCATAAGTATGCAACGGATAAAGTTGGCAAGGCATAATTTCAGCAGGGGTATTTTTGAGTTTAGCTTGACGAGGGGATTCATTTAAGATGAAGCATGACCGCATTCGCTCAGATCTGCATTTTAGTGCATGTTCTCACCCCAATTTATTGGGTGAGAATACTGATGCACCCGGGAAATTTCCTCGGAAATGCAAGTGTCGGAGGTGGAGCTGCTGGCATACCAAAAATCAGAGAAATCGCAGGGGCCGGTCATATCCCACCCATTGGCCTCCATGCTAAACCCTATGGCGAATAATGCATTACGTCAAAAACCGAATCCATAAGTATGCAACGGATAAAGTTGGCAAGGCATAATTTCAGCAGGGGTATTTTTGAGTTTAGCTTGACGAGGGGATTCATTTAAGATGAAGCATGACCGCATTCGCTCAGATCTGCATTTTAGTGCATTTTCTCACCCCCATTTATTGGGTGAGAATACTGATGCACCCGGGAAATTTCCTCGGAAATGCAAGTGTCGGAGGTGGGGTTGCTGGCATACCAAAAATCAGAGAAATCGCAGGGGCCGGTCATATCTCACCCATTGGCCTCCATGCTAAACCCTATGGCGAATAATGCATTACGTCAAAAACCGAATCCATAAGTTTGCAACGGATAAAGTTGGCAAGGCATAATTTCAGCAGGGGTATTTTTGAGTTTAGCTTGACGAGGGGATTCATTTAAGATGAAGCATGACCGCATTCGCTCAGATCTGCATTTTAGTGCATGTTCTCACCCCACATTTATTGGGTGAGAATACTGATGCACCCGGGAAATTTCCTCGGAAATGCAAGTGTCGGAGGTGGGGTTGCTGGCATACCAAAAATCAGAGAAATCGCAGGGGCCGGTCATATCTCACCCATTGGCCTCCATGCTAAACCCTATGGCGAATAATGCATTACGTCAAAAACCGAATCCATAAGTATGCAACGGATAAAGTTGGCAACGTATAATTTAAGGAAGGGTAGTTTTGAGTTTAGCTTGACACGCGGATTAATTTGAGATGAAGGATGACCGCATTCGCTCAGATCTGGATTTTGGTGTATGTTCTCACCCTCATTTATTGGGTGAGAATACTGATGCACCCGGGAAATTTCCTCGGAAATGCAAGTGTCGGAGGTGGGGTTGCTGGCATGCCAAAAATCAGAGAAATCGCAGGGGCCGGTCATATCCCATCCATTGGCCTCCATGCTAAACCCTATGGCGAATAATGCATTACGTCAAAAACCGAATCCATAAGTATGCAACGGATAAAGTTCGCAAGGCATAATTTCAACAGGGGTATTTTTGAGTTTAGCTTGACGAGGGGATTCATTTAAGATGAAGCATGGCCGCATTCGCTCAGATCTGGATTTTAGTGCATGTTCTCACCCCAATTTATTGGGTGAGAATACTGATGCACCCGGGAAATTTCCCCGGAAATGCAAGTGTCGGAGGTGGGATTGCTGGCATACCAAAAATCAGAGAAATCGCAGGGGCCGGTCATATCTCACCCATTGGCCTCCATGCTAAACCCTATGGCGAATAATGCATTACGTCAAAAACCGAATCCATAAGTATGCAACGGATAAAGTTGGCAACGTATAATTTCAGGAAGGGTAGTTTTGAGTTTAGCTTGACACGCGGATTAATTTGAGATGAAGGATGACCGCATTCGCTCAGATCTGGATTTTGGTGTATGTTCTCACCCTCATTTATTGGGTGAGAATACTGATGCACCCGGGAAATTTCCTCGGAAATGCAAGTGTCGGAGGTGGGGTTGCTGGCATACCAAAAATCAGAGAAATCGCAGGGGCCGGTCCTATCCCACCCATTGGCCTCCATGCTAAACCCTATGGCGAATAATGCATTACGTCAAAAACCGAATCCAAAAGTATGCAACGGATAAAGTTGGCAAGGCATAATTTCAGGAAGGGTAGTTTTGAGTTTAGCTTGACGAGGGGATTCATTTAAGATGAAGCATGGCCGCATTCGCTCAGATCTGGATTTTAGTGCATGTTCTCACCCCAATTTATTGGGTGAGAATACTGATGCACCCGGGAAATTTCCCCGGAAATGCAAGTGTCGGAGGTGGGGTTGCTGGCATACCAAAAATCAGAGAAATCGCAGGGGCCGGTCATATCCCACCCATTGGCCTCCATGCTAAACCCTATGGCGAATAATGCATTACGTCAAAAACCGAATCCATAAGTATGCAACGGATAAAGTTGGCAAGGCATAATTTCAGCAGGGGTATTTTTGAGTTTAGCTTGACGAGGGGATTCATTTAAGATGAAGCATGACCGCATTCGCTCAGATCTGCATTTTAGTGCATGTTCTCACCCCCATTTATTGGGTGAGAATACTGATGCACCCGGGAAATTTCCTCGGAAATGCAAGTGTCGGAGGTGGGGTTGCTGGCATACCAAAAATCAGAGAAATCGCAGGGGCCGGTCATATCTCACCCATTGGCCTCCATGCTAAACCCTATGGCGAATAATGCATTACGTCAAAAACCGAATCCATAAGTATGCAACGGATAAAGTTGGCAAGGCATAATTTCAGCAGGGGTATTTTTGAGTTTAGCTTGACGAGGGGATTCATTTAAGATGAAGCATGACCGCATTCGCTCAGATCTGCATTTTAGTGCATGTTCTCACCCCCATTTATTGGGTGAGAATACTGATGCACCCGGGAAATTTCCTCGGAAATGCAAGTGTCGGAGGTGGGGTTGCTGGCATACCAAAAATCAGAGAAATCGCAGGGGCCGGTCATATCTCACCCATTGGCCTCCATGCTAAACCCTATGGCGAATAATGCATTACGTCAAAAACCGAATCCATAAGTATGCAACGGATAAAGTTGGCAAAGCATAATTTCAGCAGGGGTATTTTTGAGTTTAGCTTGACGAGGGGATTCATTTAAGATGAAGCATGACCGCATTCGCTCAGATCTTCATTTTAGTGCATGTTCTCACCCTCATTTATTGGGTGAGAATACTGATGCACCCGGAAAATTTCCTCGGAAATGCAAGTGTCGGAGGTGGGGTTGCTGGCATACCAAAAATCAGAGAAATCGCAAGGGCCGGTCATATCCCACCCATTGGCCTCCATGCTAAACCCTATGGGAAGTAAAACATTACGTCAAAAACCGAATCATAGGTAGGGAGCTAAAAAGTACGGTGTAAAGCAATTATAAATGTGCAGCGTTGAACTCTGCGTACTATGGCGAGTTGTTTTCATGTACTGTTTGGTTTGTTTGGTGGAAGGTTGGGATTTTGTGTTGGTAATTCAAATTTTATATTATAATTTGCTTCGGAAGCTATACTATTGCATGCACCAAGCTTTGGAGACTACCATTGTGTTCAGCTCGTCAAGATGCATGCTATGCTATATTTTGAGCGTTTTTGAAGGGGCCGCTATTATGGGCTGAGCGTGGGCCGAGCGTGGGCTGACCGTGGGCTGTCTTGACACACGTAGCCCCAAGCCATCATAAAATGAACAATTAGTTAGAGTGGTGCATGAAATATTGAATGTGATTCAATATATTCAGTCAAAAATGTAGCTTTTAGAGTGATCCAAAATCAAGATAACTAGAGACAACAGGTACTCCAAAGTTGGCTGTTCTAGTATAGTTAGTTAAAACTAGACAAAACCTACGCCAACTGACGTCATATTCCAGAAGCGCTTTTTTATACCAGAATACTGCTGAATTATATTCTAGT
The DNA here is from genome assembly GCA_034440575.1 of Imbricaverruca yamaguchii. NCBI lineage: Eukaryota > Metazoa > Arthropoda > Thecostraca > Neoverrucidae > Imbricaverruca > Imbricaverruca yamaguchii. The sequence continues at coordinate 369,285 of JAOTOL010001563.1, forward strand.
TTTGGACTATACTAATAAATCTACTAAATATGGTGCTTTCATTTTAGCACAATTATGGCGCTTTTCTCACGATTAGTTTCCCCGTTGGTTGTAAAGCATATTAGTCATTCATTGAAGCTTGAATATTTTTTCTTATTCTGCTAGCGTGCTGGTGGCTTTGAACCGAAAGGCACCATACCCATAATTAATTTATCCATGGCGTGGTTGATATGGAGAACACACCTGAAACAATTTATGCGAATTAAGGTCTTATACCCACAATGTCAACTTGGTCAGCATGTCATTGATGCAATCTGGTGATTAATGTTAGCATGTGCGTTGGCCCCCTGTCAGTTATCATATTGTTTCTGTGTGCTGTATGTAATCATGCAATACTGTGCCATTCACCAACTTGTGGACAATTTGGTAATTGCTTGCCCATTGTATCATGGCTAGGCAGTAGTGGTAGTAGGGTAAGAGGGAGTTTCCAAACACTTAATGCATGGAACAAATTGCTGTACTGCTGATTTTGTGTGGCCAAACCAGTAATTGTACTGTTTACTGAATTTCAAAAAATGAAGATGGTATCCATATTCAGATGATTCTCTCTATCTAAGTCATCTAACCACTCACATAGAGCTACTTTAAAACATATAATTGTTTTGTAGTGTTGTGCCATATTCTGAACATGAAAGTGGTGGTGCAGGATTACTTCACTGTAGCTTTTGTGGTACCAATTATTAGTAGCCACTAAAAATACTGGTGTAATTGCAAACAAAGATATCAGACCTTAAAATAAATTTTCAGGGAAATATGTACTTTTTAGTTAATATTTGAATTCTTGATATGCCTTTCCAAATGCAAAATTGATTGATGTGGTTAAAATGTGACCACCCTCACCTGTACTGTGTGAGATGTGATTTAAGGGTTCATTATTGCAGTTTTGAGTGTTTACAAGTGACGTTTTGCACATATTTTCTTAGGCAAAGCTAAAATGAGGTTGGGATAAGTTAGGCATTTCTTTAGCTTCCTCAATTTTCAAACCGAATTGTTCATGAATGTTTTTTTTTATTGGAAGCTAATTTATGTTCTCTTCTGAAAAAAAGGCAAGGCTGGAGCTGTGTGAGGTTTTTACAATTGCACCTGCAGAAGAAGATTTGCATTTTAGTTGAGGTGGCATTTCAAGAAAAAATTGTAAATGCATGTTTCTGAAAGTCATTAAGATGATATGACCATTGTATTCCAGCGCAAATGCATGCATTTCAGTTTGTAAGTGAAGTAATGCAAAATGTGTTGCTTTGAGTGGGGTAATTGGTAATGAAAGATAATGTTAAATGTATAAACAGTGCATCCAAACCAATGTCATCCATTGAATATCTTTGATATCACATATGCAACAATGCTGGTTGAGTTATCACCACAATCCTTCCCCAGTCCAACCATAACCTACCTCTTTTTCAGGAAAAACACTGTTGTTTCTATTCTATCCTCCAAATTCCAAAAAACCTTGGTATTTATATATAAGAAGCCCCAATGAAGACAACTTTTTAGACAGATGTATGGACTGAACCTCTTGAAGCTTACTAGCAACTTCTTCCCAGTTTCCTGAAAATAATTTTCCATAAACTGTGTTGAATGAAGAACAAGGCTACTTGGGAGTAGTGAAAGATCAGAAGAAGACAGGATAGGCAGTCATGCACGGAAAGCCAAAACCAGGTTTAATTATACAACAACAACAAAAATGAATACATATATTTGCATGTGGCTATTTCTAACATTTTTATCATGATATTCCAGCAGAATAATGGCCAGCCTTTTCTACATGGAGTAATGATAACAGATTCAGCCTAGGATACAAATGTATGCTTCCATTAACTGAGTTTCTATGTCACGAGGTTAATTAATATACTACGGTGCACAATTGATGCGAGTGTGTAATTAAGGTACAATGGATCTACCATTTCCTTCGTGAATCACGTTCAACATCCAGCATACAATATCAGTAGGTTTTAGATGACCGAACATGAGTATGTTTTAGAAGGTCCAACATCAGTTGTTTAGGTTAGATTCAGTTAGGATATTTTTGTAGTTTGACATCAGTGTTCTTTGTTAGTCACCAAAAATCCCATTTCCACACACTTTCCATATTTTCCATATTATTCCATATTCTCCCCACACTTTACATAGCCTCTTATATCTTATGGCGTGGGGGATAGCATGTACTGTAATTGTCAACATTAGTGTTTTTCCTAGTGTTTGAAAAATCTTAGTTTAATGATATTAATATTATTTTTTAGTGAAATTACTTTTTTCTACATCAGCACATGAACTTGAACTGCCGATTTGCTGAGATTTCATTTCCCATAGAAATGAATATCAGCTTCCTTCAAATCACATCAGATAATGATGTGAATTGAAGGAATGTTAAATGCTAAGCGTGGCGGTGGGGGGGGATTATGTATGGCCTGGTCCATGGCCAGAAAGAAACCAGCGGACCGATCGCTGAGCACCAATTTGCGTATCCCGAAGATGAACCACGAGAAGCGTTCTGGACTCGCCTTCTAAGCATTAGCGGCATGACGGTTCCCACAGAGGAATTATTGCACACATTCAGAGAGATGGATGCAGCGTTTTGTGTTCACCATGCCCAAGAACCCAACGATCTCAGCAGACATCCAAAGGTCATTGAAAGTTTCAAATAATTCAAATAATTCAAAAAACAAATATTACACGAGACTAAACGTGCGTGTTGCAGTCGCACCGAGTGAATGTCAAGCTCAACAACTGATATGTGCCTGTGTTTGTGAAGTCGGTAGAGCGTAGCCTGTAGGTTTACACGTACTCATCGTCCCACTACGGTGCTCGTGAGTAGTCTGTGTATGTATGCATGTCGAGTTGTTCTCAGTCACAGATGTCACGATGAGGATGTTCCATCTATTCTTGCCAGTTGGTCCGATTTTATAAGGTGCCAGATATGTACGTACTGTAATGTACGTACATATCTGGCAATCTCCTGGCAATCTAGCAGATCTGGCAAACTACGTAATGTACGTAGGTATTGTAATGTATTGCCGCAATGCAATCTCATTAGGTACCGTGGCATATCTGCACTTGCTACCGATAACCTCTTATGTCACGCGTTTGGTGGAGCCGCGGTAGCTTAGTCCGTAGGGTGTTGGGCTCTTGACCGCAAGATTATGGGTTCGAGTCCCGCAACCAGCGGAATTACCGAGTCCACCCGCGACCAATCGGCTTGAGAAGTTGGCGATGCTATATGGCCTAGCAGTTAATTGCGTCGTGAAGGAACCCAAGGTTCTTTTTCTGCTTCATGTGTTTTCTTCTCCCAATATAAGTCTTGCGTTGTGCTTCCTCAATATATCGTTTTAATACGCACTCTGTTGGGCGCCGGACTACATATATTCATGTGCGCAAAATGACGAACGCAGTCCATGCGCCCAAAATGCACATTCACTTCCACCACAGAGTACACAACCGAGAAATGGGCAGTGGGAGTGAGGGCCTTCCTCAATCTTGGCAGTCTCGTCTTCTCCAGATGATAAACAACTTTTGTTGCCGTATTTATGTCGTGCTGTACTGCAAAATGCGTGATTTTTTTTTATTTAAAATTTAGTCCCAGTTGTTGCTGGGGTGGCTTTAGGAACCCGGGTTCTATTGCTAAGCAGAGCTTGTTGCGTGAACCCTCGCCCCACCACCCGATCCACGAATTCCTTTTCAACCGGATAATTTTGATCGAAAGTTTAACGTGCCGTCAAAACACCGACACGGCCGCCCGGTAGCTTGTCCCCGGCCTTATCGGGCCAGTTGCCAACTCACACTCCCGGCCGGGGGCTAAACGCGAGCGCGCGAAGCGACTCGAACCCTGGGTTGCCAGGACAGGGGAGACCAGCACAGGCCAGCGCCCGAACCAACTGAGCTACCGGGGTGGCATTTCATGTTGCACGACGCGAATAAAGAAATCATATTTTGAAAGGAAAATATTTTCTTTAGTTAATAATAGAACACACTTATTTAAAAAGATGTATGGTATTACATGGTAATTTTCCATTCCAACCACAAATTAAACTGTTATTAAAGTTGCTTCCGAGCTGGTCTGGCATAGAAATTGCTGTTACCCCTGCAATATTGCATGCATGACAGAAGTTTGATTCACATTGCGTCAGCGACGCAGCCAATTCATTTCGACTGAAAGTGACGAATAACGGTGTGCGAACATGGGCAAAGCCACGGTGGGGAATGAACGGGGATGCTTCCCCAATCTTGCCAAGTTCCGCGTTAAGCCCTTGACAATGCATAATAATCGAACCGAAATCCTCATGCGGGCATCTAAAATCCGTCTTAGCGCTTACGGGTTCCACAAAGTTGTTACCGAATCTAAATCGAGCGTTCATGGTACGAAAAGCGTGATTTTATATTTTGCGCCGGCACTCCAGAAAGTTCAGGATTGTCACCGAAATATTTTAGCAAACGTCTGCTCCTGTCAAAGCAATGCTTGTCGCAATCCTGGTGGCGTGTGTTCGCCGTGTATTGTAAAAGGCGTGGAGCCGAGCTTAGAACTGGCATCGCTCTGACTCCAGCTCGGGTCCAATCATTTGACTGTTCGGCAGCATGCACAATTGTTGGTTTTGTCACCTTGATAATCATGTACTGTTATTATATGCACACCTCGAGGAGCAGGGACTAATGTTGGTCGGGGTGTACTGGTGGGAGGGGAAATGGCAACCGTTAGTTTCTAGCTCAATATTTGCAATGCACTGCCGTAGTGCCACAAATGATTAAATTCAGGGATCCTGTCTCCTGTCCCACCGCCGATGGTCCGCTGCCCGTGTCAGGAAGGGACTGTGGGCCTGGGCACTGCCATAAGCGGTGACGTGTTCCGTATTTCCTATGCCTGGCTGATTAGAAGAAGTGCCCAACCATAAATTGAAGGTGGCAGAACCCCAGCCTTGCAGAATATCTGAATATTGAATATTGCAGAATATTTCCCTTCTCGTTATGAAAAAGATCGTCCCATGTGAACAGTCTTAATTCACTGTCGCTTATTAGAAGAACTTCCCACGACGCGCACAGAAATCTGCCGGCCTCCAGGCTCGAACCGGCTACCTCCGAGTCGGCAAACCGACGCGCTACCAACTGCGCTACCAACACCGAGTCGCTCGGCCCGCTTAACTTAAATAGTGTCGACGGATATGACATGGGTCTAAATAACACCATTTTACACAATAACTAACACATTCGTGTGAAAGTCTCCCATGATTATCGAAATACCATTAAACAAGCTTCCAGATGGCGTATAATTTGCACCACTCACGTATACTTGTTAACCAGGAACGTACGCGGAAAAGTACCATTTCTTGCTGTCGTGTTAATCTGCTGAACCCAAATCAGCGCCCAGATGACGTCGCCGGCTGCCAATGAACATTGACAGGGGCCGATCCAAAATAGGCTTCGCTAACTGGATGGATTTAATGTATTTCAAAGATAACGTAATTGTAACATAACGATAACTTATCGTTATACATAACGATAACTTATCGTTATAAATAACGACAACTTATCATTATGCATAACGATAGCTTATCGTTACACAAAACGAGAACTTATCGTTATGTTACATCTACGTTATCGTTAAAATACATCAAATCCATTCAGTTATGGGAACCTATTTTGAATCACTCTAAAAGCTACATTTTTGATTAATTACTTAACGAATAATTATCTGATAACGTACTACTTAATACTTAACGATACCTTATCGCTATACATAACGGTAACTTATCGTTATACATAACGATAACTTATCGTTATACATAACGAGAACTTCTCGTTATGTTACAAATACGTTATCGATAAAATACATCAAATCCATCCAGTTAGCGAAGCCTACTTTGGATCACTCGAAAAGCTATATTTTTTATTGAATATATCGAAACACATTAAATATTCCATGTACCATTCCGAATAATTCAGGTCAATTTCACGATGGCCAGGCGGCTCTATATGCTATGCCGTTACGGCCGGTCACGAGCTTTGACTTGACCTGACCTGTGTGATTGACATGGAATGACGACTAAGAGCATCATCAGATTCACAGGGCTTCAATGAGTCCTGTTCTTATTTTCCGGTGTCTCTACCTGTAATACTTTTTGTTATGTGGCCCTCCCAAACAAAAAGTTTCGCGATATTCACCAATTTCGTCATTGGCCTAACCTGGAAGGTCACTGGTTGACCGAAAACCGTAAAACCTGGTACCATTCTTTTTCTCTTATAACGAGCAATACGGTCGTTTTTGTTTCGCGGCTCTAGCTCATCTAGGGGCTAGTCTACAAATATTAGCAAAATACTCCTTTGTGATTGGGTGGAAAAAAAAATTGAACACTACTGATGGGTTCCAGAAAAAAAAATGTTTGGTTTTACATGTGCATATTTTGTTCTAATCATCGATTGCATGTGCAAACTCTGCTCACACGTGTTTGAATTTCACAGCGCACCTCTACAATTAGCTTCGGCCTCCTACCGCTAAATGGCAATAGCCCGTCCTTGGTTGCCGATTCCGGAAAGTTTCCCATCAGTCTACTATTATCCGTGGTGAGGTGATGGCGCTGGTGTTGACACACATATCGGGCACATGGGCTTGACAACAGCCACCGCAAGGGTTATGTATGCGAACCTAAGGCCAGATTACCAGCCTGGCCTAACACCGTTTGAACACTGCGCGAACAATGAGGACTCAGTTTTATTGATTGAGCAGTTCGGTCTGGTTACTCACACACTCAGTGCCAATACTACTTCTGCCATCACTGCAGTTCGGTCTGGTTACTCACACACTCAGTGCCAACACTACTTCTTCCATCACTGCAGTTCGGTCTGGTTACTCACACACTCAGTGGCAATACTACTTCCGTCATCACTGCAGTTCGGTCTGGTTACTCACACACTCAGTGCCAATACTACTTCTGCCATCACTGCAGTTCGGTCTGGTTACTCACACACTCAGTGCCAATACTACTTCTGCCATCACTGCAGTTCGGTCTGGTTACTCACACACTCAGTGCCAATACTACTTCTGCCATCATTGCAGTTCGGTCTGGTTACTCACACACTCAGTGCCAATACCACTTCTGCCATCACTGCAGTTCGGTCTGGTTACTCACACACTCAGTGCCAATACTACTTCTGCCATCACTGCCAAGCTTGGCTCCAAAATATTTGCATAACTAACGTCACTGCAGTACGGCCGGCAGTCGCAGTAAGCACCATTAGCCGGTTTCACGACGACCAATCAGCACCGTGATGCAATGTCAATGACTTCGTCTAGTATGAAGAGCACATCATTGAAGAATTCGTACTTCACCTGTAGATATTAAATATTCCGAAAGTTTTTCCTATAAAGTAATACATTCAGTATGAAACTTGGCCAATATATTCAAATAACGGCAATGTTTGACAAAAAAGCACTCGATTCACGGAAACAACTAGCCAATATGGTAGCATTTGGCACCTTGTCCGAAAGTTAGGAGTTGTCGGATAAACCATAGATTTTCCGTTGTATTACCAGTACAATATTGGGGAGGAAATGGTAGTATGTATCCGGCGGATGAATATTTTTCCTTTTACGGTATATTTTATGACTGTGAAGTACCCGTATTATGAATATACATATAACTACATCATTCCCAGATGCTACGATTCAATCTTGATGCTCCCGAAAATAATATATTATCTTCACTTTACAAGCGGGTTGTTCACAGTTGTAATGGCGTCCACGGCATAGCACCATACGAGACTCCGATTTTAAATGTTGCTGTGCTCCTACCTGAATAACCCCTATCAAGGCGGCGAGGGGGCAATTGACCCATGGCTTTGAATAGCATGCTCGCAAAAAAGAACAAAGCGTAAATTGTGTACAGCACCCCAAAGCCCGCAACACGTTCAAAATATGCGAACCTGAGACAAACTAGTTTGTTACTTGCCTGACATTTCAGCCGTAAATGAGGTAATCAGAACACATATAACGACATTATTTTTTAATGTGGATTATAATTCGTCATAGGTATCATAACGGGCCAATTACTTTCCGCAGTTGAAGCTGGCTGCCGATATTGCTCAGAGTGGTCAAGTTCTCGGAAGTTTGGCAATTGAAGACCGTTGAATTCGGCAGACAGCTGTTGTCATCAAGTTTACTTCCGAAGTCAGACTCACTTGGTCTGACTTCCGGATTTCCGACTAGATGAGGTCCTACGCGCGGTGTAGGTGTACATCTTCAGGGTTTGTACATTACTAAGCCAGTATAAGTAATGTACAGCCAGGGTTTGTACATTACTTCAGGGTTTGTACACTACTAAGCTGTAACCAGTCCAAAAAATTGTGGTATCAGGTAATTGAACCTACTCTGTTTATTCATATGATAAGTTGGTCCAATCTCCGGTTTATACATTTTCAGATAAACGTAATTAATATGGCCTCACTTCGCCATGAGTATTTTATGACGATTACTTCTCGCCAGTGAAAGCGTGAAACCGCCTATTGTTTACGAGTCTGAGCGTCTTCCACCAAAGCCACCAGTGCTTGGCAACTCTCGTCGCTTGCATCAGTCGGCTAAACATGGCGGCCAGACAGCATATATTGGTGTGGCATCCAGGCTGTGTATATACTGGTGATCAGACCGAACACCGCGCCAGCCGTGCACAGCTCGACGTCGGATAACCCCCTCCCTCCCCTCCCCTCCCCGCCCCTCCCCTCCCCCTCTGCAGACCCGGCACCACTCGTTCATCGCCGGACGCCGCCGCCGCCTGATCCACTGGACGTGACGGCTGTATCCACTGGACGTGACGACTGTATCCACTGGACGTGACGACTGTATCCACTGGACGTGACGGCTGTATCCACTGGACGTGACGGCTGTTCACTGGACGTGACGGCTGTATCCACTGGACGTGACGGCTGTATCCACTGGACGTGACGGCTGTACCACTGGACGTGACGGCTGTATCCACTGGACGTGACGGCTGTATCCACTGGACGTGACGGCTGTATCCACTGGACGTGACGGCTGTATCCACTGGACGTGACGGCTGTATCCACTGGACGTGACGGCTGTATCCACTGGACGTGACGGCTGTATCCACTGGACGTGACGGCTGTCTTATGTGACGGCCGCCGCCACCACCTGATCCACTGAACATGACGGCTGCCTTATGTGACGGCTGTCTTATGTGACGGCCGCCGCCACCACCTGATCCACTGAACATGACGGCTGCCTTATGTGACGGCTGTCTTATGTGACGGCCGCCGCCGCCGCCTGATCCACTGAACATGACGGCTGCCTTATGTGACGGCCGCCGCCGCCGCCGCCTGATCCACTGAACATGACGGCTGCCTTATGTGACGGCCGCCGCTTGATCGACTGGACGTGACGGCTGGCTTATGTGACGGCCGCCGCCGCCGCCTGATCCACTGCACGTGACGGCTACATCCACTGGACATGACGGCTACCTTATGTGACGGCCGCCGCCTGATCCACTGGACGTGACGGCTACCTTATGTGACGGCCGCCGCCGCCGCCTGATCCACTGCACGTGACGGCTGCATCCACTGGACGTGACGGCTACCTTATGTGACGGCCGCCGCCTGATCCACTGGACGTGACGGCTGCCTTATGTGACGGCTGCATTTAATGAACGGACTTGTATTATTTTGCACCGTCGGCCCACCGCAGGCAGTGGCGCACCGGAGGGGCGGGGGAGGGGCAGGGGGCCCGGGCCCCCATGAGACCAAAGTGCCCTTTTGGCCAAAAGTGCCCTTTTGATCGAAAAGTGCCCTCTTGGCCGAAATGTCCCAAATTTATCCCCAAAATCACCTGCATTATGTGCCCCGCCTGTGCCAAAGATGCCCTTTGGGACCAAAACTGCCCTTTTGGCCTAAACATGACATTCCCCTGTGCCCTTTCCTGTCCTATGCAGCATGGAAAATTCACGCCCCCTCCCCACCCCCGGTCAACAAACCTCCCAGTGTGCCCCGGGCCGTCAAGTGCCCTTTTGGAGCCGGTCAAGTGCCCTTTTGGAGCCGCCCAAGAGCCCTTTTCGGTACGCCCCCCCCCCATGGAAAAATCCTGGGTGCGCGCCTGACCGCAGGTGTATGTGGGTACAAAGGAGACCAGATAGACGTGGCCAAGAATAGGCTCATTGTTCCGTGCTGATACACGGGAAGACCTAAATTTACTGACGATATCAAATTGGTAGGAATGGCTAACAATAGACATCAATGTAGAACAATTCCGATAGACGAAGAAAATAAAAAAAAATGTGCTAAGAGTTATGAAATACATCTAGGGTCTGGATGTGGTACATTTAGATATGCATTAGATGGTATGGAACTAGATATCATTAAAGATAAAACACTCCTACCAAAAGTATTTTTTTGAACCCATCACAAGACTCAGTAGCACTAGCTCTGCAGAAATTTGATTGCTGAACATGCAATCAAGTCTCAATCCTAGACCCAACTAGATCGTTGGCGCATTCCTAATGGGCGCGTGTCAAGTGTCCCGACGCGGCACGTCTCTGTGATGAGACAGCGTCAACGCTGCTGATAACTGAGCACATATGCTATCGAGCACGAAATGCACGGCTGCTCACGGCAACCTGAGCAGCCGGGCGTCTCGTGTCAGCTGGGAATCGTCACAATGGTCTGCCCTCCGTACGTGTCGCAGCACGCCACGTGTCGCCGAACGTGTGTCAACGGCGACACGTGGCAGCTGATGGTCACGTCACACCTCCGTCAGCTGATAGTGACGTGGCGCATCGGTCGCGACCGGCGGCTGGACGTCAGCTGATGGTCACGTGACACCTGTGGCGACCGCCGCAGCTCGGGCAGTCTGACTGCCGGGAGTCGCCGATTTGAGGTCCCCTGGCCGGGCCGGCCGGCGGGTGACGGAAGCCGCCGATTTGAGGCCCCCTGGCCGGGCCGGCCGGCGTGTGACGGAAGTCGCCGATTTGAGGGCCCCTAGCCGGGCCTGCCGGCGAGTGACCAAAGGCGCCGATTTGAGATCCCCTGGTCGGGCCGGTCGGCAGGTGACGGAAGCCGCCGATTTGAGGGCCCCTGGCCGGCCGGTCGGCGGGTGACGGAAGCCGCCGATTTCAGGCCCCCTGGCTGAGCCTGTCTGGGGGTGACGGAAGCCGCCAATTTGAGGTCCCCTGGCTGAGCCGGCCGGCGGGTGACGGAAGCCGCCGATTTGAGGTCCCCTGGCCGGGCCTGCGGCGTGTGACGGAAGCCAGACGCGGTGTCGTCCCACCTCCCACCACTGCACTATAGTTCTGGTCTCTCGCACCACACCTCCCAGCAGTGACTGCTGGCCGGGACTGCACGCTCACAGTATAGAGTGAACAATGCTTTTTTGTTACTCATCTTATCGGTATGTGGTACAAGGCATTACTTTGAGTGATCACATATTATAAGTGTCGGCATACACATTTTTGTTTGTCGCATTTACCTCAGTATATGAAAAATTGATGTGGTTGTAATGGAGATAAGTATCACACCAACATAATACACGATACTCGCCATTTTTAATACCATCTTCAAAAATGCTATAATGGATGCTGTCATGCTCGCTTGGATGTTATATTATTTGTTGCATCATGTCAAATTGATCCAGGATGTATTGATAGTCAGTGCTGATTTCAAAAAGCATCAGCTTAGTTCACCCACCAATATTTGGAATGATAATGATATCTTTCAATATCGATTTAGCATGACAATAACAATTGATTTATCCATATAGCAATATGGATAAATCAATCTTCTGTTCTGTTCTCCTGTTCGACCATCCTGAACAACCTCAACCATATATTGACTGTGGTGTTGATTGGCTGCAAACCACCCCATCCCATAGTCCCGTGTCTTTCCGATCAAATCCTCCCACCCCGTCTCGGGGGTTGGTTGAAGACCACCCTCTCTAGAATCCAAACTAAGCATCGCACGAAAACGAAAGCGATGGCATCGGAAAGCGCTCGACGAGTAGGGTCCGGGTCCACCCTCCAAAACAATCTACCCCGAAAAGTGACGTCACCAGGGGGCTAGATTTTCACGGCTTTTCACGACTTTCATTATGTTTTTGACTCTGTGGAGTTCATTTTGGGGGATATATGAAAAAACAAAATTTATTTGGAATGAGAAAAGGACAGCGAAATCGACCAGGCCTATAATTTTTTTTGCCACCCCCCCCCCCCAAGACAATTTGTTTTTTTTTTGAAATTTCAAAATTTTCAGTTTTCAATTTTTTTTATTTTCCTTTTCCAATGGGTAGAGCAGGCCGAGAAACGTTGTTGGAAGTCAACTTGCCCTGATAAAAATGCTTACTTTAGCCAGAATCCTTTATTTAAACTGCAATTTGGTAAATACCCAAAATTTATATGTAGTCAAAAACGAAGAAAAGATAAAAATTATACTCGTGCGTTTTGTTGCATCCCTGAAGATAAGCAAACGCTGAAAATTTCATTAAAATATCTGTATCCGTTAAAGCGAGACGACGGTTTAACATTTTTGGAGGTGACCTCACTTAACCTTGACTAACTCGTTGACCCTAGAAGATCTGACCTCAAAATTTTTAATCAGCATGTCAAATTGATGTGGGAAAAGGTATGCCAAATTTGGGCGCGCTGCCACACGCCGTTCGTCCGCTATCCGCGAAAATCCTGAGGGGGGGGGGGTTGAAGACCCCCCAGACGGGACGGGTTAATGAGACCTTGATGTGCCACGTAGCCTTCAAGTAAAATGGAATATTCGAGACCGTGCTGGGTGGGGCAGTCGTTGGACGGGACCCTGTTGGGTGGGGCAGTCGTTGGACAGGATTGTGTTGTGTGGGGCAGTCTCGTTGGACGAGACTCTGTTGGGTGGGGCAGTCGTTGGATGGGACCGTGTTGAGTGGGGCAGTCGTTGGACGGGATTGTGCTAGGTGGGGCAGTCTCGTTGGACGAGACTCTGTTGGGTGGGGCAGTCGTTGGACGGGACCCTGTTGGGCGGGGTAGTCGTTGAACGGGACTGTGTTAGGTGGGGCAGTCGTTGGACGGGATTATGTTGTGTGGGGCAGTCTCGTTGGATGGGACCCTGTTGGGCGGGCAGTCGTTGGACGGGACTGTGTAGGGTGGGGCAGTCGTTGGACGGGACTGTGTTGGGTGGGGCAGTCGTTGGACATTCGACTTCTTCGAAATGTTTCCCTAGGTCGGCAGACACAGGTACCGTGAACCTTACTTAACTTCTGGTCTGAAATGTACAAATATGCAATGTGCAATGTGCAACTCAACTACGACCATGCGCAGGGGACGAGTAATCTAGAGGTAAATTTCCCGTCTTACAATCGAAAGGTTGTGGGTTCGAGTCTCACCTGTCGCTACTCTTCTCCCGCGGCCAATAGGCGTGAGAGATTGCCGACGCTACATGACCCAACGGTCGATGTGTTGCAAAACCAATAACGAACCAACCAAATAACCATGTGCAACATACGTTGGAAGTAGTTCAGTTGAAATGATAACATGTAATCGTTGGTATAGAAAATGAACAGTCAGAGTCTTATGAACGCCGTTTCACGTACAAAAATCACCATCAGGAATGAAATCCGGAATGATGTTTGTTTCAGAAATCTAATAGGCATGAGTTATTATATTTCAAACCGAAACATGAAAGACTAAAATTACATACCAAGCTTTTATAAGTGAACTAAGTTGATTTGATAAGATCTGATATAGCACTGGCCATGGATACCTTCTGGGTTAACACGCGCCCTGGAGGGGGGGGGGGGCGAAATCCGCCCACCCCTCCGATTTTTGGCAAATAACTCCAGATTTTACTGGCCGATATACGCCATTATTTGTGTACCTCCTAATAAATGACCTGCGCGCTGTTTAAAGCAAGCAAGATGGAAATTGACCGAAGATTTTTCGAGTTAGGGGTCGCTAAGGTCAAAAACTTTTACCAGCGCCTGACCACATATATCGGCGCTGATGCGCTTCCAGCATATTTGCAAAAAGGAAGTGTTCTTGGCAGAACTAGCGACTTGTTTGATGTAAATTGTCATGCTATATTGTTTCAAAGTCATGTCAAGTCATCGAGGTCAAGTCAGGTCAAGTTCAAGACATGGTAACACACGCCCTGGAGGGGGGATGGCGAAATCCGCCAACCCCTCCGATTTTTCGTACACAACTACATATTGTACCGGCCGATATACGCCAATGTTTTGGCGTACTTGCTTAAAAATGACCGGCGCATTGTGTAAAGCAAGAAAAATGAAAATCGGCCGATCATTTTTCAAGTTAAGAGTCGTTAAATTACAAACAATTCACAGCGCCAGACCACAAAAATCGGCGCTGATGCGCTTCCGTACATTGGGAAAAGGGAAGTGTTCTTAACAACACCAGCGACTTGTTTGCTACATATTGTTATGCCATATAATCTAAAAGTCATGTTAGGTCACCGAGGTCAAGTCAGGTAAGTTCATGGCAGGCTAATGGAACCAAACTTGGTCAACTGGAATTTTGTCATAAATGCAAATGCGACTGATGTCACTTTACATGTTACTCCCTACACATCTCGAAATCTACCGTTTGTCATTGTGTGCCTAAGCGTTTCCATACTTTATTCATGTATTTCACTCCTTTCTTTGCGAAGCCGATTGTGCCGAGCCGCCCAACGGAGCAGTCGGGATGGGAGCCCAGTTCTGGTAACTGGAGCAGGTAATGACCTAATAAAGTGTTCCTATATAGGTGACCTGAGGTCAAATGGCAGGTCGGGCATCGGTATTGCATCATTAGTAATGTCCAAAACATTATTGATGTCAATTTTGGAGCATTTAAACACAATCACAGCGATCCATAACAATGACAAGCCAAGCCACGCAAAACCAGAACATTTTGCTATTTGACCTCATTTGACCTTGAAGATATTGACGTAATGTCATGAAATTTGCACACAATAGAGTTCACTATCGTGCCCATACACCCTGCGAATTTTGCTGCTCTAGCCTGAATAGGAGTCAAGATATTAGGGGGGCGATATCCGCCCCCTCCAGTGCGCGCAATTTTCAGATGCCCTCCAGGGCGCTTGTTCATATGACACAACATATCAAATATAAACATATTTCAGCCCCCACGTAGTACCCAATCCACGTGATGCATGCTACAGCCCCCAATCTACCCGTTGCAGACATACATCCGCACAAGTACAAATCAGGTAAACATGGTACCAACGGATGGAGTGAAAACTACGGACACCAACTAGTGAAATAGCCGAGGATGTGGTGACGGTGGAGCCCCAGTACGAGACTAACCGAATTGATAAACAATTGATCAATTGTACATGGTACTAAGTGAGCCTGTGTGGTAGAGAGAGCTTTCAAATCTAATTCCTCCCACAAGATGTTCTGCAATGTACAACATTGCAGTCTAATCAAAGGGTCCTTTGATTAGTCAGTTAGCGACGTGTCCTGCTGCTTTCGCTAGAAAGTAATTTGAAATTCGTAGCTGATTAATAACTGCTGAGTGTTATTTTGTCAATGGAGCACATCTATGCCAGCTCTCGTTTGGTTTCTAGAGGTGCTCGACATCCCCTCCTATCCTCGCCCAAATCTCTCCACCTCTCACTCATCTCCCCCTCTCTCTCACTCTCGGTCTCCCTCCCTCCCTCCCTCCCTCCCTCCCTCCCTCCCTCCCTCCCTCCCTCCCTCCCTCCCTCCCTCCCTCCCTCCCTCCCTCCCTCCCTCCCTCCCTCTCTCCCTCCCTCTCTCTCTCTCATTCTCTCTCTCTACCTCTCTCTCTCTCTCATTCTCTCTCTCACTCTCTATCTCTCATTCTCTCTCTCTGTCTCTATCCATCTTCTCTCTCTCTCTATCGGTTGTATTATGCGGAATGGAATTTTCTTTGGGAGGAAGGAGATAGATCACTCCCACAGTTACAAGATCTCATTACAGACCAGTGAAAATTGTCTGGCTGATCTCAGTCTTAAGACCAACTGTTTTTCATCAACACCATTATCCAGGGTATGTTCTCAGACATTTTAACTTGTGGGTGGGGTGGAAGAAGGTGAGGTACAACGGCGATCAAATATCCACGAAAATGATGTGATGAATGAATGTGATCGGGATCGACGAATTTTGCACCACAAAAAGTGAAGAAATATGCGGATCACTGGGGATTCCACTGCAGCTTTTCTCATTCTTCGCTGCTCATTGTTGCTGTACCCATGTGTAATCAGACCGCATAATTGTGAATGAAGCTGTTACTAATGCTACAGACGCCAGCAATAGTCCAACATGATATAATGCAGACTATAGTGTGAGGAAGATACGCCGATGGAACGGTAAGCTCGCTGCTCATATAGAACAGTGGGTGTCTCGAATCATTAGATGTTTTATCAGTAACTTCCTCTTAATCCTACAGAGAAGATATGCGTTCAATTGGAGCGAGCATTGAATTGGCACATTCATGATTATTTCCTGTGTGCCATGCCACACCTCGTTGTGCCTTCTAAGGAACCCCAAGAAGTGTGACTTCTTAGCTGCATACTCGGAATGTAGGTGTATGCCACGCACTTCTGTGTATGCCATCTTACACCTCGTTGTGTCTTCAAAGGAACCCCAAGAAGTGTGGCCTCTTAACTGTATACTCTGAATGTAGGTGTATGGCGTGCACTTCTAAGCTGTTGGAGATATCATTAAGATGAAGCGTGGTCCTCCTCTAATAAAAGAGTTCATTTTTATGAAGTGCTCAGTGGCTGGAAAATTACTACCGTAGTTACTTAAGGTGTCTCATGATAGCGTGGTTACTTAATGTTAGCCTTAATGATATTGTCTAGACTAACAATACGCCGACTTAATGTCAGCATAATGTTAGCCTTATTGAAAGCAAGCTCGGTGCCTCAAAACGAACGCATACTAGTCAAGATCGGAGAAGTTGAAGCCCCGCGACAGTGTTTCTCCTTACCGGAAATCTGCCGTCACAATGCAGTCGCCGTTCATGTGACACTGCTCGGCGCAGCGATGGTCGGGCCTTGCCAGCTGCAGGTAGCCGCGCGCGCCCGGCACGAAGCCCGCCACCGACGCCACCTCGTACGTCAGGTTGAAGCCGTACGAGGTGTCCGACTGCAGGCACGCTCCGCTCGTGTCGACGCCGGCCGTGGGCGGCAGGTGGAGCCGCAGCACCAGACACCTGTCACCCACGTGCGGCACAATTGCGCCCACGGTGCGGTCGACCAGCCGCACGTTGGAGCCGGAGCTCGGCCTGTGTCGAGCGTCGCGCACGTTTCCCCAGAACAGCTGGATCGAGAGCGGATCGTCCGACTCCTTGTAGCACGAGTTGAACGACTCGACGAGCAGGTCGCCGACGGCCAGGTGGTACTGGGTCATGTACACGATGACGATGTGGTTGACGGGCGCGTGCAGCGCCCAGACGGCGCGGTACGGGGCGGCCGACGGGCGCCAGGGCGGCTCGCTGAACCGATCTGTGGTGATGACGCCCGGCTGCCGGCCGTCCAGGAAGTGCACCTGCAGTCCGTCCCTGGCCACGTATATCTTGGATTCGCCACTGGCGCCGACAGCGGCGGACGCCAGACACAAGCAGATGACAGCCAGACGCCGTAGCTGGTCGGCCGACCACATCGCAGCCGCCTGTGCTCTGTGACCACTGCGGGGCGCCGCCGCCGCCGCCACGTGCCGTCAGCACGGTCCGGCCGCTGGCGAGACACTGAGCAGTAACTGAACACCGCCGCCGCCGACCCGCACACAGCCGCACGGTCAGCCCCTGCCGACACCACCACACACAGCCGCACAGTCAGCCCCTGCCGACACCACACACAGTCAGCCCCTGCCGACACTACACACAGTCAGCCCTGCCTACACCACACACAGGCGCACACTCAGCCGCCACCGACACCACCACACACAGGCACACAGTCAGCCGCCACCGACACCACCACACACAGGCGCACAGTCAGCCGCCACCGACACCACACACAGTCAGCCCCTGCCGACACCACACACAGTCAGCCACCACCGACACCACACACAGTCAGCCACCACCGACACCACACACAGTCAGCCGCTACCGACACCACCACACACAGCCGCACAGTCAGCCCCTGCCGACACCACACACACAGCCGCACAGTCAGCCCCTGCCGACACCACCACACACAGGCACACAGTCAGCCACCACCGACACCACCACACACAGCCGCACGGTCAGCCCCCGCCGACACCACCACACACAGCCGCACAGTCAGCCCCTGCCGACACCACCACACAGTCAGCCCCTGCCGACACCACCACACACAGCCGCACAGTCAGCCCCTGCCGACACCACACACACAGCCGCACAGTCAGCCCCTGCCGACACCACCACACAGTCAGCCGCCGCCGACACCACCACACAGTCAGCCGCTACCGACACCACACACAGTCAGCCGCCACCGACACCACACACAGTCGGCCGCTACCGACACCACACACAGTCAGCCGCCACCGACACCACACACAGTCAGCCGCCACCGACACCACACACAGTCAGCCCCTGCCGACACCACACACAGTCAGCCGCTACCGACACCACACACAGTCAGCCCCTGCCGACACCACCACACAGTCAGCCCCTGCCGACACCACACACAGTCAGCCCCTGCCGACACTACACACAGTCAGCCCTGCCTACACCACACACAGGCGCACACTCAGCCGCCACCGACACCACCACACACAGGCGCACAGTCAGCCGCCACCGACACCACACACAGTCAGCCGCCACCGACACCACACACAGTCAGCCGCCACCGACACCACACACAGTCAGCCGCTACCGACACCACGCAGTCAGCCGCCACCGACACCACACACAGTCAGCCGCCACCGACACCACACACAGTCGGCCGCTACCGACACCACGCAGTCAGCCGCCACCGACACCACACACAGTCAGCGCCCGTCAGCCGCTACCGACACCACGCAGAGCCCACCGACACCACACACAGTCAGCCGCCACCCACCGACAGGCCCACCACACCACACAGTCAGCCGCCACCGACACCACACACAGTCGGCCGCTACCGACACCACGCAGTCAGCCGCCACCGACACCACACGCAGTCAGCCGCCACCGACACCACACACAGTCGGCCGCCACAGTCAGATGGGGATCAGCGGTTTGCATTACTAAACAATTCCAACGCGTTGGAAAGGCTGGCCCACAGAATCCATGCCCATGTGTACTGTTATTGGAAAGGCTTAGATAGAACTAAGGAGATCACTGTGCTGAAATTGTGCCTGTGCATATCACTTTAATATGCAAAATTTCTCCAATTCACCCGTTTCTACAACTCCCGGAAGCTACTGCGCGAATGCTCGCGCATGTGCACACACCCGCCTTATACATTCCGCAAATCCGCCACACTTCGTGCTTTTTTTAGGTTTATACCAGACCCTTTACATTTTGTAAATTGCTGTCTCATGATTGTCTTGTACCATATGTGATGCTATAGAATGCTTCGTATCAGATTCGCTTCGAAAATTCGATGAACTGAAGTCGAAGATTGTTTTTTCTTCTCCAATATTTTTCGATGGAAAAATGTGAATACTCTGCTGAGGTTTCATATACCTCGTCTTTCATTAAATATGCTCTTATATTGGCTGCCGTGCCCAGCCGCTGTCTCAGTGTTCTCTATAAGCCCCGCTACGTTTTTTTCACCTAAAAATATATGGAGTATATGTGGCTGTGGTCGGGAGTATATGTGGCGATAGTTGGGAGTGCATGTGGCTATGGTCCGGAGTATATGTTCCGGTGGCCGGAAGTATATGTTGCAGTGTTTGGGAGTATGTGTGGCGATGTGTCAGAAGCATATGTGACGATGGTCAGGAGTATATGTGGTGGTGATCAGGAGTATATGTGGCTGTAGTCAGAAGTATATGTCAGGAGTATATGTGGCGGTGGTTGGGAGGAGTATATGTGGCAGTGGTGATGAGTATATGTGGGGGTGGTAATGAGTAAATGTGGCGATGGCCGGGAGTATATTTGGCGGTGGTGATGGGTACATGTGACCATGGTCAGGAGTATATGAGACGTGGTCAGGAGTGTATGTGGGGGTGGTCGGGGGTGTATGTGGCGGTGGTAATGAGCATATGTGACGATGGTCAGGAGTATGTGTGGTGGTGGTTGGGAGTATATGTGGCGGTGATGATGAGCATAAGTGACCATGGTTAGGAGTATATGTGGCAGTGGTAATGAGTATATGCGACCATTGTCAGGAGTATATGTGGGGGTGATCGGGAGTGTATGCAGTGGTGGTTATGAGTATATGTGGCGGTGGTCGGGAGTATATTTGGTGGTGGTTGTGAGCATGTGTGGCGGTGGTCGGGGTGAATGTGGCGATGACCGGATTGCATGTGATGGTGTGGATCTTCGAGTGCAGGTCTGCATCGACATCAGTTCCCACGTCGACGGGTCGAAGCTGCCAGCGTCAGCAGACTTAGTGCTGAGGCTGCTCGGTACACAGGTTGCCGCTCTCCAAAACACGCTCGTGGCAAAGATCAACAGCCCCATGGTTGCTTATGGTTCAAATTGAAGCCGAACTGAGTCGACGGTTAGAGTTCCGGCTGCGTTGGTCTACCATGTTCTGGCAAAGCAGGGCTTCAATCGCTACGCATACGGACACTGGTATTTGGTCTCCGGTGATGGCCAGCACACATCTGAGTGAACGAATTGTACAGTTGGACAAATATACAGACAGACAGACAGGGATTATGGGCAAGAGCAAGCCAGCATCATCTGACTGTGCAACACGCAATTCAGTCCCCAAAACTGATAGAATGGCACTGAGGCCAGGAGACGTGGGGGGGGGGGGGGCAGCACGTGGCTACCGACACATGACACAGCTGATGGTGCCAGACGCGCGTGGGAGCAGTGTGGTGTGGCGGTTGTTGTTATCTGACCGGATCACAGAAAGTGTGCCGGTGGGACAGGGTAGAACCGAATCAGTCTGGCTGCTATGTCAGCTTGGCGGCGCCCAGTCGGCAGATCTGGAGACGCGGGCGATGACAGCTGACCTCGTGACACGGGTCGGCCGCCGGGAGGGTGGCAGCTGATCTCGTGACACGGGTCGGCCGCCGGGGGCGATAACAGCTGACCTCGTGACAAGGGTCGGCCGTCGGGGGCGGTGGCAACTGATCTCGTGACACGGGTCGCAGCCGCGGGCGGTGGCAGCTGACCTCGTGACACGGGTCAGGCTCCGCGGGCGGCGCCGCTGCTCCGGGTCCGGTCAGGTAGGCACGGCAACATCAGAGACTCAGCGCATGCCCAGACACTCCCTCGGCTAGCTCAGCCCGGTTCACCATCCTGACGTGGCCACACGCCGTGCGCACGAGGCAGTGGTTTGCGCTGCGTCTCTCTGTCGTATGTGTTGCGTCTGTCTTGTCTTTGTCTGTCTGACCTCCTGGGACCGTACAGCCCGGACGACCCCCACTTGCGAACGCTCTCTCCCTTTTTCTTTCTCTTCTAGGGCTACCCGAGCGGACGGTAGCGTCCCGGGGTGTGGTGCAGACAGTACTACGGTGGACGGTAGCGTCCCGGCGTGTGGTGCAGACAGTACCACGGTGGACGGTAGCGTCCCGGGGTGTGGTGCAGACAGTACTACGGTGGACGGTAGCGTCCCGGCGTGTGGTGCAGACAGTACCACGGTGGACGGTAGCGTCCCGGCGTGTGGTGCAGACAGTACTACGGTGGACGGTAACGTCCCGGCGTGTGGTGCAGATGGTACCCGGACGGTGTCCTGTTTACCGTCAGCGGTAAACAGGACGGCGGCCTCGTGTGCGCCACCACAGACGCCAGTGATGTGTCTGCCGGGCCCGGAAGTGCGCCAGATCTGTGCGCCAGATGCGCGTCCCAAGTGGCACCGTGCACGCCTGCACGGCCGGTGCACGCCTGGTAGAGCAATGACGCACCTTTCATAGGCGAGCCGCCGGCGACGCGTCAAGTGCAGCCGGGAGATGGCCGTGCCAGCGCTGCACATAGCCGGGAGATGGCGGTGCCAGCGCCGCACATAGCCGGGAGATGGCGGTGCCAGCGCTGCACATAGCCGCGAGATGGCGGTGCCAGCGCTGCACATAGCCGGGAGATGGCGGTGCCAGCGCTGCACATAGCGGGGAGATGGCGGTACCAGTGCTGCATATAGCCGGGAGATGGCGGTGCCAGTGCTGCACATAGCCGGGAGATGGCGGTGCCAGCGCTGCATATAGCCGGGAGATGGCGGTGCCAGCGCTGCACACAGCCGGGAGATGGCGGTGCCAGCGCTGCACATAGCGGGGAGATGGCGGTGCCAGCGCTGCACATAGCCCTCGAAGGTGGCCGGAGGACCGTTATAACTCAGCCGTCCGGCGGACCGTTATAACTCAGCCGTCCAACGGCGCCCTTGAACGCTGGGGTGGTAGGACTACGCCCTTGAACGCTGGGGTGGTAGGACTACGCTGTTGAACGCTGGGGTGGTAGGACTACGCCCTTGAACGCTGGGGTGGTAGGACTATGCCCTTGAACGCTGGGGTGGTAGGACTACGCTGTTGAACACTGGGGTGGTACGACTACGTCGTTGAACGCTGGGGTGGTAGGACTATGCCCTTGAACGCTGGGGTGGTAGGACTACGCTGTTGAACGCTGGGGTGGTACGACTACGCCGTTGAACGCTGGGGTGGTAGGACTACGCCCTTGAACGCTGGGGTGGTAGGACTACGCCGTTGAACGCTGGGGTGGTACGACTACGCTGTTGAACGCTGGGGTGGTACGACTACGCTGTTGAACGCTGGGGTGGTACGACTACGCCGTTGAACGCTGGGGTGGTACGACTACGCCGTTGAACGTTGGGGTGGTACGACTACGCCGTTGAACGCTGGGGTGGTACGACTACGCCGTTGAATGCTTGGGTAGAACTTTGGAGCGGTGCGACGTATGGAGCGCTGGAGAACTGCGGGCTCCCCCTTGTGCGGACAGGGGGGTCGTCGCACCCCCTACGAGAGCTCAGTAAGACTACTTACTCTCCCGAGACACCATGGATCTTTAAAAAACAGCTAATTGCTTATCCTGACGGTTAGGTGATGTATATACGGCTAGAAAATACGTACATAACCGCCTGGACATTTATTCAGTACTTCTAATGATTTGAACAAAATTATTGTCCGGGTGCACAGCACTCTTCTCGGCATCTTTATTATGATTCACAAAAGGTGATCTCGTTTGCACGATTGAAAGCTTAAGTTACGGCCACTTCCTCCCGGTAACATCGGGCCAGTGGGATTAAGCGGAGCCCATGCTGATGTGCTAACTGGGGATCGAAGCTTCCCAGCGATCTAAAAAGATGGCAATTTTATGGGGAGTTCACAAATCCTGACCTTGTTTGTTATTTTAGGAATATTTTATTATCGTCATCTCCAGGACCCAAATTTCTTGAAACACACGTGGTGTTTCAAAAGGGACTATTATGGCCATGTCCTACAGGACGGCGTTCCCTCAGGAACGGTCGACTCAGTCTTTTTTTGCTCACTCAGTCTTCCTCTTTTTTTTCAGCCAAAGTCACTTCGCTGGAAATGCTGGGCCTCTTGATGAGGTCTTAGTTCATCCCTTCCCTTTTCTCAAGTGGTGGCGCTTTCCCGGAGAAATGGTACCCGGGCCACATACGAATTCCCCTCCCCATTAAGCTCCGTGGTCCATCAAATACGGTTTCACCTTTTCGGCTCGATGACACAATGATCTGCATATCTCCTCCGTGTCCAAATCCAGAACCACCACTTCACTACGGAAACACTGACATACCCTTTGTAAATTCGTTTAAATTTCTTTGGATTATTTTCGATCGTAAACTGTCCATGTATCATCACATAAAATACGTCCAGATCAAAAGTTTTCACCGACTCAATATATTTCGCCGCATTATGTCTTTATCATTTGGATCTGACCGTCGCATGCCTTTACAACTGCACAAATCCTTTGTTCTTCCCATTATATAATATTGTTCAGTAACTTACACAGGTGGCAGTACATCCGTTTTGAAAACTTTAGACACCTTACACAAAACATTTATTCGCGTAGCACTCGGTGCAATGACCACGTCTCCCATCACTTCTATACAAACCGAATCAGGAGTTCAGCCGTTAGCTCTCCGAATAATGAAAGAAACACTTAGGTATGCCGCAAAATATTCAATTTAAGGAACATTACACCACACACGCATCTCTACAAATTCTCCCAAATTTACACCACGAATACTTAGGTCACGCCAAAAAGCCAACCGTCCTAATCATATCTTCGCTCATCAAACATTTTATACACAACTCCAATACAATATTCCACATACTACTGCTCTTCCTCTACCAACTACACCATCGTGACAGATGACCGAACGACTCATATTTGTATCCCACTAATATTCGAAAATTACAGCTTTGTCCAAAATACGTCAAACAAAAATTTCACCAGCTTCGTTCTCGTTGTCGCCATGCTCCTTTTGTTTTCGCCGACGGATCTAAAGACACACATTATACATGAAATGTCATTGTTTCGGGCACGTACACACAAGAGAGCATCGTTTGCGAAACGAGACCTGAATTTCCATTGGCGAATTCCACGTCACTTTCATTGCCATTCGCTATGTCAGCAACCGTTCAATTTGTTATCCCATGCGCAGTGTCGTTCCAACTCCAAGTATGTTCTTCAATTCCTTTCTTCACTTTCCTTTTCGCACCATTGCCATATTTACATTTATGACACACTTAATTTATGAATCCATTTATGAAACACTTCATCTGATTGACAGGAATGTCCGTTGTCTGTGGGTGCCCAGTCACTGCGGCATCCCAGGAAAGGACGAAGAAGATCAATTAATGAAAGCATTATTACGACTTCCAAACATCACAGGAATTCCAAACATTTTTAAAACATTAAATCAACAACAAAACAGAGCATCTGTGACTTTTGGAGCCAACAATGGACTGAAACCACAAACCATACACAATTACGATAACTGGCTCACATAATGCCAAAAACAGACAAAACGAACAGGTTCTATCGCAAGTGCGCATATGGCATACTTTTCTCCCCAATCGACATGTTTAAATTATAGTGGTTCACATCGACCTTCACACCCAGCATGCAGCATTCATCTTACAGTTTCACATATTCTCATAAACTGTCAATAATTCCATAACCCTGGAAAAATACTTATTTCAGCTATAATTATAACATATCAACTGCTTCCGCACACACAGCATCCCCTTTTCCTTGTGCACACTGTGGGAGAGAAATACCTTTCATCAATCTACTTTTCATTTTTCTCCGAAAAAACCAACTTACTGCAGCACTTATAAATTGACTTTTCGAACATAACATTCCTTCTTTCTTTCTTTTCACGGAACAAACTGGCCTAAGGAAGCCGAAGTGGCCACACCAATAAAAGTTAAAGTGAGGTCAATAAGCCATCATGGAGTTTTCGGTACTACCTGCTCGCACATAGCTCTGCCAGTTTTGGCGTGACTGAGTCCTCGTTACCGCAGTTGCCGCAGCGGTGGCCCGGACGGCTCGGGCGGCTCCACCGCCGCCGTCCACACCCGAGCCACATGCCTGTCCTGAGATGCAATCGTGGCTACGTCATGCACCGACGTACTATCAAATGAGTGAACGTACTATGAACGGGTACTGGAAAATTCCCGAAATCAACGCCTTTTCACGTAATGGGAAGCCCTTTACGTGGGCCTCTTGCAAACATATTGTCTGTTTACATTTCATAATTGTATACATATACATATAACATTTGATCTGTTTACATTTCATCATTATATACATATACATATAACATTTTATCTGTTTGCAACATCCTTCTATGCGACAATTTTCTTTTGCACCGGATCTTCCGTGAGGTGAGATCCCCCTTCTTTGTTGACCTCTGGCTGTACTTCAGGAAGTTAGGCAATGTGTTTGTGGCTTCTGACATGTATCATGTGCATACAACGTCAGTCATCAATGCACAGGGATGGAAGAAGCCAAATCACTTCAGATTAGCGGCTAGGCTTGCAATCACCAAGTGCGTCACCACGGTATAAAATAGACAAGCTGACCCGGGAGCAGGGTTTAAGTACTGGCGACACGCCTGCCAGCTTGCAATGGGACAATGGGAAATCTCGGCTGGGCAATCTCCACGTGTCCCACTACCCTGCGGTCGGTATAGTTGTCAAAGTTATGAAAGCTGAGGGTTCGCATTTTTTCATCCAGCATATTACATTACTAAATTGTTTCATAAATTCAATGAGGCTCTGCGCATGTGAACATTCACTGCAGAACTTTTGGTATGCATCTTTCTGCCAAGTTAGGTCAGGTCACTGACCTGAGACGATTATTCGTGAACATGTTCCGGCGGAGTTTAACGAAATATGCATGGTTATACTCATGAATTAAGCCTTACGGGGCCCAACATTCAACTGAAGCCCAACGAGGGGTCGCGTGATCCTATATAATTCCATAACCTCCCATAGCGGTCTATCGCATAGCGCATGGTATGGAATAGCACATCGTGGCATAACATGGCACATGACACAACATACCATAGCAACATAACATGGCACATATAGCGCTTAGCGCAGCAAGTAAACATGGTGGTCAAAGTGTCCCTCCTCCCATAGCAAATAGCTATGGCCAAGATGGGGTTCGTAATTTTGGGACCGAAAACAATCTGTTGCCTTGGTGGGTGCACATAAACGCCTTCATCAGAATCAGCACACACGAGTACCCAAGAACAAACCTTCACCCACATTGAAGCTTTATACCTGTGTTCACCTCTGGTCAGTAAAGGTCAAAGGTTAGTTCACCAAAAGGTGGTCCAAGGTGTTCATGGGTAACTCTGGGTGCTGAGTTCGAATTCGACGTTAATTATTACCCTCTAGGAATCAACATCATGCATTTTTGTAACAGAGTTGCTAGATACGTACTGTTTTAATCATATAATATTTAACTGTGGGTGTTGTGACCCCGTAAATCAGCCGACCTACCATGCCCGGCACATGTCACGCCCGTACATGTCCGTCCGGCGCCGGCGACGCGGTCACCGGCCCTCGTCGGAACCGAGTCAGCATTTACGGGCCGACGCCCGGCTCCTGTGACCTGTACCGGCCTTCCGGCCGTGTCTGAGCCAGGGCTGTGGCCAGACCCCCGCAGTGAGACGTGTCTGGACTGTCGAGCCGCGCGGACCTGTCGCTGTCGGCCGCGTGCGTAAATTAATAATTGTATTTCGGCCTCCAAATTGAGAACTGAAAGTGATTGCTGTCGGCCTGGAACATTATTGCGCGTGTCTCTATATATTCACTATACTTTCTGCACAATAAATCGTGCAGAGAACATTTCATTTTTACCTTCGGAGTTATTGCGGCGCGCTGGTCAAGACCCTAGACTGTTCACGAGCCAAGAAGAAGGACCTTCACTACAACTGGTACCTGAGTGACCCGGATTCGACTGGTGACTGCGGATTCAACTGGTGGACTTCGTCAACAACGCAGAACTTCAACGCGCCACTCAGCACGGACGGGGAAGGGAATAAGTCTTCCGCACCATTAAGTAAGTCCGAGCAATATCACAAAATCCTTCCAAAAATACCGCCTCCGATTTTCGACCACGAATAGAACTGTAAAAAATTGCATAATCGTGTCGTATACCTGCTGTGTGCCGAATATTGTACGTGTGATTTATCGTGTGAGCTTGGAACTAAACTTGAAACATTTAATT
This sequence comes from Imbricaverruca yamaguchii, assembly GCA_034440575.1. Lineage (NCBI taxonomy): Eukaryota > Metazoa > Arthropoda > Thecostraca > Neoverrucidae > Imbricaverruca > Imbricaverruca yamaguchii. The sequence goes on from JAOTOL010001563.1 coordinate 397,067, forward strand.
CTCCACAAGGTGAGCGAAAATCTCGAAATTTTGTGAGTAAAAATTTTGTGAAAAATAAAAATAAAACGTAACGTAATTAAACATGACTGAAATCACCTTTGACAGACTGGCGGACAGCTTCAACAAAATTCGGTTGGAAATGAGGGCACAAGGCATGACGCAAAATATCAAACCTTTTTCTGGGGAGAGTCATAATAAACTGTGCGATTGGATTCGCCAATTGGACCGCATCAGTTTTAGTATGGATGAAGAATATATGCAAATTATTTGCATAACGCTTTCTGGACCTGCAGCCGAATTCATGCAACGCGTACTTAGTCAACAACGAACTATGACGTGGGCACAAATTAAACAGATGATGCGAGAGAGATACTCGGACCTTTCGGACCAAAAATGTTCTCAGGAGAGTCTGAGAAAGATGAAACAACATCATGGCGAACTGGTGCAAAATTTTGGAGAGAGACTGCTCGCCCTGGCACGTGAAGCGTACACGGACTTGGCAAATCCAACCACTCAGGAAATTTTGATAGACGTTTTCAATAGAGGCGTGCATAGTAGCTCGTTAGCAAATAAACTATACAGGCAACAGTTCCGAACTCTGGAGGATGCCATCCAATTTGCAGTAAGGGAGCAGAAAGTAAACAGGGTTATTGAGTTGTGTAGAGGTGTCCAGAAAGAGGAACCAATGGAAGTTGATGAGAGCCATGTGGAAAAAGGAGACGACAGGATAGACAAATTGGAGAAACTTGTGTTGGCGATAGGCCAATCAGTGGAAAAATTAGCGAAAGAACCAGAGACAGTGAAACATTCCAGTAACAGCCATCCTCAGCCTGGACCCCGAGTATTTAGCCCATCACAACGTTTCTCCCGACCGCCGCGAAACTACCCCTCTGGACCCCACTATGGACCCCCTAGGCCACGACCCCCCATGGGACCTAGCATGTGGAGAGCACTACCAAACCCAGCCTACCGTTGGACTTCCGACGGCAGACCCATTTGTGTGCGGTGCGACCAAATTGGTCACATAGGTCGGCAGTGCCGCTCCGGCCCAAATCCCCCTAGACAGGCGGGAAACTAAAAAGCTCCGTTGTGAATGACCACCACAATGGAGCTGAAAATAAACAGAAACAAAAACAGGAACCACAGAGGAAGGAAAGGAAAAATATCAGATGGAAACGAGATCCAGAAAAACGTAAACAAAAACTGGCCCGTGTCCAACAAGTTCGCATCAAGGTGAATACACCTATGGCGTGGCTACGCATAGGCAACCAAAAAGCTTATACGCTAGTGGACACTGGGGCCGATATATCATTTATTTCGAGAAAGTTCTTTGACAAAATCGCCGAGAAAAACATCGTGAAATTTTCAGACGACCGACGAGACTGTATTCCACTGATATCCGCCAGCGGACATCGCCTCAAAAACATTGGAGTCGGAACCTTAATGGTTGAGATGAGCAAATTCCGGAAACCGTTCGAATTTCAGATTGTGGAGGACCTGAAACAGGAATGCATGTTGGGAAATGATTTTTTGACGAAGTTTGGAGCAAAATTGGACTTTGAGAAAAAGGCTTTGTGCATTGAAGGCAACATGGTGCCACTGAGACCACAGCGACAGACCAGTGAGCAGGCGAGCTCACTAGTCAGAATCAAAGGACGCATACATATCCCGGCCAACACGGTCGTGGAGTGTCCGGCAGCTGTGAACAGAGTGCAATTAGTGGAACAAACTTGTTATGTGCGGTCACTGGACAACATCCCACTAATTTCTGAGGAGCCCGGCTTGTTCATAGCCGAAGTGGTAGCCAAACCGGACCGACATAAACGCCTACCGATACGAATTGTGAATACCACTACGAGAGACTTTACCTTGTACCCAGAGCAGGTAATAGCATTCGCTGAGACTATAGCCGACTCGGATTTGGAAAACCTTGTTGACTTGTCCCAAGACATTTACTTGACACCGCCAACCGCACCCTCTGACCCACTCGAGCAAGCCAAACTGACTCACTTGACTGGCACTGACAAAGACAGACTGGAAAAGCTGCTACGTGCTAACACTGACTTATTTGCCGCGACTGACGCAGATTTGGGAACGACTGATGTCATCAAAATGGACATTGACACTGGAGATAACCCACCGATCCGACAAGCTCCTTACAAAACGCCATTCTCTCAGCGAAAATATGTTGAAGATCAAATTAAAGTAATGCTAGAAGCCGGTATCATTGAAGAATCAGACAGCCCATGGGCGGCTCCGATAGTAATTGTTCGCAAAAAAGATGGAGGCAACCGTTTCGCAATAGACTTCAGAAAATTAAACAAGGTGACTAAGAAAAACAGCTACCCACTCCCCCTCATTGAGGACATCCTTGCCTCTTTGGGAGGTGCGAAGTTCTTTTCGTCTTTGGATTTGAAAGCTGGTTATTGGCAAATTCCGATGTCAGAGGAGAGCATCCCAAAAACAGCATTCACGTGTTTTCTAGGCCTGTGGAACTTTCGCAAAATGCCATTTGGCATCTGTAACGCCCCATCCAAGTTCATGGAATTAATGAATAAGGTGTTGTTTGGAATTCAAAATCAGTTTGCAACTGCCTACATCGATGACATCATAGTATACTCAAAAACGTTTGACGAACATTTGGCTCATCTCGAAGAAGTTTTTCGCCGACTACGCAAAGCAAAGCTGAAGTTGAAGCTTTCTAAATGCGACTTCTTGAAAGAAAAAGTGCAGTACTTGGGACACGTAGTGTCCGCTTCTGGCATCGAGCCAAACCCTGAGAAAGTTGAAGCCATTCAGCATATGGCAGCCCCGATTAATGTCAAGGGAGTCCGCTCATTCATCGGTATGTGTTCATACTACCGACGCTTCATACCAGGATTTAGCCAAATTGCCGCGCCATTGATTAACCTGACAAAGAAACATGCCATATTCGCCTGGACAGATGATTGCGAAAATGCGTTTGCAACATTAAAACAAAAACTAGCGTCTGCGCCAGTGCTGGCGTACTCTAACATCACGAAAGACTACAAATTATATACGGACGCCTCACAGACAGCTGTTGGAGCAGTTTTGGTACAGGAACATGATGGAAACGAACGAGTAATACAGTACTTATCGAAACAGTTGAACGAAACTCAACAGAAGTGGCCAGTGATCCTCCGCGAGGCCTTCGCAACCGTCTGGTCTGTCCAGAAATTACGCCAATATTTGTTAGGATCGAAATTCACCATTTTGACTGACCACCGTCCGTTGACGTTCCTGAACCTGTCAGAAATGAAGAACCCAATAGTTCAGAGGTGGGCGATCATGCTTTCAGAGCACAACTGTGAAGTAGTATATATCAAAGGAACCAAAAATGTAGTAGCAGATCATCTTAGCAGAATGAGTGAAACCGAACAAAAAGTAAACGTAATCGACACTGATCATGTTCCAATAGGCGACTTTAGGAACACCGAATTCAGAAACCCGAAGAAGAATTGAGCAGAGAGGAAAAGTTTAAGGATGTAATGGTGAAATGGGAAAACATAGAGGAGCTTCAAAAGGTTGATGAGGACATAGCAAATATTCGAAAAATCATGAATGACAAAAATCACGCAGATTATCGGGACATCGCTTTGCATTATATGGAGTTGGACAGACTCATCTACAAAGTCAGCGACGGACCTCGCTGTGGACCATTTCCAGGCTTACAACTATGTGTGCCTGAATGTCTGAGACAAGAAGCATTGAAGGAGATGCACGAAGGTTTCTTTGCAGGGCACATGGGACTCGCGAACACTTACGAAAAGCTTAGATTTATATTTTATTGGAACGGAATGTGGAGGGATATTGCGGCTTATCTTAAAACTTGCGTGCCTTGTGTCGGGCGTAAAGTAAAGCCAGCCCCTGAACGAGTGCAGCCTTCTAGGTCAGCAAAATGGGCCGAGGCCGGCCCCGATTACAGTCCCTGTGAGGATTGTCCCATGGACGTATGCAGTCCGCCGAGAACAAAGGATGATGAAACCGCTGAGTTCACAGAGCCCATGCCGGGTTCAGTGCCACCACCTCCGGTCGAGTCTGACCTGCCGGAAAGAGCACCTCTCACCTGGCCAGCGGATGCAGCTGAGCAAACACCGGTATCAAGTGATACCGAGCCAGACATTCCTTTGTCTGAACCAGTTCAGAGGAACAAAAGGCCGTTGCCGTCGACCAGTGAGTCTGACGACGATGCCCCACTTTCGGAATTAGTTCAACGAAACAAAAGACCACTCCCCTCTTCGAGCGATTCCGAAGACAATCTACCCCTATCAGAGTTAGCAGAACGCCCAAAACGACTACTGCCCACGTCTAGTGATTCAGACCCTGAAAATTCGCAGTCGCAATTAGCAAAACGTTCGAAACCCCCGATTAGCGACTCGGAAGATGAAATTCCGCTTTCAGAATTAGCAAAACGCTTGCAGGATTCGACTGGAGACCCAGTGAGGCCAGTCCCGGAAAAGCGACCTTTGGTGGAATCATCTGATGATGATCGTCCTCCGTGCAAATTTCAAATTCATGATGACTCTGCTACTTCCACCGATTACGAAGCTGATGTCGACCGTGTCGACGTCACGCCTAATAAAGCTAGCGCCTTTGCGAGCTTTGTGGAGATGCAAAATGAATCAATGATGAAGCAGATGAAATTACAAATGATGATGTTCCAGTCATTGCTTAAGTAGAAAGCCGAAATGTTGAATTGTTGAAGTGTACCTGTGAGTCGCCTCTAGTGATTATGTAATTGTATTGTTGGCGCAGTGACGCCACGTCAGGTGACATGAGTACGTCATCCTCAGACATGATAGTCGGTGCCATTAATGTGATGCGTGTAGCACCACCATGAAGGAACCCCTTATGGGCATAATGATGTTGATGTGACGTTGTGACGTCACCTATCCTGATGTCTAGTGTGACACAGGTCGTTGATTTTATAAAATGTCTGTGGTCGAAATCATTCCTATCCTACTCTTCCTTGTACTTAAAACGACTTACGGAACTCTGTTTTTGCCACGCGGTGTCTTATATTCAACTCACGAGATCTGGAATGTACATGTACCGCTTCATGTGTATGATGTGCCAACCTCGCTGAGTAAACTGAACCACACGTTACACGTGTTTGAAAAACGTATGCGTCTGTATCTCACCGACCACCCGCAATTTCTGTACTCCGATGACGTGAAATCGCAGTTGACCGATCCATCCTGAGAGCCAATTCAATTATTCTGAACAATCGTAGACCGAAGCGATCTGTCCTACCCTTCGTTGGAAATGCCTTGTCGTTTCTGTTCGGTACCGCTACCGACACAGATCTTGAAGCCGTCCTCAGCCGAATTGATACCTTGGAAAATGAAAAAGACGAAATAGTTCACGTCCTTGGAGAAAATGTATCCCTCATGAACCATACTAACTCGGAAATACAAACAAACCGCGAGGCGATCAATCGGATCAGCCGTTTGGTGAACAATCTGACCTATCAAGTCTCCAATATGGAACATACTGCACTGCAAAACTTTGAAACTTACATTTCGCTGCAAAACCAAGTTACAAAGGTAACTGAAAACGCTCGAACCTTCATTCAACAGGCTGGCACTCAACTTTCGGAATTGCAGATGCAACTTAGCCTTTTGGGTCATGGCATCCTGCCTCGATCCTTGGTCAAACCAGCTCAACTACTTAGCATTCTTTCGAGTGTCACCAATGCCTTACCCCGCGGAAAAGCCTTACCTTACCGGGCCGACAAACACGAGGAGTACTACCGAATAATTCATACCTCACTGACCGTCGTGAACTCCAGTCCCTACGTGACGCTGCCAATCCCCATTGTAACCATTCCGGACCGCTTCAACGTGTTTGAAATATTCAATACGAACCTGCCTTGCCGAAACTTGTCTTTGGAGACAAAATTTGAAACAGGAAACGTAAGGTTCTTTGCCATCAGCCAGGACAACACCCGTTTTATGGAGATATCTGAAAACATCGACATATGTTTGCGACAACAGCTACCATTTTGCCATTTCCACAGCGCAGAAAAACTAACAGCGACGTCCGCGTCCTGTGTGAAATCTTTGTACTTACACGAAAACCGACGAAATTAAAACGCAGTGCAAGGCACTCGTGTCTTTCAAAAGTACACCGACAGCTTTGGAAGTATAACGAAATCTTTGGCTGATTACTTCAGGATCAACAGTGAACATTCAAATAGTTTGTGCCAATGGCACCTCGGAATTCACCACGACCACCCCCGCACATTTGGTGCACTTGGACAATGGCTGCTCGATCCTTTCAAAGTATTTCCGAATCCCCACGGCCAGCTCAAAAACGTCCCTTATGGATGTCAATCAAGTGAGCTCCTTACGCTCACAGCTGGCTCAGTTGGTCGAGCTGACCGAGCAGACCATTCGAACCCGCCTACCTAGCCTCAACAGCGGTCCCGAGACGGCAGCCCTGTTGATGTTACCCGACCTCGACATTCCGGTCTCTCGCCTCAGTTATCACCTGCAGACAAAACGTGGACTCCGCTATCATGTAGCATTAGGACATGCGGCCTTGATCATTCGCGTGGTATTGATACTAGTAGCTGCAACAGGTGTTATCGTGTATTGTCTTCTGAAACGAAAACAGAGTTCTGTTCCCGCCTGTCCCGCAACACAACCTTCAACCCTCCAACCCTTCCCGCTCGGTGAAGACATCATCGTCATCCGCGCTGGCCACGAGCCAGCGGCAACACGATCTGACAATCGGGCGTGACGAGACGGTCACGCCAGTTGTCACAGGACACCGACTGGAGCACGCCACCTCACGCCGACACCGCCGCTGACGACATGGACTTCGGGATCTCTCGCGTGCTCGCTGTCAGACGAGGCAGTATTGACATGGAGTACCTGGTGGAGTGGGACGGATTCCCACCATCAGAGGCGACCTGGGAGGAGGCTGCATACCTCCCAGAGGATCTTCTGTATCGACTGGCGGCCCCAGGTGCGACTCTACCAATGGAAAGGTACGGACCGAAGGGATGGCCGGGACCGCGCAGTCAGAAGCCGCATACATAGTCACTATGGTGACTGGTGCTACGCTTGCGGCCGCGTCACCAACCACGGGGCAGACGGCCCCTGTGACTCGACGACCGGAACGGCGCTGCCGAGCGCCGTTGAGGACCTGATGACCGGAGAGGCGCAGACGAGCGCCGCTGACAACGCAGGCACCTCTGCAGGTGCGACTGGCGGCCTGAGCGATGACTCAGCCGGTGGCGAGCCGGAAACCACTGCGGGTGAGCTGAGGTCTCACCTGCGACGTCACATGGAGCGACGTCACAGCTGGCCGGATTGTCACCCCGACCAGTGACCCAACCGCGAGTGAGACACCATCGAGCGTTGGAAGCGTGGGGCGGTCACCCACGTTCCAACGCCCCGAACCGGACTGAACATTGGCAGGACACCGACAACGTGAACATAGTGATTGCGCACGCGAATAGTGATTCAGGACTTATAAGTGAAATAATTGTAATTGGTATCAGGTGTACTAACATGGACCAGGGCCATGGGTACCCCTTAAAGACCCCTAGACTAACCCGCGTAGGACCTTCAGTCGATCAAAGGAACCCGTTTGTAATTTGTTGCGGTATTATGTATGTTTCTTTATTCGTGTGTGATGTAAACGGCCGTAATTTGTCTAAGTGGAGTTCAGAATTCATCTGTAAATTGACTTCGACCTTTTCGGCCTCGATGTTGTGTTGTAACAGAGTTGCTAGATACGTACTGTTTTAATCATATAATATTTAACTGTGGGTGTTGTGACCCCGTAAATCAGCCGACCTACCATGCCCGGCACATGTCACGCCCGTACATGTCCGTCCGGCGCCGGCGACGCGGTCACCGGCCCTCGTCGGAACCGAGTCAGCATTTACGGGCCGACGCCCGGCTCCTGTGACCTGTACCGGCCTTCCGGCCGTGTCTGAGCCAGGGCTGTGGCCAGACCCCCGCAGTGAGACGTGTCTGGACTGTCGAGCCGCGCGGACCTGTCGCTGTCGGCCGCGTGCGTAAATTAATAATTGTATTTCGGCCTCCAAATTGAGAACTGAAAGTGATTGCTGTCGGCCTGGAACATTATTGCGCGTGTCTCTATATATTCACTATACTTTCTGCACAATAAATCGTGCAGAGAACATTTCATTTTTACCTTCGGAGTTATTGCGACGCGCTGGTCAAGAACCTAGACTGTTCACGAGCCAAGAAGAAGGACCTTCACTACATTTTGAACCAAAAACCAAAACCACACACTGGCCCTCTGTACGATCTGCAATGGAACACACTAATGCTATTGGATCATGTTACTACTCGATAGACTTCAATTCGAATGAATAACATGGTGACTTTTCAGAAGGGACTTTTATACTTTTGCATGACTGCATTCCAAATTGTTTTAAATGCAGAGTGTGCAGTCTATTGGATCCAAAATAAAAACAAGTTAAGTCTGCCGAAATCCACTGAAGCTGATACCCGAAGAATCGCCGTAGGTCAATAAACAGAGCGGTGTTACCTCCAGAGCATTTCCAAACGGAGAAGGCGAGCCACATGCTGGGCGTTTTATCCGCTCGCGGTTAATGCCAGAGTTGTACTTTTGGGATTGCTCGGTGACCTCCAATCACTGTAAGCCAATTACTTTACGTTTATATTTTGCAATAATCTTTCAAGTGTTGTCTCCCCTCAGTGCGTGTGGAGCAGCGGAAGTAGGTACTCGCTGTATGTGTTCACTAGCATTTCTCAATATCCCTGGATATCCATGTGTGATTTGTTATAATTCGACTCATAGGTGCGGTTGGAGGGTTGACATAAGTTCAGGCACATTAGTCATTAGACATTACAAGCATGCATTGCATAGGGTATATAAACATACACTATGAATGTGCACATTGCACATTATTCAGGCACAATATGGTGTAGGCACAGCTTACAAAATGGCGTCGTCAGGTACTGCAGACACCATTTTGTTGTACACAAGGGAATAGTTGATGCCTAGTTAAGACTGCGGGTGTATATTACCATATAGTTATCCCTACCTCCATAAATGTCAGCTGACGTCAAGTTAGGTCATTGTTCTAGGATAAGCTTGAAGAACGTAGAATTAGGTATTTGAGATGTATATGACCCTACCACATCCATCATTGATGATTTGGGGGGGGCAGTAAGTTAGATTAGTTGCCAATAACTCGTGACTTGTGTGATCAAGCTCTTCGGAATGATGCTACCTTCTTAGGTCATAGATGAGTAGCCTGACATGAGATCTTTAATTTTTCACATCATAGGGTTGGCAGAGGATGCGCCATAGCCTATACCAAGCTCCATCCGTGTTTCGATGATTTGGCGGAGCATTGACCTCACAATCTGCTTTGGATGGATAAGTCGCCCGCTGCCACTCATGAATGGTGAGCGGGGCTAATGGGTGTCCTGGACTTCATCTGCTTTGCATGGAAGAGACAATGGCTTAGCTAACCTCCTCTCTCACTCCAGGGGTCTCTTTTTTCGGACAACGGTGCACCTTGCGATTGTAGGCACCTTCCTGGGCTATTCAGACACCGATCTTCGTATTATGCGGACAATTATTGGCTACATATGATCATGCCCCGACAAGAAAAAAACGTCCTTCTGGACAGCCGGTTGCTTTGAGAATGCAGGAGTCCTTCTGTCCCAGCCTATGATCTTGAAATTAAAGGTGCCGTTCCAGCTAGTTTGCACACCAAGTATACACCTAGGCATCCTGCTTGGAAGATCAGGTGCATCTCGTGGCAATAATGTACGGTAGGGTGATCTGTTTTTACCTTTTCTTTTTTAAAAGACATGTGGAACATTATTAGGTGCATTTTTATTCGCTGATTCCGGATATCATCTAACATTTTCATTGTGCTAAAAAGTTGTGATCGTCATTGATAATTTTTATCACTTTTCACCCATTCAATGACAATTCGACAAGGGCATAACACCCAATATTTTATAGTTTGATGAAAATATTTGTATAGGGGTATCTGATGCGCCGAATTCAGCTATCTTTTTTTAAAAAGAAAGATCAGGTCACCGGTCAAGGACTTATGGCATCGGGCAATTCTGAGATGTCACCAAACAACGTTGTCTTTTAAGGTCCTTAATATAACGAAAAACAATCAGAACTGTGCAAAAGTATATTTCTGTGAACTCAAAATAAGCCACTGCGTGTTATGGCTATTTCGGATATTTGTTCACGGGTCATTTGAAATCGTGACATCGTGACCTAAGGTCACGTGGCCAACTTTAGCTATCGGACAGACACAATGCGATTTGAAAAAGTGCAGAAATGAAGTTCGATATCTTATCTTTCCAAGCAAAAAAAAAAGCATGGTTTTTGCCCATATAATATATATATATATATATATATATATATATATATATATATATATATATATATATATATATATATATATACATATCCGTTCAAAATTAGGCATGCGTGGTTGTTTTTGCGCTAGTTTATCGTGGCCAGTTTTAATATTTGTTTAGAACAGTACATTGATGAAATACAAGCCTTTCGATGTTCGCGGCAGGCGATGGGATGAGGGTGTTAGACATTTAATCTTGAGTGTTGTGTTCTGTAGTAGTATTCTGTAGTATACAAGTATTCTGACTCGTCGTGAGGTCAAGGGTTGAATAAACGGCAGAAATTTCTCCGAATTGCAAAGGGCTCATTACACGACAAATCGACAAGTGAAGGGGTACAAATTCACTTTATATCTCGATCAAAATAGTTACATATGGTTGTATAGAGCTTTGATTCTCTTCTCCTGATTTTCCGGAAGGATAGTCCTCCGAAAGTTCATCACTCAGCCTTCACCAGGACAGTCCTCACAGTCGTGCACCATGCAATCACGGTCTCCCGGGCAACATACAGCGTGATCGGGGAGGTTACGGTATTTGAGACCGGAAAGGCCGAGAGCTGATATGAGCAGTTTTGGGTTTTGATGATAAGTGCATATGCACACCGAGTGCGTCCCACTGGTGCCTGCCAGACGCAACGCTTCGAACGAAGGACAGGAAAGGCTAAGAAGCTGGGGTGCGAATGTTTTCAGAATTCTGCTTGTATAGATCGTACATCTCATACAAATTTAACAAAACAAGCCTTTTCTTAACTACTTTTGGTTCCGTCAACATTCGCACCGTGACACGGTCGGTCTTGTCGAGATCATCCGGCTGATCTGGTCCGACTCATAAAATAGCTTTACTTTCAACTTGTCTGCGTCTGACACCCTCAGACATTTATTCGCTTCACAGGCTGCACGTTCAGCGAAAGTGAGCAGGAAGCACTGGCCATCCAAACACGGTGACACCCCTTGTTTGTGCCCCTCCTGATACTGCACTACATTCGCATATTTTTATTTTCGCAAGGCAATAAATGGTCGTGCAAATAGCTTCTTGGTTATCGGAGCGCGATTGCTATTATGGATGCTTCTCTCTCCTGGCAACCCATGGTGAGGTATAACTCATAAATCATCTACTACCACAATCTGAGACATTTCTGCTAGTTTATTTAACCCTTGACATACCCAGCTAGAACGCTTGTGCAGCACAACATTCAACATCTGATGATTAACATTATCTTCCCATCTCGTGCCTCGAACGTCAAAAGCTTTGCAGTAATATGCCATTCGTAATGCGTATTCATACCGGTCATAATAAACTAGCGCAAAAAGAGCCATGCATGTCAAATTTTGAACGGATATGCAAAGTTTTGGGTGCAAAACCGTATGTTTCCAAAGATAACATATCGAACTTCATTTCTGCGCTTTTTCGAAACGCATTGTGACTGTCCCGAAAGGTAGAATATGTCGCGTAACATTAGGTTAGGATGTCACCATTTCAATTATCCCGTAAACAAAAATTATGGTAATAAGAATACTATGCAGTGGGTCATTTTGAGTCCATCGATATACACTTCTGCGCAATTCATACTGTTATTCATTGAATTAAAGACATCAAAAGACGGCATTGTTAAATGGCACCTCAAAAATGCCCAAGGCTATAACTCCTTCCGTTGACCTGGTCTTTCTACAAATGGTACAACTGGTTTATATGCATCAGATAACCCCACACAGATATTCTCGTTAAAATATAAAATATTGGGTGATATCTTGACCCCTTCACTTGTGGATTTATCGTGGAGTGGACTTTTTATCAATTTGTACATATGATGGCAACTGGGGTCTAAGCAACTTAGGTGAGTGTAAGAAATGAGCATTATTGATAAACAATGATTCATCACCATAATGCCAGCGTCATTTCGAGAGGATAACCCCTACCTTCATGTGCCTTGTAATATTCCTCTGAAGACAGCCTGCCGAGTAGTTTCCACTAATGGTTATAGGTGTCGCTAGTGTTCCATGCGATAGGCAGCCGCTACGTCCGCCCGTCGCGACGCGAGGTCGTGGTCCTGGGGAAGGCGTGGGGGTCTGTGGGGCGCAAAGTGCTTGGATGGAGTCGAGTGGAATGGTCCGACGCGGGTATTGAGGTTGTATCAACGGTTGTATTGAGAGACGGGGCATCAGGGCTCGAGACCGGGGTCTCGCGGTGGTCGTCTTATATGGTCAGAGGCGGGAATTCCGAGTCGGCGAACATGGGTCAGCGTCCTTCTTGCGTTTTTCCCCGTCATGCGGAAAAAGCCCTACCTAATGTGATTTAAATATAGACCAAGAACGCACAGAAGCACAGGGCACGGAAAATACGACGACGATGAGAATCACGTGGGTGACAGGTGTCACCCCTTTGGAGTTCGAGTTTAGTGGCGCATCGACTACATCGGTAGTGCAGCTCACCCCTCTGGAAACGAAACGCGAATAGAGCGACGGGTGTCACCCCACGAAAATGAAAAATAAAGAACTGCAAAGCCAGCAGCCAGTGAAGCCAATCGGCAGGTCGGAGTGCACAGCGAGCTTCGGCAACAGTTCAAGTGTGCTCGAATAATACTGACACTGCATGGTTTAGTGACATTTAACTTTTGTTAGAATAGGCACTTAGGCTTCCTCAGGCCATTTCATGACGTGAAAAGAGAAAAAAAAATCATAGTGCTGTAAAAGCCAATACATAAGTCCTGAGCATATTCGTTTGTCGGAGAAAAGTGAAAAGTAGTTTGTGGAGAAATGGATAATAATCCCCCAATTTAATCAGATTTAGTATGCACAAAAAAAGGAAATTTTGTGTGTATGGCAATAATCCGTCAGTATTTTTCGAGGGCAATTCTTCTTTATTTTTATTTCGGTTTGTATATCATGTGGTCCAGGTATCGACGACAGGTTTGATGATATGCAATGGTGTATGGTTCTTGTTTTGTGGCTAATTTTTAGTCCCAAAATGTAGAATGCCCTGATGTATTGATGATATAATATTTTCAAAGTGTGGTGAAATTTCTGTGATGTTTTGGAGGTGTAATGATGCTTTGCTAATGTGTCGGCTTCTTTGTTTCCTGGGATGCCGCAGTGACTGGGCAACCACAGGAAACAGACCTTCACTCCTATTAAATGTCCAATCAAATTCCCTCCGATCAAGTGTCCTTATACGCTGAGTGTTGAATTTTGAAAAGTATTCCGGGATTAAAAACCATATCGTAAGCTTTGCTTATGTCTAAATCGGTGTGAAACGTGTGTCGTGCATTTTGTAAGAATTTGTGTCTTTAGTTTTTGTCAGGACTATTGTGGGCCAAAATTTGTGCTATTAAAACAAATTTGTGAGCTATTAAAACAGCGGAGAGGATTGGGAATAAAGTCACGGACATGGTATCGGATGTAGCCGGTGAGGATGGTCTTGGGAAGAGTGGTCAATTTGAAGGTAAATATAAGGAGTATCGCGTTCTTGGCCGTCTTTAAAGGAAGTGATAAGTGTTCGCTATTGTGTTCGCTATTGGTGTTCCATATTGTGTTTACTATTGCTTGTGGGTGTGTAATGGTGATATTCTGAATTTTGGATGTAATGATGATATTCTGATTCTGAAAGTTGGATGCGTCCAGAAATCCTGCGGATTCATTGCCAGGTTTGGCTTCAGGGTGTTTGAAATGTGAGTTGTTGTAAATACAATGACTATGGACGGCGTCTGGCAACGCGAATGATGGGGCAGGCCTGGGCTGGGGCAGGCCTGGGCTCGTTAATGGTTTCAGTTGATTTAATTTTGTTGGTCATGATGGCGTAAATATCTTCTTAATGCTCTTCTTCTGGCGGTTATTGTTTGTGGAACTTGTATGGACCACCAGTGAACTGCGGTTTGCTTTGTGATAGGTTTTGTGAGTGGAAGTGTTGCAGGCGCTACTTGTATAAGTGTGTTGGCAATTTGATAAATGTTTTGTACAGGACAAATGTCTGGGTTGTATTGTAACGACGAAAGCTCCTCAAATTTGGTCCAGTCGGCCTTGGGAAGTTTCTAGCAAGGGATAAACTTGGTGTGGTATCGGCTGTTGCTGAAATGGTGGGTATTAATTTAATGGGGTAGTGATGACTGGGGTAGTGAGCAAGTTATATTAATGTTCGATGACTCTCGATTTTGTGTGGAAAATCAAGTTCATTCTATAATTTGTTTACACAGTATCCTGTCAGTGAACTGAGAGGATATTTCCGATTTTCGCATCCCAAGATCAGTGAAGGGTCCATCATAGTATATGTCAAGATCTGCCAGTGCCTCGATGGCCTAATGGAATATTTGACTTTCTCTCTCCCTCCTTCGAGACAATACTGACACCAGGATGGCTCTTTTCCATAACGACTCAATGATCAGCGAAGTGGCGTCTAAAATATCAGCAAGGGGGTTTAGAGAAAACGAAGGGCATCAGTCCCGCATAGGTATGCCAGATTATTTGTTTTATGCCAGACTATGATATCGGTCACAACCCATGATCTCAGTCACAAACTGTGACCTCATTCACTTCCTATGACCTCAGTAGCTACCCATGACCTCAGTCACTGGAACCTCAATCAGTCACTGGAACCTCAATCACTACATATAACCTCAGTCACTACATATAACCTCAGTCACTACATATAACCTCAGTCACTACACATAACCTCAGTCACCACCTATGACTGCATTGACGGCGATGTCCAATCTTGTAGATGTGTTGGCTTATTAACACGATACAAATACAAGCTTTGGGGATTAAATGCATTTCAGTTTTGCACATATTGCTTCAGAACGTAGACAACGCATGCGGAAACGTGCACAGCACATTTACGCAGACACAATGAGGTCCCAATGTCATGTGGCTGAATACTGGAAGATCTTCAATCGCAGCATATCCAGTCCTATTGAAGTTAACATTCCAAGAACCAAACGAGCCGTGCATTCCTGGCCAACTTCACGACCAACTGACCGATATGCGCGGTAGTTTTCGGGCAGTTTCGCGATGACATCACAAAGTGACAGGACTGTCGTTCTGCCGAGGACAATGCTACATGAATGTCTACTCACCCTTCTACTAAACTGGCCTGTGTTTCACGGCCGTACAACAGGCCAAACCTGCATAGCCGTGCTAATATTATGTGAGGTTTTACGCACGTTGCACACGCTCACTAACTAGGCGTTCAGTCAAGCTGAAGCGCTCTCCATATTGCACAGTAAACAATGTCAACTTGCGCTGCAGCTCTCTTCCCTGTCTTGGGTGTTTGTTGATGAGACAGCTGCCGATCAGCACACGTCACCGCTGACGTCACCACTGACGTCACTGCTGGCGTCACTGCTGGCGTCACTGTAGACACTGTAGGCCGGAAGACTGTGTCGCTGGCATCAGGCTGGAAACATCGATATGCTACTTACCTCTGCAATATCAACACACTCATCACGGCAATATCGGCACTATCTCAGCAATATCGGCACTATATTGGGAATATCGGCACTATCTCAGCAATATCGATACTATCTCAGCAATATCGGCACCATCTGTGGAATATCGGCACTATCTCAGCAATACCGGCACTATCTCAGCAATATCAATACTACCTGAGGAATATCGATACTATCTCAGGAATATCGGTACAATCTCAGCTGTATTAGCACACGTACGTCTGTAATATCAATGCACTTATATCAGCAATATCGGCACTATCTCAGTACTATCGATACCATCTCAGCAATATCGGCACATCTGTTCGATACCTATACACATATCTCGTCACGATTGACACACATATCTCGGTAGGCATTTTTGGTAAGCATTTTTCGGTGCTATCGATACACTTATATCGGTAATTTCGTTACACCATTATCGGTAATTTAGGTACACTATTATCGGCTGCCATGTTGCTTGAGTTCCATTGGCTCCGTTGTACATTCCTCAGATTGCTCTTCAGCCTTCTGGACCACTTAGCTCCACCAACACACCTGGGGTCGGTTGGAACCAGCAGCAGAAGTGCCAGACCACAGCCAGGCCTTCACCGAGTCGGATTTATGTGGATTTAATAAATACACATGCACGTATTTAAATGAATACATACATCCGTGAATCAATAATTAGTTAATTAAGTGGCAAAAATATATATCGACCGTGGACACGACTTGCTTCGGGGGTTCTTCTGGAACCGATTTAAGGTATCCGCAAAGCAAAGTTGAACTAGATTTGCTGAGTGTGTGAACCTAAAAATGCAGCTTTCATCGGCGAGTCCCTGAAATATCACTCAGGAACTAGTCCACGACTTTGGCTCTCATTTTATGGAACAATGAACCCTCCTTGTTTCCAGCAATGTGCCACTTCTGACTGCATGCGCCGGGAGCGTCGCTTGAGTCTACTGCCAGTCGCCGGCTGGGTCTACCGCCAGTCTTCGGCTGAGTCTACTGCCAGTCACCGCCTGGGTCTACCGCCAGTCACCGCCTGGGTCTACCGCCAGTCACCGGCTGGGTCTACCGCCAGTCGCCGCCTTGGTCTACCGCCAGTCGCCGCCTGGGTCTACCGCCAGTCACCGGCTGGGTCTACCGCCAGTCACCGCCTGGGTCTACCGCCAGTCACCGGCTGGGTCTACCGCCAGTCTCCGCCTGGGTCTACCGCCAGTCACCGGCTGGGTCTACCGCCAATCGCCGGGTGGGTCTACCGCCAATTGCCACCTGAGTCTACCGCCAATCGCCAGCTGGATCTACCGCCAGTCACCGGCTGGGTCTACCGCCAGTCACCGGCTGGGTCTACCGCCAATCGCCGGGTGGGTCTACCGCCAGTCGTCGGCTGGGTCTACGGCCAATTGCCGCCAGGACTACCGCCGGGAGAGCCACATGGTCCTCGCTTCACTTCTGCTAGATAAGACCCTAGCATGCTATCTTAGTATCACTCAGCCAACGTCTTACGTTGAGTGGGTGGCCTTGACCGAACCTCGGATTCCTCGGCTACGATGCTAACGTGAATCAGCCTAGGTTCACAGTGAGGCATATCGTTCATTTATGGGGACGTTCATGTACAGGGGGTGGTCAGGTGGGTGACACCAGCTGCAGGGACAGGATGTAGATAGACAATTGCATCGCTCACCCAGGACGAGATCAAGGAGATCCTGACGATGGGGGCCTGTGGGGAACATGGAGGTCCTCCATAGGTCTGTCCACAGTCAGCTTATATGGACTCACGTGAAGCAGGACACTAAGGTGGAGCCCTGTAGGGAACATGACCTGTAGAGACCTGTAGGGAACATGACCTGTAGGGTCCTGTAGGGAAATATACATATCTGTCCGCAGTCTGCTGATAGAGACACACTTGAAGCAGATCACTACGGTGGAGGCTTGTAGCGAACATGACCTGTCGGGTCCTATAGGGAACTCTAAAGACCTGTCCGCGGATCACTACGGTGGGGCTTGTAGGAGCTCCTGTGGGTCCTATAGGGAACTCTAAAGACCTGTCCGCGGTCTGCTGCTAGAGACATGTGTGAAGCAGGTCACTATGGTCTGCAAAAGTTTGTTCAGGGAACTGATCATGCGGACAGTGTTAGGCGGAACCTGATGCGCCACTGTAGGGTCGGGCGGACCCTCCCACACCACTGCAGGATCACGCGGACACAATACGTCACAGGGCAGACGGGTCATCTGGCGTCACTGTAGGGTCGGGCGGACCCTCCCACACCACTGCAGGATCACGCGAACACAATACGTCACAGGGCAGACGGGTCATCTGGCGTCACTGTAGGGTCGGGCGGACCCTCCCACACCACTGCAGGATCACGCGAACACAATACGTCACAGGCCAGACGGGTCATCTGGCGTCACTGTGCGGGCGGAAGGATCCTCATGGATCATTGCAGGGTCATGTGGAACCTCACTTTCACTGTAAGGGCAGATAGACCCACATGCGTCACTGCAGAGGAAGGCAGGGAGGATCCAGGGGGTTGGGGAAATGGGTCATGCCCAACCCTCACTATGAGGCCCATGCTTTGCTCATGTTTTGCACTGAAATTACATTTTCTCGAAATCTAAGAAAATTGTATGGTATGAATATTGCCTTAACCCCCTCTGTCTATTCGGTGAGATCCTCACACACCGTTTCATGGTTTTTCCTGTTGTTGTTGTTCTTGTTTTTAAGTATTCCTTATCTAACTTATAAACTATGTAAGCTAAAACTAAATCTAAGTCTGAACTCTAACTTGAAACTATCAAAGCGATGTATGGACGCGAACCTGGAATTGTCGGATAGCGTTGGAGAAACACGGCTCGAATATGGCCTTATTTCCATTACAAATGTGTGAGGCTCAAAGGGCGATTTTTTAGAATATGATTTTAAAATTAATTGATATCTCCATTTCTGGTAAGGACGCAGATTTGAAGCGCTTTCCATTTAAAATTAATTGTATAGCAAATTTTACAAAAATAGTTCCATTGGCCCAACATGAACCGAAATTGGTCATAACTTTAGGTCACTGACCAGACTTCAATCACAAATTCGAGACATACGCGCTTTAGGCGCTGCCAAATTGTAATCATGTGGTTAGCTTCAATTGATTATATTTGCACATGTATTAGCCCAAAGAATATACAAATTGTCATAGGACAATGACCCAAGATGACCTTAACGTTGTCTATGATTCATCGGTTTGGCTCCATTTCGTAACTTAAGTCGTGAAGTGCAAGTTTGAGATCATTTAGGCCATGAAAACTCGAAATAAATCGTAAAAAGGGGGTGTCTCAATAGGTCCTGCCCACTTAGCTTATTTTATCTGCACCTGTCATGAGATCACTCGAGAGAGGTCAATCAAATTGGAAATGAACTTGTCATATGTCTGAATGCACACCAAACGAAAACAAATCCGGTTAGAAGAACATACATCTTATACTAATTTGAAAATTGTTCCAAAATTGGCCGTGACCTCAGGTCACTGACCCGACCTCAAACCGAAGCCCGGATATGCATTTTGTAGGACTGCATAATTGCACTCACGTCCCAAGTATATTTTACTACCTTTTCATTTAGGTGAGTTATCAATCTTGAAACATTTCTGGTTCAGGATGCTCTTTTTACCTGAGCTAGGTCAATGATCTTGAAAGACGCGAGTTTGAAACGTTCACATCAGAAGCCAAAAAGATTAAGAAACAGGTACCGGAAACTTCGCGGGGATGCGCACCGCCTTTGTTTCATTATCGCGGAAAGCCTTATTGAGCGTAAAAAGACCCATCCAAAGGCCGGGTTAAACTCACCTACCATACTATCTGTTCAAAAATAGGATAAATGTTGTCTTAAGTAGATCCCGCCAATGATGTCAGTTAAAATCTGATCAATTTTTTGTTCAAATCGAAAAGCATTTTTCTGCATCCCCTTTTCCCACAGAGAGGCTTCTGGATCAGCCGCTTGGGAGAGAAACCTTCATGCACCGCTCTGCAGGAGTACGCAGAACCTCGTACGTAGAACCTCGTACGTCACCGTGCCGGCAGGAGGCGGCGTATAATCACAAAGGTTTTGACCTGACGGTCAAGCTAATGCTAATACAGCTAATGCTAACGCAGCTACTGCTGATGCAGCTAATGCTTATGCAGCTAATCCTAATGCTGCACCTAAAGGTGTTGACCTAACGGTGGAGACCTTTAGATCAGCATTTGAAATATGACTGTCTTCAAACGAGCTGCACCGACATATTCTGAAGGGTCGATCAATCCTGTTTCAATGCTAGCAACTGATGTTGGGCTTCAGACGACATGCTCGGGCTTCAGACGACATTCAAATGACATCTGCCTTCAGACGACATGCTCGATTAGAGTGCCATGCACCCCGAGCATATAATTGTCGCATTGAGAATGGTACAAATCATCTGTGCAGACTGATGATGTATACCATTACCAGAGAGATACCAGAAAGAGAGAAAAAAAAAAAAAAAAAAAAAAAAAAAAAAAAAAAAAAAAAAAAAAAAAAAAAAAAAAAAAAAAAAAAAAAAAGAGAGAGAGAGAGAGAGAGAGAGAGAGAGAGAGAGAGAGAGAGAGAGAGAGAGAGAGAGAGAGAGAGAGAGAGTGTCCAGAAGCTGTACCTACCATTGGCAGAAGTTGACCAGCCCGGGCCGTGGCCTTCTACTGGAAACAACTGATGAGCCGCGCCGACGGACAATGCTCAGTGCGCGGGTGAAGGGCAATATCTTTGCACGACGGTACTGACGGCAAATAGTGTACGGGTACGGTGGAATTGTATGTACTAACTGCAAGGGTACAGAGTGGTGGTACCGTCTGGACCAGATGTACGTATACGGAGTGGTGTATCGGCGCGTGTGCATGGTGCACCAGCACGTGGTTTACCGGTGTACGTGTACCTCTGTACGGGGTGGTGGTACGGTCTGTACCTCTGTACGGGGTGGTGGTACCGGCGGAATCAGGTATACGGACACGGGGTGATACCTCTGTACGGGGTGGTGATACCTCTGTACGGGGTGGTGATGCAGGCGGTACTAGGTGTACGGGCACGGGGTGATACCTCTGTACGACGGTACCGGCCCTGCTGTGGTTCTAGTCGGAGACGAGTAGCCGTGGAGCGAATCCTCTCGGCCACGCTGTGAACATGTCCACAGTTGGACGTGACGTCACACGGATAGGCGCCTGGGCCGACACAGATGTTGGTGTGTGACTGTAGGCAGCCGCCCGCGCTGGTCCCAATACACGGAGGGGCGCCTGGGCCGACACAGATGTTGGTGTGTGACTGTAGGCAGCTGCCCGCGCTGGTCCCAATACACGGATAGGCGCCTGGGCCGACACAGATATTGGTGTGTGACTGTAGGCAGCCTCCCGCGCTGGTCCAAATACACGGAGAGGCGCCTGGGCCGACACAGATGTTGGTGTGTGACTGTAGGCAGCCTCCCGCGCTGGTCCAAATACACGGAGAGGCGCCTGGGCCGACACAGATGTTGGTGTGTGTCTGTAAGCAGCCGCCTGCACTGGTCCCAGTTGGCTGGCAACACGTGTCTACAAGCTCGTGTAAGCACTGTGTGTTGATGCAGTTGGCAAAATCCGACTTCAATCGAAGGGCATTCAACGGACATGGAAGTATCTCAGTGAGTCTAACAAACAAGCTCTTGTGTTCGCAATGAATATCGCAACTGGTTAATGCTCGGCTCAATTTTTATGGTGCTAGCAATTTTGTCATCGTTAGACATAAAACAACGCAATGCATTTGTAAGCTTACATCGTCCAGCACCGTAATGAGGGAAGACAAGAGCTGAAGCATGCAGTGCGAGACGCCTAAGTAAACTGTTTAGACGCCTAGACAGACAACAACAAGACGGGAATGTATGAAAGTGCTTATCTGTACGCATCTGGTGATATCAGCCAGCTGTGTGCCGGCGGCGACAGCCAATGGCAGCTGAGGTAAGGATCTGAGATTGTTGCTAGCTCGGTCGCACCACACATCTGACGTAGCACAGCACAGGTATCAGCACCCGCTGCTCCTGTCCGCTGTTGTAGCACAGGATAGGTACCAGCACCCGCTACTCCTGTCCGCTGTTGTAGAACAGGACAGGTACCAGCACCCGCTACTCCTGTCCGCTGTTGTAGCACAGGACAGGTACCAGCACCCGCTACTCCTGTACGCTGTTGTAGCACAGGACAGGTACCAGCACCCGCTGCTCCTGTCCGCTGTTGTAGCACAGGACAGGTACCATCACCCGCTGCTCCTGTCCGCTGTTGCAGCACAGGACAGGTACCAGAACCCGCTGCTCCTGTCCGCTGTTGTAGCCCAGGACAGGTACCAGCACCCGCTGCTCCTGTCCGCTGTTGTAGCACAGGACAGGTATCAGCACCCGCTGCTCCTGTCCGCTGTTGTAGCACAGGACAGGTAGCAGCACCCGCTGCTCCTGTCCGCTGTTGCAGCACAGGACAGGAGGTACCAGCACCCGCTGCTCCTGTCCGCTGTTGCAGCACAGGACAGGTAGCAGCACCCGCTGCTTCTGTCCGCTGTTGCAGCACAGGACAGGTACCAGCACCCGCTGCTCCTGTCCGCTGTTGCAGCACAGGACAGGTAGCAGCACCCGCTGCTTCTGTCCGCTGTTGCAGCACAGGACAGGTAGCAGCACCCGCTGCTTCTGTCCGCTGTTGCAGCACAGGACAGGTACCAGCACCCGCTGCTCCTATCCGCTGTTGTAGCACAGGACAGGTACCAGCACCCGCTGCTCCTATCCGCTGTTGTAGCACAGGACAGGTACTAGAACCCCCTGCTGGACACCGGTTCTAGGCTGAACACAAAACACACGTCTTCTCCTCGGTGCATGTAATAGAGGCGACAATTACCCGAAATGTTTTTAGGGGTTTTGAGTGCATCAACCCTAATTAGGTTATTTTGCCAGAAATATCCCACTAAAGCCCGGAGCCCAACGATATGTTGCATGCTTCCTAATATATGCATATTTGCATATCAAGTTGTAGCACTATGGGACTTTTTCTTTTCAATATAGGTCACATGTGGCCTTTGATCGGGTTCTCGCATGATTTTCTTTTGTGGGTAGAGTGCTATTTTTTAAAGATCCATGCGCGATACTTTTGGGCCCGGTGTGATTATTCGGACTCTTAGTGCGATTTGCTTTTCTATGCCTTGATACGCTTCTTTTCCGTGGCTGTGCATTATTTTTGGTATCTGATGCGATTTTTTATGCCACGGAGCGACATTCCTGGTAAGAATTGATTTTGTTTTGGGAGGAGGGCAGCTGTTTTGGCAGCTGCAACTTTTGGGTCTCCAGTGTGATTGTGAAGAGTTGCGAAGCGACGTTTTTGGATCCCAGTGCGATGTTTTGGGCTCAAGGATCATTTGGTGGCATTCCTAGCGCGAGTTTTGGCGGCGTCAACACTTTTAGAGGGCCCAAGATATTTGGAGCTTTTGGTGCGATTGTCGTTTTTTTAAAGTTCGGATTGCTTTTACGTCGTCACGGCTTGCTCCCAGCACACTGCTTACTGCACCCAGCACGCTGCTCCCAGCACACTGCTCCCAGCATACTGTACAACACTGTACACTGCACCCAGCACACTGTACACTGCACTCGGCGCACTGTACATTAAACCCGGCACACTGTACACTGCACCCGGCACACTGTACACTGCACCCGGCACACTGTACACTGCACCCGGCACACTGTACACTGCACCCGGCACACTGTACATTGAACCCGGCACACTGTACACTGCACCCGGCACACTGTACATTAAACCCGGCACACTGTACATTAAACCCGGCACACTGTACATTACACCCGGCACACTGTACATTAAACCCGGCACACTGTACATTAAACCCGGCACACTGTACATTGCACCCGGCACACTGTACATTAAACCCGGCACACTGTACATTAAACCCGGCACACTGTACACTGCACCCGGCACACTGTACATTAAACCCGGCACACTGTACATTAAACCCGGCACACTGTACATTGCACCCGGCACACTGTACACTGCACCCGGCACACTGTACATTAAACCCGGCACACTGTACACTGCACCCGGCACACTGTACATTAAACCCGGCACACTGTACATTAAACCCGGCACACTGTACACTGCACCCGGCACACTGTACATTAAACCCGGCACACTGTACACTGCACCCGGCACACTGTACATTAAACCCGGCACACTGCTCTCGGCATGCTGTCCGGGGTGGATCCAGAAATTGTCATGACAGGCATTTGCCTGGAGGGGCGACGTTTTCGGAGGATCCCTATTGCGAGCCTGAAACCTGGAAGGGGACCCTTCGGCTGAAAATCCGTGGAGGTACGGAGGGATGGGGGAGTATGAATGGGGGAGGTGGTGCTCTAACACGTTAACCCCGTCTCGGAGGGATTGATATGCGCCCTCCTGTATGGGTTTCCACGGATAGTGAAAGAATGGCACGCGGCAACGTGTCGAAATTTGGGTACTTATTCCTACATCAATGTAGCATGTTGTACGAAAACTTTGAGGTCAGATCATCTAGGGCCCACGAGTTAGTCAAGGTCACGTGAGGTTACCTCCAGAAAGGTCCAAACAGTCGTCACACTTCAGTGGGTGAATATATTTTGATGAAATCATCAACGTTTGCTTACCTTTAGGGAGTAAATAAATGCACAAGAAGAATATTCATTTATTTTGCCTTTCAAGACATACTAGTTTTGCAAATTCGACCATTATGGCGCAAATCGAAGGTTCACGCTAACGTAAGCATTCTGAAAACAAATGAAAGTAAGTCAATTTCAAACAACGTTTTGCGGTTCGCGGACAAAAAATTACGATCATAGCCGACTTCGACTTGCCTTATTCTAAATAATGTTTGTTTTTCTAATCTCCCCAAAATGAACTCCCAAAAGCAAAAAAACATGAAGTGAGTTCTGAAAATATAGACCCCTTAGAGACGTCACTTGGGGGGGGGGGCGGTTGAATGTTGGAGGAGTCTTTTGGCCCTACTCGTCGAACGCTTTCCAGTGACACCTGTTTCGTTTTCGTGCGACACTTAGTTTGGAGATTATAGGGGGATGTATCAATCCCCCCGAGACGGGGTGTGATGATCTGACCGGAAAGTGTTAAAGAGGTGAATTTTCCTCCCAGATAAGGCCTGTTCCTCTCCGGAGGAAACCTTTAGCTGACAAAACCACTCAGTGGGGGATGCCGGTGCACTTGAGCCTTCCCAAAAGGACGCTTTTCCCGATCAAAGGGGCGCCACCTTCCATGGGCATGGGGACGGGCGGGAGTGGGGAGGGGTGGAGGTCACGTTCCCCAGTGCCCCCTGTATTGCTATGCACTGCATCCGGCATACTGCGTCCGGCACACAGCACCCGGCACACAGCACCCGGCATATACCACCCGGCACACAGCACCCGGCACATACCACCCGGCACATACCACCCGGCACACAGCACCCGGCACACAGCACCCGGCACACAGCACCCGGCACACAGCACCCGGCACACAGCACCCGGCACACAGCACCCGGAACACAGCACCCGGCACACAGCACCCGGCACACTGCACCCGGAACATACCACCCGGCACACTGTACACTGCTCTCGGCACACAGCACCCGGCTCATTGCACCCAGTACGCTGCACCCAACGCACTGCACACTGCACCCAGCACATTGGACCCGGCACATTGCACCCAGTACATTGCACCCGGCACACTATACACTGCACCCGGTACATTGCACCCGGCACACTATACACTGCACCCGGTACATTGCACCCGGCACACTATACACTGCACCCGGTACATTGCACCCGGCACACTATACACTGCACCCGGCACACTATACACTGCACCCGGTACATTGCACCCGCTACACTGCACACTGCTCCCGGTACACTGTGCACTGCACCCGGCACACTTCACCTACCATGCTGCACTGCACTGAGTCCGGCCAAATGTTAGTGCACCAGGAGTCAGGCCAAATGCTAGTGTCCCAGGAGTCCGGCCAAATGCTAGTGTACACGGAAGCAAGCCAAATGTTGGTGTACCCGGAGCCCGGCCAAATGTTAGTGTACCAGGAGACCGCGAAATGTAAATGTACCAGGAGGGTGGCCAAATGTCAGTGTACTAGGAGTCCGTCCAAATGCTAGTGTACCCGGAGCCCAGCCAAATGTAAATGTACCAGGGTCCGGCCAAATGCTAGTGTACCAGAAGACCGGCCAACTGTTAGTGTACCGGGAGGCCGGTCGTAAGCCAGTGTACCCGGAGCCCGGCCAAATGTTAGTGTACCAGGAGGCCGGTCGTAAGCCAATGTACCAGGAGACCGGCGAAATGTAAATGTACCAGGAGGGCGGCCAAATGTCAGTGTACTAGGAGTCCGTCCAAATGCTAGTGTACCCGGAGCCCAGCCAAATGTAAATGTACCAGGAGGCCGACCGTCGGTAGTGTGCCAGGAGGCCGACCATTCGACACTGTGTCAGGTGGTCGCCGTACGGCTCAGCTCAGCTCAGTTGAAGGAGCTGGCACATAACACCAGTCACCCAACGTAATTGGACACACCAAACACGGCACGGCACGGCACGACACGGCACGGCACGGCACGGCACGGCAGGGCACGGCATGGCACGGCACGACCGTGCTCGGTTACTGTAGCGCAGGTTCTGTACGCTGCCGGTGCGACAGCGACGAACGTACTGCTGGTGCCAGTTGAATTGAGACAAACGCACTGGAACACCGCCGCCATGTCAGGTCACCACAAAGTCAGCACACCACCAGGTCAGGTCAACACCGAGTCAACTCATTACCGGGTCAGGTCTTTCAGCCGCCGACGGCCAGCATAGTCTGCCAGCAGTCATTCGCACCTTGTGAGAGGGTCGCCGTGTGTCCTGGCTCACCGTATGTCCTGGGTCACCGTGTGTCAGCGGACTATCATGTGTTCTGGGTCACCGTCTGTCCTGGGTCACCGTGTGTCCGGGGTCACTGTGTGTCCTGGATTACCGTGTGTCCTAGGTCACCGTATGTCCTGAGTCACCCTGAGTCTTGGGTCATCGTGTGTCTTGGGTCACCGTGTCTTAGGTCACCGTGTGTCCTGGGTCATCGTGTGTCAGCGGACTGTCGTGTGTCTTGGGTCACCGCGTGTCCTAGGTCACCGTGTGTCCTGGGTCATCGTGTGTCAGCGGACTGTCGTGTGTCCTGGGTCACCGTGTGTCCTGGGTCATCGTGTGTCCTGGTGGGTCACTTCGTGTGTCCTGGGTCACCGTGTGTCCTGGGTCATCGTGTGTCAGCGGACTGTCGTGTGTCTTGGGTCACCGCGTGTCCTAGGTCACCGTGTGTCCTGGGTCATCGTGTGTCAGCGGACTGTCGTGTGTCCTGGGTCACCGTGTGTCCTGGGTCATCGTGTGTCCTGGGTCACCGTGTGTCCTGGGTCACCGTGTGTCCTGGGTCATCGTGTGTCAGCGGACTGTCGTGTGTCCTGGGTCACCGTGTGTCCTGGGTCACGTGTGTCCTGGGTCATCGTGTGTCAGCGGACTGTCGTGTGTCTTGGGTCACCGCGTGTCCTGGGTCACCGTGTGTCCTGGGTCACCGTGTGTCAGCGGACTGTCGTGTGTCCTGGGTCACCGTGTGTCCTGGGTCATCGTGTGTCCTGGGTCACCGTGTGTCAGCGGACTGTCGTGTGTCTTGGGTCACCGTGTGTCCTGGGTCACCGTGTGTCCTGGGTCATCGTGTGTCAGCGGACTGTCGTGTGTCTTGGGTCACCGCGTGTCCTAGGTCACCGTGTGTCCTGGGTCATCGTGTGTCAGCGGACTGTCGTGTGTCTTGGGTCACCGCGTGTCCTAGGTCACCGTGTGTCCTGGGTCATCGTGTGTCAGCGGACTGTCGTGTGTCTTGGGTCACCGCGTGTCCTAGGTCACCGTGTGTCCTGGGTCATCGTGTGTCAGCGGACTGTCGTGTGTCCTGGGTCACCGTCCGTGTGTCCTGGGTCATCGTGTGTCCTGGGTCACCGTGTGTCCTGGGTCATCGTGTGTCAGCGGACTGTCGTGTGTCCTGGGTCACCGTGTGTCCTGGGTCATCGTGTGTCCTGGGTCACCGTGTGTCCTGGGTCATCGTGTGTCCTGGGTCATCGTGTGTCCTGGGTCATCGTGTGTCCTGGGTCACCGTGTGTCCTGGGTCACCGTGTGTCCTGGGTCATCGTGTGTCAGCGGACTGTCGTGTGTCTTGGGTCACCGCGTGTCCTAGGTCACCGTGTGTCCTGGGTCATCGTGTGTCCTGGGTCATCGTGTGTCCTGGGTCACCGTGTGTCCTGGGTCATCGTGTGTCTTGGGTCACCGCGTGTCCTAGGTCACCGTGTGTCCTGGGTCATCGTGTGTCAGCGGACTGCCGTGTGTCCTGGGTCACCGTTGCCCTGGGTCACAGAGTGTCACTGGGCCATCTGAGCCACCGTGTGGAAGCGAACCACCTTGTGTCCTGGGTTACTGTGTATCTGTGGTGCGAACAGTTTTTTTTTGCCAGCATTAAGACTGCAACACGACCTAACTTTAACCTGGGATTTCAGGTGCATCACATAGAATGTCAGTAAACACAGAAATGTCCGAAGACGTATCTGAACATGCATCTCCTTAACATTCTCCAAAATGTGTACCGTGAATGCCCAGAGTACTAATGTATCCCTCATCGGGCTATGCTAACATGCCAGCAATACTTTACCGTCTGATAACACCAAGATACAGTACTACAACAATATATGATTTGCTTACATATTTAGACGTTGCTATATGAGTATAAATGCATATGTGCCGAATGGCTGAAAAGCGTGGAAGAGTTTTAAAACAATCCAACTTATCCCCAGCCAGCGTCCAGATCCCGATGGCAACAGCACTGGGCAAGCTGTTGGGTGCACGTCGCCCGTTCCACATCATTATCCTCCGCCCTGCTGGTTTCAGTCAGCACTCTGATAACTTCACACGCGTGATCACTAAAAACACCACAAATGGGGCTATGTGCATCTAAAATAAGAATTTTAAAAGCATGCACCATGGTGTATGTGCGCACTCTTGCCAGAAATGCGTGATAGCGAAAAAAAGGTATCATTCACAGGGTGGTTGCAGTGAAACAAGGCCGAGGATGTTAGCTCTGTCATCACATCCTCGGGTTTCAACATTTCAACATGCATCCAACACTTTAAAATCCATCGGCGTGACCGAATGTGTAGCCAGTCTAGGTTTTCCTACATCAGAAATTTGCAAAACAAAAGCAGAACAGCAGGTGGTTGCTTCTAGTTTGACACAAGTCGGAACACACTCACATCCGGCACGCGTCCTGCGGCCTGATGTCACATCTAGCACGCGTCCTGGCGGTTAATGTCACCTCTAGCACGCGTCCTGGCGTCTGATGTCACATCTAGCACGCGTCCTGGCGGTTAATGTCACCTCTAGCACGCGTCCTGGGGTTTGATTGTCACATATAACACGCATTTTGGCACATGATGGCGGTTAATGTCACCTCTAGCACGCGTCCTGGGGTTTGATTGTCACATATAACACGCATTTTGGCACATGATGGCAAATCTAGCACATGTCCTAACGTCTGATGTCACCTCTAGCACGCGTCCTGGCGTCTGATGTCACCTCTAACACGCGTCCTGGCGTCTGATGTCACCTCTAGCACGCCCATGGCGTCTGATGTCACATCTAGTACGCGTCCTGGCGTCTGATGTCACCTCTAGCACGCGTCCTGGCGCCTGATGTCACATCTAGCACCCGTTCTGGCGGTTAATGTCATCTCTATCACGCGTCCTGATTGTCACATATAACACGCATTCTGGCACCTGATGGCACATCTAGCACGTGTCCTAACGTCCGATTGTCACATCTGACACGCCTCCTAGGGGCTGATATCACAGCTGATACGCGTCCTAGCGTCTGATACGTGGAGATTGTGTTGGAAGACGCCAGCGCTGCCATCTGCCTAAATGGTCATGGCCACCAAATGGCCATCTGCCTAGACGGCAGCGCTGCCATCTGCCATCTGCTTAGATTGCTGGCATCTGTTTAGAAGCGAAACAGTCCCATTCTCAAGCAACCGAAACAGCTGATGCGGGGTGGGGGCGGTTAGTGTGTTCAACTTTGGGCACGTGGTGTCATTCCAAACACTTCCCGTGGCCCACCGGTCAAACACTGTGGGCGGTGTCACCAAACGTCATCACGGATAAAACACGCCGTGCACCATCCGATAAGCAAACAGCAGGGCGGCTGGCGCGCACCGGTACACGCTGTGCGCTCCGACCGACCATCGGCTTATTATCGAGCCAATGCCAGCGGACGTGCAGCGCTTCCCGGACAACTCGACACGGCACTACACGTGGTTCGTGTATTATTATACACGAGCTATTACTAGGCGAGTTCAACACACCGGGCAATACTTGGAAGGCACCTGAAAATTAGCACGCGGCGGCGCAGTGGCGCAGTTACGTGGCGACGTGGTGACGCAGTGACGTGGTGACGCAGTGACGTGGTGACGCAGTGACGTGGTGACGCAGTGACGTGGTGACGCAGTGACGTGGTGACGCAGTGACGTGGTGACGTACTGACGCAGTAACATGGTGACGCAGTAACTTGGCGACGTGGTGACGTAGTGACATGGCGGCGTGTTGACACAATGACGTGTTGACGCAGTGTCGTGGTGACGCAGTGACGTGGTGACGCAGTGACGTAGGTATGGCAGATCGGTGGTATGGTAGCTCGGTGGTGTGGTAGCTCGGTGGTATGGCAGCTCGGTGGTATGGTGGCGGGGTGGAGTGGCGGGGTGCAGTGGCGGGGTGCAGTACCACCATACCACCGTACTGACGCAGTAACATGGTGACGGGTGGAGTAACGTAGTGGCGACGTGGTGACGTGAGTGACAGTGGCGGCGTGTTGATGCAATGACGTGTTGACGCAGTGTCGGTGGTGACGCAGTGACGTGGTGACGCAGTGACGTAGGTGGATGGCAGATCGGTGGTATGGTAGCTCGGTGGTGTTGTGGGGGCTCGGGTGCTATGGCAGCTGGCGGGGTGGTAGTGGGTGGCGGGGTGGAGTGGCGCGGTGGAGTGGCGGGGTGGGTGGGGGGGTGGCGGGGTGGAGTGGCGGGGTGCAGTGGCGGGGTGCAGTGGCGGGGTGCAGTGGCGGGGTGCAGTGGCGGGGTGCAGTGGCGGGGTGCAGTGGCGGGGTGAAGTGGCGGGGTTGAGTGGCGGGGTAGACCGCCGACAAATTCCCTCGCAGCCGGGCGTCGATTACTTGTACTACGTTCCACGTCGATTACTTACGATGCCGTGAGGCTTACTGCGCAGGGTGATGATCGTGAACGCATATTTTTGCTTCGTGTGTTCGCTTTAGTGACACTGAATTACACCACTCCTGGCCACCATCCGTCCTCGGGGACACAGCGAGTTCAGTTTATGTGTTCAGTTTATGCTTCTCAGGAAAGTGAATGGTCTGGATGAATGAATAGTACAGTATGAATGAATGAATGAATGAATGAATGAATGAATGAATAGAATAGTAATTGATGGACATAATCCATTCAGCAACTGATTCAAATACTAATAAGTTGTACCCTTGCAGGCATCCATGAGTACAAAATACCATGCTTTGCTGGGCAGTCTGGTGTTTATAATAG
The DNA here is from genome assembly GCA_034440575.1 of Imbricaverruca yamaguchii. Taxonomy (NCBI): domain Eukaryota; kingdom Metazoa; phylum Arthropoda; class Thecostraca; family Neoverrucidae; genus Imbricaverruca; species Imbricaverruca yamaguchii. The sequence continues at coordinate 428,600 of JAOTOL010001563.1, forward strand.
TACGTGCACCTGTGGTATTACGCGTCCAGTGATATTACCAGCATAAACTGAACACAAAGTCGCCGTGTCCCACATCATTACACCGCCACGTCACCCCGTCTCTCCACTGCGCCCCCATGCCATTGCACCGGCACGTCACACCGCCACTCTACTGCCCCGCCACATCATTACACCGCCACGTCACACCGCCACTCCACTGCGCCCCCATGCCATTGCACCGCCACGTCACACCGCCACTCTACTGCCCCGCCATACCATTGCACCGCCACGTCACACCGCCTCTCCACTGCGCCCCCATGGCATTGCACCGCCACGTCACACCGCCACTCTACTGCCCCGCCATACCATTGCACCGCCACGTCACACCGCCACTCTACTGCCCCGCCATACCATTGCACCGCCACGTCACACCGCCACTCTACTGCCCCGCCATATCATTGCACCGCCACGTCACACCGCCACTCTACTGTCCCGCCATACCATTACACCGCCACGTCACACCGCCACTCTACTGCCCCGCCATACCATTACACCGCCACGTCACCTCACCTCTCCACTGCCCCGCCATACCATTGCACCGCCACGTCACCCCACCTCTCCACTGCCCCGCCATACCATTACACCGCCACGTCACCCCACCTCTCCACTGCCCCGCCATACCACTGCACCGCCACGTCACCCCACCTCTCCACTGCGCCCCCATGGCATTGCACCGCCACGTCACACCGCCACTCTACTGCCCCGCCATACCATTGCACCGCCACGTCACCCCACCTCTCCACTGCCCCGCCATACATTTGCACCGCCACGTCACCCCACCTCTCCACTGCCCCACCATACCATTACACCGCCACGTCACCCCGCCACTCTACTGCCCCGCCATACCATTGCACCGCCACGTCACCCCACCACTCTACTGCCCCGCCATATCATTGCACCGCCACGTCACCCCGGTACTCTACTGCCCCGCCATATCATTACACCGCCACGTCACACCGCCATTACACCGCCCCGCCATATCATTGCACCGCATTACCATATTAACATTCCTTTTCCACATCATATTTTTGGGATTCGTGGAAATTAAAAATTATGGGGCTCACTTTCTGCTATATGAACGTTCACCATACACCACTTTTCCACATGCATATTAACGCAGATGACTTGTTTTGACCGGTCACTTGATAACGCGAATCTCTACACACGGGTGTCAAGTGCACCACGACTCACGACACATGCCCACATAGCTTGTGATGCAAACAATTTGTTGAACAGAGGAGAGACGCGATCGAACATATTGAAGCCTTTTCCCTTGAGAGCGTCTTTGGCTGAAAATCCGTTTAGTGGGGAGGGAGGGGACAGGGTGTACTCGAGTCTTCATGAAGGGGTGCTTTTATGGCTGGAGGGGCCACCGTTTCATGGGGCACACACCCGCAGCGTCCCCTTCTATCCGTTTGGTAAGGAGATGTATGAATCCACGATGGATGTTATGGAATGCAACAACAGGCTTAGCTGATGCTATTGTATTAGCAGGTGACACACACAGGGAGCTGTCCATCAGGTATGCTAATTTTGTCAAAAGTGTGAAAAGTTATAGCTTCGACAAATTTATCCCATTATTTAAGCCATATGATTATGGAGTCCATTGGCACCAAAATGTAACAAATTTGCAGTTGCATAGGGATTGCGCACGAAGCCTAATATTTTCAGTTGATGTTTAAGTTATTTAGTATCCGGATGTTTAATCAAGATAACTATGTCAACCTGCACCTTTTCCTGAACAGTATCCATCAGTACAGTCCCTTCAAGTCGAAGTTAGACAACGCACAGCCCGAACATATGGCAGCATACCTACTGTATGTACCTGTTCGTGTCCTGTGGTGTGCACTCAATCCTGCAGCGGGGGACACAGCTATCGGGAAGCGCGAACAAGAGTGTGAGGGGCAACACCGTGTTCAAAGCACCGCATGCCATTGGTCTATTTACCTCTCTGATCAACCACACATGATCTGGACTCCATTATAGCTACAGCGCGCACACATCTGCCAGCCACCATGCAGCCACTGCAGACAGAACATGGTCTCACCTTCCTTGTCACCATTCAAGCACTCGTCCCCCGATCTGTCGATCTGAAACAAGGCCAGCTGACAGCTTCTGTGGTGCATGGGGTAGGCACATACAACAGGATTGGATGGTATTCGTGAGAAAACAGCTGCAATTTCTGTCAGCGAAGTCACATGTAGGCCAATCTTCGGTGACACCAAGCGTAATGATTGTTCCGAATGATATGAAACACTCTCAATAATCGAGATAATTGGAAGTGGGAAGGAAGAGTCGAGATAACGTGTAGTAGGCAGGAAAATTCGAGGTAACGGATAGTCGAATGGAAGAGTTCATATAACGGATAGTTGAGTACAAGAGTCGAGATAACGCAGAGTGAGACGGAAGAGTCGAGATAACGGAGAGTGGGGCGGAAGAGTCGAGATAGCGGGTAGTGGGACGTAAATAACAAACGTGACCCCCGGCACAACGAACGTGACGCAGCAACCCAGACACACATATTTAACACGAAAATCTATGGGAGGCTCAGCTGACTGCGCTGTCTGTCGGGACGCGTCCTTGCCTGGGTAGACGTCCGTCTGTCTCTGTACAGACGTCCGTCCGTGTCTGTGCAGACGTTCGTCCGTCTCTGTGCGGACGTCCGTCCGTGTCTGTACAGACGTCCGTCCGTGTCTGTGCGGACGTCCGTCCGTCTCTGTGCGGACGTCCATCCGTGTCTGTACAGACGTCCGTCCGTGTCTGTACAGACGTCCGTCCGTGTCTGTGCGGACGTCCGTCCGTCTCTGTGCGGACGTCCGTCCGTGTCTGTGCAGACGTCCATCCGTGTCTGTACAGACGTCCGTCCGTGTCTGTACAGACGTCCGTCCGTGTCTGTGCGGACGTCCGTCCGTCTCTGTGCGGACGTCCGTCCGTGTCTGTGCAGACGTCCATCCGTGTCTGTGCAGATGTCCCTCTATCTCCGTCCAGACGTTTGTGGCCTAAGTCAGGTTGTCGATCGAGACCACTCTCAGGCTGCGGATGTGACAGCTTTGTTTTCAACAAATGTAAAGAAAAAACAAGCGACAATATCGGTCGGTTATATACATCGGGTGTCAATTCTGCCGTCACTGTACGTCACCGTGTAGAGACGTACAGAGGCGTGCATAAACGTGCAGATCCGTGATGGGACGTGCAGACAGCTGCAGACAGCTGCAGACAGCTGCAGACAGCTGTAGACGGATGCAGACAGCTGCAGACAGCTACAAATAGACGCATACAGCTACATACAGCCGCAGACAGCTGCAGACAGCTACAGATAGCTACATACAGCTACATACAGCCACAGACAGCTGCAGACAGCTACAGATAGCCGCATACAGCTACATACAGCCGCAGACAGCTGTAGACAGATGCAGACGGATGCGTTCTGTTGCGTCGTGCTGTGCACAACGCGGGGCTGGGAATGATCTTCGCTTGAGCATGATAACCATTGCACTACATGACTGATGTAGCTAAGGTTCATACCTGGCCAAGGTCTGGGCGTGGCATGTCGCGCGTTTCTTCGATAACTTGTGGCTTCGGCGATGTCCTGATCGCCGCTGCTTTTACTGGCGGTGTTCTGGAGATATCCGGGAAGTCGGCTACTGTGCCGTTCTCACCATTTTGTGTGGCACAACTCTGCAGACGTTCAAATTATCACATTTACATTGGAATTGTGCATTTCTGTATTGAAAATGAGCAATGGTTTGATTTGTGATCTGTGTGCAAATCAGCAATAGGAACAATTATGTCCGTGGCGTTAGGTTGTAGTTGAAAATACCTGAAACTTGGCTAAAATACTGCGCTTTCCATACCAGAACAAGCGGTGGTTCAGAGAACATTAGTGAAGTAGAAACAACTACACGCATATAATTTGCACATGACACAAATCCCTCATCAACACTTGGAAGTTTGAAGAGAAGGAAGGGACGGGGCAGGACGGGTTCACACACCTCACCGAGGGCTAGGTGTAACCATTCTTCTTCGTTGGGTCTAATGCCGTTCACTGGTTGCATTATCAGGGATCGGACTTCTGACATCACACCACCTCCTCAGACTACGGTGAACATTTTTGTCTTATCAAGGACATAATTAACCTGCGCCGTCCCTCCGGTCAGATCCTCACACTCCGTCTCCGGGGGGGGGGATAGTAACCCCCCTCTAAAATCCAAACTAAGCGCCGCACGAAAACGAAAGGGGTGTCATCGGAAAGCGCTCGACGAGTAGAGCCCGGATCCACCCCCAAAAACAACTTCCCCAAAAGTGACGTCACTAGGGCGGCTAGATTTTCACGACTTTTCACGACTTACATTATGTTTTTGGCTCTGGGGAGTACATTTTGGGGATATTTTAATTTTTTATTTAGAATCAGAAAAGGATAGCGAAGTCGACCAGGGCCATAATTGAATTTCCCCCTCCCCCAATTTGTTTCTCTCAAAATTTCAAAATTTTGAGTTTTCATGTTTTCTTTAACTTTCATTTTCTAATGTGTAGAGCAGATCGAGAAACGTTTTTGGAAGTCAACTTGTCCCTATAAAATATGCTTACTTTAGTCAGAATTTTCGATTTGAACTCTAATAGGGAAATATGCATAATTAATAAGTAGTCAAAAACTGGAAAAAATGAGAGAAAAAATACAATCCTCTCGTACGCTTTGTTGCATCCATAAAGATAGGCAAACGCTGAAAGGTCCATTAAAATATCTGTATCCGTGACGACTGGTTGAACTTTTTTGGAGGTCATCTCACCTGACCTTGACTAACTCGCTGACCCTTAATGACCTGACTTAAAAATTTGAAACAACATGCCAAATTGATGTGGGAAAAGGTATGCCAAATTCTGGCGCGTTGCCCCGCGCCATTCATTCACTATCTGCGAAAAACATGAGGGGGTCGGTTGAAGTCCCCCGAGACTATGGGCAAACCAATCGCTGTTCTACAATATCTCCTCCCCATCTATATGAGCACCAAATTATGTATTAGCCCTCGCAGTGAAAATGGAGAGGGACAGGGGCATCTTGATGCCCCAATGTTTTTTTTTCTGAGATGGCTCATGAACAGCTTATGATATCGTCTTGATGTGGAACATGCATTCCGAAAATTGATGGCGCACATTGTGACAAAACATTGGGCTTCATTCCCTTAGATATCGGAGCTGGGGCGGGTCAAATCCAGGTCACAACCTCGTCTCCATACGATTTTTGGATGCACATTGAAGCATGTTTCATAAACAACCCACACAAGATCCAACCAAGATGAAAATATGGGTGCATATGCAAATGATAAACAAAACAATGTAGTTCAGAATGTGGCCTCGGGTCAGTTCGCTGTGACCTGAAGAATTAAACCAGAAAGAAATTGTGCAATACATTTGTAGCTAATAAATATGCTTGCAAATTCCGAAAATTGATAGCAAATTACTCCCTCTACACGTGGGTATTAAAAATTACGTCAATATTTGTCCATGTCACTGAGAAATGGCATGACATATTCCTAGAGTACATGTATTCCCGACGCTTTGGATGATGATATGCCGACGACAACGAAGTCAAAAGAACTAAACTAGAGCAAATTTAAACTTGGATGACATTGGAGTCCCCCAAACTTGACATAAAAATACAAAATGTGATGGATTTGAAGAAAAAAAATTACCTAAAAACTAGATTTTGTGGATAAATTATAACCGGGATGGAAAAGATTGGGCTTTGTCCTGATCCTTTTGCACCCAACCCAGTTTCCTCTCGGTAAAAAGCTCGTGCTGCCGTCAGTGCACCGCATCACAGTAATGCAGTGATGTGATGCTTTTATCTCCTGCATCAGCAAGGGACCGATCAAAGGACCGAGTCATCGTCAACATAGGACAACCAACGACCAACTGGAAATTGTATGATAATTTATGCATCTGTCAAAGGAGGCATCGAAATAGCTCGGATGTCGTACGACGTGTATAAAAATAGTAGCTAAAATGCAAAGCAATAGCAAATGTTATTTTCTGCATGTAATTACGTAGCAAGAAACGTAGATGGTCGTTATATGTTGTATTTCATATGATTATAGGACAAATGTACGTATGGCTGATGTAAGTAAGCAAATGTACGCATGCGGGAAAGTACGGATGGTATATGTGCTTAAGAGCAGATGTGCGAAGGTGCTAAAACTGCCTATGGCAATTGTACGTATGGCAGATGTACGTAAGAGCAAAAGTGCATAAACAAATGTACGTAAGCGGAAAAGTACTTAAGCACAAGTATCCACATTTGACAATTTTCCTAAGTGCAAATGTACATATGCGCAAATGTACGCAATCGCAATTGCACGTATGCACAAATGTATGTGAGTGCAAATGTACCAATATGTAAATGTACGTAATTGCAAATGTACGAAATCGCAGAAGTATGTCAGAGCGAATATGAGCATGCGCAAATGTATTAAGTGCAAAAGTACGAAAGCGCAAATGTTCGTAAGCTCAAAAGTACGTGAGCGCAAAGGCACGTATGCGGAAATGCATAACTGTGGATATTTTTTGCAATATCTGTCACCCACCCTCGTAGCCATGTAGATTAATTGAACTCTGTCTGGTGGATGAAAATATAAAATTAATATTAACCTCCTTTCTTTTTTGTGCAATTAGTAGGAATATTGGAACCATTGCAGAGGTTGGCTGTTTTCTTTCGTCGTGTGGCCTAATTATCATTAATAAAGTGAGAGTATTTCCTTACTAATTATAGTGTGCTGTTGTCTGGGACAGTAGGTACAGGACTCATGTCGACAACTTTGCTAAACTAGAAAAACGAGTAGTTGAAACTATGGATAAAAAGTCATACCTAACTCCATCTTGAACATTGTTTTCAAGGATATTATGCCAAAATTCGAGGATATTGTTGCTGAACAAAATGTAGCCATCTCACTTTGCAATCCCACTTAGCTGTCTCACCCAAAAGGTAGCATTTTCCGTACTAGTTATTTTTCCTGTAACATCCAGTGCCATCGAAACATACCACACTTCACGCTCCATTTCAGTCGCGAATCATAAGACCTAAAAGAATATTCACGTAGGGAAGAAACATGGTTAAGGATAGGCACTTCCTCCGACCTATTATTTTATAAGAAAAAAGTATCTTACTCGATTTCATTTTTTGCATTTATTAAATAACATGATATTATTGATTATTAAGCAAGCATACACTTGTTACCCGGGGCTAAAACCAACTTTAATATTTATATTTCCTCTTTGCATGCAAGATAAGGCATCTTCACCTTTTCTCTTAGTCCTGGATGCATTTCTTTTGCTCAGTATCATGAACTGAAAAGGCAAGCATGTTGGAAAAAGTTGAATCTACATGCAAATCCAACTTTTCTAGTTTGGTCCAAATGATAACCAACACGCATAGCAATCCATGCATGTGACTTTACTCCTCGTGTATCAATTAGTATGGTAGTCAGTGCAGCGGGCCGTCCGACTCTACCTGTGGCCAGGCTGGTGGGCCGCCTGCCGCGGAGCGTCTCTGCCGCTCTGGCAACACCAGCTCCTCCTCACTCAGCAGCAGAAACTGCAGCAGCTGGCCCGTCTCGTTGGCGAAGTCAAACTCATCGTAATCCTGTGCCGGAGACACAGCAACAACCTTACTTGGACATCAGCTGATATCCGGATGCATAACTCACACGCCCAACCCGCACAACTCGCCTCGTCCAACAAGATTGGACTGGGGGAGGGAGTTGCGCGCTACGATTGATTCCAATAGGGCTAAATCCCAGTCTTTCGAGCACCCTCCCATTAATAACATTTAAGCAGTGGACAGTGCGACTTGACTGGGAATAGGGTGGTGCGGCAGTGACGTAATAATTGTCCCAAAGTTGCGAGGGTAAGTGGCATGTGGAATTTCATCATTTTCATGTAGCGCGCGCTTATGGTCAGTTAAAAGCTCGTGAAACGTGCAAGAGGCAGAGGGTCGCCGAAATTCAAAGTTTCATGCTCCATTGTGACACGAATGAAACGAGTTCATGGTGGTGAAAATCGGGTTAAAAAAGCAAGCGTATGGTTGTCTTTTATTGATATAAAAATAGAAATGGAGCAAAACAGCATTCTGTTAGGGACTCTGCTTGCCATCTTCCTAAGGTGGCCGAAAAGAAGGATGGACCGCTTTGGGACCTGAAGTAGTAATTTATGAGATAATTTATAATTTATAATTTATAAGAAGTAGTAATAAGTATTCAGTAAGCACGCACCTCGATAAAATCTCGATATGTCTGGACTAAATCTACACTTATGTGTCCAATGGTGCAAAAGCTGCCCCGTTTTCCCATTCAATTAATTAAACCTCCAATATGAGTTGAACTTAGAGCGCATTTTACCTCTATGAAGCCAACAAAAGAAGTCAAGCTATGTTTTGCTGCTTATAACATTGAAAAGCTCTAAAATTTTTGTTGTTGAAAACCTTCGAAGAAGTATAATTTTTCAAAGGTATTTAGGTTACGTTAGCCTAGATTGGCTTAGTTTGTGTGGAATCTTCATATATTTTAAAGAAGGAATTGAATAGTTTATGGTAGGATGTAGTAAGTTACGTTATGGTAAGCGATGTTAGGTTACATTTTTCTTTGCTTTTGAAAGGTAAATTATTTTTACTTATGTATTACTTAACTCAACAGCCACTTTCATGGTATGCTTTTGCCCACTAACTGAAAAGTATGCACCTTCAGTAGGACGTAATGATCAGAACTTACTCAGGTTCAGAAACATATTTCTCAATATTAACAATACTAAAATATCTACAATAAATTAGCAATGTTTCTCTCCCAATGCCATATTTTTGGCAACAATCCCATATCGGGCCTGAACTACAAGAGTATCAAATCTGCACCTATCGGCATTATTGTGCTCTAAGGTATTCACGGGACAAGCTTTACACTCAGTTTTCATCCATGAAGGAAACAAAAGCATTGTTACAAAAAGATCCTTAACATAAACAAAAACATAACATATAAATAAATAAATACATAACAAATAAATAAACACATAAATAAACAAAAACATCCTTATCTTTTAACCAGCTGCCTGGTTGGTGATAGCGATGCAAATTCAGGTGGTCAAGTGTTCATGGAACTAACCATCAAAATGCTGAAAATTGACATTAATCCTCATACCACAAGAATGTTCAGGGTGAAAACCGAAAAGCCAATTTCCACAAGTCAGAATAGATCATCAGTGTTAAGATGAACTAACTGAATGAGAAATACCAGGTCATTTTCCATGGATTCGTTCACATCAATCATGTGGCTCTTAACGGTGCTTACGGGCTTCCCACCTGGCACAAAGGCCTTTCTTCCTTCCCGTAGTTGTTGCTCCACGGCGAGATAGCTCTTGCTTCAACATGGTCGCTGTCCATGAATAATATTCTTACTCACCATTATCCATTGTCTAACCCTAACAGGTATTACGACAATTAGTCTTCTCGAAGTACCCCTAGTCAACAACGCAGGAACTCATTTGCTGACCGACTCCGCGGCAATAGACGAGAGGTGCGCCACTCAGGTCTCCCTGCGTCACAATGCTGCCGTCTACCGGCCAATAATCAAAGCTTCTGAGTCGTTTCTCCCGTTGCACCGCATTACTTTCAGGAATAAGTTTATCTCTGAGCGAAACTGGCCTTCAATGCGAACCATCTAAGTGCACTCGGATACATCGAATTCCAAAATAATTGTCGTATCTTTTTGTGTACGAGCCCCCTCCCCGAACAAATAGAAACGTTTGAGTCCATCTCTTTTGTTCATAAAAACAGGCACGACGTCTCAGATCCATAGCTGAGATCCCTAGCGCAGATCCATCGCAAGAAATCGATTCACCCGGAGTTGCCGGTTCGAGGGCGCCAAGAGCAGGGCGATGGCGCCACTCTCGGCTTAGTGGCCATATCACCTGATCGTATTTTTTGGACCTCGATCCCACCCCGCACGGTTAACCCAGACCCACATTCCTGTCTAAGGATAGATTCCGCCACCTGCTGAGATACCAAAGCCTATGCCAGCCTATCACGTCGCAGTGCGCCGTAGAAAATGCGCAACATCAAAAAAGCGACGACCTTGCACGTCGTGGACAGACAGGACCCACAAGTGGTCACTATATGGTCCATGGTTAGTCTCCACACTACGGGCATGTATTTTTAATCTTGAAAACTAGCGGTGCAATGAATTAGAGACGAAGAGAAGTTGTGGGATTTTGCCCTCTCTTAAGGCTACGTTATCGGCCTAACACTTCGTTTGTTTAAAGAAGTCAACGGTTTGCCTGCACTTCTTGCGCGGAAATCCGGCGGTGCTCTTTGTGATATTTCAAGAAGAGAAATCTGAGTTATAAAAGGCTGGGAGACATGCGCACCCATGCATTGCCGGAGACACAGGTTTCTGTTTGCACTTAATACATGCTGATGAACTCCCAGATGTTTTACGTGAAATTGATTGGCAGACACCACAGCACGCCTGCCTCCACCTGCTCCTGCGCTTCCTCCTCCCCACAAAGGTCGAAGCCGGGACGTACCCCACAGTAGTGCTGCTCGTTGAAGATCTGCGGCGGCAGTGGCTGCGGGTCGGTGTGCTGTCTGCGCGCGCTACTCTGCATGAAGGTGCGTGCCTGCTCTTGGTCAGGAGACCCCACGTCTATATCCTCGTGCTGAACACCATATGAGTCGAGCACCTGGCCGATCCTTTTCTGGTGGTGCTTCACCTGCGGCACACGGTGTCAGTCGAGTGGTGTCTGCAGTGGTGTCTGCAGTGGTGTCTGCAGTGGTGTCTGCTGTGGTGTCTGCTGTGGTGTCTGCTGTGTCATCTGCAGTGGTGTCTGCTGTGGTGTCTGCAGTGGTGTCTGCTGTGGTGTCTGCTGTCATCTGCAGTGGTGTCTGCTGTGGTGTCTGCTGTGGTGTCTGCTGTGGCATCTGCAGTGGTGTCTGCTGTGGTGTCTGCTGTCATCTGCAGTGGTGTCTGCTGTGGCATCTGCAGTGACGTCTACAGTGACGTTTACAGTGACGTCTACAGTGACGTCTACAGTGGCATCTGCAATAGCATCTGCAGTGACGTCTACAGTGACGTCTGCAGTGACATCTGCAGTAGCATCTGCAGTGACGTCTACAGTGGCATCTGCAATAGCATCTACAGTAGCGTCTGCAGTGGCAGCTGCAGTGGGCAGCTGCAGTGGCAGCTGCAGTGGGCGTCTGCGGTGGCATCTGCAGGTGCTACTTGGTACCACCGGACCAATCTTTTGTCGCTTGACGTTAGCATAAAACCTATATTGCGCCTCTTTGGCGATTGCTGCGAACAAAGAATAACTTCAGAGTTGATCAACTCTTCTGATATCAAAAGGAAAATATTGTAACAGCAAACATTTCGATTTCCTGCAAAAAAAAGCTTAGTAACGTAAATCAAAACCAGAAAACTGGGCATTTGAATGGGCAAGACATCAGTATTAAAAGACACGGCAATAACGAATATACTGGGAAGGAATGTAATGATACACAATTACAATACATGTGGTAATCGAAATGGTAATTATTTCCGGATAAATCGCTCTTGGAGAAATGATTCTACATGTTGGGGTGAGGGGCGGGGGGGGGGAGAATGCACCATCCTTTCCTGCTCCTGGTGGCCAATCTATATCCGCTATATCTACCACTAACATGACCTTGCGCTTGAGCTCAACTATTTCCGGTGTGTTTTTTTTTTTTTTTGGGGGGGGGGGATCTCAACCGCGTCCCGACGCCCTGCTGACCAGTAGGTAGGCCTCACCTCAAAATTTCCGGACAGAGCAGATATATACACTTTAATCACCATGTCGTCTTGCCGTTTGAGAACATCAGCCACCGCACAGTATGAGGACGGCGAAAGAGCACGTGCACAAGTTGGCCACTGTGGACACCTTCTGTTCCGCTCGACAATAAGTGACCACCTTGGCCTTTTTGGCAGTCGAACCGGCTCGGACCTTGGACAGCTCGCAATGTCGGCGACTCAGCGCTGCCAGATGATCTGGCAGCCAACACTGGCATCTGGCCGGAAATGCTTCATTGGCACGCGCACCAAATATGTCTACGGCAGACTCAGCTCCGTTGAGTGCTGGTTTGATGGCCATTGATGATATTGGCGGTGTTGGGAATGCACTGCTGTGCAGTGGTGTCCATCTGCATCGGCGTGGGTCCTAACAAACGCATTGTGGGTGCCAAAACGTGCCCAAACGCGTGTGTGAACCAGTGTGTTCCCAAAGACACATGGCTCAGCAATAAATAACTGAGTGCCCACGCACCTCCACAGAAATAGGAAACGGCATCCCTGTCGATGTGTTTCACACCACAGTTGTGACGCTACAATGAGTTCAGCATATTTGGGAATCACTGCAGGCGTTCGCGCTGCACCAGCGAAACAGGAAGCAGCGTGGCTGTTCTACACTAGATCATGTACGTCAGCAACACCTCTTGATCCTATGAAAAAGTAATAGCCGCAAGATGCAGTCCATCAGGAAACCGTACAGATAGATAAGAGATACAAAACAGATGCAAACAAATGACATGTGTTCCGGCCCATGCACCTACATTTGAACCTGCACAAGGCACCATTAGGGGCGCCGGGCAAGCGAAGGTAAGAGACGAGCGATGGAAATATATTTCAGGCGCGGAATCTGGAACCATTTCAGGCAGCGAACATGTGGGCTGACGATAACTGCGCTGTCTTGCTAGTAGTTATAGCTGTGCACCTCATCCCGTTCAATTTTCGCTGAAGTGGAAGAACATTACAAATAATGAACGCCTATTTAGACAATTCGGCAGAATGCATTCAAATGTGGGATGTATGCTCGATATTTGGCAAAGGATCCGAAAGCTGAACTAGTGCCTTCAGAGTCGACATGCGCGCATCTGACGACCAGTTCTCATCTGGACTTGGCTACAATCTTACCACAATGTGGTTCATATGCCGAACATTGTGTGCGTATCTCGCGGGCAAATGCAAAATGCCGAGTTATTGAACTTGCACACATACCGTGCCGTGCCACAGTTTATGCGCCCCACAGCTTCGGCGATCTGTCTATGACGCAACGAAATGGTCAGCGCGGCACCCGCCATCAGGCTGACACCAGGCACGCAGTCCTCGGGTGCGGCGGTCGCGATTGATGAGGACCTGACGACGTGACCGACACCTGACTATTTGGCCCTCAGGCGGTGCCAACCGAACTAGCTCGGCTAAGTTCCGCAATAATATATTTTCTGTAAGCAAGAAATGCGCATGCTCAAAAGATAATGATGTAGAAACTGACGACAATGAAAAGTAAATGGCCAGATCCAATAAGATGATCAGGTCCAATTATGCGAAAAGACAACCCACCTCACCAGGCAACAGAAAACGACTGCGAGACCAGACCACTACAACGACCGCGACAGAGGACTCTGGACACCTAAGTGGTGTCGAAAAATAAACAAAATCAGACCCACTCCACTGGGACCTTGTGAAACAGACGACTATCAAGACGGACAGAGACGATCGGACCGACCCGGCCATGCATACACACATACACACACACACGTACACACACATACACACACACGCACATACACATACACACACAAACGCACATACACACACACACACACGCACACACACACACACACAGTCACGTATATACATGCAGGTGCCACGACCACAATATATATATATATATATATATATATATATATATATATATATATATATATATATATATATATATATATGTGTGTGTGTGTGTGTGCGTGTGTGTGTATTTCAGGGATAAGGAGCCGGGAAAATTTTGGACGGCTGCGGCTCCGACTCCGGCTCCGGGGAAATATGCCGGCTCCGGCTCCGACTCCGGTTCCGAGTAAAATGTCCCGGCGGCTCTGGCTCCAGCTCCGGCTCCGGGCAAAATGTACCGGTTCCGGCGGCTCCGGCTCGGGCTCCGACTCCGTGCATCCCAAACGTGATCGATCCATTAAGTAAGAGCTAGGGGATGCAAAAAAGTTAGCTATTACCACTCAGAGTCGCAAACTTCAGACAATTATAAGCAACTTTCCCACATAAACCCTGTATCTATCTGTAAATAAACACCCGCACCCGCCCAAATCACTTTTCGGTGTTATGCCCTCGTAAACTGACGCCCGCTTCGTGCCGTATTGGGGCAATCAGAAGAGGGGAGACTCGTATCAACACCTCTCCCCATCCCGTGAACGGTCCAAGGAACACCATTGTTGTAAATTGTAATGTTTGACCTCATCTCTAATAAGGTACAACAGCCCATTGATGATGGAAACAATGAAATTAACTTAACTAAACATGGAACTATTGCGTGGACTACTGAGGTTAGAATATGGTTATTGGTTATTCTACCATTATTTGATGATATTTTTACATGTTACTCGTATTTAAACATTTTGGCATTTAAAAATGCGTTTTCATATCATAGCATATCATACTAGGTATAATGTGTTCCTTTTATGTTTGCTAATTTTTGTTTAATTTACACTTCTTTCGGAGTCGGAGCCGCCCTGCTTTTGACGGCTTCGGCTCCGGCCCCGCATCCCTGATATATCTATATCTATATCTATATATATATATATATATATATATATAAGGCAAAAATCGCTCGACATGTGGGAAACTAAAGCACTTCGCACTGGCGTGGTTCATACTAGACATGCATTCAATGCACAACAGTCAGGTAAGACCAGACAAAAAATCACTTAGCTGCCGACAACGACCAGTAAAAGAAAATATGCAGAAAATAAACGGGCAGATCTCTAATGAAGTCATGGACTTCATTGGCGTGCGTAAAAATAATAGTGCTCATCTTCGTGTACACAATTGTTTCATTAGTCGATGCGCCTTAAAGCCCTAATAACTAACTAACAATTGTTTCATCCTGTTTTCCACAACATTCGGACATAATCTAATAGGGAGAGTGTTTATGACGACCGCTTATCATAACATTCACAGGTCATAACCACCACAGTCCATAACCTCCACAAATTCAACATACTCAAAGGGATCATAACCACAACAGGTTATAGCATCCACAGCTCTCAACCTATACAACACCGAAGCGGTCATAACCTCCACAGGTCACAACCTCCACAACCCCGAAGCGGTTAGAATCTCCACAGCTCACAACCTTAACAGATTCAAGAACTCCATAATTTTCTAGAACCATCACCTGAGCTAGCTATCAGCTAGGTAACAACACGGTCTAGGTATTATCGCAACTAATATGACATGAATGGCCTGAGATTGAACGTTGAAGCAAGTAACAGCTCATCCTAACCCATCCTAACCTAACCTAACACAACCTGATTTAACATGATACCTAGACCATGCTGCTACCTAGCGATAGCTGGCCGAAGTGACGCTTCTTGGAAAGCATGAAGTTCTTGAATCTGTGGAGGTTGTGAGGTTATAACCGCTTCGGATTTGTGGACGTTGTGAGCTGTTGAGGTTATGACTGAATCGAAGTTATGGAGGTTGTGACATGCGGAGGCTATGACCGTTTCGGTGTTGTGGAGATTGTGAACTGTGGAGGTCATCACCTGTGGAAGTTACGACCGCTTCGGATATGTCGAATTTGGTGAGGTTATGACCTGTGGAGGTTATAATGTACCTCCGTTTGTGATGAGAGTGCAGCTCGCGTTGTCGCGCCTGCTCAACACCGTCATGCTGTTTCAAAATGGGGCGTGAATATCAGTGTGAAAAATATGTGGAAGACTTGGGAACAGGGGAAGTACTAGGAACATGCCTGACCATATATGGCCAACACATAGCATCCTGCAAATAATTTGTTATTTCATTTTGCTTAACCCGTCCCGTCTCGGGGGGTCTTCAACTGCCTTCCTTCAGGTTTCGCGTATAGTGGACGAACAGCGCGCGGCAGCGCGTCCAAATTTGGCATACCCTTTCCCATGTCAATTTGGCATGCTTTTTCAAAACTTTGAAGTCAGGTTATCTAGGGTCAACGAGTTAGTCAAGGTCAAATGAGGTCCCCTCCAAAAATGTTCAACCAGTCGTAACGCTTTAACGGATATAGATATTTCATTGAAACTTTCGGCGTTTTTGCTTATCTTTAGGGATGCAACAAAACGTACGAGTGGAATTTTCTCTTTTTTCCGTTTTTGACTACCTATAAATGTTGCATATTTGCCAATTGCAGTTCAAATGGAAGATTCTGGCTAAAGTAAGCATTTTTTATTAGAGCAAGTTGACTTCCAACAACGTTTCTCGGTCTGCTCTACCCATTAAAAAATTAAAATTAAAGACAACTTGAAAACTCAAAATTTTGAGAGAAAAAATTGTATTTTGGGGGGCCAAAAAACTGTATGGCCCTGGTCGATTTCGCTGTCCTTTTCAAATTTCAAATAATTTTTCCTTCTTCATATATCCCCAAAATGAACTTCCCGGAGCCAAAAACATAATGTAAGTCGTGAAAAGTCGTGAAAATCTAAACCCCTGGTGACGTAACTTTTGGGGAGATATTGTTTTGGGGAGATCCGGACACCCTCTTTCGCTTTCGCTCCCAAGAGACCTCCACAGTCTAGGCAGTCTTCCGGGCCAACAAGGATATGCTAGCTCTGGAACTAGTATTTCTCGCAACCATTGCAGGCACCTAAGGGCTCTCTTTGAATACCAGGGACCCTGATTGTCTCATGGGGACCCATTCTATGCCTTTTGGGCATTTCAGTCTAGTCATCTCTTCCGCTCAGCGACCATTTTCAATCGTCAGGGGTCCTCCCCAGCCATTAGACCCTTCTGAGTTCTTGACAGTCTTTCTAGATCTGATACTGACCCTCAATATTCCTCACAACCATCGTTTGTCTTAGGGACTTTCGTTGGCTTTCAGGCAGTTCTGCTAGGTCTCAATGATCTTTTCGTGCTGCTAGGGGCCCTCCTAGTTATCGACTGCTCTTGTGGATTCAAGAACATTGTAGCTCCGAGGTAGGCCCTCCGTATGCTTCACATTAAGCATCAGCCAATAGGGATTTTTTAAAGACATCTCAGGGGAAATTTTATCCATTAAGGGTCTCTCTCAACCTCAGAAGATTCCCAGTCCAGTACTTCCTAACTTTCACGAGATCCTCATCATCCTCAGAGCCTTCTCCTGCTTTTATGGACCCATCACAGTCCCCAATAGTCCTGTCTAGCTCTCATTTCGGGAAAAATCTCAGACCTGAGATTGGCAAGTATTATAGCCATTTTCAGCTTTTAGGTATTCTGTTCATCCATCATCTTTAAAACTCAAAAAGCATCCCAGTCCTCCCTGGTCATAGGCATCCTGTTTATTCCTCAGTTGTTAAGGCTCATTCCATCTGCGAGTCTTCATTCTAGCTAACATGGGCATTCCAGCTCTATGTCCGGCCTTTTTTTGTCTCCACGGCCCTTATAGTGGACGTCTTCACGTCTCAAGGTCCCTTTCCACACAAGCTGTTGAATGTAGTACATTTCCATCAGTTATATCTCTACCATTCGGAGCGGCTGCGTGGATGACCCCATGAGACTCGCCAGGAAGTCTGACGTCCCCTCACCCCGTGGGAACCCTACTGCATTTTAACAGCCCGGGCCCCTCCATGAGCTCAGAGGCCCTTTATTAAAGGGCCTGTATGTAGCACCGGGAACTCTCCTCTTCGGCCTGGATAGTCTCCGTAGCTCGGGGGCCTCCTTATCATCTTGAGACATGCTATCGGCTCCGAGTCCCTCTCCATTAGCCGAGTTAGAGCCGATGGCTTTGCACGTCTGGCCCGGGTCCCCATCCGTCGGCTCAGGGACCCTCTTTTACGGCTCAGGACATTCCCCATCCGGCTGGAGTCCCCGCTTCAAATACTTGGGCCCACTCTATCACCTAAGGTACCCCCGTGTGGTTTCGACCCCCATCCGCCCAGGAGCCCTTCATACCGGCTGTAGGCCCTCTCCGACTAGGTAGCTAAGTGTCATCTCCCTCGGTGCAGGGGCCCTCCTTAGCGACCAATGACCTCCTCTGTCTAGCCGGAGGCTATCTTTCAACAGCTTGGCTGCCCTCTATCAGATCAGGGATCCTTCTTGGCTTGGACCCCATCCGTCGGCTCAAGGGCCCATTCTGGCGTATCGAGGTCATCTGCGGCAACTAAGCCCCCTCCGTCGTCTCAGGGACCTTTGACGACCCAGGTTCTTTTCCGGCAAGCCGAATGGTCCCTTTTCAAACGCTTGGGCCTTGCCCGTCGGGTCAGGGACCCTTGCTTAGGCTTGGGCTCCGCTTCCATTCCAGGCGCCATTTATGCAGGCTCGGACCCTCTCCGTCAGCTGGGGCCCTTCCCGGGGGCGGATCCAGGGGGGGGGGTACCAACGTGGCCATGGACCCCCTTTGGTCGCGAAAGGGGGCCAACATACCTTTTGGCCCCACCTTTTCCATTTGTCTGATTTGAAAAATATGCCAATATCTAGGAATATTGGACCTCAGACTATCTCAGGTGGGAAATGGGAAACAATTTGCACTTATTGCTAAAAAGCTTGTGGAAGTAGTTGCATTTATTCGCTCGAACAACAATAGAGGGAGCAAGGGGTGCTGTGATTCAAGGCTACTAAAAGAAAGAAGTTAGGATGGATGAAATTTTAAAATCTTGTGTGATTTGCCAAGAGCATCCATATATCATAATTTGCATCTCACGAGCAACCCTTTTGCTCTGGCTTACATATTCAAGCCCACCTTCTCACCATGTATGCAATTAAATATAACATAAGTTCTCGATTCCTTTCTGAATGAAAGTATGCATTTTATTTTCGTAAACTTGGCTGCATGTAGCATATTTCCTTTATAGCATATTGACATTGCATGTCTATTTTCCAGCCGAGGTCCTCAGCCATCTCTGATTCCGGTATCCCCGGACGATCCGTCTCCAGACATGCTGCAAGGCCCTGCAGGTACCGTGAAATATTATCCAAACGCATTATTAATTGTAGATTAAAAATGATAAAAATTAGTTTAAGCAACACGATTAGTGTACCGTTTGTGTTATTAAGTGTTGATCCCTCTGATAAAGGTCATTTCTGACATGTTTACATTTTCCGTACCGCTGATGTGACGATGCTTAGGTCTCTGACCCGATTTTCATTGACCCAGCAGACCAGTTGCCGCTCGACAGGCAGAGGTTAGAGTATGTCCTCAATGAATGCTGGAAAAAAAAGTTACATTCGGGGTCCCTGAACATTTTTTTTGCATGTTTGTTTACTCTTTTTTTTAGGAAGTTTCTTATTACCGTTTTCATTTTCAGGTACCACCCTGAACTAAGTTAGGGGTCCAAACATAAAATTCGGTGTGGGCCGCAGTGGCGTGGCCTCTGCCAAATCAGTGATCTGAACAGCTCGTTGTGCGATGTTGATAACGTGCTTGCACACTTTTTCCCATGCCTGTTTTGCATTTGCTCTGTCTCATTGTCTCTCTCTTGCTCCTATAAAGCCATATAAATAGTCTGAATAATTCGATATATTCCCAATTACACGAATACAAACTATATCTCACGATGACTTTCTGTTGTAATGGCCAGCATCTATTGTAGTGTCTGTTGTAATGCTAATTCTATAATAAATAACGTACCGAGTGTCCTCAGTTTGGTCGCACTAGGACGCTGGTTTTCTGTGCTGTTCACAGCCCAAAAAGTCTCTTTTCTTTCACTTCGCATTTTCCTCACAAATTGTGCTCTCGTGTTTCCTCAGGTGATAGCCGCAGCCCTGTCATCTCCTCGTCGCTCGTGGAAGTGCCTGGCCTGCCAGGAACATCTAGCTGCTCCATCTTCCCCCATCCTGAGGAGCCTTCATCTGACTCGGCCGGCCTGCCTCCCAACGACTTCGGTTTTTTAATCGGAACGAAGCCTAGCGATACTGATAAACTTGCTGGGCTGAGGAGGAGATGGCGTCCCTCGGTCAGGAGTGATTGCCCAGTGTCCTATCACAATGAAGGAGGAATCCGTCGCCCACGATACCTGTTAGTACATCACATATCACATGGACCAGCACAAGTGGCTAGCCGTCTCGCGAAAAGGTGAACTTTCAGGTGATTGGTGCAGTGTTTGCGTCCTGTTCGGCGAGACGGTGGGCGTGGACGAAGGCGTACGTGGCGGGCACTGGAGCTCCAAGAGAAAGCTCGTCAGTCGACCAATGACTGTCTTCTCAGACATGTCGGGGAGGAATGGAGCCCTCAATGCACATGCGAGATCAGGCTCACACCAGAAGAACGCGGCGAGAGCAGCCGAGTTCCTGATCAGGATGAAGCAACCGCAACTCCAGATCGAATCAGTGGTCCAGACGGTCAGCAAATGCGAGATCGAGCGAAACCGGTCCGTCCTAGGCGCGATCGTGGAGACAGTCATCCAAGCTTGGTCTCCTAGCTATGAAAAAGATTGTTGGCTTTTAGAGAGAGTACAAAAGAGGGCTACAAAATTGTTTATGGCATAAGTAACCTGGCATATGAGGAAAGATTGAAGAAAATGAATATGTTTTCACTTAGATATAGAAGGCTGAGAGAAGATCTCATCGAGGTCTTTAAATTTGTCCATGGTCTGGAGAGGGGATACCTTGGGGAAATGTTTGAATTGAACAGAAATGACGCAATTAGAGGTCATAAATTCAAAATTAAAGTTAACCACAGCAGAACAAGGTTGAGGAAAACTTTCTCCACCAACAGGGTAGTAGAACACTGGAACCAGCTGCCAGAAAACATTGTCAATAGCAGCACATTGAACATCTTTAAAAACAGCATAGACAATCATTATAAGAATAGAGGGCTTGCTTTTCAATATTACAGGGAGGGCTGATTGACATATTTGGTGGGCAACTGGTTCAGTGTACAGAGTGCACCCAAGAAGGGCCCTTGTGGCTCATAGTTGCACTAATCTTTTATGTCTTTATGTCTTTATACTGATACATAAAAATGTTAAAATAGCTTCAGATATTGTTATGAAACAGTTGAAGAACACTGTTGGCTAAAGGTTGTTATATATGCTTACAGTGTGCTATGCCGTTCTGTGAGTATATGTAGTTCCATGATACATTTAATAGGGCACGCTGCTTGTGTATTTTACCGCTAAGCACTCAATGGCAAAGTTGGCGGATATTCCTCAACAGGAGCGAAATATGCAACCTTTATTTTCCGATAAAAAGAACGTTTCGAGAAAAATGTTAAAAGAAACGTTCGCCGCAGGACGGCGGAGAGTTTGCAGATTGCTCGGGAGGCATCCTCTATGCGCCTTTTGGCATTTTTTTTCACGGCTATGTAGTCACAGAGCTATCACGCAATGAAAATAGTTACCTCAGGCCACTTCTAGGCAAAACCTTTGCTTTTCACGGTTTCCGATACTTTATAACATCGAGGGAACAATGTTTTTTTTGCACCGCTTGCTATTTCAGCAGCGTCAGCGGCAGCGCCAGCACTACAGCCGTAATCTACTCATGAAGTTGTACGTTCCTCTTTTCAACAGTTTCTGAGATCTTAAGGGTGCCGAATCCCCTCCGGTGGGCGTTATGTGGGAGCCACTCCGGTGGGAGTTATGTGGGAGCCACGTTATGTGGAAGCCACTCCGGTGGGTGCTATGTGGAAGTCACTCCGGTGGGCGTTATGTGGGAGCCACTCCGGTGGGCGTTATTTGGGAGCCACTCCGGTAGGCCTTATGTGGTAGCCACTCCGGTGGGCCTTATGTGGGAGCCACTCCGGTGGGCGTTATGGGGGAGTCACTCCGGTGGACGTTATGTGAGAGCCACTCCGGTGGGCGTTATGTGGGAGCCACTCCGGTGGGCGTTATGTGGGAACCACTCCGGTGGGAGTTATGTGGGAGCCACTCCGGTGGGCGTTATGTGGGAGTCACTCCGGTGAGCGTTATGTGGGAGCCACTCCAGTGGGAGTTGTGTGGGAGCCACTCCGGTGGCCGTTATGTGGGAGCCACTCCGATGGGAGTTATGTGGGAGCCACTCCGGTGGGCGCGGATAGCTACCTTTGTGCGATGGCCATGCTCCTATGATGCATGAGAAATTACAAAAACGTAATTTTATCAATTGAGACATTGAGGGGATAACACTTGAAGACTACACAAACGCTACGTTGGGAACCAGCATATACAGTCGCAACCGTCTTGGGGCTTCTAATTTCTCCGCAACGCTTAGATGGATTTTCGGCAGTGATTATGCCAGTTGGTTGTATTATATTATAGTGGAAAAGTTGCCTTACTTTGAGAGTTTGGTTCACCCGACCCCCAAACTTGCTGTAAAATTAGTAATACGCTATGAAACCCCCATAGAAAGCACCGAGTTAAAACCGTATCGTCATCCCCTATCATTAATTCTTAACGACGCCAATACACCAAATAGAAAACGTGTACCCAAAAGTGGCATATTTGTGACGATCTAGGTTGAGAGTGCTCACCAATTATGTTTTACTCAGCCTTAAGCTAGGTTCACACTATGGCCATTTGACGCTTTCCGAGCGTTTATTCGTCGTTTTTAGGCCGTTTCGTCAAACAAGCGGGAATCGAACGTATTTCAGACGCCCGTCATAACTGCGTTTTACGAACGTTTAACGCTATTGGAGCGTCGTACAGTGTGCACCGAGGTATGTCACGACCGCGTAATGAACGTCTATCTGACAGTTCGAAAAGATAGATTTAGATTATTTAAACGCCGATTCGGCGTTTAACGTTCTGTTGATGTGATTAAATAGTCGCGAGATATTCGAAGCTTTGTTAGCTGTCTATAACCAGGTTGGAAACGTTAATTTGCATGTGGCTGGAATATTTAATTTCCTAGCACACCTCTTTGAGCCACGTGGTAGAAAGGTATCCCAGGAAAATAGTCACAGTCGGAATTTTATGCAATGTTGTGTTTGTGTTTTATTGGCACTGAAAAAGCATGCTTGTTCATGCAAAATCCAAAGGTGATAGATAGTATTTGGGGGCTGTTCATGCAGCCTCGACAAAATCTTGCATATAATGAGTGCATCTTATGATGCACTCAGCATCACCATCTGTTTATTTAATGATCATGGCGAGGCGTTCCTCCTCTGGAACAGGTTCCCTCAGATGCGTTTCTTCTCTTCTAATTTTTGGTCAAACTGTGTCCAGAAGTTCATCAAACCTTGCAGGACTCATTCGGCAGTTGGCGTGCAAATTATCTGGGTCATCTCTTGACTCTCGCGTGAATGTTGCATGCTCCCCCTGCACATGTCTCAATTGCAGGGACTCTCACCCAAACACGGCGTAACGGTGTGTCAGGGTTAGACCTCATGAGCAGAAGCATGAGGAAATATTCATGTTTCATGGTTCTCTGACAGGAAAAGCAGTTGTCGATAATTTAAAAAGCAAAAGTGTCAGAATATAACGCGCGATATACCTCAGCTTGCATTAGCACAAGTATTCATGATTTCTATACAACTTGGGCGGCACAATCGACGGCAGTCGCGTCAGAATGGTCTCATTGGCGTCATAATTGATCTGCAGGAAGCGTAAAATGAACGTTTTCATTCGGAGAAAAAGCGTGTGCTCTTCCCGGTATATTTCCGCTCGTTTTACGATGTCTATCTTCTGTTTGACGTTGGATATGCGTTCGTTTTACGAACGATTGACGCTCATAATTACCAAGTGTGAACAGAGCTTTACTGGCACCGATACTGTGCGTGCCGTTGCGTGGTCGTCGTTGACCTGTACGTTGAGCCCGCTGCTGACCCATGACCAGCCTACTCCAGCCCGCTGCTGACGCATGGCCAGCCTGCTCCAGCCCGCTGCTGACGCATGGCCAGCCTGCTCCAGCCCGCTGCTGACGCGTGGCCAGCCTGCTCCAGCCCGCTGCTGACCCATGGCCAGCCTGCTCCAGCCCGCTGCTGACGCATGGCCAGCCTGCTCCAGCCCGCTGCTGACCCATGGCCAGCCTGCTCCAGCCCGCTGCTGACGCATGGCCAGCCTGCTCCAGCCCGCTGCTGACGCATGGCCAGCCTGCTCCAGTCCACTGCTGACGCATGGCCAGCCTGCTCCAGCCCACTGCTGACGCATGGCCAGCCTGCTCCAGCCCGCTGCTGACGCATGGCCAGCCTGCTCCAGCCCGCTGCTGACGCATGGCCAGCCTGCTCCAGCCCACTGCTGACGCATGGCCAGCCTGCTCCAGCTCGCTGCTGGCGCGTGGCCAGCCTGTTCCAGCCCGCTGCTGACGCATGGCCAGCCTGCTCCAGCCCACTGCTGACGCATGACCAGTTCCGGCGTCGGCGGCCAACATCCGTAAGTGTCCGATACTCTGGCGTGCGCATACGCTCGCTTCCGGCACGCTCCGGCCTTACGCGTGCTGGTGCAATTTCCCTCGGCAAACACGAGAATCCGGCGAGATTGGTCGGTGCCGCCTAGTTTGGCCGAGTTTGGTCGCTGAGTTTGGCCGCCGAGCGGCATCGGCACAGGCAAGGGTGGCCACCAGGGTCATTTGGGTTGAAAGTGTAGTGAAAGTCTAACGCAGGACGTGTATACTTAGCACCAGAATTCCTTTTGATTTTCACAATACCTTGACCGATATGCTTCAAGAGCCTACATTGGCTGTTCAATATTTTTTAATAATCATTCAAAAATAAGTCACTGGGTCAACATGGTTTAATATTCCGGGGCATAGTCAAAGGTGCCGCAAGCTACATCAAGGCTGTTGGTGTTCAAGTCTTGTATGCCGGGTTAAATTCTAGAAACTGTGGGGCACACAAATGCAAGCTGTATGCTAGGCTGCTCTTTCTCTCAGCCTTCCGCACATGATGGGATTCGAGTCGCTATTTGAAGTTAAGCACGTCTTAATATCGGCGATATGGTCAAAAGTGGTGCGAACCATACATACAGTGGGCGGCTCTCTGTGCAAATATTGTGGTTGTCAGGTGGAGATTCTAGAATCCGCAATACGCGTAAGGGCAGGGGCTGTATGTTGCCGTGTTCTTTCATCCCGTAACAATGACGTCACTGTCACCTTCACGGCGACGGTCGTGCCGGCTGGCCGCAGGCAGTGGCCCCTTCCGGCGAGCCAGCCGACCAATCAGCGGCCAGCCGGCCGGCTGTCTGGACCTGCCTGCCCGGGCCTGCATCGTCGCGTCCTGGTGTCGGCACAGTGTACCTCGCACACCCGGCCGGTACGTCCTGGTGTCGGCACAGTGTACCTCGCACACTCGGCCGGTACGTCCTGGTGTCGGCACAGTGTACCTCGCACACTCGGCCGGTACGTCCTGGTGTCGGCTCAGTGTACCTCGCACACCCGGCCGGTACGTCCTGGTGTCGGCACAGTGTACCTCGCACACCCGGCCGGTACATCCTGGTGGCGGCTCAGTGTACCTCGCACACTCGGCCGGTACGTCCTGGTGGCGGCTCAGTGTACCTCGCACACCCGGCTGGTACGTCCTGGTGGCGGCTCAGTGTACCTCGCACATCCGGCTGGTACATCCTGGTGGCGGCACAGTGTACCTCGCACACCCGGCTGGTACGTGCTGGTGTCGGCTCAGTGTACCTCGCACACCCGGCCGGTACGTCCTGGTGGCGACACAGTGTACCTCGCACACCCGGCTGGTACATCCTGGTGGCGACACAGTGTACCTCGCACACCCGGCCGGTACGTCCTGGTGGCGGCTCAGTGTACCTCGCACACTCGGGCGGTACGTGGTAGTGTCGGGACAGTGTACCTCGCACACTCGGCCGGTACGTGCTGGTGGCGGCTCAGTGTACCTCGCACACTCGGCCGGTATGCTGGCGCTGTCGCTGACGCCGCTGACGGTGCTGACGGTGCTGACACTGCTGGCGGGTGGCGGCGTGCATGCCTTCTTGCCGAGCCCGGTGCCGCCGGACGTGGCCGGCACGGACCGACTGCTCTGTCTGGCCGCTGCCACCGCCCACCGCGCCTGGACACACCGCAGCATCAGCAGGGAGGCCGTCAAGCGAGCCGCCGTGCGCCGGTTCCGAGCGCTAGCCAACGACCGACAGGTGGACTACGGGCCAGACCAGCTCGACACGCTGGCCAACGTCTTCATCAAGTTCCACGGCTACAACTCGACCGGAGCCGGCGTTGTGTTCGCGGCAGCGGGGGAGGAGCTGGCGGACCAAGTGGCGCGGCTGGACGGCGGTACGGCCGGCGTCGACCCCAGGTCAGAGAAGCTGTCTAACGCCAGTGACAGTCGACCACAGGTGAGGGGGCCGGGTAACGTCACGTGACAGTCGACCCCAGGTGAGGGGGCCGGGTAACGTCGCGTGACAGTCGACCCCAGGTGAGGGGGCCAGGAAACGTCATGTGACAGTCGACCCCAGGTGAGGGGGGCCGGATAACGTCACGTGACAGTCGACCCCGGGTGAGGGGTCCGGGTAGCGTCACGTGACAGTCGACCCCAGGTGAGGGGGCCGGGTAACGTCACGTGACAGTCGACCCCAGGTGAGGGGGCCGGGTAACGTCACGTGACAGTCGACCCCAGGTGAGGGGGGCCGGGTAACGTCACGTGACAGTCGACCCCAGGTGAGGGTACGTCACGTGACAGTCGACCCCGGTGGGGGGCCGGGTAGCGTCACGTGAAGTCGACCCAGGTGCCAGGTGAGGGGGCCGGGTAACGTCACGTGACAGTCGACCCCAGGTGAGGGGGCCGGGTAACGTCACGTGACAGTCGACCCCAGGTGAGGGGGCCGGGTAACGTCACGTGACAGTCGACCCCAGGTGAGGGGGGCCGGGTAACGTCACGTGATAGTCGACCCCAGGTGAGAGGGGCCGGGTAACGCCACGTGACAGTCGACCCCAGGTGAGGGGGCCGAGTAACGTCACGTGACAGTCGACCCCAGGTCAGAAGCCGTGTAACGCCAGTGACAGGACAGATCAGTGACCGATCCAACATCTGGCCAAGGAAACCATGTAAAATGTTGGTGCCCCTGGACTTTAGTGTCCCTTCTCTTGCTGAGAGTGCATCATCGAGAGTGTATCATGAAGTATTTTCTTCACGGGGTGGGGAGAGGGGAGAGTGTGCTACGACACTTTCTAGCCTGCAATTCAGGCGGCATCGTCGAATGCATCATAGCTGGTATTCGTCTCTTTGTGGTTCGTGGTGTCAGAAGAGCTTGCGGCTCATATTTTTCGATCAAGGCAAAACGCTTCAGAAAGATCATAATCTTATTGTTGGCGTGATGCCTACTGATATAGAATTTGCCAAACACGTCAATATGGGATCGGTGTGACATATTGTGACCTTCAAATTTGTGCTGGCAATATTTGACCGAATCCGTTGATGCAAGCCAGCACCGAAAGATCAGTGAGATTTTCAGTTGATGGTAACTTATTTTGTTTACCCAGAGGTCACTAATAATTGCATACAGTTGTTCAAGTTCAAGTGCTTCGATTTCGGCGACACACCTGTGTCATTATAAAGTGCGATATACGATACACGGGTATTGGTTGACGTGACAGTGACTGAGATATAGTGACTCAGGCGAGTCACATAGTTGGGGTTTTGCCGTCCTTTTATCTTTGCAACCAATGAACCGATTACACCGACTCAAACGGAATTCGATAGCCTCATAATCTGAACAAAGAAAAAGTAATCTTTGTTTGCCTGAAGGTCATCGGTGAGGTCACATGGTATGTCAAATGAAACGATTTGACTATTTTTAAGAGTTGATACTCTTAACATAAATCAAGGTATTGGGATAATACGAAATATCAGCTGTGGTCGAATGCATACAGTATGTACCTACAATTGCCCATGTAAACCGTTTCTGGCCTCTGGTTAAATAAGGTCATTTCAGGGAAAATGTAAACCTTCTGTTTACATTCAGTATACAATGCAATACATTTTTGGGCACATTTTAGCAAGGATCGTGAAAAAGCGGACTTATATATTCCTATATACTAAGGAATTTGGTATGTCTGTTTTATCTGGAATGACGCCCATGAGGCCACAGGTCATGCCAAGGGGAAATATTTGGCTGATTATAAAAGGGCATGATCTACAGTAAATAAGGAAAGTAGAGAAGCATAGAAGATAGCTGCGGTCCATGCATGCATTAGAGGCCAATCATTATACAAAGGGAACATATTGTCTTCGGATTAAGTGAAGTCAGCTGGGGAGAAGATGCCTTATTGCCGGCTTTGTTCAGTGTACAATGTGTTACATGTTTGTAGGCTACATTCCCACGAGGAGCTGGAAAAACAGACCTACGCTTCGTATGTACAACGTACTATTCTCCATCGTTTTGTGTCGTGTGTATAATTGACATAAAAAAATATAGGTCGTCATAGGTGCATGTATTTTCTTGGATCATAGTAATGCAACATACAGAATGTGATTGTTGGTGCCTATCACAGACTTACTCATGGTATTAGAGCCTTCATAGCTTTTTCCTTTCGCGTTACGACCCATGAACCCGTCATTTCAGAACTGTTACCATGCAACGCATATCCGACCGTGACTGACACGGGCATCATACAGCACATCTCCGACCATGACTGACACGGGCATCATACAGCACATCTCCTACCGTGACTGACACGGGCATCATACAGCACATCTCCGACCACGACTGACACGGGCATCATACAGCACATCTCCTACCGTGACTGACACGGGCATCATACAGCACATCTCCGACCACGACTGACACGGGCATCATACAGCACATCTCCGACCGTGACTGACACGGGCATCATACCACATCTCCACCGTGACTGACACGGGCATCTACAGCACATCTCCGACCGTGACTGACACGGGCATCATACAGCACATCTCCGACCGTGACTGACACGGGCATCATACAGCACATCTCCGACCGTGACTGACACGGGCATCATACAGCACATCTCCGACCATGACTGACACGGGCATCATACAGCACATCTCCGACCGTGACTGACACGGGCATCATACAGCACATCTCCTACCGTGACTGACACGGGCATCATACAGCACATCTCCGACCACGACTGACACGGGCATCATACAGCAATCTCCACCGTGACTGACACGGGCATCATACAGCACATCTCCGACCGTGACTGACACGGGCATCATACAGACATCTCCACCGTGACTGACACGGGCATCTCACATCCCGACCGTGACTGACACGGGCACATACAGAATCTCCTACCGTGACTGACACGGGCATCATACACCACATCTCCGACCGTGACTGACACGAGAATCATACAGCACATCTCCTACCGTGACTGACACGGGCATCATACACCACATCTCCGACCGTGACTGACACGGGCATCATACAGCAAATCTTCGGGGCCATCCACGTCAGGGTCCGAACCACCTATCGCGACCATCACCATTACATCAGCGTATGCCTACTCATGCTCAGAACACTGAGCAACGCATTTCCCAATGCTCTTGCTGCGCTTCTTGCGCACATAGTTATCGTACCTGTCACAGAGTTTTGGTTTGGGAATTTTCCTTTTCAACACCCGGAAGCGAGCACTGCCTTTACTTTCAGACATAATATAGCATGCCGTGTGCAGTTCTTATACCCCCTATCTGAACACATGTACGAGGTCTGTCTAGAAACTATCCGACCTTGAATTTTCCCGGGTACAGTAGTGATGCTAAGGCACAGTGGAAGCAGTGTACAGTAGGAGACAGCTTAATGTGCATACATGGATTTTTTATCTGCCTGCGAGTGTGTCAGTCGCTGCCTACTGGCCGCTGAGTGAGGTGCTCTGATACATGTTCGTCGGATTTTCGATTTCTCTCAAGATGACTGAACGAGTTGAGCAAAGATACTGCATTACATTTTGTCAAAAGCTTGGTGATTCTCAAAGCGAAACAATCTGTAAGATTCAGCAGGTGTTTGGAGACAATGCTATGGGGGTAATGCAAATTTAGGAATGGTTCAACCGATTCAAAAATGGCCGCACTGCTGTGGAGAGTAACGAGCGTTCTGGGAGGCCACAAACCGCTCGGAATGCAGCTGTTGTTGCGAGGGTGGAAAATATGGCAATGGGGGATCGGCGTTTGACCGTACGAGAGATTGCCGAAGAGGTTGGGATCAGTAAAGATTCTCCACATGCAATTTTGTGTAATGATTTGAACATGCGCGGAGTGGCTGCGAAATTTGTGCCAAAGCTGCTGTCGGCGGAACAGAAAGAACACCGTCTTCAGCTTGCACAGGACATGCTGGACACTGCCAACACTGATCCTGAGTTTCTGAACACCGTGATAACTGGAGATGAGTCGTGGGTGTAAGGGTAGGACCCGAAAGCAAAAGCACAGTCGTCGCAATGGAAGCATCCTGTGTCCCCTACGCCGAATCAAGCGCAACAGGTGCGAAACAAAACCAAGGTAATGCTAACTGTGTTTTTTATATCCGTGGAATCGTACATCACGAATGCGCACCGGAATGACAAACGGTGACAAAAGAATACTATCAATAAGTTCTCAAACGTCTCCGTGGTGCAGTTCGGCGCAAAAGACGAGACCTCTGGACGGCGAAAAACTGGCAGTTGCATCATGACAATGCTCCAGCTCATTCATCGCACCTGAACCAAAATTTCTTGTCCAAACATGGAATTCCAGTCGTTAACTAACCTCCCTACTCTCCAGACATGGCTCCTTGCGACTTCTGGTTGTTTCCGAAATTGAAGACTCCATTGAAAGGATCCCGTTTTGACAGTAGATAAGAGATAATGCAAAACGCGACGGCGGAGATGAACACCATTCCAATTGAAGCTTTCCAGAAGTGTTTTCGGCAGAGGAAGGATCGGTGGGCTAAGTGTGTGCAGGCGCAAGGGGCCTACATTGAAGGGGATTAGGGTCCCAATCCCGTTAGGTACACAATATATTTTTTTCCGGCCAAAGGTCGGATATATTTTAGACAGACCTCGTATATCAATGATTGACCCATGATGACTGGGCATGGAAAAATGTACAACCGGTATAACTGGCAACCGGTTCAAACGTCTTCTCCGATCCTGGATGGTCATTATATTTGAATAAAATTAACTGTAGCAATATGACACATGCTAACCTAGCTGAGTCCACACGGTACATAAAATAACCTCTGGAAAACCAACGGCACCTGCATTTATTTGTCAGTAGGCATCATTCGAACTGTATTTCATAACAAAACGCAATCGTTTGAGACGATAAAAACAGCACCTGCGAATGACTACAACGTACTTAAGACATGTCACAAGACGACCTTGAGGACAAATTTTAACACAAATTACCGCAGGTGCTCCTCCGAAAGTACTGAATTTCTCATGCTACTGCTTCAAATGATTTGGCTGATTTGGATTTGAATCCATCAGTAACATGCGAGTTAGCGGCGAGTACGGAGACGGCTTAGAACAGCCAGCCAGGTGAGGGGCTCTCCACAGGGAGGGGCGTGGGAGCTGATAGGGAGATGGAGGGGGCTAGTCGACAGGTCGTCGACAATGACGAACCACCGGCACGCCTCACTTCCCGGTGTCTTTGCTTCACCTCCACCTGCTCCGCGTGTCTTTTATCTCCTGCTCCACGTTTTCTCATCTCTTCTGATGCACAGACGACACCTCGAAATCTTGTCTATTTTCTCTCTTTATGCCTAGTACGTCGTCGGTACTCACTACATTCAAGTTTTGGGTTCCATGTCCAAGATGCAACCCTTCAGCACTGGAGACTCAACATTTTTCTCAAGTTCATTTGCCAGTGGGCAATTTTTCCCTTTCGCTTCTTCAATGCCTTTATTTTCTTCCATTATCGACCTGTAAGATGACGTCTTCCTCATTCAGCATTTTTAAACCAGAACGCTTTACTGATATGTCTAGGACAAGTGGAAATATCTGCCCACCCATGAATGCTATAAATAATCATAGTAATGACAACCTTGAAAATTACTTTACTTGTAAACCGATTCAAAACAGATCGAGATTCAACACACCCCAGGCCCTTTATGATCTCGATAGCCGTTCCTCTGGCTGCATGTACAGGAAGAACAGTGCGGTCGGACTCCAGCCATCGCCTCGGAAGTAATGCTGAAAACCCGCGGTTGGTTAAGACTCCGGACCTCGTGTCAGACCAGTACTCGGTCCTACGTTAAAAACAACTTCTGTTTTTCAACATTACTTTTCAAAACCCCGGGCAAGAATATATATATATATATATATATTGGCTAGGAAGCAGCTTAGACGGATCAGACCACCGGCCAGCCAACAGTAAGTGGCAGTCCCATCCGGCGTTGTCACTGATACCGCTTCTAAAACCTCACTGAACCGACCGAGCCCGTCAAACACAACCGACTTCACCTGACTCAGGGAAAGCGAAGAAGGAAAGTTCCCTCTTCCCCACCTGTGAGGAGAGGGAACACCTATTAGGTTGAACCCGAGGAAGGGTTCAACCCTTCCCGGGCTCAGCTGGTGGGATTAGGCTTGTGGCGAATTTCTAAAACATGCGTAGAGTAGGAAGGTATGCGATTGCCCACAGGTGTGAGCAGTGATAAATGTGGGAACTATCGTGCTGTGACGATGGATGTAAATACATAGCATTAGTGTAGTATAATCTTTGATAGTATCTGGCCAGGAGACAACGTTCGTCAGGGTCGGTGTGCAGGGATCAACACCAGTTCCGACCAGAGGTGAGCTCCGGCTCCGGCAGGTGGAGGAGCTATGGTGGAGGAGCTATGGTGGAGGAGCTATGGTGCATCGCCACCTATAGTACAGCCCAAACATTTTTTTGACTGCCCCAGCCTTGCTCCCGGATCGACGCAATTTGTTTTTCCACAACGGGGGCACTCAATGAGGAAGGTGGCAATAAACTCCAGGGAGAACAGAAATCCTCCATTGCATCCCCTCTTCATGGCCTGGATCCGCCACTGACTGTACACCGGCGCAGCGCGGCCGACACTCACGCCGACACTCACACCGACACATACACCGACACTCACCCCGACACTCCGCCGACACTCACCCCGACACCACCGACCACGCCGAACTCACGCACTCACCGACACTCACGCCGACACTCACGCCGACACTCACGCCGACACTCACGCCGACACTCACGCCGACACCCACACCGACACACACACCGACACTCACCCCGACACTCACGCCGACCCACACACCGACACTCACACCGACACTCACGCCGACACACACGCCGACACTGACACCGACACCCACACCGAAACCCACACCGACACCCACACCGACACACACGTCGACACTCACGCCGCACACTCACGCCGCACACTCACGCCGACACTCACGCCGACACTCACACCGACAATCACGCCGACACTCACGCCGACAATCACGCCGACAAATCCACCTTCACACACACACACACACACACACACACACACACACACACACACACACACACACACACACACACACACACACACACACACACACACACACACCACACCGACACTCACGCCGACACTCACGCCGCACACTCACGCCGACACTCACGCCGACACTCACGCCGACACCCACACCGACACTCACACCGACATTCACGCCGACACTCACGCCGACAAATTCACCTCCACACACACACACACACACACACACACACACTCACACCGACACTCACGCCGACCTCACGCCGCACACCCGCCGACACTCACGCCGACACTCACGCCGACACCCACACCGACACTCACACCGACATTCACGCCGACACTCACGCCGACAAATTCACCTCCACACACACACACACACACACACACACACACACACACACACACACACACACACACACACACACACACACACACACACACACACACACTCACACACACCGACATTCACACCGACACTCACGCCGACACTCACACCGACACTCACGCCGAACACTCACGCCGACACTCACGCCGACACCCACACCGACACACACACCGACATTCACACCGACACTCACGCCGACACTCACGCCGACACTGCGCCGACACTCCGCCGACAAATTCACCTACACACACACACACACACACACACACACACACACACACACACACACACACACACACACACACACACTCACATCGACACTCACACCGATACTCACGCCGACACTCACACCGACCTAACCGACACTCACGCCGACACTCACGCCGACACTCACGCCGACAAATTCACCTACACCCTCCACCGACACCCACACTGTACCTGTCGCACTCACGCCGACACTCACGCCGACACTTACGCCACCGACACCACACCGACACTCACACCGACACTCACCCTCACACGACACTCACACCGACACTCACACCGACACACACGTCGACACACACGTCGACACTCACGCCGACACGTCGTGTCGCCCGCGGTCAGGTACCACTTCGGCGCCGAGCGGCTGCAGGAGGCGCAGCGGCTGCTCCAGGTGCGTCACCAGCAGCTGGTGACGTCACTGGCGTTTGGAGGTAGAGTGGCCACCGCGCGCCAGC
Organism: Imbricaverruca yamaguchii; assembly: GCA_034440575.1. Classification (NCBI taxonomy): domain Eukaryota; kingdom Metazoa; phylum Arthropoda; class Thecostraca; family Neoverrucidae; genus Imbricaverruca; species Imbricaverruca yamaguchii. The sequence continues at coordinate 463,071 of JAOTOL010001563.1, forward strand.
TGCTGGCCACCACCCTGAACGCCATCCAGGACTTCTACAGCCACACCACCTGGATCGACCTGGGGAAGAACAACATCAACTACGCCCTCGGTATGTGCTGACAGTCGTGATTTGTGGCAGTGCGCTCCCTCAGGCAGAACGAGCATTGGCTTCTTCTGCCAAGCCGTCTCCAACAAGTTGTCATCTAGCGATGCTGCTATAGCATAGCATGAAATGAAATTCTTGGATCCAGTCCAATCCTGATCCGCAAAAGTTAATCCATGACCAGTCCTAATGCATCAACAACAGAACGGTAATCCAAAGTGCATCCGATTGAAAGTATGTATTTGCTACGGCAAGCAGAGCAGCAGTGCCTATAGGAAAAACAGGGTCTGCCTGATCCAAGGGATGGTTGATGCAACACGGTTTAATGACAAAATATGGAGTCGGCTGCCATGGTTAGCACACAGGCCGCCACTGGCGCCCTCTTCTTATGGCCAAAACAAACGCAGGTTCCTTCGACCGGCGGCTACGAAATCGGGACGATATGGCACGTTTATGTGGCGGAGGTAAAATTTTAATACCTAGTCTTGGGGTCCACTTTTCCAGGTTCGCGCTTTTCTTTGACCATGTGTCTATGCGCTACTGTGTCGCTCTGGGCTGCAGCTCGCAGTGTCTTCAAGGCAAACGCTTCCATCTACGTCTAAAAACCGCGGCAATGCAAACAAGCTCGAACTGAAATATACAACAACGACTGGCGCCAGTAGCTCCTCCCGCCACTGTGTGGTGGAAGACGCAGAGGATTACCAGTTCCAAGGCTCATTTGGACGAAGATTAAGTGTATGGGCTTCTAGGGAATAATATAGCTCGCCGGACGCCAGCGTGGTCAGCTTGTGAAGCAGTTGTTGGTGCGAGAGCACGTGGATAGGCGGGGGGGGGGGGCAGTGGAGGGAAGTCCAGTCGATATGTCCGGGGGATGACTGATATATCCGGCTGGTGTTGGTCAGGCATACCCGGTCAACACGTGGGAGCCGTTGCCGGAGAAAACGACGTCGTCTGCTCCGACTGCGACTCGCCCGACGGCACCTGCTACAACAACGTCATCCGTGGCGGTCCGCTGACGTCGGGCTACCTCAGCGGACACGTGATCAACGGCCAGGTCGTCACCAAACCGCCTAACGCCGGTCAGTTCACACTGCTGCCAACTGTCCCGGCCAGGCCCGGTCAGTTCACACTGCTGCCAACTGTCCCGGCCCGGCCCGGTCAGTTCACACTGCTGCCAACTGTCCCGGCCCGGCCACGTCAGTTCACACTGCTGCCAACTGTCCCGGCCACGTCAGTTCACACTGCTGCCAACTGTCCCGGCCACGTCAGTTCACACTGCTGCCAACTGTCCCGGCCACGTCAGTTCACACTACTGCCAACTGTCCCGGCCAGGCCCGGTCAGTTCACACTGCTGCCAACTGTCCCGGCCACGACAGTTCACACTGCTGCCAACTGTCCCGGCCACGTCAGTTCACACTGCTGCCAACTGTCCCGGCCACGTCAGTTCACACTACTGCCAACTGTCCCGGCCACGTCAGTTCACACTACTGCCAACTGTCCCGGCCACGTCAGTTCACACTGCTGCCAACTGTCCCGGCCAGGCCGGGTCAGTTCACACAACTGCCAACTGGCTCGGCCAGGCCCGGTCAGTTCACACTGCTGCCAACTGTCCCGGCCACGTCAGTTCACACTACTGCCAACTGTCCCGGCCACGTCAGTTCACACTGCTGCCAACTGTCCCGGCCAGGCCCGGTCAGTTCACACTGCTGCCAACTGTCCCGGCCACGTCAGTTCACACTGCTGCCAACTGTCCCGGCCACGTCAGTTCACACTGCTGCCAACTGTCCCGGCCACGTCAGTTCACACTACTGCCAACTGTTCCGGCCACGTCAGTTCACACTGCTGCCAACTGTCCCGGCCAGGCCGGGTCAGTTCACACAACTGCCAACTGGCTCGGCCCGGTCAGTTCACACAACTGCCAACTGGCCCGGCCAGGTCAGTTCACACTGCTGCCAACTGCCCGGGCCTGGTTCGGTTAGTTCATGCTGCTGCGTGTGGACATGGCCAGCAGAAATGCTGGCCGCATGTCCGGGCCCGGCCCGGTCGACGGTCTTTTCGCACCTACACCGGCTATGTCTCTCAAAGTGTTATTACCTCTTACGACCTCTTACGACCCGAGTCATTTGATGCAGCATGCTGCCGTCCAACAGGGAAGTGCAGCCACGGTGGGGTGGCCGACCAGAGTCGCGCGCGGCCCGCCCTGGGAGGCGTCAACAAGGACACGAGAGAGGCGTGCTTCTCGCCACACCACTACTCACACGACCGAGCGGCAGAGTTCGCCATACAGGTCAGGCCTCGAGACGGCGCCGCCGGCGCACGGCCGGCACCGCCGGACGCGACGAGCAGCATCGCCACCCAACAACAAGACACTGCTCCCGACCTGGCGTCATCGCCACCCAACAACAAGACACTGCTCCCGACCTGGCGTCATCGCCACCCAACAACAAGACACTGCTCCCGACCTGGCGTCATCGCCACCCAACAACAAGACACTGCTCCCGACCTGGCGTCATCGCCACCCAACAACAAGACACTGCTCCCGACCTGGCGTCATCGCCACCCAACAACAAGACACTGCTCCCGACCTGGCGTCATCGCCACCCAACAACAAGACACTGCTCCCGACCTGGCGTCATCGCCACCCAACAACAAGACACTGCTCCGACCTGGCGTCATCGCCACCCAACAAACCCAACAACAAGACACTGCTCCCGACCTGGCGTCATCGCCACCCAACAACAAGACACTGCTCCCGACCTGGCGTCATCGCCACCCAACAACAAGACACTGCTCCCGACCTGGCGTCATCGCCACCCAACAACAAGACACTGCTCCCGACCTGGCGTCATCGCCACCCAACAACAAGACACTGCTCCCGACCTGGCGTCATCGCCACCCAACAACAAGACACTGCTCCCGACCTGGCGTCATCGCCACCCAACAACAAGACACTGCTCCCGACCTGGCGTCATCGCCACCCAACAACAAGACACTGCCGACCTGGCGTCACCCCAAAACCGACCTGGCGTCATCGCCACCAAAACAAGACACTGCTCCCGACCTGGCGTCATCGCCACCCAACAACAAGACACTGCTCCCGACCTGGGTTCGCGTCATCGCCACCCAACAACAAGACACTGCTCCCGACCTGGCGTCATCGCCACCCAACAACAAGACACTGCTCCCGACCTGGCGTCATCGCCACCCAACAACAAGACACTGCTCCCGACCTGGCGTCATCGCACCCAACAACAAGACACTGCTCCCGACCTGGCGTCATCGCCACCCAACAACAAGACACTGCTCCCGACCTGGCGTCATCGCCACCCAACAACAAGACACTGCTCCGACCTGGCGTCATCGCCACCCAACAACAAGACACTGCTCCCGACCTGGCGTCATCGCCACCCAACAACAAGACACTGCTCCCGACCTGGCGTCATCGCCACCCAACAACAAGACACTGCTCCCGACCTGGCGTCATCGCCACCCAACAACAAGACACTGCTCCCGACCTGGCGTCATCGCCACCCAACAACATGCCGACCTGGCGTCATCGCCCAACAACAAGACACTGCTCCCGACCTGGCGTCATCGCCACCCAACAACAAGACACTGCTCCCGACCTGGCGTCATCGCCACCCAACAACAAGACACTGCTCCCGACCTGGCGTCATCGCCACCCAACAACAAGACACTGCTCCCGACCTGGCGTCATCGCCACCCAACAACAAGACACTGCTCCCGACCTGGCGTCATCGCCACCCAACAACAAGACACTGCTCCCGACCTGGCGTCATCGCCACCCAACAACAAGACACTGCTCCCGACCTGGCGTCATCGCCACCCAACAACAAGACACTGCTCCCGACCTGGCGTCATCGCCACCCAACAACAAGACACTGCTCCCGACCTGGCGTCATCGCCACCCAACAACAAGACACTGCTCCGACCTGGCGTCATCGCCACCCAACAACAAGACACTGCTCCCGACCTGGCGGCATCGCCACCCAACAACAAGACACTGCTGACCTGGCCATCGCCACCACAACAAGACACTGCTCCCGACCTGGCAGCATCGCCACCCAACAAGACACTGCTCCCGACCTGGCGTCATCGCCACCCAACAACAAGACACTGCTCCCGACCTGGCGTCATCGCCACCCAACAACAAGACACTGCTCCCGACCTGGCGTCATCGCCACCCAACAACAAGACACTGCTCCCGACCTGGCGTCATCGCCACCCAACAACAAGACACTGCTCCCGACCTGGCGTCATCGCCACCCAACAACAAGACACTGCTCCCGACCTGGCGTCATCGCCACCCAACAACAAGACACTGCTCCCGACCTGGCAGCATCGCCACCCAACAACAAGACACTGCTCCCGACCTGGCGTCATCGCCACCCAACAACAAGACACTGCTCCCGACCAGGCGTCATCGCCACCCAACAACAAGACACTGCTCCCGACCTGGCGTCATCGCCACCCAACAACAAGACACTGCTCCCGACCTGGCGGCATCGCCACCCAACAACAAGACACTGCTCCCGACCTGGCGTACATGGCGTCCAACCTCTGCCAGTAGTTACGAGGCGCACTCGAGTACGCGACCTCGATGAAACTTCAGGCTCTTTGGGTCTTCAACACCACCAACTTATTTCTACAAAGTCATATACATTCCCGCAACTATTGTGATGCTACGTGTACATTGTGTTGCTGTATTATGTTCTAGGGGTGGGCTTAACATGACCGGTCATTGGAGCTAAATATATATATACATATATATATATATATATATATATATATATATATATATATATATATATATATCATTGCACAAGATAATAGCTCCTTTCCTTCGTAATTATTGTGCACCGCAACGCAGCTGCACATTAACAGCGCATTTGTACGAGCACCGAGCATGTTGTCGGACCCTTGCATACGCCTACGAGCTCTTACGAACATTTACAGGCGCCTACGCACATCCATACAAATGCCTTCGGATCATTTCGAATATTCGTGGGGCATCATGAACACGTCCCTACGAACGTTTGCGAGAGTTTGCATGTGCATACAGATCCTTGCGAATGCATGTGAGTCCTTACAAACGTCTAATACGCCTTACAGTCTTCTACGGGCTCTTACCAACGTCAACTGGTCCCTACGAACTCCCACGGTCTATTGTGAATGTTCTAGGACCTCTACGACTATTAGGGGTCCATTCCAATGCACGCGGATATTTTCCAATTACTGAATCAGTATCTTTTCCAGTGATGCTTTGACATCTTTCAGCTATAGGTGCATGCTTAGGCAGTCTGCATTCCTGATTCAAACAGTGCCACATTTGCGTACAATTTGAGGAGGGACCAAGTCTGGTCGGAGCGCCTGAAACCCCTAGGAGGGGGCGGATCCGATTATGTAGGCCATCAATGAGGATTATAATACTATACTTTTTTTTAAACTTTACTTTTCAAGGGAGCAGACGCATGTAGTATGTCCGGCGCGTGCCGACCCCCGTCTGACTGTGCCGGCTATACCAGGCGTCCGAGACGTACATCACGTCCGTGCTGGAGGTGGGGGGGGGGACGTGCTGACCCCCGTCTGACTGTGCCGGCTGTACCAGGCGTCCGAGACGTACATCACGTCCGTGCTGGAGGTGGGGGGGGGGACGTGCTGACCCCCGTCTGACTGTGCCGGCTGTACCAGGCGTCCGAGACGTACATCACGTCCGTGCTGGAGGTGGGGGGACGTGCTGACCCCCGTCTGACTGTGCCGGCTATACCAGGCGTCCGAGACGTACATCACGTCCGTGCTGGAGGTGGGGGGGGGACATGCTGACCACCGTCTGACTGTGCCGGCTGTACCAGGCGTACGAGACGTACATCACGTCCGTGCTGGAGGGGGGGGGGGACGTGCTGACCCCCGTCTGACTGTGCCGGCTATACCAGGCGTCCGAGACGTACATCACGTCCGTGCTGGAGGTGGGGGGGGACCCCGTTTGACTGTGCCGGCTATACCAGGCGTCCGAGACGAACATCACTCCTGGGTGGGGGGGGGGGGGGCGTCGCTGACCCCCGTCTGACTGTGCCGGCCATGCCAGGCGTCCGAGACGTACATCACGTCCGTGCTGGAGGTGGTGGGGGGGGACGTGCTGACCCCCGTCTGACTGTGCCGGCTATACCAGGCGTCCGAGACGTACATCACGTCCGTGCTGGAGGTGGGGGGGGACGTGCTGACCCCCGTCTGACTGTGCCGGCTGTACCAGGCGTCCGAGACGTACATCACGTCCGTGCTGGAGGTGGGGGGGGACGTGCTGAGCCCCGTCTGACTGTGCCGGGTGTACCAGGCGTCCGAGACGTACATCACGTCCGTGCTGGAGGTGGGGGGACGTGCTGAGCCCCGTCTGACTGTGCCGGGTATACCAGGCGTCCGAGACGTACATCACGTCCGTGCTGGAGGTGGGGGGGGACGTGCTGACCCCCGTCTGACTGTGCCGGCTATACCAGGCGTCCGAGACGTACATCACGTCCGTGCTGGAGGTGGGGGGGGGGGGACGTGCTGACCCCCGTCTGACTGTGCCGGCTATACCAGGCGTCCGAGACGTACATCACGTCCGTGCTGGAGGTGGGGGGGGACGTGCTGACCCCCGTCTGACTGTGCCGGCTATACCAGGCGTCCGAGACGTACATCACGTCCGTGCTGGAGGGGGGGGGGGGGACGTGCTGAGCCCCGTCTGACTGTGCCGGGTGTACCAGGCGTCCGAGACGTACATCACGTCCGTGCTGGAGGTGGGGGGGGGGGACGTGCTGACCCCCGTCTGACTGTGCCGGGTGTACCAGGCGTCCGAGACGTACATCACGTCCGTGCTGGAGGCGGTGGGGCCGGCGCGTGCCGACTGGCTGCTGCAGTTGTCGCCGAGCCGGTGTCTGGTGCTGGTGCTCGACATCAGCGGCAGCATGAGGCGCCACCTGGCCGACGTCCGACGGCGGGTCGCCCAGATGGCGTTGCTGCCGCCGCAGCGGCGGCCCGCCTGTTACCAGCTGGTGCCCTTCAGCAGCACTGGTCAGTGTAGCGGCATCAGGCCGCTCAGTGGGCAGTGGTGTGAAGTGGTCCGTCAGCCAGTGTTATGTCAGAAGGGTGTTCAATACAGCAAGTGCTACAACAGGGTAGTGTTCAGTAGCCAGTGCAACAGCAGGATAGTGTTCAGTAGCCAGTGATACAGAATGATGGTGTTCGGTAGCCAGTGTTATGGGCAGGAGAGTGGGTGTTCAGTGGCCCGTGTTACAGAAGGGTGTTCAGTGGCTCATGTTACAGAAGGGTGTTCAGTGGGCCGTGTTACATCAGGATAGTGTTCAGTGGCCCATGTCACGGAAGGAAGGTGCTGAACAAACATATTGTTGCAAGTCAGAGCTCACTGGTCTATTAGCTCAAGTGTGCCCCAGGTTTCCCCGGTGAGTTGGACACCCGTTAACATGTGAGCTGACTGTTTGGGCCCCAGGTGTGTCCCAGGTTTCCCCGGTGAGTTGGACACCCGCTGACGTGTGAGCTGATTGTTTGGACCCCAAGTGTGTCTCAGGTTTCCCCGATGAGTTGGACACCAGCTGACGTGTGAGCTGACTGTTTGGACCCCAGGTGTGTCCCAGGCTTCCCCGGTGAGTTGGACACCAGCTGACGTGTGAGCTGACTGTTTGGACCCCAGGTGTGTCCCAGGTTTCCCCGGTGAGTTGAACGCCAGCTGACGTGTGAGCTAACTGCTGTTTGGACTAGTGTGTAACCACTGTCGTGACGACACACATGTGACAGACCTGCGGTGTCCGGTGTGACGACACACATGTGACAGATGTCCGGTGTGACGACACACATGTGACAGACCTGCGGTGTCCGGTGTGACGACACACATGTGACAAATGTCCGGTGTGACGACACACATGTGAGAGACCTGCGATGTCCGGTGTCAGGTGTGACGACACACATGTGACAGATGTCCGGTGTAACGACACACATGTGACAGATGTCCGGTGTGACGACACACATGTGACAGATGTCCGGTGTAACGACACACATGTGACAGATGTCCGGTGTGACGACACACATGTGACAGATGTCCGTGTACGAACACATGTGACAGATGTCCGGTGTGACGACACACATGTGACAGATGTCGGTGTGACGACACACATGTGACAGATGTCGGGTACGAACACATGTGACAGATGTCCGGTGTTACCGCACACATGTGACAGATGTCCGGTGTAACGACACACATGTGACAGATGTCCAGTGTGACGACACACATGTGACAGACCTGCGGTGTCCAGTGTGACGAGACACATGTGACAGATGTCCGGTGTGACGACACACATGTGACAGATGTCCGGTGTAACGACACACATGTGACAGACCTGCGGTGTCCGGTGTGACGACACACATGTGACAGATGTCCGGGTGACGACACACTGACTGTCGGGGACGAACACATGTGACAGATGTCCGGTGTGACGACACACATGTGACAGATGTCCGGTGTGACGACACACATGTGACAGATGTCCGGTGTGACGACACACATGTGACAGATGTCCGGTGTGACGACACACACCTGACAGACCTGCGGTGTCCGGCGTGACGACACACATGTGACAGATGTCCGGTGTGACGACACACATGTGACAGACCTGCGGTGTCCGGTGTAACGACACACATGTGACAGATATCCGGTGTGACGATACACATGTGACAGATCTGCGGTGTCCGGAGTGACGACACACATGTGACAGATGTCCGGTGTGACGACACACATGTGACAGATGTCCGGTGTGACGACACACATGTGACAGACCTGCGGTGCCCGGTGTAACGACACACATGACCTGCGGTGTCCAGTGTGACGACACACATGTGACAGATGTCCGGTGTGACGACACACATGTGACAGATGTCCGGTGTGACGACATACATGTGACAGATGTCCGGTGTGACGACACACATGTGACAGACCTGCGGTGCCCGGTGTAACGACACACATGACCTGCGGTGTCCGGCGTGCGGCGGACAGGTGTGGGCGGTGTGCGGGTGACGTCAGAAGTGGCCGAGTTCCTGAGACTGTTGGACGCGCTGGTGCTGCCGCCTGACGGCCGCTCGGGTCGGCTGGGGCTGGCGGCGCTGTTGGCGGCCGTCAGCTCGGCGCCGCCCGGCAGCGACATCTACCTGGTGACGAACGCGCCTCCGGCGGATGTCGTCTTCCACCTGCTCGTGCTGCAGCTGCTGGACGACACGGGCTCGCGGGTCAGTTGATGGGCGGACCACGGCCTGCTGCCAGTGCTCCCGACTATGACACATTGATGTGACGTCATCTTCCTTTACCCTTTTCCCGCTTTTTAAAGTTATGTTTTCTGGTTTTGTGATTATTTTGCAGCTTATGAACCAATTAATGGTGACAAGCCCAATAACATGCACATTGTTTGAACTTTCTCGGCAAAATGAGGCCAAAACAAAACAAAATTATGGTCTTAGGATGGATATTTCGGAAGCTACACACAAATTAAAACTGCATGTTTTGAGCCGTTTTCGCCAAAGAAAACCCGCATTACACAAATTTGGTACGAATATGAGTTAATTGCTATAATCTGCAGCAAAGAACATGCAACCATGGACATAATACTTCTGCTATGAGTGTACACGGATACGGAAGCTATATCTGTCTTACTAATGTACAAAAAAACATCATGTAAATATTCTGTGACGATTCATGTCATTAAGTTCATCCAGCAGTAATGCTGTGGAAATTAATATATCTTAATGCACAGCCGTACCAGCATAGACTATGATATTTTTAAGAAGATTCGTGGCTATCTTATAATACTAGCATAATTTGCATGGAAAACCAATGTTGTACTTCCTGTGAATGACTTACCTGTCTGTTGCATATCTACATATATGTATAAATTGTTTTTGTCGTTGCTAGAGACCGCGAGGGCCCATACGAGCAGGCAAGACATTTTATGCAACTACTCGTGCACAATCGCACGCACCCACCCGCGCATACGTACCCGCACGCACCCACCTGCACGCACCCACCCACGCGCACGCACACGCGCGCACGCACCCGCGCGCACGCACCCGCGCGCATGCGAGTACGTGTGCGCGAGTGCCAGTGTCTCTTGGAATCCCAGCGTAGCATCAGCTGTCGTAATGCCATTCTTACGCGTAAATAGCCATTGCGTTGTTCATGGCCACATGCCGGCCTGCTAGCCCTCATCATCAGCTTTACTGCTCGCTCCACAGATGTTGTGTTGCATGGACATGTCGTTGATCTCAGCTTTTGGTTACCCTAGTTTGTTGACTGTCAGCTTGGCTCTGTGCATCGGAACATTGCTCTGAGTTGTCTGAGGAAGTAGACGATGCACCTTCTATTTACTTACCAATACTAGTCATACTTACTCCGTATAATGTAGGCAGTTCGTCAGGGCAAGGTGCTCTCCGACCTTGCGAATATGAAACCCGGTCTATTATGTCGTTATCGATGGCTTACCTTAGCATCGCGTATCTTACGCCGGTAAGTCAACCAGCACATTCTTACCGAACAAAATGCTATTAATCTAAATGACATAGCGTTGTACATAATTAGCAACTACGGTCAGATATGGTTTGCTATTAAGCTGAGGCCAGCAACAGTTGAAGGACCACGGCACCTAAACGCACTTGCTCAGCTACTCCATTATCTACACGAGCATGTGAGGGCATAGCTCTGAAGTACATAAAGCGACAGTGCGCAAGTGCGTGGGCGAGGGTGAGTGCAGGCGGGTGTATGCGCGCTGGCGCCTGAGCGGCGCTGCGTGTGCGCGAGTATGCACGAGTTTGTATAGAATGTTTTTCTTCGCATAGGCCCTCGCGGTCCGTAGCAATGTCAAATATTAGTCCAGGCATTTCGTGAAAAAAATGTTGTCAACCTCGGACAAATTGCAACAGAAAGTCTGTCAACTGTTTTATACCCAGAAATGTGTCCTCTATGACATATCAAAAGTCTTAAGAAATCCTAGTGGTGGAAAGTGCCATGGCAGCCATTTTTCAAAATGGCCGCCATAAACCTTATATTGCCCAATATCTCCGCTTTTAATTAACATAGAGCTTTCATTTAAAGTGCTAAACATATATTTTCTGGGGCCAGGAATCCAATGACACACATTTCAATAAGCTAAACCTGACCAAAAAGCAAAAAAGGCAGCCATTTTTCAAAATGGCCGCCATAAAACAGATATTTTACTATATCTCCGTTTATAAGTAGCATAGATATAAGTAGCATAAGTAGCATAGCATAGATATTTGATTTTAAGTGCCTAAACATACATTTTCTGGGGCCAGGAATCCAATGATGACGCCTCTAGACTGGTGGTGGTGGTGGTGGTAGCTGGCCGTGATAAATAGAAAATGCTTGCATACTACAGTGGCCGGAAAAAAATGTATACATTAACAATATTTGGCCAATAAAACAACAAGATCAGGGTGCTTCTTTTAAGCGCTGATGCGGTAATTGCAGGCTCTGATAACACAGCTCTCTTCAGAATATGGTCAGTGTGCGGGGAAGTCTTGCGGGGTGCTCCAGAGCCTTTCTTTCTCTCCGGAATGGTTCCTGGGGGTAGGGAGGCGGCGGCCATTTTGAGGCTGTAAAGAACCTGCTTCGTGACCTGTAGATCTCCGGCAACACGTATCACAGACATGCCCTGCTCCAACAGGGTTAAAGCCCGACTCTACTCAACATCCGTGAGCTTCTTTCGTCCCATTCTGACCACTGAGAGCAAAGTTATTGGCATCCAAAGTCGGGCATCGTAGTAAAAAAGGCACCCAGAAAGGCATCAAACAGTTGCACCCACCCCTCCCAGAGCCCATCGCTTTGATGGATACCCAGATGTGTACCAACGATTCGAAGAAGGGTTCCATGTTGTCAGAAGAAGTGATCACCTATGGGCTGGTCTGTCTGTAGATCTCACCATCCAGCAGGTCCTGATGAGGAGTATGAAGACCAGCGGTGGCCTGACGAGAGGGCGAGGCATGACAGAGCAACAGCGTCTCGTATGGGTGTTCTCCATGCCTGCCTGTGCTGATGTCAACAATGCTATGCAGCAGCTCACAGGTGTCAACCACAACACTGATGAACAAAACAAGGACATGACAAATGCTAGACAAGCACGTGACATGAAAGACACACATGCAGTTATCAGCTATCTGCAAGAGATAACACCCTTCAGCTCAGATCCGAGCTTGCGCAGCATCTCGACAGGGGTGCATGCAACCAGCACAGTCAATGTTGACTCAGCGAAAACTGTCGGAACAGCTATCCTGACCAACATGGATGGACAAACTGTTGCTGACTACACATTCAAGAGAAAAGATCAGGCCATCACCTTGGCTGCGAAATCGGCAGTAAAGATAAATGGGGAGGCAGTACAGGTGGATCCACAGCTGCTTTTCCAGCGACTGACAATTGCTGCAAAAGCTTCAAATGATCTGGAGTCTGTATTGAAATATGAGCTGTGCAGTTACCCACCAGCTCTGTTTGATTCAACACTGCTGCTCCGACAGCCACAGAAGCCAGTGCTAGCAGATGCTATCTGGACACTCCTGACACACGATGCACCAGGAATCACAGGCCAAGTCCACTACGTGTTGGATGGTGGGGCACTAGTCCAGCACATTCCTTGGGTACGTGGCTCAACATACAAAGGTATCTGCACGCAATACACAGAGTATGTCAGAAAGAAGTATGGACGGGCAACAGTCGTGTTTGATGGCTATGATGGTACATCAACAAAGGACACTCACACCAGAGACGTACGAGAGGGAATGCTGGAGCAACGGTGACGTTTGATGAGGATATGCAGGTCACAATGAAGAAGGAACAATTCCTGGCAAACAAGACAAACAAGCAGCGCTTCATCAACATGCTCAGCGCCAAACTACGGGCACAGAACTGCCCGACACATCATGCTGCAAGTGACGCTGATCTCCTCATAGTGCAGAAGGCAGTGGAGTCCGCAGCCACCACTGATACTGTGCTTATCGGAGATGACACAGATCTGCTCATCCTGCTCATCTACCACACCAACCTCAAGTCATGTGACCTGTTCTTCCAACCCGAGCCAAAGAATAATGTGAAGAAACTGCGTGTCTGGAACATGAAGTCTGTCAAGGAGCAGTTAGGCCCCGATGTATCACAGCACATCTTCTTCATGCACGCTCTCCTGGGATGTGATACTACTTCCCGCGTGTATGGCATTGGCAAGGGAGCTCCTCTCAACAAATTCAAAACCAGTGCGCACTTCCGTGAACAAGCCAATGTGTTTGACAGACAGGCAGCGTCCACCGATGATGTTGTAGAAGCAGGAGAGAAAGCCCTGGCATGCCTGTACAATGGGAAGCCTGGAGAGTCACTCAACGTGGTGCGACATAAGCGGTTCTGCCAGAAGGTCGCCTCCAACACTTTTCATGTGCAACCCCAAAATCTACCGCCCACATCAGCAGAAGCGAAACACCACAGTCTTCGTGTCTACTACCAGGTCCAGCAGTGGAAGGGCTTTGCAGCTAATGAGGTACGGCCAGACGACTGGGGTTGGTGGGAAAGCAGTGGAGGACTCGTGCCCGTGCAGACAGACTTGCCACCAGCTCCGGAAGAGCTCCTCAAGATAATCCAATGCAACTGCCAGACAGACTGCAGCAGTCTGAAGTGCACCTGCAAGAAGCACGACATAGTGTTCAGCTGCATGTGGCAACTGCAGAGGGTCGGCATGTACGAACTCAACACAAGTGACATGTGACAGTGATCACGATGACTAGGCTGTTTGAGGAAGACTGATCAATGCTTCTGTACATGTATCGACTATGGTAGTCTGAGATGATGTTCTGAGGCTATGGTATGGTAACTACATGCAGTATTATAATAATTATTACCTACATATGTATGTCGTCCATCAGAATATTGTTTTTTTTTTTGGTCAGGTTTAGCTTATTGAAATGTGTGTCATTGGATTCCTGGTCCCAGAAAATATATGTTTAGCACTTGAAATAAAATTTCTATGTTATTTAGAAGCGGAGATATTGGGAAATATAAGGTTTATGGCGGCCATTTTGAAAAATGGCTGCCATGGCACTTTCCACCACCAGGATTCCTTAAGACTTTTTATATGTTATAGAGGACACATTTCTGGGTATAAAACAGTTGACAGACTTTCTGTTGCAATTTGTTCGAGGTGATATCAAATAATGCTTGGACTATATATGTATATGTCTGCATGCACGTATGTAATAGGAAGGCACGCCATTCACAAGAAATGCATGGCAACTTTTCTATGCGAATTATGTAAGTAGTATTCGATAACCAAGAATCTTCTTTTTTTTAACTTCCTAGTGTACCAGGATACGACTATACATCGAAGCATATTAGTTGTCGTGGCATTACTACTGAATGAACTTAATGACATGGATAGTTAAGAAATATTCAAAGAATTTTGGGCGACAATAATAAGACAGATACAGCTTTCATATCAGTGTGCACTCATAACAGAAGATCTCATGTTCAAAGTTATACCTTCGCCGCAGAACCGGATACTTAACTTATATTCTTATACTAAGCAAAATTCGTAACTTATTTCGAATATTGCTTATTATGGCCAAAAAGACTCAAAATACATATTTTATAATTGCTTGTGACTTTCGAAATATTCATCACACAGCCCAAATTTTGTTATTCATGGGCTTAATTCGGCGAGACGGTTCGAACATTGTGCACGTTCATGGGCTTGCCACCATTAGCTTGTAAGTTACAAAATACTCCCAAAACCCGACAACATATGTGCAAAAAACGGAAAAGGGGGAAAAGAAGTCCGAATACATGAATAAACGTGTACATTACAAGTAAGTGGCCACACAAAAAGCCAATATCTTATTACAAGTGGCTTCACGGGTACCATGACTAGCTCGAGGAGAGAGGATCAACCTCATTGCAGGGCGAGACTCAATTACCTAGACATTGTTGAAAACTAAAAGCAATCCCATCAGACCTGTGGCGGATATCGCACCAATCCCATAGCAGATATTGGACCAATCCCACAGCAGATATCGCACCAATCCAGTGACAGATATGACACCAATTATGTAGCAGATATCGCACCAGTTCCGTAGCAAATACGTGTTGTTGTTTTTTGTAATGAACAATCTTCTTTTCTTATACAATTTTCAGCATGGTCGTAGAAATGTCGGCGCAGCGGTATTCGAATCACTTCCAAAGCCGATGGTTTGCCATGCAACGTTTTTTGGTAAAGCGATTATGGTTCCTGCAAAATGTTGGAGTGGCGTCCTGACGTCCTGACTCTCCGAACAGAGACATATAAAGACATAAAAGATTAGTGCAACTCTGAGCCACAAGGGCCCTTCTTGGTTGCACTCTGTACACTGAACCAGTTGCCCACCAAATCTGCCAATCAGCCCTCCCTGTAATACTGAAAAGCAAGCCCTCTATTCTTATAATGATTGTCTATGCTGTTTTTAAAGATGTTCAATGTGCTGCTACTGACGATGTTTTCTGGCAGCTGGTTCCAGTGTTCCACTACCCTGTTGGTGAAGAAAGTTTGTGTTAACCTTTTTCTGCTGTGGTTAATTTTAATTTTGAATTTATGACCTCTCTTTGCATCATTTATGTTAAATTCAAACATTTCCCCAAGGTATCCCCTCTCCAGACCATTGACAAATTTAAAGACCTCGATGAGATCTCCTCTCAGCCTTCTATATCTAAGTGAAAACATATTCAATTTCTTCAATCTTTCCTCATATGCCAGGTTGCTTATGCCATTAACCATTTTTGTAGCCCTCTTTTGTACTCTCTCTAAAAGCCAACAATCTTTTTCATAGCTAGGAGACCAAGCTTGGATGCAGTATTCCAAATGTGGCCTGACGTATGCACAGTAAAGCTTCCTGATCACTTCCTCACTTCTGTATGATACATTCCTATTTATTGCCCCGAGCATTCTCAGTGCCTTCTTCCTGGCTTCCTTGGTCTGTTCTGATGCCCCCAATTTTGTGTTTAGAATAACACCTAAATCCTTCTCCTGTTGAGTCACTGATAGCACTTGGCCACCCATCAAGTATGGAGCCTTCATATGCTGCTTACCTACATGCATGATTTTGCACTTATCAAAGTTAAATTTCATTTGCCATTCTTCGGACCACTTCACAAGTTCGTCTAAGTCTTTTTGCTGCGAGATATGCTCATCCTGACCTGTTATTGCCCTAAAGACCTTCAAATCATCTGCAAATTTCAAAACTTTACTGCTTAGGCCACTTTCAATGTTATCTACAAATATAATGAATAGTAATGGCCCTAGTACTGACCCCTGGGGGACTCCACTAAGAACATTTTGCCATGATGACTTTGTACCATTTAGCATCACTCTTTGCTGTCTATCTGAAAGCCACAACTCTATCCATTTTAAGATGCTACCTGCAATACCATGGGACTGAAGCTGTATCATTAACCGTTTATGGGGTACCTTGTCAAAGGCCTTACTAAAGTCAAGATATGCTACATCAACCTGATTTCCCTGATCAAATTGTTCTGTGGCGAAGTTCAAAAAGTCCAAGAGGTTTGTGAGACACGATCGTCCTTTTCTAAATCCATGTTGAGCATCTTGAATCAATCTGCTACCTTCCAGATAACTAACTATTCTATCCTTGATAATTGATTCGAGTACCTTGCAGACTAGGGATGTGAGACTTATTGGCCTATAGTTTTCAACTTTCCCTCTTTCTCCTTTCTTGAAAATAGGAACTACATTTGCCCTTTTCCAATCGGTTGGAATTTCATTATGTGAAACTGATCTACAAAATATTATACTAAGTGGAAATGCCAGTTCCTTTTCAGTTTCCCGCAACACCCTAGCATAAATATCATCAGGTCCTGCTGCCTTATTTGGCTTTATTTTCCTGATATGATTGTAAACAACATCACTACCAATGAAATCAACATCATTTGTCAGATCCCATGTAACTGAACTATGGTGTACGGTCGGCAGATTGGTCATCTCTTCCAATGTAAACACTGATTTGAACTGCTTGCTCAGCTCCTCAACCATCTCACTATCCTCACCCAATGTAGTCCCGTTTACTTCCAGTGGACCAATTGTGCTATAAACTTTACTCAGCTTGTAGAAACTAAAGAACTTTTTACTGTCCCCATTACAGTTTCTAGCTAAATCCAGTTCCTTTGCTCGCTTTGCTGCTCTGGTTTTTTGCTTCACAGTGTCTCTAGCTTTTCGATACGCCTTTAGATTAATGACATTTGAGGCTTCTTTAAAAACTCTAAATGCAGTTTTCTTAGCCCTAATTGCTTTTATCACGTCTGGTGTAAGCCATGCTGGCTTTCCTACCCTTCTTTTGCGTCTTTGCTTTTGGGGGACATGTCTAATCTGAGTTTCCTTTAAGTAGGATTTGAACTTTTCCCACATTTCCCAGGCATTTAAATTGGAGAATTCTTCTTCCCATCTGATGGCACTTAAAGCCGCTCTCATGCCGTTAAAGTCTGCTCTGTTGAAATTTGGAACCTTTACCAAATTATCCTTGATAATTTCCCCTACATGTGCCTTGAATCTAACTATGTTATGGTCACTTTTTCCCAGAGTTTCGCCTACAGTCAAGTCTTGAACCAAGTCACTTAAATCCGAGAATACAAGGTCCAAGAATGAACCATGCCTGGTAGGTTCCGATACAAACTGGTGTAAGAACAGGTCCTCTTCAAGGCATTTCCTGAACATTTTGCATGATGGGGAGCCAACACCAGCATTTTCATAACCTTTTAGATTAAAGTCACCGAGAATAAGGCACTTCCTCTTAAAGTTTCTACTGATTTCCTCACAAATCACCTTGTCAAGCTCCAGTTGCTGAGAATGTGGCAGGGTTCCTGATCGGTAGAAAGCTCCTATCCTAAGAGTATTGCTGTTGCCTTTTCCCACAGTGACATCAAGCCAAATGGACTCCACAGACACATTTTTATCCCCACCTGCTACTTTTTGAGAACTGAATAAGCTATTCACATAGAGCATTACACCACCCCCTTTCATTGCTGGACCCCCTATTGCACGAAAACATATTGTATCCCTGGATCTCATAGTCCTGTAAGTTATCTCCAAAATATCCTTCACTGACCCATGCCTCCGTAATGCAAACAAAATCCGGTTCCTCCTCAGCAACATAACACTTGAACTCATCAAATTTGGAACGGATACTCTGAGCATTAAACATCATACACTTAACAAATGCTCCATGACCACCTTTGGCTTTTTCATATTGAGGAGTTCTTTTATCACTAGATGAACTATAACTCTGTCCCCTTGAGTTGCTGCTGTCCCTATTTGCAGACTTTGAGGTTCTATTGCCTTGGCTGACACTATTGGAATATTCCTGAGTTGGCAATGCAATTTCATCCCTCCCCACCCCATTTCCTAGTTTCCCTGAAGGACATGCTCATATACTTTGCCTAACATATGGACCCCCTTCTCAGAAAAATGCAGGCCATCCCTCTGATAGAGGTCCCACGATGCATAAAACCTGCTCCACTCGTCTACAAATGTAAAACCTAGCTCCTGGCAGAGCTTTCCTACCCTGGTGTTAGCTGCCAGTGCCCTAGAGCTCCACTCAGGGGAGGCTCTAGCCCTAGGCAAAATTCCTGTTACAAGCACTCTATTGGTACCCTTCAGGGTGGCCAGAAGGGCCCTGTACTCCCGCAGAAGCTCCTCGCTCCTCGTATGACCTATGTTATTTACCCCTACATGCACTATGACTGTGTCAAACTGGTGATCACTGGTGACCTGTGCCACCGCAGGTACCAGGTCCTTCACCTTGGCACCAGGCCTGGTGATGCACCTCCTGTCCCTCCTACCTTTACAAAATACCCGCTCTAAATGACGCACACGAGAGTCTCCTATGACCAGCACTGACTCCTTACTACTGCTATCCTGGGGGCAGTCATCCAATGCCTGGAACATATTTGTTGTTACTATGCCTGCCCGCTGGGCCGGTCGGCTACACTTCCTCCCGCTCCTACCACCTGCCACCTGCCACTCACTGACCCTTTCCTTAGGTTCGCGTCTTCAAATCCTCCACCCCCTGACCTCATGCCACTTCCCCTCCTGTGACCTACCAGAACTACCCCACTTCTGTTCACTATTAACACTATTAACACTCCCCTCTTGAGAGATCCCAGCCACCTCCACAGTAGGGGAAACCTCAGCTACCTGGTGGCCTGCGACCACCTGGGCATATGATGTCCCTGCTACGGATTGACCCCTTGTTGCTTTATCTTGCCTACCCTGTGCAACAAGGGCAGCCTTGAGGTTGGAAACCTCTGCCTTAAGGGTCCTAATTTCTTCCTCTAGTGCCTGCATCCTGGTCGAAACCATCCTAAACGCTGCAGCTTATGCCTAGATTTAGATTCAAATTAACTTGCTAAGTTAACTTGCTAAACAACCGACAAAAAAGCTAACTATCATTCACTATAAATCGCTACCTCCTATACTGTCAGTTAAATATCTGAGTGCCTCAAGAAAAGCAGAAACTATGAAACAATTGTTTGTTTTTTGTTTTGTTTTGTTTTTTAAATAAATTAAATAACTAAACAAGATGTCTAATCTAATTGTCTTCCACACAAGTAGACAACTATATAAATATCCCTTTGATATCACTTATGGCTAGACAGAAAAATCAACAGTCACACAGCACTTATGAATACCCCCAACTTACTACTAATTAAACTGTCTTAAACTTCAACACCAAACACACTATGCACACCAAAAAATAAATAAAGTATGTTAGGATAGTATGAATGTTGTCTAATGTACTTATCAAATATACACACTTGTAATATCTCCTACTACAGAAATCGAAGAGTCGAGAACACGCCGAAGCCACGAGGCCTCCCTTTGGCGCATACAAGATGGCGTCCTGCGGCGTCGCTAGGTTAATATAGTATAGTTTGCGTGCTACGAAAATGCTTATAAGATAAAACCTAATGAAATATAATAAGAGAAGTAATTGCTAAGCACCTATCCACAGCTTAGACTAGAGTACTGCCCTGTTCTGCAGCGACTTATCTGGAAACCTGGAGCTCGGGTGCGCGTCCTTCCACCTTTAGAGCTGGCGGCAAACTGAAACTGAGACTTAACCCTCCGGTCTCTCCGGTCAGATCCTCACACTCCGCCTGTCGGGAGGGGGGTGATAGGAATCCTCCTCTAATATCCAAACTAAGCGTCGCAAGAAAACGAAACAGGCGTCATCGGAAAGCACTCGAGGAGTAGGGCCCAACACCACCCACAAAACATCCCCCCAAAAGTGACGTCACTATTGGGTCTAGATATTCACGACTTTCATCATGTTTTTTGCTTTGGGAGTTCATTTTTGTGGATATTTAAAGAAAAATTGGAATCCGAAAAAGACAGCGAAGTCGACCAGGACCATGACATTTTTTTGGCCACCAAATTTTTTTTTCTTCTTCATTTTTTTGAGTTTTCAAATTTTCTTTAAACTTCCTTTTCTGATTGGTAGAGCGGACCGAGAAACGTTGTTTGAAGTATTCTTACTCTATTAAATAATGCTTACTTTAGCTAGAATCTTCAAGTTGAACTATATTATGCAAATGTGCAAAACTAATAAGTAATCAAAAACTGGAAAAAAATCCTCTTGTGCGTTTTGTTGAATCCATAAAGATAAGCAAATGCTGGAGGTTTCATTATGATATCTGTATCCAATAAAGGGTGACGATTGTTTTAACTTTTTGGAGGTGACCTCACTTGACCTAGGCTAACTCATTGACCCTAGATGACCTGACTTCAAAAGTTTGACACAGCACGCCAAATTGATGTGGGAGGAGGTACGCCGAATTTCGGTGCGTTGCCGGGCGCCGTTCTTTAATTATCCGCGAAAAACCTGAGGGGGCGTTGAAGACCCACCGGACGCCGTGGATTAAAGTAAAATTGATGCTCCTTTGTTTCATACTGATGATGTACATACCATGTATGCATAGTTGGCAAGCTTAAGTAAGCTTAAGTAAGCATTACAAAATTTGCACGGCATGTTTCGAATTACCTGATCACTGCATCCGTTTGTTATGGAGCACTTCGCAGCACGCTTCGTTTGTACGAGTGTTGCAGTTTCTGGCAGATGAATCTGATCCTGATACGTGAGTCGTCCCTGAGGAGGTTGCCGGACGCCATACCGGCGACCCTGGAAAGCTCATTGGAAGCATACAAGAACATCACCAGGTCCTCCGGAGGATTGCTGGTTGAAGTGGACGAAAACGGCGCGGCGGAGGCGTTGCAGGTTCTGGATCTGGCAGCCAACAACTCCAAGGTGATGCATGGTGAAGGGAAAGGAAGTGAAGGTGCAGGAGATGATAGATAATTTCTTGTGGATTTCTAGACCCTGAAAACATCATCTGATCTATCGGAAGCACGTTGCTATGTAGCCACTGGTAGTTAAATGGTAAATGGGTAAATGGGTCTCATTCAGAAGTCCCAGACGACTATGCAGATCCACTCCTTTATGTTCGAGATGACCCATTCGCAGTGCAAGGAACCTCCGGGAGTCAGTTATTTACCTAGGATAAGGAGAACACTTTCAGCGATATAAATTTTTGGCACATCCAAGCGAGCACATTCTAATGAGACGACATCTCAGCCATTGGTGACCGCAATTCGCCGCCCCATGCATCTCTACAGAAGAACAGGCCTGCTCCACGCCTGCGCGTGCTTTCAGGCGACGATTCTGCAGGCGTACGACGTGGGCTACCCGCCCTTCTCGTTCGCGTTCGACATCGATCAGACGGTGAGCCAGCTGGAGGTGTTGCTGACCGGAGCTGTGGAGTTTGCTCAGCTGATGGGGCCTGCCGGCTTCCGCTACAACCTGCAGTCGGCGGTGCTGGCGCGGGTGCCGCCGCCGCTGGGCGGTCCGGACCAAGGCCGGGCGGACACAGTGTTCGGCTCTGCACGTGTACGTCTGCTGCGACTCGACCTGCCCGCCAGAGGCCGGTGGCGACTGGACCTGACCAGCCGCGATCCCTTTCACCTGGCTCACGTGGCCATCAGGTCAGCTACCGCCCGTCACTGGGTGTCACCGTCCCGTCCCACACCTCCCTCAACCCCAGCCGTCACCGACCTGTCCCTCCCTCACTTAGCCCTCAACCATCACCGTCCCGTCCCACACTTCCCTCAACTCCAGCCGTCACCGACCTGTCCCTCCCTCACTTAGCCCTCAACCATCACCGTCCCGTCCCACACTTCCCTCAACCCCAGCCGTCACCGACCTGTCCCTCCCTCACTTAGCCCTCAACCATCACCGTCCCGTCCCACACTTCCCTCAACCCCAGCCGTCACCGACCTGTCCCTCCCTCACTTAGCCCTTAACCATCACCGTCCCGTCCCACACTTCCCTCAACTCCAGCCGTCACCGACCTGTCCCTCCCTCCCTTAATCCTCAACCATCACCGTCCCGTCCATTCCTCCCTTACCCCAGCCGTCACTGACCTGTCACTCCCTCCCTTAACCCTCAACCATCACCGTCCCGTCCCACCCTTCCCTCAACCCCAGCCGTCACCGACCTGTCCCTCCCTCACTTAACCCTCAACCATCACCGTCCCGTCCCACACTTCCCTCAACCCCAGCCGTCACCGACCTGTCCCTCCCTCACTTAGCCCTCAACCATCACCGTCCCGTCCAACACTTCCCTCAACCCCAGCCGTCACCGACCTGTCCCTCCCTCACTTAGCCCTCAACCATCACCGTCCGTCCCACACTTCCCTCAACCCCAGCCGTCACCGACCTGTCCCTCCCTCACTTAGCCCTCAACCATCACCGTCCCGTCCCACACTTCCCTCAACCCCAGCCGTCACCGACCTGTCCCTCCCTCACTTAGCCCTCAACCATCACCGTCCCGTCCCACACTTCCCTCAACCCCAGCCGTCACCGACCTGTCCCTCCCTCACTTAGCCCTCAACCATCACCGTCCCGTCCCACACTTCCCTCAACCCCAGCCGTCACCGACCTGTCCCTCCCTCCCTTAACCCTCAACTATCACCGTCCAGCCCCTCCCTCCCTCCCTTACCCCAGCCGCCACCGTCCCGTTCTCCTCGGTTAACCTCTAACCGTCGCCGTACTGTTCCTCCCTCCCTTAACCCTCAACTCGTCACCGTACTGTCCCTCCCTTCCTTAATCCTTAACCGTCACCGTCCTATTCGACCCTCCCCTAACCTTCAGCTGTGACTAGGTCGTTGTGCATAGATAGTGACTTGATCATGCGATATATTAACATAGCATTGTGATACTTGGGCCTCTCTAAGTCGATCTGACTGTGGCAGCTCTGCGGGCATATGACGCGGTGATATTTACATAGTATTGTGACACTTGGGCCTCTCCATGCCGATCCGACTGCGGCAGACCTGCGGGCATATGACGTAGTGGTATTTCCATAGTCTTGTGAAACTCTGGACAGCCGTTGCCGGTCCGACTGTGGAAGCTCTGCGTGCATATGACGTGGTGATATTTCCATAGCATTGTGACACTTGGGCCTCTCCAAGCCGGCCGACTGTGGCAGCTCTGTGGGCATATGACGTGGTGATATTTCCATAGTATTGTGACACTCTGGACAGCCGTTGCCGGCCCGACTGCGGCAGCTATGTAGGCATATGGCGTGGTGATATTGACATAGCCGTGTGACACTTTGGACACCTGATGCCGGCCAGACTGCGGCAGACCTGTGGGCGTATGTATGACATGCGGCCCTCGGCTCAGCGTGTCAACGATTGGCCCCTTCACAGAGCCATCACAAATCTGGACATCCGAGCGTCGCTGGCGTATCTGGCCAACCGGGGCGTCACACATCCGGGCATGCAAGTTGTGCGGGGTCGTGACGTGATCGCCGATCGTGAGTCTCTGCAGGACAGCCACCAGGACTGTCAGCGCAGCTGAAATGGAACTGCTGTGTCGCAGCCAATGCATGCTAGCCGACTCCGATTACTATGCTGCGTAATGTGCGTGGTCTGGTCTGGTAATGTGGTCTGGTCTGGTCTGGTCTGGTCTGGTAATGTGTTATGGTTCTGTGTAATCGCAACAACATGCACAAGTATCAAGTTTTATATGGTGGTGATTTATCGTGGTCAACCGCGATCACAAATTCGAATGCTTTTGTCCATCACAGTTACTAAACAATTACATTTTGCGACGCCTAGAATATATTACCAAGCACTTGAATATCTTTCATCGGCTGTTGCAGGATGTCCCAAACAGAACAAAAACGGGAAGAGTAACTTGGCTGGCTTGTAGCCCGGATACTAATGCGCCGAACAAAATGCAGATGTCATCAGTAATATCTGCAGAGAAAAAGTTTGTTATCATTTGACACCAATGCGTCATATTTTCGCCAACAGCAGCATGTACGATCGACATTTACAAAAATGCGTTACTTTTGTCCCTGAGGAAAACAACATTAGACGCACATTTTAGAGTGTGTTCAGATGCTTATAAACGGCAGTCAACGTTGGTCTGAAGCCACCGCGAAGTTAGATAAGGCTGTGCCCCCTCCCCGCCAGTGGTGGTGTTACCGCCCTGCCAGCGGTGGTGTTCCATCCCCGCCAGTGGAGTTGTGACCTCCCAGCCAGTGGTGGTGCCCTCTCCCCCCAGTGGTAGTGCCCCTCCCCCACAGTGGTGGTGTCACCTCTCCGCCAGTGGTGGTGTTTTCGCCCTGCCAGCGGTGGTGTTCCATCCCCGCAGTGGTGGTGCCCCTCACAGTTACACGGCTCCACTGACTACGTCGTCCGTCACCAGGGGGCTCGCTGCCGCATATTCTGCTGCAGCTGATCTCCACCGACGACCAGCCCGCCACTGCCGTCGATACTGTACACGTGACGTCAGTGTCTGGTGACGTCATCGCAGAACTGCCCTACAACATGGGTGTGCAGTTGGAGGTGTATCTGCCCATGCCGCCAATCCTCCTCGACCGACCGATCAACATCAGGGTTAGTCTACTTCTGTCGTATCGAATGGCATGCTCAACGCCTGTGTGTGTCTGTAGAATGTCTGAACATGCGTTTTTTACGCTGTATGCTTTCCAAGGACATCGAACAATGAATGCACTCTACCAGAAAATACCGGATTTAGACTAATACTTCCTTACCGAGTAGTTTTACGACAGAAACAAGCCTGTGGGAAGTTGGGTGCGTTCTAGTCAACAGTGTTCCAGTTATAGCTGCCGGCAGTGTTTTTACATTATATACAATGGGTAGCTTTGGTGATATACATCTCATCGACAAGGAACAGAAAGTGTGATATGCTACGCATCTTTGAGATGGAGGACTAAGGAAGACGTCTCCTGGCTTCTATCCATGCACTTCCTACATTTGACCTCGTGACCTAGTGACATCAAGACTGTCACCTCACGTGCCTATCACATTTCATAAATTTGACAGCCGAACTCAAAGTAGACACCATCTAAATATGAAAAAAAACATCGCTTTAAAGTGCAATTTTAGAAACACACGATATAGCCGATCATTCCGCACTATTTTTAGCGACTACGTGTAACCAATAAGACCATTGAAAAGCTACGTGATGCACGTGAGGTTTTTCAATATAAATCTGATAGTTTTCCTAAACAAGCGTCGCAAGTTCAAGGCCAGTCCCCGATTACCAACAGGCCATCCAAAGGCGTATCGATGTGTCGCGGCGTAAATGTACTTCAGAACAGCTGACACATATTGGATACCAGCAAACATTCACAGATCGCAGTTTAACCTTATGAAATCAGGAATTTGCATGTGCCTGCTAACACTCGTCCGGCGGTCCGCGCCAACTTCGCATGTCCGGGGGGGGGGGGCAGATGTCTGCCCCCTTAAGATCTCTAGAACTATGCTAGCTAGCGACAAACGGAAAACAGCGTTGGATAGCTGTTGACGTGCTCTATCGAAAGTGTTTCGGTCATTTTTTTTCGCTCAGGTCAACATTCAGGTCACTGGGTCATCAAAGGTCAAATTCGACCAGATCAGGTGGTACTCAGATACTTACACATATCTCAGGACCTGTGACAGATAGAAACAAACGGCGAACGCTATTCGACAGTCCTTGAAATGCGCTACCGGCAATAGGCGGTGTAATGTTAGGTCAGGTCAACAAAACTCGGGTCAAGGTCATTACGTCGCCAAGGAAGGTCATGCAACGTATCAATAGACACGTCTTGGCGATACAAGTACAATGATGGTAATTTCAGCCCTCTAGCTTAATGCAGTGCGATATAATGCGCAGAAATGTGTAGTGATCTCAGGTGACCTCACATGACCTTGGTGAGATCACTGAGCGAAAATGTCAGCGGTGACATTGAGCATAGCTTCTATCTACATGCCACACCCGTTGTGAGATCATTCCGAGCGCAAATATGTAACCAGGAAACATTTGTACATTTTACCATAGCCCTATAATGGGGAAGCCATGGCCGCGACCTGACCTAAGGTCAATGCTACGAACAAATACCGATATACATATTATGGTCCCTGATGAGATCATAACGTGTTATAAGTTTGAAATTAATCGCCCAATTATTGTGGAAGTTATGCCACCTAGAACTCCGAGTGTAGTTGGGTCACTTCGCCTGATCTGGTGACCTGACCTGAGATGACCCAGGGTTAAAAATGTATGAGGATATGTGGAAAAGACCAATGAACAGCTATGCAAGGTTTGGCCTTGCTAACCTGATTAGTTTGGTGAAATATGAGGAAAAACCGGAAGGGGCAGATATCTGCCCCCGGACGTGCGCGTGTTAAATCTGGCGCGACAGTTCACCGACTTTGACTGGTCTGGGGTGCCCTCTGGCGTGTGTCTGACCGGCACCGTCGGAATCGCAGCCGGATCATCTCGGCGCCGGCTCCAACAAACGTCAGCAATCGGGATCTACTAACCCACGCGGTATGTGATGTCAAGAGCAGGGACTGTATGATGTATGCCTCACAAAAGTACCCGGGATAAGAAAGGATCCGGCCACATCCTAAAAACAACTGGACATTTATGATCCAAATATCGGGCCCGATGACGAGATTAAACATAAGCACTGCGCAACTGCGGATCGCTCCACCTTGATAGACCATTTCCAAGATAGAGCACAGTTACTGAAAGTACACAGCCAAAATTCACACAACTGACGAAACATCGTGAGGCCTAGGAACAGGGCAGGTGCTTTGCATGTATGAAGGATAATGTGAAGGCAAATCATGTTACCGCATGGCGATTTCGTGGACAATACTCTTTCATGGCGCAGGATGCTGGTGAGTGGCATTCAGGTGATGTTTCCTTTAGTACTTTGTTTTCTCCTAGATTATGATATGCCATACTTTCAGTTTCATGTCGATGGGGCATCCATCTCGGCAAAGCTACTTATGGTATTTGAACTGAAGAGACTGCCTTGGGCTGTAATTCCGACACCCTTAATTAAACGGAACAGAAACTTGTTCAGGCGTGTTCAGAGGCCAAGACTATCCCGTAAGCACATTTAGGTCCAAATGCAAAAATTAGGAGTGCAAGATTTGAGAATATTTGGTATATATGTGTTGCAAGCTGTCATGACTAATGTGTCCGGATGGAGGACACAATTGCTATGGGAATGGGCAAACCTTCTTCGTTTCACTCTTTATACTTCATGAATACAAACCCTTCCTAATTGGAAGCTGGCTTTCCGTGCCGGCTTAATACTTCTTTCCACTTATTCCTTTCACAGCGCTCTTCTCGCTCGCCCATCCGACAATTGTTTGCTGCCCCTGGTAAGCCATATCTTCCCGCCATATGTTTTCTACTTTTTAAGCGTTCTACTACGAACTATTTAACGGTTGTTACATGACCTGCCGCGTTGAAATGTATATCCGTGGGGAAGCATGCGGTACTTTAAGATCAGATGGATAGCAAAATTTGTCGAAGTCGTTGGTATATTGTGTCGCCAATTTCACCCGCATACCAAACTAAGTCACACACCTGACAAAATATATCGTATGCGAAGTTCCTGAATGGGCGAGTAATCTAGGGGTAAGCTGCACGCCCCCCAAACGAACGGCTGTGTGCTCTAATATCTAATAACTAATATGCTGTGTGCTCCCACCTGTCACACCTGTGTACCACCGACTGTTGGCACACAGGTGACGGCAGCCACTGGGTGTTCGAGTCCCACCTGTCGCTACCCACCCACTGTTGGCACACAGGTGACGGGGCGCACACGTGACGGCAGCCACTGGGTGTTCGAGTCCCACCTATCGATACCCACCCACTGTTGGTACACAGGTGACGGTAGTCACTGGGTGTTCGAGTCCCACCTGTCACTGCTGGCACACAGGTGACGGGGCGCGCACGTGACGGCAGCCACTGGGTGCTCGAGTCCCACCTATCGATACCCACCCACTGTTGGCACACAGGCAACGGGGCGCGCACGTGACGGCAGCCACTGGGTGTTCGAGTCCCACCTATCGATACCCACCTGTCACTGTTGGTAAACAGGTGACGGGGCGCGCACGTGACGGCAGCCACTGGGTGTTCGAGTCCCACCTGTTACTGTTGGCACACAGGTGACGGGGCGCGCACGTGACGGCAGCCACTGGGTGTTCGAAAGTCCCCCTGTCACTGTTGGCACACAGGTGACTGGGCGCGCACGTGACGGCAGCCACTGGGTGTTCGAGTCCCACCTGTCACTGTTGGCACACAGGTGACGGGGCGCGCACGTGACGGCAGCCACTGGGTGTTCGAGTCCCACCTGTCACTGTTGGCACACAGGTGACGGGGCGCGCACGTGACGGCAGCCACTGGGTGTTCGAGTCCCACCTATCGATACCCACCTGTCACTGTTGGTAAACAGGTGACGGGGCGCGCACGTGACGGCAGCCACTGGGTGTTCGAGTCCCACCTGTTACTGTTGGCACACAGGTGACGGGGCGCGCACGTGACGGCAGCCACTGGGTGTTCGAGTCCCACCTGTCACTGTTGGCACACAGGTGACGGGGCGCGCACGTGACGGCAGCCACTGGGTGCGCCAGTCGGCTGTGCGCGCCACCAGGTCGTCAGTGTCGCTGACGCCGCAGCTGGCCGAGGCGGCTGTAGCACGGCCCGGCCAGGCCGGCAGCGTTCAGTTCCGGCTGACCAACGGGGCGCGACGGCCGCACTCCTTCCGACTGTACGCCACTGACGACCGCGGGTGAGTGTCGGGTGAGGGGTGGGCGGCGACGTCCGGGGAGTGTCGGGTGAGAGGTGAGCGGCGACGTCCGG
The DNA here is from genome assembly GCA_034440575.1 of Imbricaverruca yamaguchii. Lineage (NCBI taxonomy): Eukaryota > Metazoa > Arthropoda > Thecostraca > Neoverrucidae > Imbricaverruca > Imbricaverruca yamaguchii. The sequence goes on from JAOTOL010001563.1 coordinate 492,479, forward strand.
GGAGTGTCGGGTGAGAGGTGAGTGGCGACGTCCGGGGAGTGTCGGGTGAGAGGTGAGCGGCGACGTCCGGGGAGTGTCGGGTGAGAGGTGAGCGGCGACGTCCGGGGAGTGTCGGGTGAGAGGTGAGTGGCGACGTCCAGTGAGTGTCGGGTGAGAGGTGAGCGGCGACGTCCGGGGAGTGTCGGATGAGAGGTGAGCGGCGACGTCCGGGGAGTGTCGGGTGAGAGGTGAGCGGCGACGTCCGGGGAGTGTCGGGTGAGAGGTGAGCGGCGACGTCCAGTGAGTGTCGGGTGAGAGGTGAGCGATGACGTCCGGTGAGTGTCGGGTGAGGAGTGAGCGGCGACGTCCGGTGGGTGTCGGGTGAGAGGTGAGCGGCGACGTCCGGGGAGTGTCGGGTGAGAGGTGAGCGGCGACGTCCGGGGAGTGTCGGGTGAGAGGTGAGCGGCGACGTCCGGGGAGTATCGGGTGAGAGGTGAGCGGCGACGTCCGGGGAGTGTCGGGTGAGAGGTGAGCGGCGACGTCCGGGGAGTGTCGGGTGAGAGGTGAGTGGCGACGTCCAGTGAGTGTCGGGTGAGAGGTGAGCGATGACGTCCGGTGAGTGTCGGGTGAGGAGTGAGCGGCGACGTCCGGTGGGTGTCGGGTGAGAGGTGAGCGGCGACGTCCGGTGGGTGTCGGGTGAGAGGTGAGCGGCAACATGAGGTGAGTGTCGGGTGGGAGGTGAGCGGCGACGTCCAGTGAGTGTCGGGTGAGAGGTAAGTGGTGACGTCCGGTGAGGGTCGGGTGAGAGGTGAGCGGCGATGTCCGGTGGGTGTCGGGTGAGAGGCGAGCGGCGACGTCCGGTGAGTGTCGGGTGAGAAGTGAGCGGCGACGTCCGGTGAGGGTCGGGTGAGAGGTGAGCGGCGACGTCACGTGAGTGTCAGGTGAGGAGTGCGCGACATGAGATGAGCGTCTGGTGAGGAGTGAGTGATATCGTTTGATGAGGAGTGAGTGACTTACTCATGGTGCTGGGATCGACCCTCCAATCATTTCCTTGCCGTATTATTGTATTTTGTTTCTGCGCCAATGAAAGAGGGTAGGGGTGCTTACGTGCTTGTTGTAGAAGAAATATATAATGAATTTCAGCAGTTGAAACCTGTTCTCAAAATTTGCTTTCATGTTTGTACCATCAATGTCAGTGTCAATATTTGAAAGACACTGTGTCTGCAATGGAATGCAGTTTTGTTCGTTTACATTCCTATCTCGGGTGAATTTTTTTTCAAGGGTTTATGAATTGAATGAAATTGTTTGGAAATAAATATAATATTTTGCATCGTTCCGTCTCATGCATTTTAGTTACCCGTCATCTTACTCATTCAGCAATATTTAATCACTTAATCATGGTTCGACATCTATGATGTTATTTTCGCATTTCATTTTTATTTTATCGCTGAAAGGCATAGCAAAATTGTCTCGTATATTAAAAAGTCACAAAATTCTGTCCGAATTACACTATTTGTGGTTGAAAATCAAGATATTTGTGAAAAGTAATTTAACACAGTTTATTATTCGCATCACACCGTTTATTCATGAACTATGCTAGTACAGAAAAAATAGTAAAATTGGTCTTTGACGTAAATTATAGTATCAACATGTTATTGTATGCTCTAGTGCCAGTCAACAAATTGATGCATACTGTAGTACATGCTAGTCAGTGTACTTATATACTGTAGTGCCAGCGAATATTCTGATGCATGCTGCATAGTAGCAGCCTGTATACCGATCTTTGTTGTAGTACAAGCCGGCATACTGGTGAATAATGTAGTACCAATCAGTATGCTCCTGTATGTTGTATTACCAACCAGTAAGCTGATGCATACTGTAGTACCAGTCAAATGTCGAATATTGGTGGGCCAGTCAGTATGCTGATATATACTGTAGTATCAGTCAGATGTCGAATATTGGTGGATCAGTCAGAATGCTCATGTATACTGTAGTTACCCGTCATATGTCGAATATTGGTGGATCAGTCAGTATCCTCCTGTATACTGTAGTTACCCGTCAGATGCCGAATATTGGTGGATCAGTCAGTATGCTCATGTATACTGTCATTACCCGTGAGATGTTGAATCTTGAGGAGCCAGTCAGTATGCTGAAATATACTGTAGTGCCGGTCAGATATTGAACACTAGTCTGGAACAAATATTGAATCTGAGCTCAATGTCAGCTGTAATTCCGTTGCCCAGGTTTTGTCTTCTCATATCACTACATGTTCGTTGATATTAGTTTTCTGCGTGAAGAAGTGGTGATTTACAAAATTATGCAATCCAACAATTTCTTCCTTTACTCAAGCTCCTGGCAAAACATTGACATAAAAAATGTAATGCAGTCCAAACTGGACCAATACACTGATGTGTTTCACTGACCGCGCTTGACCTGGGTCGGCTGGAAAGAAATGTCGAAAGCGAATTGTCCATGATTTTAACTTTATATGTGACACCACACCTTCTGTTTTAGATATCGGCAGCTTGTTTTTATCGGTAGCGCTTTCGACTGGCATAATCTGTACTTTTTTAAGTGGCCTAATGTGTGGTGACGTCAGTGACATGCACGGGCAAACGGCGAGATCCCATCCGATTGAAGTTTGCCTTTCGAATTAGCACAATCGCACGATCAATTACCGAGACACTCGGAGCCGGCTAGTACAAAATAAAATATCTACTGAGTTGCTGGTAGGGAGGTGACCTGTCCCATGACTGCCTGTAGACTGGGCACGTCTGTCACCCTTCCCGGGATGGTAGGGAGGTGACCTGTGCCGTGACTGCCTGTAGACTGGGCACGTCTGTCACCCCTCCCAGGATGGTAGGGAGGTGACCTGTGCCGTGGCTGCCTGTAGACTGGGCACGTCTGTCACCCCTCCCGGGATGGTAGGGAGGTGACCTGTGCCGTGACTGCCTGTAGACTGGGCACGTCTGTCACCCCTCCCGGGATGGTAGGGAGGTGACCTGTGCCGTGACTGCCTGTAGACTGGGCACGTCTGTCACCCCTCCCGGGATGGTAGGGAGGTGACCTGTGCCGTGACTGCCTGTAGACTGGGCACGTCTGTCACCCCTCCCGGGATGGTAGGGAGGTGACCTGTGCCGTGACTGCCGTGTAGACTGGGCACGTCTGTCACCCTCCCGGGATGGTAGGGAGGTGACCTGTGCCGTGACTGCCTGTAGACTGGGCACGTCTGTCACCCCTCCCGGGATGGTAGGGAGGTGACCTGTGCCGTGACTGCCTGTAGACTGGGCACGTCTGTCACTCCTCCCGGGATGGTAGGGAGGTGACCTGTGCCGTGACTGCCTGTAGACTGGGCACGTCTGTCACCCCTCCCGGGATGGTAGGGAGGTGACCTGTGCCGTGACTGCCGTGTAGACTGGGCACGTCTGTCACCCCTCCCGGGATGGTAGGGAGGTGACATGTGCCGTGGCTGCCTGTAGACTGGACACGTCTGTCACCCCTCCCGGGATGGTAGGGAGGTGACCTGTGCTGTGACTGCCGTGTAGACTGGGCACGTCTGTCACCCCTCCCGGGATGGTAGGGAGGTGACCTGTGCCGTGACTGCCGTGTAGACTGGGCACGTCTGTCACCCCTCCCGGGATGGTAGGGAGGTGACCTGTGCCGTGACTGCCGTGTAGACTGGACACGTCTGTCACCCCTCCCGGGATGGTAGGGAGGTGACCTGTGCCGTGACTGCCGTGTAGACTGGGCACGTCTGTCACCCCTCCCGGGATGGTAGGGAGGTGACCTGTGCCGTGACTGCCGTGTAGACTGGGCACGTCTGTCACCCCTCCCGGGATGGTAGGGGGGACCTGTGCCGTGACTCTGGGCACGTCTGTCACCCCTCCCGGGATGGTAGGGAGGTGACCTGTGCCGTGACTGCTACCTCCGATGGTAGGGAGGTGACCTGTCTGTGCACTCCTCACCCTCCCGGGATGGTAGGGAGGTGACCTGTGCCGTGACTGCCGTGTAGACTGGGCACGTCTGTCACCCCTCCCGGGATGGTAGGGAGGTGACCTGTGCCGTGACTGCCGTGTAGACTGGACACGTCTGTCACCCTCCTGGGATGGTAGGGAGGTGACCTGTGCCGTGACTGCCGTGTAGACTGGGCACGTCTGTCACCCCTCCCGGGATGGTAGGGAGGTGACCTGTGCCGTGACTGCCGTGTAGACTGGGCACGTCTGTCACCCCTCCCGGGATGGTAGGGAGGTGACCTGTGCCGTGACTGCCGTGTAGACTGGGCACGTCTGTCACCCCTCCCGGGATGGTAGGGAGGTGACCTGTGCCGTGACTGCCGTGTAGACTGGGCACGTCTGTCACCCCTCCCGGGATGGTAGGGAGGTGACCTGTGCCGTGACTGCCGTGTAGACTGGGCACGTCTGTCACCACCCTCCCATCAGGACTGACGGCATCTTGTGGTCGGCAGTCGGCCAGTGGTAGTTCTCGCCGCCGGTGTGCAGCTAAGCAGCACGTGTGGTCGCCGCCGCAGGTACTTCCAGTCTGTGAGCGAGGTGCGGCTGACGCTGGACCGGCTGCAGACGGAGCTGGTCACGCTGCGCTACTACGTACCGGCCGACGCTCGACCCGGCGACTCGGCTACTCTGGGTGTGGTCGCCCTGGTCGACACTTCACAGGATGGGGCGGCCGCCTACCAGACCGTCACAGTACTGTCCCAGGTCAGGGCACCCGACATCTGCCGGGCTACATCCGGGCCCACCAGACCGTCACAGTACTGTCTCAGATCAGGGCACCCGACATCTGCCGGGCTACATCTGGGCCCACCAGACCGTCACAGTACTGTCCCAGGTCAGGGCACCCGACATCTGCCGGGCTACATCCGGGCCCACCAGACCGTCACAGTACTGTCTCAGATCAGGGCACCCGACATCTGCCGGGCTACATCCGGGCCCACCAGACCGTCACAGTACTGTCTCAGATCAGGGCACCCGACATCTGCCGGGCTACATCTGGGCCCACCAGACCGTCACAGTACTGTCCCAGGTCAGGGCACCCGACATCTGCCGGGCGACATCCGGGCCCACCAGACCGTCACAGTACTGTCCCAGGTCAGGGCACCCGACACCTGCAGGGCTACATCCGGGCCCACCAGACCGTCACAGTACTGTCCCAGGTCAGGGCACCCGACACCTGCAGGGCTACATCCGGGCCCACCAGACCGTCACAGTACTGTCCCAGGTCAGGGCACCCGACATCTGCCGGGCGACATCCGGGCCCACCAGACCGTCACAGTACTGTCCCAGGTCAGGGCACCCGACATCTGCCGGGCTACATCCGGGCCCACCAGACCGTCACAGTACTGTCCCAGGTCAGGGCACCCGACATCTGCCGGCCTACATCCGGGCCCACCAGACCGTCACAGTACTGTCTCAGGTCAGGGCACCCGACATCTGCCGGGCGACATCCGGGCCCACCAGACCGTCACAGTACTGTCCCAGGTCAGGGCACCCGACATCTGCCGGGCGACATCCGGGCCCACCAGACCGTCACAGTACTGTCCCAGGTCAGGGCACCCGACACCTGCAGGGCTACATCCGGGCCCACCAGACCGTCACAGTACTGTCCCTGCACTGTATGTATGTATGAGCGCATACCTACTTTTACCCACACGTACATTGGCGCTTACGTACAGTTGTGCATGTGTATATTTGCGTATACGTGTTTTTGCGTTTACATACATTTGCACATACGTACTTATTCGCATACGTACATTTAGGCTTCCGTATGTTTGTGCATACCTATATTTACGCTCGCACATTTTCTCGTACGTATATTTGGGCTTTAGTACATTTGCGCAAGCGTACTTTTGTGCTTGCATATTTCTGCGATTACGTACATTTACCATATTTACTTTTGCCATACATATATCTGCGCTTACGTACAAATGCTATACGTACATCCGCCCTCACGTACATTTACTTACGAACCTCTACCATGAGTACATTTAATTTACGTACATTTGTTCGGTTACCTGCCGGGCTACGTCATGCAAAAACTCCACACACCAGTTATTCTCCTCCGTAAAATTGAAATGTATGTACTCATATACTTCTTTTAACTGGATCTACAAACAACAATGGTTCATCAAAAATATTGATATAGCATCAGAATCCTGGAGAATACAGTCCTCGAAATCGGAACTTGGGCCTATTTTGAGGTGCAGAATAGGCTCAATGCAGTTCCAGTTCCATTCTCGATCACGAACTGGCCAAGGAGAAATTGTTTCATTTAGATCCTGACGCCTGACTGAGCAAATTTGCTACCTGAATGGGAAGAGCAGCACATTGAGCGCGTAGTTTTTCGGGTTTGCACTATTTTATACTCGAACCGTTGATTCCGAAGGTGCCGATGTGAAAAGCCATTGCAGCGATTAAAAAAAAATGGGCTAGGTGTTCATTAATATAGGAGGGAACAATGAAGTTCTGTGTGCCTTGGCTGTTGAAACAATCTTAAAATATGCGTGCGGGATCTTCCCACCTCTTTCTCCACTACACGTCTTAACACGCGCCCTGGAGGACCTCTGAACATTAAACGCACTGGAGGGAGGACGGATACCGCCCCCTTAAGATCTCGACTCCTATTAAAGCTGGAGTAACAAAATGCACAGGGTGAAAGGGCATGACAGTGACCTATATTGTGTGCGACTGTCATGACCTTAGATAAATACCTTGAAAGTCAAATGACGTCACATATGCCAAATTGTCTTATTTTGCGTCGCTTTGCTTTTCATTGTTATGGATTGCTGTGATTGTGTTTAAATACTCCAAAATTGGCACCAATGCTGTTCTGGGCATTACTAATGATGCAGTACAGATACTAGATCCGGAATTTGACCTCAGGTCACCTATATAGCAGCACTTGATCAGGTCAGTTGTCGGTTCCAGTTATCGGAACCGGGTCGCTCGGCCGTGAGAGGAAGAGCGTCCGTGAGAGGAGAGTGTCCTCTCGCTATGACAATTCCTCGACCCACCCCAGGTGTAACAATATATATGGAGACATAAGACGGGGACGTATTCGGTGAGGGATATACGTCCGTGACTCGGCAGTCCACAGAGATGTGTCCATCCTCACTACCAACTGCATAGTGTTCAGTCATTGCATAGTGTTCACTAACTGCATAGTGTTCACCAGCTGCATAGTGTTCACCAGCTACATATTGTTCACCAGCTGCATAGTGTTCAGCAGCTGCATAGTGTTCAGCAGCTGCATAGTGTTCAGCAGCTGCATAGTGTTCACCAGCTGTATATTGTTCACCAGCTGCATATTGTTCACCGACTGCACAATGTTCACCATCTGCATATTGCTCACCAGCTGCAGAGTGTTCAGCAGCTGCATAGTAAAGACATAAAGACATAAAAGATCAGTGCAACTCTGAGCCACAAGGGCCCTTCTTGGTTGCACTCTGTACACTGAACCAGTTGCCCACCAAATCTGCCAATCAGCCCTCCCTGTAATACTGAAAAGCAAGCCCTCTATTCTTATAATGATTGTCTATGCTGTTTTTAAAGATGTTCAATGTTCTGCTACTGACGATGTTTTCTGGCAGCTGGTTCCAGTGTTCCACTACCCTGTTGGTGAAGAAAGTTTGCCTTAACCTTGTTCTGCTGTGGTTAATTTTAATTTTGAATTTATGACCTCTAATTGCATCATTTCTGTTAAATTCAAACATTTCCCCAAGGTATCCCCTCTCCAGACCATTGACAAATTTAAAGACCTCGATGAGATCTCCTCTCAGCCTTCTATATCTAAGTGAAAACATATTCAATTTCTTCAATCTTTCCTCATATGCCAGGTTGCTTATGCCATTAACCATTTTTGTAGCCCTCTTTTGTACTCTCTCTAAAAGCCAACAATCTTTTTCATAGCTAGGAGACCAAGCTTGGATGCAGTATTCCAAATGTGGCCTGACGTATGCACAGTAAAGCTTCCTGATCACTTCCTCACTTCTGTATGATACATTCCTATTTATTGCCCCGAGCATTCTCAGTGCCTTCTTCCTGGCTTCCTTGGTCTGTTCTGATGCCCCCAATTTTGTGTTTAGAATAACACCTAAATCCTTCTCCTGTTGAGTCACTGATAGCACTTGGCCACCCATCAAGTATGGAGCCTTCATATGCTGCTTACCTACATGCATGATTTTGCACTTATCAAAGTTAAATTTCATTTGCCATTCTTCGGACCACTTCACAAGTTCGTCTAAGTCTTTTTGCAGCGAGATATGCTCATCCTGACCTGTTATTGCCCTAAAGACCTTCAAATCATCTGCAAATTTCAAAACTTTACTGCTTAGGCCACTTTCAATGTTATTTACAAATATAATGAACAGTAATGGCCCTAGTACTGACCCCTGGGGGACTCCACTAAGAACATTTTGCCATGATGACTTTGTACCATTTAGCATCACTCTTTGCTGTCTATCTGAAAGCCACAACTCTATCCATTTTAAGATGCTACCTGCAATACCATGGGACTGAAGCTGTATCATTAACCGTTTATGGGGTACCTTGTCAAAGGCCTTACTAAAGTCAAGATATGCTACATCAACCTGATTTCCCTGATCAAATTGTTCTGTGGCGAAGTTCAAAAAGTCCAAGAGGTTTGTGAGACACGATCGTCCTTTTCTAAACCCATGTTGAGTATCTTGAATCAATCTGCTACCTTCCAGATAACTAACTATTCTATCCTTGATAATTGATTCGAGTACCTTGCAGACTAGGGATGTGAGACTTATTGGCCTATAGTTTTCAACTTTCCCTCTTTCTCCTTTCTTGAAAATAGGAACTACATTTGCCCTTTTCCAATCGGTTGGAATTTCATTATGTGAAACTGATCTACAAAATATTATACTAAGTGGAAATGCCAGTTCCTTTTCAGTTTCCCGCAACACCCTAGCATAAATGTCATCAGGTCCTGCTGCCTTATTTGGCTTTATTTTCCTGATATGATTGTAAACAACATCACTACCAATGAAATCAACATCATTTGTCAGATCCCATGTATCTGAACTATGGTGTACGGTCGGCAGATTGGTCATATCTTCCAATGTAAACACTGATTTGAACTGCTTGCTCAGCTCCTCAACCATCTCACTATCCTCACCCAATGTAGTCCCGTTTACTTCCAGTGGACCAATTGTGTTAGAAACTTTACTCAGCTTGTAGAAACTAAAGAACTTTTTACTGTCCCCATTACAGTTTCTAGCTAAATCCAGTTCCTTTGCTCGCTTTGCTGCTCTGGTTTTTTGCTTCACAGTGTCTCTAGCTTTTCGATACGCCTTTAGATTAATGACATTTGAGGCTTCTTTAAAAACTCTAAATGCAGTTTTCTTAGCCCTAATTGCTTTTATCACGTCTGGTGTAAGCCATGCTGGCTTTCCTACCCTTCTTTTGCGTCTTTGCTTTTGGGGGACATGTCTAATCTGAGTTTCCTTTAAGTAAGATTTGAACTTTTCCCACATTTCACAGGCATTTAAATTGGAGAATTCTTCTTCCCATCTGATGGCACTTAAAGCCGCTCTCATGCCGTTAAAGTCTGCTTTGTTGAAATTTGGAACCTTTACCAAATTATCCTTGATAGTTTCCCCTACATGTGCCTTGAATCTAACTATGTTATGGTCACTTTTTCCCAGAGTTTCGCCTACAGTCAAGTCTTGAACCAAGTCACTTAAATCCGAGAATACAAGGTCCAAGAATGAACCATGCCTGGTAGGTTCCGATACAAACTGGTGTAAGAACAGGTCCTCTTCAAGGCATTTCCTGAACATTTTGCATGATGGGGAGCCAACACCAGCATTTTCATAACCTTTTAGATTAAAGTCACCGAGAATAAGGCACTTCCTCTTAAAGTTTCTACTGATTTCCTCACAAATCACCTTGTCAAGCTCCAGTTGCTGAGAATGTGGCAGGGTTCCTGATCGGTAGAAAGCTCCTATCCTAAGAGTATTGCTGTTGCCTTTTCCCACAGTGACATCAAGCCAAATGGACTCCACAGACACATTTTTATCCCCACCTGCTACTTTTTGAGAACTGAATAAGCTATTCACATAGAGCATTACACCACCCCCTTTCATTGCTGGACCCCTATTGCACGAAAACATATTGTATCCCTGGATCTCATAGTCCTGTAAGTTATCTCCAAAATATCCTTCACTGACCCATGCCTCCGTAATGCAAACAAAATCCGGTTTCTCCTCAGCAACATAACACTTGAACTCATCAAATTTGGAACGGATACTCTGAGCATTAAACATCATACACTTAACAAATGCTCCATAACCACCTTTGGCTTTTTCATATTGAGGAGTTCTTTTATCACTAGATGAACTATAACTCTGTCCCCTTGAGTTGCTGCTGTCCCTATTTGCAGACTTTGAGGTTCTATTGCCTTGGCTGACACTATTGGAATATTCCTGAGTTGGCAATGCAATTTCATCCCTCCCCACCCCATTTCCTAGTTTCCCTGAAGGACATGCTCATATACTTTGCCTAACACATGGACCCCCTTCTCAGAAAAATGCAGGCCATCCTTCTGATAGAGGTCCCACGATGCATAAAACCTGCTCCACTCGTCTACAAATGTAAAACCTAGCTCCTGGCAGAGCTTTCCTACCCTGGTGTTAGCTGCCAGTGCCCTAGAGCTCCACTCAGGGGAGGCTCTAGCCCTAGGCAAAATTCCTGTTACAAGCACTCTATTGGTACCCTTCAGGGTGGCCAGAAGGGCCCTGTACTCCCGCAGAAGCTCCTCGCTCCTAGTATGACCTATGTTATTTACCCCTACATGCACTATGACTGTGTTAAACTGGTGATCACTGGTGACCTGTGCCACCGCAGTTACCAGGTCCTTCACCTTGGCACCAGGCCTGGTGATGCACCTCCTGTCCCTCCTACCTTTACAAAATACCCGCTCTAAATGACGCACACGAGAGTCTCCTATGACCAGCACTGACTCCTTACTACTGCTATCCTGGGGGCAGTCATCTAATGCCTGGAACATATTTGCTGTTACTATGCCTGCCCGCTGGGCCGGTCGGCTACACTTCCTCCCGCTCCTACCACCTGCCACCTGCCACTCACTGACCCTTTCCTTAGGTTCGCGTCTCCAAATCCTCCACCCCCTGACCTCATGCCACTTCCCTCCTGTGACCTACCAGAACTACCTCTCCTCTGTTCACTATTAACACTATTAACACTCCCCTCTTGAGAGATCCCAGCCACCTCCACAGTAGGGGAAACTCAGCTACCTGGTGGCCTGCAACCACCTGGGCATATGATGTCCCTGCTACGGATTGACCCCTTGTTGCCTTATCTTGCCTACCCTGTGCAACAAGGGCAGCCTTGAGGTTGGAAACCTCTGCCTTAAGGGTCCTAATTTCTTCCTCTAGTGCCTGCATCCTGGTCGAAACCATCCTAAACGCTGCAGCTTATGCCTAGATTTAGATTCAAATTAACTTGCTAAATTAACTTGCTAAACAACCGACAAAAAGCTAACTATCATTCACTATAAATCGCTACCTCCTATACTGTTAGTTAAATATCTGAGTACCTCAAGAAAAGCAGAAACTATTAAACAATTGTTTTGTTTTTTTGTTTTGTTTTCTTTTTTAAATAAATTAAATAACTAAACAAGATGTCTAATCTAATTGTCTTCCACACAAGTAGACAACTATATAAATATCCCTTTGATATCACTTATGGCTAGACAGAAAAATGAACAGTCACACAGCACTTATGAATACCCCCAACTTACTACTAATTAAACTATCTTAAACTTCAACACCAAACACACTTGCTAAACAACCGACAAAAAAAGCTAACTATCATTCACTATAAAGCGCTACCTCCTATACTGTCAGTTAAATATCTGAGTGCCTCAAGAAAAGCAGAAACTATTAAACAATTGTTTTTTTTTTTTTTTGTTTTTTTTTTTTTAAATAAATTAAATAACTAAACAAGATGTCTAATCTAATTGTCTTCCTCACAAGTAGACAACTATATAAATATCCCTTTGATATCACTTATGGCTAGACAGAAATGAACAGTCACACAGCACTTATGAATACCCCCAACTTACTACTAATTAAACTATCTTAAACTTCAACACCAAATACACTATGCATACTAAAAAATAAATAAAGTATGTTAGGATAGTATGAATGTTGTCTAATGTACTTATCAAATTTACACACTTGTAATATCTCCTACTACAGAAATCGAAGAGTCGAGAACACGCCGAAGCCAAAGATGGTGTCCTGTGGCGTCGCTAGGTTAATATAGTGTAGTTTGTGTGCTACGAAAATGCTTATAAGATAAAACCTAATGAAATATAACAAGAGAAGTAATTGCTAAGCACCTATCCACAGCTTAGACTAGAGTACTGCCCTGTTCTGCAGCGACTTATCTGGAAACCTGGAGCTCGGGGCGCGTGCTTCCACCTTGAGAGCTGGCGCATTGTCATTGTGGTTATGAGCTTCATTCTCTTCCCGAGCTGTGCTGTGGTTGGGAATTGGGTAGGGCCGGGGAAGGTTTGCTTCCACTGGTTGGGTTTTGGTTATTTACGTTTGGTGTGGTGGTGGGGGTGGCTGGGGGGGGGGGAGTGATTGGGGCTCCTCTGCTGGGGAGGGAGGGGTTTCGGCCCCCCCCTCCTGTACAGAAAAGGGGGGGGTGGTGTCCGCCGCCACCCCCCCCCCCCCCCCCCCCACCCCCCCGCGCGCCCCGGCTCGCGCCACCTCCGCCGGCCCGGGGGGGGCGGAGGAAGTTACCTTTTTTTGAAATTTTTTATCATGGGATTTGGTTACAACAGGGTGTTTCGCCCCCGGGTTTTTAAACATAAAACCCTATTTTTTTCACCCTCCTTCCTTTTTTTTTTTCTTCTTGCTTTTTTTTTTTTTTGGGTGGTGGTGTTTTTTGAGGGGACCCAAAAGTTATTTTTTATTTTTTTTATTCATAATATATGTTTGCCCCTTCCACCACAATATATTTTAAGTTAGTCTCGACGTCCTTTCAGTGTAGATGCTCAGGAGGAGTTCAAAACATCATGGACCATAGGCAATTTCTGAGTTAATTATTTGCATACAACACCACGGATGTATTGTTTGTTTATGCTGATATGGGTGGTATTCATGCCCATTGATGCTTGATAAGGAGCTCCACCCACTTAATGGACTTTGCATTGAAATAACGTCCACGTCACTGACATGGGTCACTGTCACCGTCAGGCACCCACGTCACTGACATGGGTCGTTGTAACCGTCAGGCACCCACGTCACTAACATGGGTCACTGTCACCGTCAGGCACCCACGTCACTGATATGAGCCACTGTCACCGTCAGGCACCCACGTCACTGACATGGGTCACTGTCACCGTCAGGCACCCACGTCACTAACATGGGTCACTGTCACGTCAGGCACGCACATCACTGACATGGACCATTGTCACCGTCAGGCACCCACGTCACTGACATGGGTCACTGTCACCGTCAGGCACCCACGTCACTAACATGGGTCACTGTCACCGTCAGGCACCCACGTCACTAATATGGGCCACTGTCACCGTCAGGCACCCACGTCACTGACATGGGTCGTTGTAACCGTCAGGCACCCACGTCACTGACATGGGTCGTTGTAACCGTCAGGCACCCACATCACTGACATGGGCCACTGTCACCGCCAGGCACCCACGTCACTGACATGGGTCGTTGTAACCGTCAGGCACCCACGTCACTGACATGGGTCGTTGTAACCGTCAGGCATCCACGAGGTGCACGTGTTTCCGAGTGACGTGGGACAGCTAAGCACATACACGTTCGTGGAGGGAATCCAGCAGATGAGGGCGTCCTACAGGGCCTCCTGCTGCCACCCTAAGGCCAACATCACTGTGGTGGACCGTCTTGGCAACATCGGCACCTGCATCGTCAACTTGGGAAACGTCTGTGAGTTGTCCGGCCTGAAATGCGTCTGTGAGGTGTCCGGTCTGAGAAGCATCTGTGAGGTGTCCGGTCTGAGAATCGTCTGTGAGGTGTCCGGCCTTGGAAGCATCTGTGAGCTGCTCGGTTTGATAATCGTCTGTCAGTTGTCCGGTCTGAGAAGCATCTGTGAGTTGTCCGGTTTGATAATCGTCTGTCAGTTGTCCGATCTGAGAAGCGTCTGTGACCTGTCCGGTCTGAGAAGCGTCTATGAGCTGTCCGGCTTGGGAGATGCCTGTGTCCCGTTGGGTTTTATTTCGCCTTCCGGCAATTCATGCAGCGGGGTCGATTCACTTCTGTACTTCTGAATATGGCGAGCCTGACCGCAGCATGAGACTATCAAGTAACGCTTCAGAGAAGTAACGATCATTTTGGAAATGCTTGCCATGCCTGTTCATTCTCATGTTGAAGCATTCTCATGTTGAAAAAAAGGCAGACATGGTAGTTTCGGAGTGGAAAGATCAAGGAATGCAGTGTCAATTGCCGTGGACGCACTTATATTTTTGAATATCTTAACCTGGATTGGTGTCTTACAATGCAACATCAGCCAATCGGTGTGTTTGCCTATGGCGGCCAGAACTATGTACTGAGATTGCTGGACCGATTGACATAAACACTTCATTAGTCGGTTCAGCGCATGCGATTCCATCGGCGAAGTTTTCACGCAAATCATTCCAGCCAGCTCTGATCGTGGTTGGCTACAAATAGGCAAACCTGACAATTCGTTGGCCTGTGGTTGGTAGACGTCGCTCCGGGCGATATTCAAAAGTGTCGATGATATTGTATACTCTGAATCGATTAGTGAAGGAATCCCGCAAATCGACCCGGCCATCTCGGAGTATGGTTTTGGGTGCAAGCTTGAACTGCAAAGAAGACGCTCCGGTATCCATGACATTGGGTGCCCAGTGACGTTGATTATCCTTGTATTCGATAAAAATGAGTCATCCAAATAAAGTGAAACATAATGTGTCTCGCACACAAGATAAAGCAACCTAGTTAACCAAACAGATCCGAACAAAATCGAGCGTCTGTTGTTGGCATCTCTTCATGTCTATCTGAACCTAAAATCAATAGAAAAAGAGACTGATCAGCCAAGGTCATGTCGGCCATAGCAACAGAAATCAATCCAGTAAATTGAACAAAAAGATCAATAAGAGCACTCTTCGGAAGCTTCCCCCGTACTAGTGTAAAGCAACGTACCGCGCACAAAGTACGGTGGACAGTGGGCATGACTTCTGCTGTCCAAGTGTATTTTGACGTCTTATTAGCGCCACCCATCGAATTGCTACCAGGTTTCATTGTTCAATGATGGCTGACGATGTTGCTAACAATGATCAGGCCCGGTATCTGGAGTACACTGGCTGTCATTGGCCGTGGACTACTAGTAGACAGAATACTGAAGTCTCATTGGTGCTCATAGGCACTTTCATGACACTAGAACGGGCCTGAAACGTTCGGTAGGAAATCATCCGACACAACTTGTTCCTCAATACTCAGGAACGACGCATATGGAAAATACTTTTTTATTAGGTTGAGCCGCTGCTGATCAGAATATTTGTGGCGACATTGAGAAGTGGAACCAACCACAACAAAAAGGTTGTTGGATCTAGATAATGGACCCATCCAAACCCAGTCAAGCTTTCCGGATCTTCAGAGCTAAGGGAGTCGGGATTCGGATATTTTCACCCGTGATGGGCATACCTGAATCGATAATAATGTCAGGTGATGTATCTGCATCCGTATATGCTAAAAATTCGGCACCTTCTGAAACGCCTGTGGTGTTTTCTGAAATCGGCTTGGGTCCTATGCTGCATCCAGCAGCGTAGCAAATGTGGGCGAAGTGGGCATCTGCCTCCACACCCCCTCCCTGGCCTGCGGAGGGTCCTCCGGGGCCCTGCAGGCCGATCATCTTGGGGGGCCCGCAAGAGTCCCTCAAGGTATAGGCACAGGGGGCCTGTCTCTGAACGAACGAAAGGGGCCCCAGATTGACAGAGGATCCTTGGCCATTGAAGAGAGCTCCGAGTCAACTGAGTACCCATGGGAAGATGTTGAGGGCCCCTGGGCCGGGCCAACGTGAAGGGCTTCTAGGTCGATGGGGAGGGGTGGATTGTTGGAAGGATTCCTGCACTGACGTCGGGGCCAAGGCCGAAGAAAGGGCCCTTCACATGATGGAAGGGGCACTTACTTGAGAAAAAGGGCATTTGGTCTAACGGAAAAAGTCATACACCCCCCATATATATATATATATATATATATATATATATATATATATATATATATATATATCCTTCTCTGGATTCGAATGTTCAACAGATATACCCTCCCCATGGGACTCGAGAACATGGAACGCAAACCAGCTGCGCTATCGCTTTGGCATCCGGGATGCATGCCATCGGTGGACGCAGTGCCGGCTTCGGTGCGAGATGGTGTGGTGATCTCTGTCGGGGACGTAGTGCCGGCTTCGGTGCGAGATGGTATGGTGATCTCTGTTGGGGACGCAGTGCCGGCTTCGGTCAGATGGTATTGATCTCTGTTGGGGACGGTGCCGGCTTCGTGCGAGATGGTGTGTGATCTCTGTCGGACGTAGTGCCGGCTTCTGCAGATGTGTGTGATCTCTGTCGGACGTAGTGCCGGCTTCGGTGCGAGATGGTGTAGTGATCTCTTTGACGCAGTGCGGTTCTGAGATGGTTGTGATCTCTGTTGGGGACGCAGTGCCGGCTTCGGTGCGAGATGGTGTGGTGATCTCTGTCGGGGACGCAGTGCTAGCTTCGGTGCGAGATGGTGTGGCGGTCTCTGGCGCGAGGATGTCGCCACAAATTTTCTCCTTTGAACGAACGTTAAGATGCATCAGGAGAAGTAATATGACAGAACTTGATGAAGCCGAAAATGAAACTGCGATATCTGGCTATGATTGAGAAAAATTTGACCTTAAAGTGCCGCATCACGTCAAACGATGTTAAAGTTGTCGGTGAGCGGAATGCCGGGGTGAACCTCTCTTTTCGAGAAAAGATGAAGTGAACACCATGAAGAATATTGGGATACATATTAATGAAACTCAAACTAAAAGAACACTCTCGTGACCGTGCGTGTGTGTCTGCTGTCGTGACCGTGTGTGTGTGTTTGCTGTCGTGACCGTCCGTGTGTGTCTGCTGTCGTGACCGTGCGTGTGTGTCTGCTGTCGTGACCGTGTGTGTGTGTGTGTGTGTGTGTGTCTGCTGTCGTGACCGTCCGTGTGTGTCTGCTGTCGTGACTGTGCGTGTGTGTCTGCTGTCGTGACCGTGCGTGTGTGTCTGCTGTCGTGACCGTGTGTGTGTGTTTGCTGTCGTGACCGTCCGTGTGTGTCTGCTGTCGTGACCGTGTGTGTGTGTGTGTGTGTGTCTGCTGTCGTGACCGTGCGTGTGTGTTTGCTGTCGTGACCGTGCGTGTGTGTCTGCTGTCGTGACCGTGTGTGTGTGTTTGCTGTCGTGACCGTCCGTGTGTGTCTGCTGTCGTGACCGTGTGTGTGTGTGTGTGTCTGCTGTCGTGACCGTGCGTGTGTGTATGCTGTCGTGACCGTGTGTGTGTGTTTTTTTTGTTGTGTGTGTGTCTGCTGTCGTGACCGTCCGTGTGTGTCTGCTGTCGTGACCGTGCGTTTTCTGCTGTCGTGACCGTGTGTGTCTGCTGTCGTGACCGTGCGTGTGTGTCTGCTGTCGTGACCGTGTGTGTGTGTCTGCTGTCGTGACCGTGCGTGTGTGTCTGCTGTCGTGACCGTGCGTGTGTCTGCCGCGTCTGGTGGTGGCTTGACCCGCCCGTCACACAGCCGTCGTGACGGTGTGTGTGTGTCTGCTGTCGTGACCGTGCGTGTGTGTCTGCTGTCGTGACCGTGCGTGTGTGTCTGCTGTCGTGGCCGTGTGTGTGTGTCTGCTGTCGTGACCGTGCGTGTGTGTCTGCTGCGGCGCAGCGTTCGGGCCGCTGCTGAGCTCCGTCGGCCTGGCGCTGCTGGTCGCGGCCAGCGTCCTGGCGCTGCTCATTGTGGTGGCGGTCGTGACTGCGGTGGTGCTGAGGCGGCGGCGCCGCACCAAGTCGCACGACCTGCTCACCGTCGACCAGCAGCGCCGGCAGCACGAGCGGCACCGACCTACTGAACAGCCAGACCGGTCAACCCAGATGTGAACAGACCGGATGCGAACATCCTGCCAGATGTGAACGGACCGGATGTGAGCATTCTGTCAGATGCACGATGGTGCGATTATTTATATTCATTAATAGTTACAAGAATAATTGTGGAATGAAATGTTCGGCCGGCCATGCGTTCCATGTTGTGCGTTCAATCTCAGGATATTCGACATCATACCGATTTTGACCATATATTAAACCAATGTATCAGTGAATCATCCGTGTCTGTGGCAGTGATTTGTACATTTTTATGTTTTGTACAACGAGCAAGTTGTAAATAAACTTGTACCAAATGCAAAATACGTAGTGTCCCGCGACGACCACATCACGGTGGAAGATCACTCGTGTGACAAAACTGTTGCAGGTGGGCAAGTGAAATTTGACACACGTCTGGGATTGCTCGCATGGTAACTTTTGACTTTGTAATGGCACAAGTGCCTGTCGTGGCTACCACGTGACGCGTGCAAATTTCCGCCATAGGCTCAGGCTGGGCGAATATTTCAAATGGCGTAAGCGGGGAAAACAAATGAGCAAACAATGCAAAAATGATATTGACAATCGGCTGGTGGGCCCTGTACGAGGTGGCAACTTTCAGACTCGTGTATTGCACGTGTGTCACGTGGCACGTGCAAATGTGACAGGTGAGCTCAATCTCTATCTCTATAAATATAGTAATTTTTGAAAATATATTTACAACTTCAAGAAGACGGTCAGTTTTAATTTAACTGATACATCATCATGCTCTTGCAGCCGCTTTAGTGCGGCTGCACAAATAAAACACATTTTGCCAAAAGGACTCAGTTCTTCACTCTTAGTCTCTCCGATTGCTTCATATATGGCGGAATTTGATATGTCGTTTGCGTGCTTTTTGTGCCACCGTCAGGGAAGCAAAAACGGCAGCGTTTTGTTTGAATCAGATATCAAATATCGGTGTTCGAAAATTGTAGTGATTCACAATCGAAATGGGACGTGATCGTTTATCTCAAAATCACGGACAAAAATACATTCAAGCTTACCAGCAGAGCTATGAATCTTTTGTGCGTCAATATTAATTACATATTAATTGATATTTAATAATTAATACAAGAATTAAGCAAAGACACAGCAATAACACGGACAGCACACACCACATACTCTCATCCTGATCAGTCCCACGTTATATCTTGGCTGTCGTGTTCTTTACACTATGTTCTCCATCCCCTCAATCTCTGTCTTGAACTGGTCAGATGACCGAAGAGGCTTTAATCCTTCAAACTGCTGTTGGTCGGATGACCTCCTGTCTCTACCAGGACCAGGAGGGGGGGGATTTGCTCATCCCTTCTAACTTCTGTTCTGGATCATGTAAAGAAATGCGGCTTTCACTGGCGTTTTCTGCCAGCCATGTGGTTAATAGTTACAAATTATATATACTTCGCCGTTGACCCTCCAGATCGAGTACAGCAGACAAAGATCCAAGCTGTGATTTCGCCGATTGACATTTTATTTTGTCAGTCGTTAGCCAAATGCTCATAAATGCCAGACTCCTAGTCGTTAACCAGATGCTATTTTCTTATCAAGCTTTACATAAACGGCTAGCTGAGCTTCTGACGACCACCATGCCATTAGCAAACTACGAATTAAAAGCCCCGCCCACTTGTGCGAGATGTGGAAAGCAGCATAGATGTTTTCCCACGTTAGAACACCGTAACACGATTGTACCAACCATCGAACTACGAATGATAGAAGATGGAACAAAGACAAAAGGACTTTGACAGATGCGCTGCAGCTGGCAACACATTGTGCCCAAAGACTTGATGAAAGGTCATGCGGTAACATTTGGTCGGGCAAGGTCACCACTTCCAGGAGTGAACTTTTCACATCGTATCGGTTTTGTATAAGTTATGCATATATTTGGTATTATATGTGGTGGTAGATTTGTGTTTTATGGCGCGTCGGTTGCGTTGGTCATTTTGTGCCCCATCTCGCCACCTGTCGTTGCAAAATTGTTAAGTGGTTGTCTTAGCTCATATCAAAATGCTTACGATGGGCGGTAGACGTGAAAATTTACTCTTTACAAGAGTGTAAATATGTCGCCATATGCAACGATCAGAGACATCAGCCAGCATTTGTCTAAGTGTCATATAATAATTTGAAGCCAAAGATATCTGCGGCGTGCAGGTTCTATTCTCGGGCAATTAGAGCTTACGTGATATACTGTGAGGGGAGTGCCAAAGCGTGGGCACAGAGGGCGGTTACTTGCCGTCAGCAGGTATTTACCTGTGTGTAGCTAATGTATGGCCAACCAGAAGACAGGACAGCGCAGCTTCCTCTCTTCTTTGTGTACGAAATGAGGACTTCCATGTTTCAAACTTTGGTGTGCTAGTCTTCGTGTCCAAAGCGCATTGCCCTTTTCGATCAACAAGTGATGATGTTGATGTCTCGAAGTCCCCCGGGGAAAGGCCCAGACGCGTCCTGCGGCCCCCGTCTGCAGCCCTCTTCGCAGCCAAGTCATCAGCCTCGTTGCCAGCCAGACCTGCGTGGTCTGGGATCCAGACATATCATATCACGACTTCCATTGGGATCATATCACGACACATGGGATCATATCACGCCCACTTCCTTAACATGGAGAAAAGGCAAGGTTATCGTAATGTCGTGAGCGATGTGGTGGTCATGACTAAGTGTGTTCAGAGCCAATAAGCTCAGTGTGTCAGTGAGCATAAAGTGGTTCATCACGGCTTCTGTCGTCATGCTTAGTAAAACGAAAAGCATGTAGAATGGCGCATAGTTCTGCCGTAAACATCGATTAATGATTAACCCTACGCCGTCACTGAGTTTTCATCTTTCGGTGTAGATCTGCACGGTTCCCGTATGCAAATTGATTCTGCCTAATACACCGAAATGAGTGTCAGTTGTGCTCATATCATTCTTCCAGACATCACTCAGAGAGAGGTCAAATGTGACCTCGATCCACTGCCAAAGGGATGTAGGTGGTACACGGAGATGTGCCATGAATTTTGGCTTAATTTTTCATTCGCGAAGTCAATGGGAGTGCGTAGGTTGCATGGCAACTTACATATCCTGGTATTCGATCGTGGGGTACAGTAGAAAATACCCATCGGTACGTTGGGCGTAGTGAGTTTTGGGCCAGCTTGCAGGCATATGTTAAACCAGCCTATCACGTCACAGTGATAAAGGAGACTCGATAACCTCAATGTACACTGTCAGTTAGCAAGTTCGAAAAGCACCTGCAGCAATACAGAGAGCGGCGTGCTGCACAGCATCAAGCATACGTGTAGTGGTTTGAGAAGCACTCACATAGCTACTAACTAACACTTTCGTAGTCAGTGTGTGTGTGTGATATAATTTCGCCAGTCTGCCACCGTGTGGTGATATCGGCTGGTTATCATACCCGTCACGGATTAAAGCACGATAAATGATAACTAAAACGCTTCGATCTGCTCCGTATGAACAACGGGACAATACTTTGTCCCGTTGTTCATACGGAACCATACGTTGTTCATCTACCCGCCTCGGGACCCCGTCTCGAGGCGGGTAGATAGAGACCCACTCTAATATTCAAACTAAGCGTCGCACGAAAACCAAATAGGTACCATCGGAAAGCACTCGATGAGTATGGCAATACACCATCCCCACAATTCCCCCAAAGTGACGTCACTAGGGGCCCTAGAATTTCACGACTTCCATTATGTTTGTGGCTCTGGGGGCTTCATTTTGAGGAAGATTTGAAAACTAAAACAAAAGTTATTTGGACTCAGAAAAGGAAAGCGAAATCAACCAGGACCGTACAACTTTTGGCCACCCAAAAATCCTTGTTTTGAAATTTCAAAATTTTGAGTTTTCAAGTTTCCTTTACTTTTCCTTTTCTAACGAGTAGAGCGGACCAAAAAATGTTGTTCCAACTCAGCTTGCTCGAATAAAAATGCTTACCTTAGCCAGAATCTTCGATTTGAAATCTAATGGGCAAATAAATAATCAAAAACGGAAAATATGAAAAATTCTTCTGAACGTTTTGTTGCACCCCTGAAAATAAGGAAATGCTGAAAGTTTCATGAAAATATCTTTATCCGTTAAAGCGTGACCACTTGTTGAACATTTTTTTAGACTTTTTTTTTTGATACAACATGCCAAATTGATGTAGGAAAATGTATGCCAAATTTTGGTACGCTACCGTGCACCGTTCTTTCGCTATCCGCGGAAAACCTTATGGGGATCGTCAACGACCTCTCGAGACGGCGCGGGTTAAGATCTGCAACTCTACGGTACAGCTATCTTTCAGCCATCTGATGTGTTCCTTAAATATACTTCACCTGTCCATCCGTATCTAGATAATTTTGACGTGTTGAAAAGGTATAGGTCGCCTAATCAACTGCTTCACATACGGCTGTTCAGTAGGCCGCCCCGCATATCAGTACTCACGTCTTCATATAACATCTCAGTCGCATATTCCCAGCCTCCCATCTCTCATTAACTAGTTCCAGGGTTGAAACTTTTAAAGAGACAGGAGTGGCTGCAGATACTTCCATACTGACCGGTCTTCATATGCACTACAACTCTCATCTCTAATGACTACATGTCAACAGTCACACAGCGACTCTCAGACAGAGTCCCACGTACCGACGTGGTGAGTCTTGGTGGCGGCTGGCAGACGGCGGCCAGCCGGGCCAGCCGCCTTCGGCGACCTCTTTGCCGCGCGTCTCAGCGACAACTGCTCGGGCTCTCAACTCCGCACCAGCTAGACCCCACGGCCAACACCCTTGGTCCCATGCCAGGCCATACTGTTCTGAACCATCAGACCGGTGTCATCTCTAATAGCAACTAGAACCCCGGCCACTCGTGGGAATCATTGCTGACTTCGCATAATTCCGCACACCGCACTGTAGCCTGGCATCTCATCGCCGGGTCGCATCACTTTCGACTGGCGCGACGGAGGCATCACACTGCCGACTTCAGCGTACACACAGGCAGCTGGCATATCGGGGCGCTACAACCAATCTGACAGCTGTCATTCCAAACCAAGTAGGAAAACTCATCTAGCAGTCGCTCATTATTATATATCGCTATTATCTTCATTAATCATACACGCATATATTGACTAAACACACGTGACATCACACACACACACACACACACACACACACACACACACACACACACACACACAC
The DNA here is from genome assembly GCA_034440575.1 of Imbricaverruca yamaguchii. NCBI lineage: Eukaryota > Metazoa > Arthropoda > Thecostraca > Neoverrucidae > Imbricaverruca > Imbricaverruca yamaguchii. The sequence continues at coordinate 515,795 of JAOTOL010001563.1, forward strand.
ACACACACACACACACACACACACACACACACACACACACACACACACACACCTGTCCTCACGCACCTGTCCTACACCTGACATATTGCTGTCAATGACAAAACCTGTTACATGCAGTCATACTAATGTCATATAATTAATGTACTTACACACCTGTCATCTCTCCATCGTGTACACACACACACACACACACACACACACACACACACACACACACACATACGCACCTGCCCGACTGTTCCCAGAATGGAATCCTGACATGCACTTACGACAACTCACATTCAACGTCACACACTTACATTTTATCATCTCAGACGGCGACAGTGTTCTACATCGAGGTCACGTCGTTAGACAGCGGCGGTACCAGGGTGTCAGATAGCTATGCACCTGACCAGAAGGGGAGGGAGGGACAATAGCCGTTGGCCTCGGCGGCGGCTGGCGGCAATGCCGACGTAAGCAGAGTAACAGGTCGGCCGGCCGAGGCCCGGCCCGGTGTGATTTCCTGTCGCGACATGAATGGGGATGGTAGGGACTAAATTTCTGAAAATAACACGGCGGCCACAATCAGCTTCGCTACATCGTGAAATAGAAGCGGAAACCAGTGATGTGGCACCATTTTTCCGACTACCCGACAGCCAGCTGAGGTTGTCTCTCCATGCCGCGGAGACTACGGGAGCAGCACCAAATGGAAAGTCGTCCACCTAGAGAGCTCGTCCGATTGATCGCGGAAATTCTCTGTCTATGCCATTGGTGGATATTGCAAATAACAATACGCTTAGCACATTGCTTTGTGGCACACCATCGGGCTGCAAACATTGGTCTGAAAAGGTTCCGGCCACATGTACCCGGAGGTAACAGTGCGATGGGAAGTTCCTCAAGAAGATTCCCTTGGGGCCACGAATATGTCGGCCATATAGTTTACTAAAAATCCCATGGTGTCATACAGTGTCAAACACACATTATATATAGGAAGATATGGCAGCTGTGTGAAGGTGTAACACAAAACCGGCACGAACAGCTGAGTCCGGAGTCAGGACATGGTCCATCATACTGCGATGTTTTTTAAACATACACTGAATGCTGTTTAGCTGATTGGTAGAATCCAAAAACACATCAACCACATGCAATGATATTCACCATTATAAAAAGCTTGTTGCATAATGCTGTTGTAGGGGATACCGTTCGACAGCGTAGCGGATCATAAACTTCTTTGTTTGATTTAAGTGTGGGAATAGCAATTGCTTCTCGCCACGAGGGGAGAAATGTGCTTGCCTCTTATAGAGCGACAGAAGAATTTTCAAGTTGTCTTTGGGTGTCTATTTGATATCGTTGTGCACCATTTCATGTCCTTCAGATACAGGTCTGCGGGATGAAATCGCAGGATTTAATTCAACCATGATGAAGAGTAATTGGTAGTAAAATTCGCTGGTGGCTGTAATATCAACGACATGCCATTCGCATTGGATTTTGCATTTATTAAACTGCGGGCTCCTAGTATTATTGAACATCTCTGAGAGTGTTGGAGATATCTCATCTTGTAGGCGAGCATTCATAACATCCAAGGTTTGTTTACTACCATAGTTAATAGTTTTCAAAACACACAACGTCCAGGGATCATAGTGTCCAAAAAGCGAAATCAAATTCAAAATGTCTTGAATAGGGTGCTTTCACAATGTCAAAAGTTGATGACGTCAACGACCACAACCGCCAAAACTGCATTATGAAATGTTCACTTAGTCCATGGATTATGAAGTGCAAAAATAGTTCTCAATAATCTACCAGAGGAGCCGGTAGAGCCTTTCGCGGTAAAACGGTGTAGCTAGGTAAAGTTAGATAAGGTTAGGTCAGGTTATGTTAGGTTAGGTTAGGCTTGGTTAACTTAGGTAGATTTCACTACCTGGAGTTCTACCGGTTCCCCTAACGGAGAATTAGGAACTATTTGTGAACTTTATTATTCTTGGACATAAGTGAACGTTGGAGATCATGCACGCTCCCTTTGAAGGCAGTTTTGGAGGTTGTGTTCGCTGGACGCTATGAACTTGCGACATTGTGAACACATCCTATCCAAAGCATATTTTGACTTGATTTCACTTTTTTGACGTTGTTCTTGAAGGTTGTGAGTCCTAGACATTATGAACTTTAGTAGCGGATGAATCTTTGATGTTATGAAATGGCTTCATCTGATACCTCTTTCGGCCTGAGATAAACTTGTTCATTTATAGAAAGAGCTGGGAATGAGGTTGGTGCCATACATCCCAACCCGTTTTATTTGCGCCCATGTTGATACAACATGTGGAACGATCAGTTTGTTAATTTCAAAGACTCACGCTTGGCTTTAGCAATAGCTTTTCTAACTCATGCCCTTGCCTTCTGGTACGCCATAAGTTTTCATGTGGAGCAATGGCGATTAAAGGCCTACGATGGCGTTTTTTGGGCACTGCTGACATAGCGACATTCCTCAGACCACCATGGGACTGGAATCTGCTTAGATGTACATGAGGAGCGGGCAACATTATGCTCGGCACACTAGCAACATTGCAGTAAAATCCTTAATTGATAGGTCCCCATAACTCTCGCTGAACTTACCCTGTACATCAGCCTGGACGAAACCCTAATCAACTTAGGAAGTCGTCGGCCTACGGCGACATCGTCTAAAAATTGCAAATAAATTGAAAAATGGTCGCTGGTAAACGGGCCGTCTGTAACATACCGTTCAACATAAGGAGATAGCTATAGACTGCAATGAGCAATATTTTGTGTGGAAGTATGATTAGTAGGTTTTGTAAATGCGGTCGGGCACTGGCATCCAGGGTGCTAATACAATCATTATTTAGTATTCCTTCCAGCTGCCGGCCACGCCCGTAATGACCTGCTGGAGCTCCAGAGGGAATAGTGAGCATCAAAATATCTGCAAGGTATGAATGATGCCAGAAGCTGTGCAATAATATCGTTTGCTTTGAAAACGAGAAAAGATAGTGAAGGTAGTATATACATACAGTATTTAGTACCAGCGCGGTGATTCAGTGTTGTTCTCGCCATGGGTGTAACCACGGATTCGAAATTGGGGGGCGGGGACAAGTCAGGGGCGTGGTAAGTTTGAACAGGATAGAGGTGTCTGCCACCCCCGAAAAAAAATCCTTGAAATTCAGCCACTTTTTCATTGTCACTTTCAGCCACTCCAATTCAATTTCAATGTATTAAAATATTTTTCAGGTTTACTATTGTCAAAAAAGAGTTAATAAAAATAGCATCAAAATTAGCAAGTTTCACTACTTAACACCGCCTATGAACATTTAGCTTTATGTCGTATGTCCCGAACCGGGTTTCATGGATCACCATAGAGCAATGCTGTAAATATGCTAAACGTTGCCCTCCTGTAGCAGGAAAAACATAAAATATTGGACGATGGTTTTAGTGCCATTGACCATTGACAGTCCCATTGACATGTCCCGGTTTGAAATATTACTGAAGGTGCGCCACGGGCTATTGCTTGATACAAGAGGAGGGTAGATAAGGGCGAAAAGAATGCGAGGCGACCAAAGAAATCGGTTTGACCTTTGACCTTAGAAATTAGCTATGTTGGTCAACGTTGTAATACGGTACAAGTCACGTCGAACGACACGTACTTGGTGCAAATTGAACCTATAGCGACGAATCGCGAGGACTTCGAAAAATCCAAACTAAACTTTGACCATGAGGTTTGACATTGACATATCCAGGTTTAAAAATGCTACTCGAGGGTTCACCATGGGCTGTCACCTGACATCCATTGTTACGATTGTCTATTCGTTGTCCATTTTCTGCAAATTCAAACCATAGCGACGAAACGCGATGGCATGGAAGAACTCAATCAACCCTTTGACCTTGAAACGTTCCGGTTTGAAATGGAGCTGGGTAGGCTTGGGGGAAACCACACAAAAATGTGAGGCGAATCTGTTAAAAATCTGTTACTGTACAACAATACAACACGAATGACACAACACGAATGACATTCATTTTCTGCAAATCCGAGCCCTAGCGACTCAACGCGATAACATCGAAGAACTTAATCGAACTTGGACCATATCATATTCCGGTTCGAAATGTTACTCGAGTGTTTACCACACGTTATTGTTTGATACCAAATTTGGAAAAGTTTGGGAGACAAAAAAATTGTGGACCAAAGTATCAGCTTGGCCTTTGTCCTTGACAAATAATTCGATTGCGTAGCTTTCTGTCACTCATAGCAAGACATGTCGAATGACGCTCATTTGATGGAAATTGAAGCGATACCAACCGAACCTCGCGTTCGGTCGATATCGCTTCAATATCTCAATCTAATAAATGATGTTCACCTTTGACCTAGAAGTTTGACCTTGACATGTAACGAATTGATATGTTGCAGTATGGTTCACCACAGGCTATTACTTGATACCAAATCTGGGCAGGTTTTGGGGAAAACGAAAAAATGGGAAGCTACCGAAGAACTTGGCTTACGTTGAACCTTGACCGTTAAAGTGGTAATGAGAGACCTATGTAGTTCCTTTCAGCGTGTTCAGTGTTAACCCGTGCCGTCTTTCCGGTCAAATCCTCCCACCCCGTCTCCGAGGGGGGGGGGGGGGGCGGTTGAAGACCCCCTCTAAAATCCAAACTAAGCATCGCACGGAAACGAAAGCGATGTCATCGAAAAGCGCTCGACGAGTAGGGTCCGGGTCCACCCTCCAAAACAACTTCCCCCAAAAAGTGACGTCACCAGGGGGGCTAGATTTTCACGACTTTTCACGACTTACATTATGCTTTTGACTCTGGGGAGTTCATTTTGGAGGATATATGAAAAAACAAAATTTATTTGGAATGAGAAAAGGACAGCGAAATGGACCAGGGCTATCATTTTTTTGGGGCCCCCAAAATACAAATTTCATTTTTTGTAAATTTCAAGATTTTGAGTTTTCAAGTTTTCTTTAATTTTCCTTTTCCGATGGGTAGAGCAGACCGGGGAACGTTGTTGGAATTCAACTTGCCCTGATAAAAATGATTACTTTAGCCAGAATCCTCTATTTAAACTGTAATTTGGCAAATACGTAAAATTTATATGTAGTCAAAAACGAAAAAAAGAGAAAAAATTCAACTAGTACGTTTTATTGCATCCCTGAAGATAAGCAAATGCTGAAAGTTTCATTAAAATATCTGAATGCGTTAAAGCGTGACGACTGGTTGAACCTTTTTGGAGGTGACCTCATTTGACCTTGAATAACTCGTTGACCCTAGATGACCTGACCAAAAAACTTTGAATCAGCATGTAAAATTGATGTGGGAAAAGGTATGCCAAATTTGGGCGCGCTGCCGCGCGCCGTTCGTCCGCTATCCGCGGAAAACCGAGGGGGCGGTTGAAGGCCCCCGGGGACGGGACGGGTTAATTCATTCGAACGATCATAAACCCGTCGCTGAATGCCGATGCCAATACAATTGCGCCTCTGGCGAACTCGTCGCTGAATACGGATGGGAACACGACGTTAACTTGACATACGTGCTTAAGGCTGCCCATGACTTCCCTCAGTAGTTTTGAAGATACCTGAGAACACCCAGAGTCGCATTAGTTCAATATATACATCAATATATGAACAGGGGAATGCAGCCTAAGACGTATAAAGCCTAGCGATAATGCAGATGTGTTGCCTTGCAGAGCACATTTTTTTAACCCAACCGAAAACAGAAAGTGATCAAGGTTCATGTGATTCAAGAATGGCCTGGAAGCAGAAATTTATAACGTTTGCTGATTTACTATTCGGAAATTTTGTGACGACAGATAGCCCGTGAAGCTCGTTTATTGGCTACGTCGGCTTTTAGTATTTTTGGTGATTTTCTTGCGTATATATTTGATCCTGTAAATTATTATGTATAATCTTGCGGCGATGATACTCAGGTAGGAAGGCTCGGGGGGGGGGGGACGGAAACAAATTGGGGGGTGGGAAAAATCGAAACTTTTCGGAATTGGGGGGAACTGTCCCCCTCCGATGGCTACACCCATGGTTCTCGCTACTACCCAATGGCTAATGAAGGGGGCCATCGTCATCCCCTGGATGATTTCGGCCCTCGCAGTACTGCTTAGACAATAGGCAGATCCCAAGACTACGTGGGTCAGGGCCGTGACTGAGAAAGCGCGTACTTCACACTTAACATATTATAATGGTTCCTGCGCCAGCCCCAAACATCTTGTCAATACCACATTGTGTTTGGTGGAACAGCGTGATAAGAGCATTAGTGTACACAAGCCTGCAATCAGCTGATGAGCCGAAGGAGGAAAACAATCAGCGAGAGGAAAATTTGCCCAAGGCGATGGGGGTGCTTTGACGCGGTGAGGTCTGGGCCTCGTTCTTTGTTTGTACGGTTACCTTATTCGCTTAAGTCCACGGTAAGTTAACTAATGTGTGTGACATATATGCTTAGCCCTTGTGCCGCATCGTGTAAAAAGGTTGATCCAAGGCAAAGAGACCCGCTGAGCCGATTCTGGCGCATGGAAATGTCCGCCTTGTCTGTGATGGTGTCGATGACCTTCGTGTGGTTATTGACAAGTTGCATTTTACTTTCACCAATGTACCTATGTTCTGCGTGAAGGTTGTTTCCTGCTGACGTCTATGTATGTACATCTCGATTGCATTTGTCACTCAAGTAGTCACTTGGACTTTATAGGTAGGTAGTTGGCACTGCAATGTCGAATGGGTGCATAACTTAGTAGGTAACTACAGCAACGTGTCCAGCTATTTTCAAGCTTCTAGTGCTTGCTATTTTAATGGCATGCAATTGCTAGGTTACTTAATAACTAGGAGGTCTTGGAATGATCACAGTAACATCTTTGTCCAGCCATTGCTAAAGTAAAATTTATTTTGGGCACTGAATGGGCACTGAATGATCCTGTAGTCAGCTTGCTCTTAAGCCCAAGTAATCAATAAATCGCTTTGCACCCTCAGCCTTTGTTTCATTCCTACCTTGCAAGAGTATTATAAATATGACATGCTCCTTGTGTTTAAATCCAGAATGTTATCCTCCAAGAAATTATGTACTTTTTTGGCAAGGGTTTGAATGAAGCTGTTTTATATTGCTCAGAAGGTTATTGCTATTTCATCAACATGTCAAAAACTTACTTTTGCATATAGGTAGGAGTCTGGCATCAGAAGCATGAAAGTATCCTCAAATTTGAATGTACAAAACTACCATCTCCAAATTTATGGTTACGTAATTATTCTAATCTTGCCCCTGGGTAGCTTCATATTTGGTTGGGAGAGCTTGAGCATCCATTGTCAGTCTTGCTGAGTATTTGCATAGAGTCTATTGGCATTTACTGGGAAGGATGACATCAAAACTGTCTTTAGCCCCCTGGTCATTTTTTAGTTCCTCTGCCTATGCTCAGAACACAACTGCTACATTTCCAATGTTACTGAAGCGTAAGCATGCCAGGATACACCAGGATACACAATAACCAAGAACCAAATGTCACCACTTGGTGACTGATAATCAAACAACACACCAATGGATGACTAATAACTGATCCATGGACCAGTAAAACCAATGCACCAATGCAATAACAATGAGCAGGGCTGGAAAATATGCTGCTGGATTTTTGCATTCAAAACATTATGCTCTCCAGAAAAGTATCTTGCGATTCATTCTCATCTGGAGATTGAATGGTGCTGTTTAACAGTTAGCCGATCTTTCATAAAGTGTTCAAAATGGACTGGAAATGGGAATATAAGACCGATGTTGCAGCTGGTGAATATATCCACAGTATCATATTACCTCAAATTACATCTATGCATCCAGAATTACAAAGAATGAATCCCACATTGTCAATTAGTGACTAATATCTGACCTATGGGGTTTCTCTGACCTGGTTGGCTCTCCAAATTCTCAAGCATCACTCGCCCAGAGATGAGTTCTGTGGCCGATCAAGGGGAGCCTGTATATGCAGGTATGCGAGTCCCCTAGATTAAAGAATAGTATGGTTATATGATATACAGAGCAATACACAGGAACTGGAAAGTGTACCTTAACCAAAAATTGTATGCTTAGAGTAGACACTACATCTGGTAATATGTTGTAGTCAGAAAAAAAATGTATGATGCAAGTTAAGAAAAATTAAGTATAGAGAAGTAAAGCTACTCTTCAATTTTGATTAGTATATTATCATAGAATAGGGTGTCAGTAAGACAGTGGTTAAGCTGAGCATCTGGCACACCAGATGCATGGTGTTTGATTCTTGCAATGCCTGCCCTTCCTGCCAGAATGAGAGGCATGGGTGCTGCATGACCAAAGCAGATGATGTGCCCATATGCCCAAATAACCAACCAGAGTGAGAGGCAGACAATGCCATATGGCCTCAATAACAGTATCACTTTCCTTCAGGATGTGATACTGATAAGATTGGCAATGGTAGCACAGTGTAACATGATTGGATTGTATGCTGAACTGACATGATTCAGTAGTATACTAGCTATATAGGGTATGCTATCCTACTAGTGTTATATTATGCTATATAGGGTGTACATAGCAATGGATTCAGCACCTTTCTTTGCGATGTGATACTGATGAGAGTGGCTATGGTGGCACAATGGTGCATGATTGGAGGAGTTTGGAATTTTTTAGTGTGTTATGCGATATCAGGTGAATGGTGCTAAGTAGGCCAGGATATATAGTTCCATTGGAACTTGGATTGATTGGGGGTATGATCATGTACTTTTATAGGATCTTTTCTAGATAGGCTTAACCTGGATGGTCTTCTGTGGCTCTTATTAGGCCTTAACATTTTATGACTATATGACAATGCCTCAGCTGCTGAGTGCATTGAAAACTCACAATGCCAATGTAAAGTCATAGCTAACCAATGAACCAATAGATGGCAAGTAGCTATGTGATTTACAGGCAACCAACAGCAAACTGGAAGAACTTGGAAGTGAACTAGTTGATAGTGAGCATAACAAAATAGCATAGTTCATGGCAATGGTAGCTTCAGGATCAATCAATCAATCAATCACTTACCAAGATCAGGATCAATTGGTGACCAATCATTGTACATGCTTGGATTGCAATATACAATATAGGTGCATGTTTAGTGATAATGATAGTCTGTCAGAAGTTGGTGCAATTGTGAATAGGACCCTTGTAGACAATTAGGCAACAACACTGTCATCCCAAGGAGAAAACTGAAGAAAGCAAACACTTCAGGAGAAAATAAAACAGTGAGCATTTGTGGCTTGTGCCTCTGCATCCAATGAAGGATTCGGTATATGAGTAGTATGCAATTCATATCTTTCATAGACATATTCATACCATGGATTATCTGATGGAATGAAATGAAAACAACATATTGCATCTCAATTGTATTGCCTTTAGAACTGGTTGCCTTATGTCCTCTGAATTCCAATTCAATAAAGCCACAGCTCAAATAATGCAAACATTCCCTTTTCCTTGGAATAACAACCTATTTCGCAGTGTGTGAAAATCGAGGCAAGGTAAAAAAAAAGAATGAACCTTTTAGTTGTATTGCCCTGCAGTATGCATGCAATATTGTATAATTTACTACTACTTCCTGATATGGCATCTGGGGCAGTGTTAAAGTAATGTTTCTTGGTTGTTAGGCATGAGATGTTGAAACAAGTACAGTAGGATGTCAAAATTTGCAGTGGAAACTATGCCCTGTAAGTTCTATGCATTACCTGTAAGTTCTTCATACACAATTTTGATCCAACAGCATACTCATACATGGACATTTTCCTTTTGCTTTGAGATACCTAATTGACATAGCTATTTTAGTGATAATCATAAAAAATACTTATGCTCATTAACTAATGTTGCATAACAGACCACATCATAGGCAATCCCCTTACCTGCACTTGTGCAAAGAGATACTCATGCTTCACAATCTACAATAGTAAACATCAGCATGATACCTATCATCAAGATTCTGTCAAAAGTCAGGCATGAAGATTTCATAATAACCCATCATGAACCACAATGTGGGACACTGTTGGCAGGGATGCCAATTTAGTGTTCTGAAAGTGGTATGCTCCACCCTATTTCATTAATAATTTATCACTGATTTGGGGCCACCATCTCAGAATAACAAGGTTATATAGTGTCCAGACTTAAGAATACCACAGGGATCCATCCAGTTTGATATGGAAAGGGAAGATTCTACCTGCCTGGACAATAGGTACATATGCATTGGATGTACATATGTCTTGGTGGTACATAGTGAAACAAATTGTACTTAATTGTACAAATGTTCCAAGAATTGCCTATGGGGACAACTGTTGCAAATGTCCATTCAATAGTAGTAGAATCAGAAGTAGTATTTGGAAACACATTGGTACCATGTGTTGCCTAGATCTTTAGAGTGCAAATAGAACAAGATATCTCAAGCTATCCACCATCATGATAGTTTTCAGCAGTGTTTTTGTCTCATGTATCCTGTAGTTAGTGATGGAGTCATATGCATTGCACTCATTTTATTTTTTTTCATATACAAAATTTTTTTTTTCATTAAAAATATTTTTTTTTTTTTAAAAATTTTTAAAAAAAAACCAAAAAAAAATAAAAATACAGCTTCAGGCACATGGTATTGCAGGTAGCATCTTAAAATGGATAGAGTTGTGGCTTTCAGATAGACAGCAAAGAGTGATGCTAAATGGTACAAAGTCATCATGGCAAAATGTTCTTAGTGGAGTCCCCCAGGGGTCAGTACTGGGGCAACTACTGTTCATTATATTTGTAAGTAACATTGAAAGTGGCCTAAGCAGTAAAGTTTTGAAATTTGCGGATGATTTGAAGGTCTTCAGAGCAATAACAGGTCAAAATGAGCATTTCTCATTGCAAAAAGACTTAGACAAACTGGTGAAGTGGTCCGAAGAATGATAAATGAAATTTAATTTTGATGAGTGCAAAATCATGCATATGAAGCAGCATATGAAGCAGCATATGAAGCAGCATATGAAGCAGCATATGAAGGCTCCATACTTGATGGGTGTCCAAGTGCTATCAGTGACTCAACAGGAGAAGGATTTAGGTGTTACTCTAAACACAAAATTGTGGGCATCAGAACAGACCAAGGAAGCCAGGAAGAAGGCACTGATAGGAACATTATGGGGCAATAAATAGGAATGTATCATACAGAAGTGAGGAAGTCATCAGGAAGCTTTACTGTGGATATATCAGGCCACATTTGAAATACTGCATCCAAGTTTGGTTTCCTAGCTATGAAAAAGATTGTTAGCTTTTAGAGAGAGAGAGTACAAAAGAGGGCTACAAAAATTGTTAATGGTATAAGCAACCTGGGATATGAGGAAAGATTGAAGATAGAGGTCATAAATTCAAAATTAAAGTTAACCACAGCAGAACAAGGTTAAGGCAGACTGTCTTCACCAACAGGGTAGTAGAACACTGGAACCAGCTGCCAGAAAACATTGTTAGTAGCAGCACATTGAACATCTTTAAAAACAGCATAGACAATCATTATAAGAATAGAGGGCTTGCTTTTCAGCATTACAAGGAGGGCTGATTGACAGATTTGGTGGGCAACTGGTTCAGTGTACAGAGTGCAACCAAGAGGGGCCCTTGTGGCTCATAGTTGCACTAATCTTTTATGTCTTTATGTCTTATGTCTAAGAAATTGAATATGTTTTTCACTTAGATATAGAAGGCTGAGAGGAGATCTCATCAAGGTCTTTAAATTTGTCCATGGTCTGGAGAGGGGATATCTTGGGGAAATGTTTGAATTTAACAGATATGGTGCAATTAGAGGTCATAAATACAAAATTAAAGTTAGCCACAGCAGAACAAGGTTAAAGGCAGACTTCACCAACAGGGTAGAACAATGAAACCAGCTGCCAGAAAACATTGTCAGTAGCAGCACATTGAACATCTTTTAAAAAAAACAGCATAGACAATCATTATAAGAATAGAGGGCTTGCTTTTCAGTATTACAGGGAGGGCTGATTGACAGATTTGGTGGGCAACTGGTTCAGTGTACAGAGTGCAACCAAGAAGGGCCCTTGTGGCTCATAGTTGCACTAACCTTTTATGTCTATGTCTTATTTAATAGAAGATCACCTTTTTGACAGTCAAACACAGAGTATTCTAACTGTGTTCAAAGTAATTGTGAGCACAGTATATGCATTATTAATTATAGAATAGTTGTTAGGTTATGTAGTGTTTCCACTAACAAAAAGAATCATAGAAAATGTGCCCACAAGTAATGCAATACAAACTACATGGTGTGAAAGCACACGCACAGAACTACGTGCATGTGAATCTGATCAACTTTCTTATATCTTATTGCTTCCTTCATTACTTTGGTCTACGTCAAATCAGCTGGCAGCTGGCACGTGATCTATTTTTGGGTTCAGAGGAATTTTCCTCATTTTGTGGTTGGATCAATTTGCAGTCAGAATTTGGTTGAAATGGCTAGTTGTTTGTGGTTCTTTAGTCAATGGCTAGCTCTCCTGAAGCTTTTAGTCACATTGCTCAAATTTCAGCTGTCATGACAAGGCATACATACTAATAAACAGACACAGTTACAAATTATAAATAGTGGAAGGTCCCATTGGAAGTCATGATGGGGAACATGATATTCCACAATTTAGAGCATCTGAAGGCTACCATGATATGAAAGTATCGTGCCCATCAGTAGGCTACACATGCCAGAGTATTGTCTGTGCTTGCCAGCAGTGTGAGCTTGTTGGTTGTTGTGCTTGTGGGTATCAGGTGGTGTCTTGTGACATGTCTGACCATGTGACTGTGCCATCAGATGTAGCTGGTACATCCCCTGAAGCAGACATCTTACTGATGACTGTGCCATCAGATGGAACTGGTGCAGCCTGTGAAGCAGGCATCTGACCGGTGACTGTACCATCAGGTGGAGCTGGTATGGCCCCTGAAGCAGGCATCTGATTGGGTGACTGTGCTGTCAGATGAAACTGGTATGGCCACTTGAGCAGATATCTGACCAGGTCACTGTGTCATCAGATGGAGTTTGTACAGCCCCTGGAGCAGGAATCTGACTGGGTGACTTCTGTCAGATGGAGCTGGCATGGCCACCTGAGGAGATGTCTGACTGGGTGACTGTGTTATCAGATGGAGTTGGAGTCACCTGGAGATGTCACCTGGTCAGATGCCCCTGAAGTGGGCATCTGACCAGGTGACTGTGCCATCAGATGGAGCTGGTACGAACGTCTGACTGGGTGACTGTCATCAGATGGAGCTGGTACATCCCCTTGAGCAGGTGTCTGACCAGGTGACTGTGGTCAGATGGAGCTAGTACTGCTCCTGTAGCGGGCTTCTGACCAGGTGACTGTGGTCAGATGGAGCTGGTATGTCCCCTTGAGCAGGTGTCTGACCAGGTGACTGTGGTCAGATGGAGCTGGTACTGCTCCTGAAGCGGGCTTCTGACCAGGTGACTGTGGTCAGATGGAGCTGGTATGGCCCCTGAAGCAGGTATCTGACCAGGTGACTGTGGTCAGATAGAGCTGGTACATCCCTTTGGGCATGTGGCTGACCAGGTGACTGTGGTCAGATGGAGCTGGTATGTCCCCTTGAGCAGGTGTCTGACCAGGTGACTGTGGTCAGATGGAGCTGGTATGTCCCCTTGAGCAGGTGTCTGACCAGGTGACTGTGGTCAGATGGAGCTGGTACTGCTCCTGAAGCGGGCTTCTGACCAGGTGACTGTGGTCAGATGGAGCTGGTATGGCCCCTGAAGCAGGTATCTGACCAGGTGACTGTGGTCAGATAGAGCTGGTACATCCCTTTGGGCATGTGGCTGACCAGGTGACTGTGGTCAGATGGAGCTGGTATGTCCCCTTGAGCAGGTGTCTGACCAGGTGACTGTGGTCAGATGGAGCTGGTATGTCCCCTTGAGCAGGTGTCTGACCAGGTGACTGTGGTCAGATGGAGCTGGTACTGCTCCTGAAGCGGGCTTCTGACCAGGTGACTGTGGTCAGATGGAGCTGGTATGGCCCCTGAAGCAGGTATCTGACCAGGTGACTGTGGCCAGATAGAGCTGGTACATCCCTTTGGGCATGTGGCTGACCAGGTGACTGTGGTCAGATGGAGCTGGTATGTCCCCTTGAGCAGGTGTCTGACCAGGTGACTGTGGTCAGATGGAGCTGGTATGTCCCCTTGAGCAGGTGTCTGACCAGGTGACTGTGGTCAGATGGAGCTGGTATGTCCCCTTGAGCAGGTGTCTGACCAGGTGACTGTGGTCAGATGGAGCTGGTATGTCCCCTTGAGCAGGTGTCTGACCAGGTGACTGTGGTCAGATGGAGCTGGTATGGCCCCTGAAGCAGGTATCTGACCGGATGACTGCGCTGTCAGATGGAGCTGGTGCCGCCGCCCGAGCGGGTGACATTGCCAGCCGGCGCCCACTTGGTGCAGTGTTTCGTCTGCACGGCCATGTTCTACACGCGCGAGGAGCTTGAGAAGCATGTGAGAATGCACAGGAAGACGGACATCGTGAGGGCCGCCTCGGAGCACAGGTGGGTGTAGTGCCTACTGCCGATTACTGAGTGGGATATGTCGCCCTGTCTAAACTGCCTGCAGACTACTGAGTGGAATATGTCACCCTGTCTCAGCCTCCCACTGAGTATGACATATTGTCTGTCTTGGCCTACAGCTGAGTATGACATGTCATGCTGTCTCAGCCTACCACTGAGTAAGATATGTCGCGCTGTCTCAGCCTACCACTCAGTAGGACATGTCATGCCGTCTCAGCCTACCACTCAGTGTGGCATGTCATGCTGTCTCAGCTGACCACTCAGTTGGACGTGCCACACTGTCTCAGCCTACGACTCAGTAGGACATGTCGCGCCATCTCAGCCTGCTGCCTGGGAAGCAGAATACACCTGCCTTGGCTCACCACACATGTCATGTCCATACAGGGTTAAAATATTGGTTTTTTGTTAGGTGTGAGATGTCGAAATGGGCACCGAAGGATGCCGAATTTTGCTATGAAATTAGTGTCAATTAAAGTGCTTTTGATATTTTTCCAACTCAAGTTTGAGCCAATGGTGTACATACTTATGACTACATTTTTCATTTGCTTTGAGATTCATAATTTAGGAAGGGTTGTATTCAGGACAGGGAGAACATGACCTATGCTATAATTTGATACCGTACGCCATATCACATAGTTAATCCCTTTACCCAAAATTACGTTGCGATATGTCCGTGTGTCACTATTCCTTATTAGGAGCATTGACATGATACGTATAAGCGAGATACTGCTAGAAAGGAGACACGAAGACTTCATAAGCACGCATCATGGAGCAAGATGTTGATACTTCTGGGAGAAGGATGTCGATTGAGTGTCCAGAAAGTGGTATTTTCCACCCTATTTGACGAATAATTTATCACTGTGTCCATATGTCCATATTTCCATTAGGATATTTCGTCGATGGAAATATATATATAGACTGCACCTGCCTTGGCTCCCGGCCGTCAAACGCCTCTGTGCGTCGCAGCTGGTGTCAGTCCCGGAGCACTGCTTTATTGAAAGGTAGGGCAGCGATTGGAACGTCATTTCATTTTAGTGCGTCTTTGTGTGCAGCATCTATGAGAAGAGAAGAGAGGACCAAGAAACGTTCACTCTACGGGATCGTTCTTTAAAGAATGCTTTAGACCATGTTTGTGCGCTGAAACAACCCGGAAAAGTCATCTGCCAAATTTCCAGTCAGGTCAGGGTAATATGGAATGAATTTGCTCATGAAGCTGGCGAGTATGGAACACTAAGGTCACTTGTCACTTCTTGGTACAGGAGAGCGCCAGCACCAGTTTGTTCGTATTTAGAAACTGATGTGCGAAATAGCAAATGGAGGCAAAAATATTTCCATGTTGGACGGCCTTTCACTTGGGTGTCAGTGGGTTTCGCTGGATTATTTCCATTACATCCCAGAGGCCCATGGCATGTGACGCGCATTCAGCACTAGTTCCCACCAGTTCCAGTTCTGTGTATTGCCGGCAGACGCTGCACTGGACTAAATGTGTCGTGTGCAGGTTTGTATATGGTACCATTTACAATTTGTTTCTTCTGCAGCAAGAATGGTTTCGTAATCACTGCCGTCACTGGCAGTATTGGGAAGAGGTATTCAGGATATACAATTTTGCACCTACTGTAATTGGTGCCAGTTATAAGTCTGGCTGCAAAGACAATGCCATTGTGTCCCCTGTACCCAGGAGTTGGCTACGTATTTGCCATCCTATCTGCGCGTACACACACAGAACGCACTACGAGATGGAAGCACGTGTATATCAAGAACGATCTTGGAAGACGTCGGCAATTACACATTTGCACAATTTTGAGCAGGAGTTTGTCTCCAATGGGTGCACGTTCCATCTGCCCGTGACACCGCGGGAAATTTTGCTACTGTGTGAAGGCGTATGGCCACATCATATGGATACACTGGACTACTGCCAGGATAAGTGTCTCACCATTGGCAGCTGATTCTACCAGCCGGAGAGCTGGTGAATCAGTCAGGATCAATGCCAGACCACTGCAGCTTTGTGAGTAGGATGTGAAAGGCTCTAGGAAGTCTTGGTGTTGATGTTTGTCACCACTGACCCTCGTCCTAATTGGACTCCCATTGGCACTTGCTGCGAAAAAGAGCGACTGCAGTGGAATGAACTGGTCAGTGAGGGGGAACTGAACTGGCTTGGCAGGCTCTTGCCATCCAAGTAATTATTAATTCGGTCACACACGATTTTTTTCTAAGATCTTCGGAGTCTTAGCAGAAAGGCCGGCATTTTGTGGCACAACCAAGAGTGACAAAACAGTGACAACTTGATGCAATGACAGAAAGTCAGTTTTGTAACGAATTGTTACCAGCATTTTTATCGTGTAGATATGTTCATTCCTTTTTTAGGGGGGGGGGGGAATAAAATATGCTTCATGATTGCTATGTATGGTCAGGTATGTTTTTTTTTAAACTGAATTCTTGGCCTCACGTCTCCCATCTGGGATAAAAATAGCCCATTTACTGATACAATATTTCAGTCTCTTCCATAGTTCCTTCTCAACTAAAACACATTCGAACTTTAAATGAGTATAATTGTAGTTCACGCTCTGAGACAATGAAAACAACTTTAATCATTCTTGTTTTGTGTCTCAAAGAGCAAAGGACAAATCAATTTTGTAAAGGTGTGGTTTCTTCTCAAGTTTGAAAAAAAAAACATATGGTTGTTAACACCGATTGTGCTATCCCTGAAACCTGATCGTGACATTGCACCTGACCATGGAGGACATGTGCCAAGGGCCAGCCCCCAAATGCCTGATGACCTCTTGGAGACGAGCCACTGCAACATGCACTAGAACAAGGAGCATACCTACCATGGCCGGCCCTTGTGCCCCTCTGAAGCCTGCGATGTCCCTGGGAAAACCACGGTTGATCAGGAACAGAACCTCCCACATAGGAAAAAAACATCAGAGTCAAAGCTCATCCCGACAAAAAAAACCACCTGCAGCGATTCAACCATGTGTGCATAATAGATGACATGGTGTTTGAAATTGCTTGAGGTTTTGACTACGCTTGCCCATATAGGAACCGCTGCCAAGGTCCAGGAAGAGAAGTTGGTTTGAATCAAAATATTGTAGCTTTAGGTTTTATTCTTAGTCTGAAGGTGGAGAGGGGCACACAACAGCAAAAACGGCGTGCAAATCCTGCTTAATAAACAGAACTACCAGTTCCTCATGGAACCGCAAGGGTCTGATGACAGTAATGCACCCCTCCAAATATGCTGCCAGATTCCTTGTCTCGTAGGGATGTCAGCCCTTCTTCGAGGGTTCTCAAAAGTTGTGTCGTCCCCACTTAACATACCTTAGTTATTACTTTAATCCTGTCCTTCACATGTATACATCAACCAACATTGATGAAGCTGTGTGTATGCCTACCTTCAAATATAAATGGGTAGTTTGGTGAAGGAAATGGCTTATGCCTTATGCTCCGAATTTTATAACTGCCTCCACCGGTTTAGTATTGTCCTCGAGTTCAGCCAGCTTTGTTGGGGAAATCCAGTTATATTTTTGTATGTATCAGTCTCAGATATATTTAAACACTGTAGTATTGCAGCTTATGTAGCCTCGAATTAGATATAAGATACCTACCCATATGTGGAGACAAGAAGCACGCCATCCAATGGAGTGCGACAGCACACGCCCTCCCCAAATTACGCGTCAGAAGGCACTCGGTCTGGCAGACGAATTTGGTGGCCACCAGTGGCCATGTCCATGTCGATAGCTTTTTAAAGTCCGGTTCATAGCACATGTGTATGGGTGCGGGCTGAATCAGCAAAACACCTGATTTGGCTTGAGTGTCTGCCATCCTAACTTCTGAACAAAGTTGAAATGTTCAATAAAATATTTTTTTTTTAATATCATATCCTTCTCATAATGTTTCAGAAAGAATACCAACAAAACCAATTTCGGTAAGGTATCCGACAGCTCTTCATGCCGCAATTTTGCACTGAATAAAAACGTTTTTCGTCTGGTTTGCCAGACTGCTTTTTGTTTGCCTGGTTTACCATGAAATACGGGTATTAGGGCATATCACAATAAGTATTTTTGGAGATTCAGGGAGTCCATTTGGCTCAACAGAACATTTCTGGAATATCGAACAGGAACCCGAGGAACTTCATTTTATGATATTTGGCAGGCAATATGCACAAGAAGTTACTTAATGTCCTGAAGCATACGAATATTCCTTGTACAAATGTGCATTGGCACGGTCCACCTTGCAGCGTACACGTCAGCCAGCTGTCGTGTGACACCCTGCGGCGGGCTGGGGTACAGCCGGGTGGCCGTCCTCACCCTCTCAGGAGGAGAGCACCAGACCGCCAGCTGTCGTGTGACACCCTGCGGCAGGCTGGGTTACAGCCGAGTGGCCGTCCTCACCCTCTCAGGAGGAGAGCACCAGACCGCCAGCTGTCGTGTGACACCCTGCGGCAGGCTGGGGTACAGCCGAGTGGCCGTCCTCACCCTCTCAGGAACAGAACAGACGGCACCAGACCTGTGCTAATTGGCATCGATCAACAGCAGCACTGGGCAGTGTAAACCATAATATTACTTTCAGAGCTAAATTTTCTATTACTTCCAAAAGAGAACAAAATATTTAGTAGCCTGACGTGATGCCGAAAGCCTGAAGGCTTTGCTTCCGATCCTGCGGCGGCGAACTATTGAGTTTGCAGACCCCACAGTTCTTAATATGGCTATGTGTAAGACCACCCCAGAGGATACGAGACTGAATGAAAGGGCAGGCTAAGTGTCGGTAAGGTAGGGGATGGTTGGCGCTGCATGACCAACGCAGTCGATGCGCCCGTAAGCCCAAATAACCAACCAAGGTGGGGGATGGGGCTAATCCTGCATCCTTGAACGCCGACCGGCTCGCTGGGAGGCGAGCCAGTCGTCACACAACATGGGCATGTTAGCCACCTGGCGGTAAGCATGCCGAGCACGAGAGCGTTGGAGTCGCTGCGGTAAGCGATGGAAGTGCGTCCCCGCGAACTTCGTGAGATCTAACTTCACGTCCATGGCATTGCATGGAATAAAGTCGACCCAGAACAGACTACGTAAAAACGTTCTTTCTCCCAGTCTGCCACCAAAAATCTGTGGGGACGTCCGTGCGTTTCAACACTCCTGGTCTGTTCTTGGGTTGCGGACTAAGACATCTCCCCGCAGCCTAAGAATATTTTACCTGAAATGCATGGAATATGGGACAATATTTGACTGCTGGGGGCTTTTCCTTTGCCACATTGAGGAAAATACTTGTAGTCTCCCGATCTGCCGGGAGCCTAAATCTAGAAGGTCTGTCAGGATGCTCAAGTTGCACATCTCGGAGATATGAGGACTGGAAGGAAAAGAGACTGGGTTTGAACAAAGAGGAGAGCACTTCAGACATGAAATGCATATTATGTAGTTCTCAAATTACAGAAGAATAAGGTTGCAGACCATTAGTGTTACATTTTAGTCTAAGGAACACATTAGGGGTGTATGATTATGGATGATTTAGATAGGCAAGAGTGGAGAATTTTCGCCTCAGGCGTCATTACGCACGAAAATATGGACATGGTGGAGCACCGATCATATTGTAGGATCCGCGCTCGCGTCGGTGACCTTGACCGTCTCGACCCGCCTGTTTACGGCTCCTGATTGGTCCACGTGCGTGGCGTGACCGAACCTAGCCTCCACGCTGTTCCGTCGGTGGGTTCAAGATGAGACTAGAATACAGTGAAGCGTGAGATGTAGAACGAGTCGTTTGACTTCCGGTAACGCTACGCACATCTTACAAGTTGGTGTTGATGTCACTCCTCCGGGGTCATTTCCTGTTTGTAGCGAGTGAGCACTTGACTTCTTTTCTCACGGTGGGGAATTGGTTAAACATGTCTTGTAGCAGAACGGTTGCGAATTTTGGACTCGCGGGTGGTGCGAACTTTCGGCTGTCTGTCACATGTTACATGCGTTGTGTTACATGCTACATGTGAATAACGCGAATGTCCTGTGTAGTATCCTGGCTCACGTGGTTGCCGTGACCCGTGATGACCGTGTGATGACCTGTGACCTGTGATTGGTCGTGGCCTGTGATGACCGCGTGCTGACCTGTGACCTGTGATTGGCCGTGCGGTGTGGTGGTGACGGCGGCATCTCCGCCGCAGGGGTGAGCGCCACCATCGGCCGTCGGGAAGTGTGCTGCGCCCGGCTCACCTGGCCGTCTACAAGCCGGAGCCGGCCGCACCCAGCCCCGGCGCCATCCAGTGGCTGGAGCTGCCCGAGCCAGCAGCTCCGCCGCCCACACTGCCGCCGCCACCGCCGCCGCCACCGCCACCGCCACCTCCGCCACCGCCACCTCCGCCACCGCCACCGCCGCCGCCCGCGCCCCCGCCCCCGCCGCCGTCACAGCCGCCTCCGCCGTCACAGCCGCTGCCGCCTCCGCCGTCACAGCCGCCTCCGTCACAGCCGTACATGGCGTGCCCGGCAACGCCCCAGCTGGTCTACCCAGACGTGCACGCGTGAGTAGCGCTGGTCGCCACAGACGATGCGACAGATGTGCCGTCCACCGTGTAAACCCATTGTATAGCTGATAATAGCACCTGCCTTCTCCAATATTCGACTATTGCCCAAATTCTGGTCACTCAATAAATGTAATTTCTCTCCCCATGATAGTTTTAGCATTCCATTCCTGTTATAGTTTTAACAGTTTTTAAAACTTTCCCTTCCATTTCCATTTCTTTGGAGGGGCTCAAATCCTATCTAATACTCTGTCAAGCCCATTCAATAATTCTGCATTTGTACTTCGAATTGTATTGGCTAGTTCCTCTCATGGGCTTTATTCGAATAGTGTTGATGTTGCTTGGCTGTTCTCACCTAATATGTTTGAAGTGTATGCCAATGTTTTTGACCAATGGCCACGCATCATTTATATATTTTAAATGTGTGTTCCTAGAATGTTTGCCGTCACTGCATCCTTCCAAAATTATGATAGGTATGCACCTTTTTCATGGCAGTGTTGAGAATGCCTTACCAAGTCTCGGGGGAGGGCACTTTTTCCGCCCCCATGAAGTTTTTCGGCAACAGCGGGAAAACGGTGGCGCTTTGTGTCGCAAAATTCCTCGAACCCTTCCTTGGATCATTTTTGGGTCTGATGTAAAAACTAAAAACCTCGGGTTATTTATGGTCGTTAACCTAGCTCAGATCACCTTTAAGCATCTTTGGGGATAACTCGTACACATGAAGAGATGTTGAAATTAAACTCGCTACTTGAGTACAACTGGGAAGTATCGGCGAATTTCAAAGCTATGTTTAAAAGGGCTTTTTTAGACCCCATTTTAGACCATTTTAGACCCCACTCGTCGAGGGCTTTTTGATGGTACCTACTCACTTGGTTTTCGTGCAACGTTTAATTTGAACATTATATGGATGTCTTTAAGGACCCCTGTACCACCAACATGGGATGTGAGGATGTGACCGAAAAGACGGCGCGTGTTGAGAATAATGATACAAATATATTGAAAACGCAGGGTGCCGATTGCCAGCTGTTAAACAATTTGGTGTTTTCCTTACTCAGCCCAGAACTTCGTTTTGATTTTTTTTGTGCATATGCTTTACTGTTAAGTGGCTGAACATTGTGTACAAAAAGGTTTGCACTTGGCACAGTGCCCAGGAGGTTGCATTGTGCAGATAATGTTTCAGGAAGTGAACATTGAATGCCACCTTGTTTACAGCAACTTTAAAGGACACTTGATTCTGTTTGAGGATAATGGTTTGAAAATTGTTTTATATAATGTGAGAGAGAAAGATGTGCAGTTTAAACCATTTCCTGTGGTTCCTTTTCAGTGTCCCTTCCAATTTGTGGTAATTGGGACTGGTTGGGTGTCCCATAACCTATCTTGTCGGCAATGACCAGCTAATTACACCAAGTGTTTTAAATTGCAGAACTGAGGCTTGTATTCCCCCTCGATAACCTGCAACTGCCACCTCGTCTGGGAAGGCGGCCAAATTGTCTGCCGACTCGAAGCTGGGGGCTGTGGGTTGGGCTTCAGTCTGGTGATGTGTCCGTTCCATGGAAATTTCTGAAGTGCCGGTGCAGCAGGAATTGGCGATTTATGAATTGGCCCGGGACTTTTGACACTGAGATCCACTTCGCATTAATTGCTATTTTGATTTGGCCTCTGTGCACGCCACTGGTCTGATGTAGATATGAAAGCTAATGGTCTCGGCGTGGAGTTTCATGTAGTCGAGGTAATATATGGTCTGTTTCATTCGCTGGCTGGTTTCTCCTGTTAAGCCATGTTTTCTTTTCATGGACAGCAGCAACACCTATGCTTGAGTCTCGCAAAACAAGGATGCTTCAACTTGCAATTAATATTGGTTTCGTGCATTTGCCTTGTTATTGTGCATCAGACTACTGATATCGTGGCCAGTCATGGGACCCAGCAGTATGTAAATTCTGCGCCACCAACCAGTGTAAATGCTTTCGGAAGCAAACACTGACATTACCACGTCGAGGTACGAGGGACACGTGGCGCAAAACCTCGCGAAATTTAGCATTTCGTCCAAGACGTTGCATAACAGAAACATGCACCAAAAATCCTCGTTTCTCTCGGATCCAAATCGGCGGAGACACCCATAGGGGCAGCATAGGTCGAATTATGCCCTCCGATCTCAATATTGCGAGAAAGTAATTGCCGTCTGCGATCTCAATTTATGCGAATGAGCTGCCGTCTCCAAACGCACTGCGTACAAGATTTAGATCACATTAAGATCATTAAATGGAAAACCCTTCTTCCTTCTCCGCAGCAGAACACAAAGTAAAAATCCGTCCTTGCACCTGACTGGTTGACCACCATGATCTGCACCTGCAACCATAAACTGACCACAACTCTGCACTGACCACGTTGTATTTGGCCAGTTGACCACCTGACTGGTTGACAACTGACACCGTGTACACTGACCTGGACGCGCCGTCTCCGGCAGGCTGCACAGCTGGACACTGGTGGCCGCCGACGACCCTGACGCCGTGTACACCGACCTGGACGCCGGGCCGAGCGGCGGCGGCGCGCGCGACTCGACCAGCGCCGAGCTGGAGCTGCCAGCTGCCGAGCTGCTCTGTACCGAGGACTCCCTACACAGCAGCTGTCCGTCGCCAGGGCCGGCGGCTCCCGGCGAGCCCACCGTGCTGCGGCCGGCGCCCGAGTACCACGGACCCGACTTCAGCGTGAGTGCACCGGGCGGGACCTCACTGCACTGGGTGCGGCGTCAGTGCACTGGGTGCACTGGGCGGGACCTCACTGCACTGGGTGCAGCGTCAGTGCACTGGGCGGGACCTCACTGCACTGGGTGCAGCGTCAGTGCACTGGGTGCACTGGGCGGGACCTCACTGCACTGGGTGCGGCGTCAGTGCACTGGGTGCACTGGGCGGGACCTCACTGCACTGGGTGCAGCGTCAGTGCACTGGGTGCACTGGGCGGGACCTCACTGCACTGGGTGCAGCGTCAGTGCACTGGGTGCACTGGGCGGGACCTCACTACCGCCGGCGCGACCACGGCCAATGACAATGTTGTCACCTGATAGGCAGAGCTGATGTCCGTGCTATTCAAGCTCAGTGAGACGTCCAGACACGCGTCGCCACCAGTGTTGGATTTTCACTTCTCAGTCTTGGATTCGGAGTGTATAATTTTTTGTTTGCCAAAGTATGGAGTGTATAATCTTGAGAAGCACTATGTTATGGGGTGTATAATTTCCCGGTTTGCTAAATTCTGGGGTGTATATTGAAGCACCAAGTAACGGAGTATATACATTTTATACATAACGAAGTGTATGCATTTAGAAAAATGCAGTGATATTTCCTGGAATGAAGAATAAAAACCCGGGGGCCTCGGTAGCTTAGATGGTGGAGCGTGGGACTCGAATCTCGCGGCCGGCGGAATTTGCAGAGTCCATCCACGACCAATCGGTGTGATAGGTTGGCGACGCTATGCAACCTTGCGGTTGAATGCGTCGGAACTTAGCCCGATAATTCTTTTTCTTCAAGAATAAAACGCCTTCAAGTCATTTGTTAGGTTCCTATCCTAGTGTCACACAGACAACCAGATGTGGTCCACCACAAATTTTCGTCTGAAGTCATCCACGTTACGTGAATGACTTATAAGGCAACTTCCTGAGCAATGGTAGAGAAAATGATCACAAAAGTATACTTAATCGATGTCAACCAAGTTTATATATCAATGCCTGCCACTTCTGACATACCAACACCGCATAACTAATACAAATTCACAACATACCTCGAGAGCAGGACGTTCGTGCACCGACTGGGTCTGAAATGGGAGGGTCTAAAATGTTAATTCGGGATATGGGTTTCGGAATATATGATGGTTTAAGGAACGTTATACTAAAACAATCCGTCTAAAATCTTTTATTCTCTCGACCACGAAATTTTCTCTTTTTTTTTCAAATGAGAAAGCTGGAAACAAAATATTGAAGTCAATTCTTATTAATATTAAATGTATTTCGATGCACTTTTTAGTTCATGTCTGGAATGTTTAGTTGAAGCAAGGAATCACTTGGAAGGATGAAAAGCGACCAGAAGGGCGGGCAAATTGCCGCTGTAAAACAGAATATCGTCAAGGACGAGCGGAAATTAGCGTCTCATTTCGCACCATGATTGCTATGAAATACCAAACAATGAAAATAAGTTAGAGAAATCTGCCAAGATAATTACAGGGAACTTTTTTCTCAATTAATAATAATCAGGATTATGGGAAGAAATTAATTATTGGATCAGAAAGAGGCTTATAAGAGTGTAGACGATTAGGTCAACACACGCACATCTGAATTTGTCCGGAGTGGGGAAACCCCGCGGTCGGAGTGGCATGAATACAACTATTCCCCCTTGTTGATGAAATTCGGAAACAATATAAGTCATGAAATCAAAAGAAGGTGAAATTTCTGGTTCTATGGATCTTCATTTTGGAGCAGTGCTAGCAGATTTTTAGGAACGTTTTGGTACTATTCAGGCAATTTTCATGGTGAAAATCCTTCCGATATATTTTATGTATATCGCTCCTGACTGCTTAATAATATAAATATGAACGGTTTTATCCATCCCATTTGACGCAGAACATATCATTCTCCAAGGAAGCAAGAATAAATGCATTATCCATGGCTTTTCGTGGCAATGGTTTAAATAGCTCCGGCCGGAGTGGGAAATGGAGAGCGGTGAATTCATTGAATCCAAGAACGGACCTTCCTACGCGGTCGGGCTGGTAAAGGTGAATTCCTATATTTGGTCAGCGGAGCGTAGTTATTTTTTTATGCAACGAAGGATTTTCTTTAAAGCTCTTCTCTGCCAGCCGGATGGAATTGACTGCGTATTTGGCTCGAGGTATGAGAGTTGGTATTACCTGACTATGTAGGTAGGTAGGTACCTACGTACTTACCTATATAAAATATCTTCGCTGTTATTCGAGTTATTGATTTGGATAAACCAAAACTGTAAGATTGTGTTGTGTGACGGGCTATCTTCAGATAATACAAGGAGTAGTACATGATAATATTAATTGCTGCGATGTTTTGCCTACAAGCGTAGTAATGAACAAAACTGATTGCTTTGCTTTTATCTGGAAAATCCTGTTTTCGCTTACCACATTCTGAAGCGTGAATGCTTTTCTTTCAAAATTGGGGCTGGGCCTCTTCAGTGCACATTGACTGCAGATCTTATAGATATGGATGCATTCAAGCATTATTTGTGCATTCATGAAATGTTCAGGGAATTGTTAGGTGCATCCTGTCCCCAATCTCCATTGAATACCATTATACTTTTGACATTTTTGGTCTCTGACTTTCTGAATGGACAAATTTGCAGTTTAAGATGATTTGATTTCTTGAAATTTATTTTTGTGCAATGATTATGAATGTGTTCATAATGTAGGTACTTACATGATGTGACCACACATTTTTTTTTGGCAAATGCAGTTGGGTAACAAAATGACACGAAAAAGTGGCTCGGTTTGGTTGGGAAATATACCATGAAATATAATGTTAAAAATGAAGAAAAAAGCTGCAGTCTAACTGGATGCAAGGCAACTTTTTTTAAAGGAAATTTTCTAAGCAATTTTTTTCCTTTAAAAAAAAGTAATGGTCTATTCTAACCAAACGGCGTATGCTAGGCTGAGTGTTTTTTTAATTAAAAAAAGAAAACCTTTTTATAATCATGGATGATCCCTAAAGGAATTTGGTAAATGGCTAACTTACAAAAAAAAAATAATCTAGCATAACTTAGCTAAACCTAATACCTTTGTATGCTTTATGGAGGTAAAATGTGTGTAAAATTTGTGTGGAAAAGTAATAGCGCCCATGAAAATTCCACTGCTGTGGCAAAACATGGCTCACATCCACCAGTATTTTGGGGATTTGGGGGAAGTGCTACACGTTGTGGCTTACCAGTTGTGTGGATGCCACTCTAGCTCTTGGTGTTCATCCATACATTCTTCTGGGCACATCTGGACTCTGTTCTGAGGTTTGTCCACAAATGGAGAACAGACACATGAGTGTATTCGTGGCTGTTTGTTAATTCACCTGCACTTCACCAGAAATCACACATGCACAAATGGAATGTTATGGAATGATATGGAAGATGGAATGTTATGAAATGTGGAATGTTCAGTGGCATTAAGATCATATTCAGACTGCAGTGCTCAATATTTTGCCATCTGTTGGCATCTGTTGTACTTGTGCATGCTAGCAAGCTGATATTCTTCCAATCTGGCTGGCATCTTATTTTCGGCTCCACTCCTGCCTCCTCTTGGAATGTGCCTACAGATGACCTGAAATAATAAATGTGTATTATCCTCAATTATACTGGAAACTTTATGTGGTAGGGGACCCAGTATGACTGAATCTTCCTCTTCACCCAAGTTATCACTATTGTATAATGACATCTAGCTGTCTTGCTAGTTAAGCATGTCTTCATCCAGCAATGCAAGGAGTGTATTTTTTTCCGGAGTGTATAATTCTTTGGATGGAAAAGTTCCAAAAAAGGGCCACTTTTCCAACGCTGGTCGCCACCCGCATCCAGACATCTAAGCCCGGCTTCGGAGTTAAAACTCCCTAGGCCAGCCTCTGTAGGTGGCTGTGCTCCAGCTGAAGCTGTTCTCCCCTGCAGGTGCCTGTACTCCAGCTTAAGCTGGTCTCTACTGTAGGTGTCTGTACTCCAGATTAAGCTGGTCTCCCTTGTAGATGTATATATTCCAGCTTAAACTGATCTTTCTTAGGTGTCTATACTTCAGGTTCAGCTGGTATCTCATGTATGTGTCTATACTCTGGCTTAAGCTGGTCGTCCTGTAGGTGTCTATGCTCAAGCTTAGACTGGTCTCCCCTATAGGTGTCTGTACTCCAGCTTAAGCTGATCGCTCCTCTATATGTCTATACCCCAGCTTAAGCTGTAGGTGTACCTTAATCTGGTTTCTCCGCTGTTGGTGTCTATGCTCCAGCTTAAGCTGGTATTTCCCCTGTAGGTTTCTATACTCCAGATAAAGCCTTTCGAAGTGTTGCAGGCTTACATGCACTATTTGATCTACGTGATTTCATGTCGCAAATATCTTACGGCGTAAGCCTTCACTCTCGTGACTGTAACCTCGCTATTTTGATGATATCGCTACCTCGGTATCGAGAGGTTCTCGTTCTGGAAACTAAGAGGTTTCAGAGCCGCTGGTGACCGATTACTGTGATGGATGTGTGATGTTGAACGCCTGCTGTCATACCCGACTGCCAGCGGCGCCAAGCGCTTCCATATGGCACAAGGTGCATCGTCACGGTACGATGCGTTGAGCTCTGCCTGCTGTCTGGCGACTGGTCGTGGTGTCGGCTGATGACGGTGACGTGGTGGTTGGCAGGTGTACAGCAGCGAGGTGGCGCCGTGTGCCTCGGCCGGCTACGGCGTGTCGTCGGCTCGCCGACCACCCCTGACGCTGCCCGCCGAGGCGACCCCCGCCGGCAGCGCAGTCTCCGACTCCAACTACGTGAGCTTCAAATGCATCCACTGCTCGCGAGAGTTCGGCACCGCCGAGGACATCCACGGCCACCTGTCGCTGATCAGCGAGGCCAGTCACGTGTGCCAGGCGTGCCACGAGGTGTGCCAGAACACCTGGCACCTGGCCGACCACATGGCGCGCCACAACTCGCCGCGGCCCTTCAAGTGCGGCGTGTGCGCGCGTGAGTTCCGCACGCCGGCTCTGCATCGGCAGCATATCCTGCAGCACATACCGCCTCGCATCAGGGACCGCGTCGGCGGCGAGCTGGGACCGCCGGCCGAACTGCTGCCCGCGCCCGCCGACCTGCTGCCGCCGCCACCGCCTCCGCCGCCCCCGCCGCCACCGCCACCACCTCCGCCACCACCACCGCCTCCTCCGCCAGTGGCAGCGGCGGCGACAGCGACAGCGACGGCGCAGGTATCGGTGGCGCCCGTGGCACCGTCGGCGGAGCGGAAGCCGGTGTCGTGCTCTAAGTGCGGCGCGTCGTTCCGGCTGTCTGCGGCCCTGCACCGCCACATGGACACCCGACACCAGCGGCCGCGCCGGCCGGTACGCCGCATCTGCAGCTGCGACCACTGCGGCCGCATCTTCTTCAGCTATAAACAGCTGCGCTGGCACGCCGAGATCCACGGCAAGCGGCCGCGCACGTGCGGCACGTGCGGACTGCGCTTCCTGCACCAGTCGTGGTTGACTCGCCACATACGGTCGCAGCACAACCCGCGCTTCGTGGGCGGCAACAGCGGCGAGACGCGGCCCTGTCCCGTCTGTCAGAGGGTGTACATGCGTTCGTCGCTGCTCAAGCACATTCGGACGATGCACCAGGACCTGAAGCCGTACCAGTGTCCTCGCTGCGGCCGCCGCTTCGCCGCCAAGTGCAACCTGCAGTGTCACGTGCTGTCGCACCTGAGCGCGCGCGACCGGCCACACAAGTGCCAGCACTGCCGCAAGGCCTATACCACCGAGCGCGACCTGCGCGTGCACAGCGCCACGCACGAGGGCAAGAAGTTCCCGTGCAAGGTGTGCGGCCGTCAGTTCAGCCGGGTGAGCTCGATGAACGTGCACCTACGCGAGCACGGCGGCGAGAAGAACCACGTGTGCGCCTGCTGTGGAAAGCGATTCGCACGCAAGGCCTACCTCACGGCGCACCTGCGCATCCACACGGGCGAGCGGCCGCACGTGTGCACCGTCTGTGAGCGCTCGTTCGCCAGTCGCAGCAACTACAACGCGCACGTGCGCAGTCATAATCGGCGTGAGCCGATCAACGCCGAGCTGTGAGACGGGCTGACGTAGGCGGCTGGTGCGGCCAGCCAAGGACGCCACCGGGCCGCTGCGGGTGGCCGCGGGCCGCTGACAGGACCTGACACGGGGTCAGAGCGGTATCGCCTCCTGGCCGGTGTGCGCCCTGTGCCGAGCGACGCTCTGGCCACTGGCTGACGATAGAGGTGCCACGCTGCATAGCCGACCACGTGCAAGTGTGTCCTGGAAAGGAAGAACGGCGGCAAAAGGCAGACCAGAGAAACTCCTGGAGGGGGTCCAGGGCCTGCAAAGAACTCAAAGCCCATTGAATTTAAAACCGTTGTGTCCAAACGGTCGGAACGGAATAATTTTCTCCATCCCGGGAATCACTAGATTTGCTCCTTTTTCCACATGTGCACTAGGCACTAGTTGAGACCTCGGGACAACGACAGGGGTGACAGGTGACTAAGTTTCTCGTGGTTAGTTTTATGCACTTTAATCAGTTTGTCTAAAGCACAGTTTGTCCATTATGCCTGGTAGCGTAAAGTTCTACTCGTTCGTTACATATCTTTGACAAGCACTAAGCACTATTTACGACAGACGTTTTTTTCTGGATGCTTTAAATGCACCAGAGTGTACGTTCCAAAATTGTTGCTCAGAAGTCGGATGCTCCAGAAAATCGGTAAAGTGACTGGATACTGTAGGATTTCATGACACAACGGAGCCCGAGTCATGACTCCCGAAAGGTGTTTCAGCGAGCTGGCAGTCTGACCGTCGGATGCTAACAGATCCATAGGTGGAACTGCGCCCGGATGTTCGGTTCGGAACGACCTTTCCACAAAGCAAACCCCTATAAACGGTTAACTATTGAGCGCGGCGGCACTCTTTCGTTCTTGAGTGAATATCATCAAGCAGGTCTGCCCTCAAGCACGAGCACGTATTTACTTCAGGTTTTCACACCTTCACTATCACGTATGAAAACGCAGATTTCCTGGCGTAAACTTCTAGTTATGCACCATAAGCGTGTCTCTAAGTAACACACAAGTGTCCCAGAAGCGCCACTTGGGACATTGCAGTCAATCTCGAAACATGGTATACAAACATGATAGAGGAACATCTCGGATCTTCGCCCTGAATTCCGCTGGAGCCTCCGTGAAAAGGCCCATGATATTTTCCATGCTGTATGATCATTTGACAATACGTAGGAAAAAGAAAGCATCCTGGTTGGTCTTTTAACAAGTTTGCCAATCATGGTTATGAGGCACTGGGTCTTGATCCCCCAAGATATCTTTGGGATTAAAGCACAAATGACAGGATAGTTAATGCTCTATGTGCCCACGGAGCCATAGAATAAGAGATTTATCCGCGAAGGGATTCCACAATGTTTCCTATTTCATATCGTGGTGAAAATTGTCCAGACGTAATATGCCGTTAGAGCAACATATGAATGTACTTTCATTTGTCAGTATGAAGGATCTTCCTCGTTATTTTGGCGTAATTGCTTAACCCGTCCAGTCTCGGAGGGGGGTCTTAACCCCAATCAGGTTTTTTTCGCGTATAGTCAACGAACGGCGCACGGCAGCGCTCCGAAATTTGGCGTACCTTTTTCCGCATCAATTTGGCATTGTGTCAAAATTTTGAAGTCGGGTCGTCTAGGGTCAACGAGTTAGTCGAGGTCAAGTGAGGTCACCTCCAAAAAAGTCCAAACCAGTCATCACGCTTTAACAGATACATATATTTTAATGAAACTCAGCGTTTGCTTATCTCTAGGGATGCAACGAAACGTACGAGAGGAATTTTCATTTCCACCTTTTTTTACTACATATACATTTTGTATATCTGCCTCTTGCAGTTCAAATAGAAGACTCTGGCTAAGGTAAGCATTTTTTGTTAGGGCAAGTTGACTTGCAACAACGTTTCTCGGTCTGCTCTATCCTTTAGAAAAGGAAAATTGAAGAAAGCTTGAAAACTCAATTGGGAATCTTTAAAGGTTTATCTTTCGGGGGGCGGGAGGGGGCAGACAATTTATGGCCTTGGTCGATTGCGCTGGCCTTTTCTGATAACAAATAATTTGTATTTTCAAATATCCCCCAAAATGAATTCCCAGAGCCAAGACATAATGTAATTTGTGAAAAGTCGTGAAAATCTAGCCCCCTATAGTGACATCACTTTTTGGGGGAAATTGTTGCGGGGGTGGATCCGGACCCTACTCGTCGAGCGCTTTCCGATGACACCTTTCGTTTCGTGCAACGCTTAGTTTGGATTTTAAAGGGGGATTACTATCCGCTCCTCCCCCCCCGAGACGGGGTGTGAGGATCTGACCGGAGAGACGGCGCGAGTTAATGGGCGGACGTCTTCACCCAGCAATTATTAATTATTCGTAAAATAGGGTGGAATATTCGACATCCTTTTCCAAGAAGTATCGCCATCTTGCTCCTTTATGCGTGCTTATGAAGTCTTCATTTCTTATTTCTATAGTATCTCTTTTATCAGTATCATGTTCATGTTCTGGATAAGAAATGGTGATACACGAACATTTCGCAGCGCCGGTTCAGGTAAAGGGATTACCTTTAATGTGACTTACATCATTGGCTCAAATTTTAGTAAGACATGAAAGGCGTTTTAAATAACACCAATTCCACGGCAAATTTCGACATCCTACTGTTCTCGTTTCGACATCTCACACCTAATGAAGAACTTGTTTTAACCGTGTCACCCAGTGCCCGTGCGGCTCCGCATTTTCGTTCTGCCGCAATCATTGTGCTGTGTGTTGTGTGTAGCTGTAACGTTGCACTGGTACGGCCATCATTGGACAGGAGATACCACGCTGTTGGCATGGCACCAGCGGAGCCATTAGCGGGCCCGTCTCCACACGCACAACTCAACTCTTCGGCACTGCACACCACTGCCTCGAATGTGACACTTGGTCGACGTCCGCTGCACGGACCAGACCGGCACCAGCACTTACACCGGCCCGGTGTCCAGCTAGACCTGCGTAGAGCTGACTTAGGCCAGGCCAAGAACAGCTTGCAATGGCCTTGTACGGATTTAGGCTCGTTCCAGGTCGAGGCGGGACGGCTTGAAGCCGATGCGGATTGGTGTGGGCTTGCTGCGAGTGATGTGGGCCAGAGGGCGATGGGTAGAAGACTGGTCCGGCTGGTGTCACACTGGCGTTGTGTCGGCCGCCAGTGCCGCCTCCGACCGCTGTGCCGTGTCGGGGCCAGCAGGCGCCAGCTGGACTGAAGCGTGCCACCACACTCCGGCTCCGCAGGGCTTGGTTGTGGTATTGGGCGGACAGGGCCGGGCTGCGGCCGCGCACCTATAGCCGGTCACAGTCCGTCAGGGGCTCGGCTTACCAGCCGGCAGACCCTGACAGGCCGGCTGACGCTACCTGCACGGACGTGGCCGGCTGCGGTGGCCGGCAGAGCGCCGTGGCTGTCGGAGTGGCTGAGTGTTGAGCGGCACGTGTGGGCCCAGAATGGCGGTGGCCGGGCCAACAGGTGCTGGCCGCTCCACGTGCAGCGGGAGGTGGCCGCGCCGCCCGGCTGGGATCTAGCCAGCCTGGATGGGCCCAGCTGACCGCCCAGATAGAGCCAACTGTCTTGCCGACCGCGAACACTGCCGGCCGCCACGGAAGACCGCGAACACTGTCGGCCGCCACGGAAGACCGCGAACACTGTCGGCCGCCACGGAAGACCGCGAACACTGTGTCGGCCACCACGGAGGACCGCCACGGAAGACCGCGAAGACTGTGTCGGCCGCCACGGAAGACCGCGAACACTGGTGTCGGCCACCACTGACACTGACCGTCAGCAATACGCGTCCGGCCAGCGGTCGGCCGCCGCCGCAGCGTGTCCCACCGCCGTTGGCATTACTCTGAGCTTTATTACCGCAAACTGACGTCACCGTACGCCGTAGATCTCGTGTGGGCGCGCTGCGGCCGGCCGGCTGTCTCGGCTGCCGTCGCGCGCCACCCCGCCCTGTACATAGCTGATACCTCGACACGTACTGTGCACTTGGCCGCCCACCTGGATGTTGTCCGAGTGTGTCGTGTGAGCGCCAGGGTACCCTCTGTTGAGTGTCGTGTGAGCGCCAGGGTACCCTCTGTTGAGTATCGTGTGAGCGCCAGGGTACCCTCTGTTGAGTGTCGTGTGAGCGCCAGGGTACCCTCTGTTGAGTGTCGTGTGAGCGCCAGGGTACCCTCTGTTGAGTATCGTGTGAGCGCGTGGGTACCCTCTGTTGTGTCGTGTGAGTCCCAATGTCTCCTCTGTTTCTGTTGAGTGTCGTGTGAACGCCAGGTTACCCTATGTTGAGTGTTGTGTGAGCGCGTGGGTCCACTTTGTTTGATGTTGTGTGAGCACGAGGTTACTCTGTTTGGGATTGTGCGCGCTCGTGGTTGCCCTCTGGTTGATTTTGTGTGAAGTCGTGGGTACCCTTTGTTAGGTGTTGTGTGAGTGCATAGCCACCTGATTGGTGTTGTGTGAATACGTCGCCACTTCGCGAGTGCTATGTGAATGCGTGGTTACCTTCCGTTGAGTGTTGCATGAGCACGTGGCCATCGTTGGCCCCAGTTGTGCGTTGGCCGATGGCGGCCTTGTGTAATGGATTGTGCTGTGCGGCGTCCGACCTGGGCGCGTCGCTTGTGCCGGCCGTCACCCTGTTGTGTCCTGTCGACTGCCGTGCGAGCATGCCTAGTGGTGTAGAGGTGGACGGATATGTGCGTCCTCGCATAGGTGCGGACACGTGTATGTTGTGAGTACGTTCTTTTGCGGTTTGCTCTGTCTTTACGGAACATAATACACTTTAATGGAGGCGGTTCGAAGTGGCGTTTCACATTCGTTCATTGGTGCATCCATGCAGTGTGGGAGGTCAGCCATTCGGAGATGAAGGTTAGTAATACCGAGTGGTACAAGGTCAACGCACATGTGCGCATTCGTGCAGTGTGGCGCAGACAGACAGACAGACATACTTTATTGAGGTCATCCACAATTGACTTGTGGCTATTACGACATCGCGTCAAAACACGCACTTTTACGACATTCACACGTACTTTTGCGCAAGCGTACATTTGTGCATCTGTACTCTTGCGCTTACATACATTTGCTCATGGGTGCGTTTTCCATAGCTACGTTTGCGCTTATGTAAATTTGTCGTACGTACATCTACACTTACACAAATTTCCTTACGTGCATTTGCGTGCGTGTATTTGTCCGGTTACCTGATGTGCCTTCACAATTGTTTTCATGGACACTTTCATGGACCTGGCGGAGGCCTCGCTCCTTCCGCGCCGCCAACCACCATTCTAGCCAGCTAACGCCTTCCGTACCGTCACTCACCATTCTAGCCAGCTAACGCCTTCCGTACCGTCACTCACCATTCTAGCCAGCTAACGCCTTCCGTACCGTCACTCACCATTCTAGCCAGCTAACGCCTTCCGCACCGCCACCCACCATTCTAGCCAGCTAACGCCTTCCGTACCGCCACCCACCATTCTAGCCAGCTAACGCCTTCCGTACCGTCACTCACCATTCTAGCCAGCTAACGCCTTCCGTACCGCCACCCACCATTCTAGCCAGCTAACGCCTTCCGTACCGCCACCCACCATTCTAGCCAGCTAACGCCTTCCGCACCGCCACCCACCATTCTAGCCAGCTAACGCCTTCCGTACCGCCACCCACCATTCTAGCCAGCTAACGCCTTCCGTACCGCCACCCACCATTCTAGCCAGCTAACGCCTTCCGCACCGCCACCCACCATTCTGGCCAGCTAACGCCTTCCGTACCGCCACCCACCATTCTAGCCAGCTAACGCCTTCCGTACCGCCACCCACCATTCTAGCCAGCTAACGCCTTCCGTACCGCCACCCACCATTCTAGCCAGCTAACGCCTTCCGTACCGCCACCCACCATTCTAGCCAGCTAACGCCTTCCGTACCGCCACCCACCATTCTAGCCAGCTAACGCTTTCCGCACCGCCACCCACCATTCTAGCCAGCTAACGCCTTCCGTACCGTCACAGCTAACGCCTTCCGTACCGTCACTCACCATTCTAGCCAGCTAATGCCTCCCGCACCGCCACCCACCAATCTAGCTAGCTAACGCCTTCCGTACCGTCACCCACCATTCTAGCCAGCTAACGTCTTTTCTTGCTAATCACAAAATCAGTTGCACAGTTCTGGTTGCTGGAGCCAGTCGTGAAGCGGCAGATTTCCTACAAGGGGCGAGCACGACCAAAACAAAAGGTGATCAAATTGAGAAAGCTGAGAAAGTCTCGCGAAACGCGACAAAAATGTAATTCTTGCACTGTGAAAATCAGAACATTTCTCGTTGATAATGTATTTTCAGTTGTTTGGGGACGGGACCCCGGGCGACCCCTTCGCTGCGCCTCTGACTGCAGCTCTGAATCAGGTTAGTTGCTTTGGGGCTCCACCAAAATAGCGTGTTTGTACTAGTATTCAAATACGTGTTGGTGCCACATACCATTGAGCTTAAACGCATCCACGATATTCTGTATCATCACTAGACGAACTCTAGCGCCGTTTTTCGCCGCCGCCCCGTTTGATCTCTAGAGGTGACGGAAGGTCAAGATACCGAATTTTGGGCTTCCTGTAACGTTTTCCCTGGTTGGCCTAGAAACTGGATTTATGCAGACATACTCCCCAAAAGCTACTTACTATATCCTTACAACCAGAAGTTTGACCTCTCGAAATCACAGGCCAAAGTAAGGTCATAAACTAGGTCACTTCCAGCGCGCATCGCACCCCTGTAAGACCTAGCCAAACGGAGATAGAGGAATGTAGCTTCCGCACACATTGCACAACATTCCATTGTTGTCTAAACTACTCGCTAATCTAAGGTAGATAATTTCGCCGGAAATTTGATACGCAAATCGCCGTGGAAATTACACGCCCTGTACACTGGTGCACCTAGGGAAATTCCGGCAAAAATCGTCGCCCCATCTCTTTTGCTAGTACTCAGGCGCGCGCCCAGGATTTTTCCATGGGGGGCGGACCGAAAAGGGCACTTGACCGGCTCCAAAAGGGCACTTTGCGGCCCAGGGCACATTGGAAGGTTTATTAACCGCGGGGTGGGGGGGGGGGCGTGAATTTTCCATGCCGCATAGGACAGGAAAGGACACAGGGGAATGTCATATTTAGGCCAAGAGGGCAGTTTTGGGCCCAAAGGGCACCTTTGGCACAGGCGGGGCACATAAGGCAGGGCTAAATTTTGTAAACTAAATTTGGGACATTCCGGCCAAGAGGGCACGTTTCGGTCAAAAGGGCACTTTTGGCCAAAATGGAACTTTGGTCTCATGGGGGGGGGGGGCTCCCCCTCCGGTGCGCCACTGCTACTATTAAGCTGTCGCTCGCTCCATTTTTCGAAACACCACAGCGCTTCACCTCAAGAGGTGAACGAATGTCAAGTTGCTAGTAATTGCACTCCTGTAATTATTTTCCATAATTGATCTAGGAACACTGAAGCAATGCACACATTATCCATATGCTACTCTGTCGTCACGACCCGAAGCGTAACATCCCAAAGTCGCAGGTCAAGTTATGAAGCGTCATTCTCAACTGATCTGAGTGGAACGTGCTCAGTGCAACATCACTGATAACATCTCGTGACACATCGACAAAAATCCGGGGGCAAGGACATATAGCATTTGGATCACGTGTTGCCCTGCCCTGCCGTCCTGGCGCCAGAGTCATCAACCGATTTCAACACCAGTTAGTCGGGGTTGACCCCGTAGCAGGGGCCAGCAGAGCATAGAGAGATAGAGACCGAGTACAATCGCGCGGTACTTGCGGGGGGGGGGGAGGAGTCTGCCGCCGGCGAGGTGTGGGATGGGTGGGGATTGGAGACTGTGGTTGTCTCGCGGGTT
Source organism: Imbricaverruca yamaguchii (assembly GCA_034440575.1). Classification (NCBI taxonomy): domain Eukaryota; kingdom Metazoa; phylum Arthropoda; class Thecostraca; family Neoverrucidae; genus Imbricaverruca; species Imbricaverruca yamaguchii. Next base: position 553,448 of record JAOTOL010001563.1, read on the forward strand.
GTGTCAAAGAGAACCTACCGAATCAGAGTGGGCTAAATCTCTCCTTTGCATTAGTGTTTGTGTGTTGGTGTTTGCTTGGTGCTCCACCACATTCACCCAATCTCAGCCGGCTTTGCGTTATGTGAACTACCCTCACCGACACGTATTTCTCGACATGGCGAGATCAGTTTGGGAACACCACACAGACAAGCGGGCGCTACTGGCTAAATTGGAATTAATGGATAGTGTTAGAAAATTATTGAGCATATAATTTGTTTTCCGTGGTTTCAATTCCTTCCTCTCGTTGGGAGTTTTTAGGGGCTAATAGTACCATAATTTTGTGCAATGCACCTCACGAAATGGGTGCCTGTGCTGAACTGCAAGCGGCTTCCGCCGGTCCTTAAAGCTACCAACACACATTCATTCTCTTCATTCGCTCGTCCCATTCACTCTCTTCTTATTAATTAATAGAGAAATATGTAATTGTAGTGCATAATGCCAGCAAAAATTGGTCCGTTGGGGGAACGGCCCTATCGATTCCGTGGGCCCGCCACTGAGCTCAGTTTCTCACGGCTCAGCAGTGTTGCTTCGGTGTGCTACCAAAAGGAACGCCGTTTAAAATACGCTATATTACGAACACAATCAGCAGACGGCCAGCCGGCTGCATTGCGGTACAACCTTCGGTGAAAGACACAGGCGGGGCGACCCGAATTGCCTGGCAGCCATCCAATTATAGCGCCGCCATACAGCGTTGCCAGGCAACCAACCACAGCTCCGCCATATGGCATTGCAAGGCAACCAACCACAACTCCGCCACACGGCATTGCCAGGCAACCAACCACAGCACCGCCATATAGCGTTGCCAAGCAACCAACCATAGCGCCGCCATCATGCGGCGTGTTTATTTGTATTGAACTGCGAGCACACTGCCGCTCGATAGGTGCCACTGATGTCGGCGCATCCAATATCACAGACCAGTGCACCTGGCGCTGACCTGGAGCGTATCTGGGTCTGAGTCAGTTGGACCCATCAGCCCGGGGAAGTTACCCTGCTCAAACAGGCACGCGCAAATCATCAAACCGCACCATGCTCGCAAATATAAAACACACTAGCAGAACCAACACCAGTAGTCATAGAGACTCATCAAGATGCATTCAATCGGTGACCTAACTAAAACACTTCTGTAAAAACTCTTCGGCTATTTTAATACACATGCCATGAAAATCACGACAGCATACGAAAACTTTTAAAACCACGTCAGCTAATACTTAAGCACGGCAGTTCGGTTTCACGTATGGTGAAGCCGCGTGCGCGTACATCAGCGTCCACAATGCAGCAGCCACTGCATCTCACACAGGCGTAGTACCTGCCATACCATACATACTCGTCTAAAAATACTGCGAGGAGTGCTGTAGTGTAAGTTAAGAATCTTCTCCAAACACGTCAATTATCATTCCTTGAGAACCAAAGGTGTTTATACGTCTCACACTTTCCGCCAGTTCGGGAGCTGCCTAAATATGCCGCTTCGTTATCCATGCCGGCGACAAGGTTCACGATCGCAGTCGCTGTCGCAGTCACAGTCATGATCGAGTGAATCCTGTGTGAAAATGGTGGAGCTGAGCGTACACCAAGCCGGCCTTTCCCACTCCATCAGAGCTCGGCACCGTGCAGCTGCTCTTACACACGCTGCGAACCAGAGCGGTCGCCGCCTCTCCTATGCCTCGCCCCTTCACGCTCAATCGGCCCGACGCCAGGACAACATTGTGCTTTCGTCTGGACAACTGCAGCTGCCATAATCAGCTGACCTGCGCCAGTCAGGTCCGGACCCCTGCAGCTGCCATAATCAGCTGACCTGCGCCAGTCAGGTCCGGACCCCTGCAGCTGCCACAATCAGCTGACCTGCGCAGTCAGGTCCGGACCCCTGCAGCTGCCATAATCAGCTGACCTGCCCCGGCCAGGTCCGGACCCCTGCAGCTGCCATAATCAGCTGACCAGCCCCGGCGAGGTCTGCACCCCTGCAGCTGCCATAATCAGCTGACCAGCTCCGGCGAGGTCTGCACCCCTGCAGCTGCCATAATCAGCCCTGAGCGATTCTCGCCGCCGGACGGGCGCACTCACTCGTCGGCCGTGGGCCGCCCGTGGCCGCTCACAGCCGCGAGCGCTCCTCGTCGTCGCACACCGACTGGTCCATGCTAACGGCCGTGAAGTTCTTGTGGCCGGCGGCGTCCTCGGCCGCCTCGTCCACCGACGCCGGCTTCGAGTTCTGGTTGGCCGGGTGGCCGCTTGGAGCCGCCTCCGTCGCGGCCGCCTCCAGACAGATGGCGACATCGTCGGTCGGCGGCTCGGCAAAATGTCGCCGCAGCGAGGCGCGCAGCGAGCTGAGGCCGGTGCGGAACGAGCTGGTGAGCGAGCTGCGCCGCGGGCGGAACTCCTGCAGCTCGAACGAGGTCGGCGGTCCGGAGCTGTTTACTTCTGCCACTGGGGTCAGGTCAGGTCAGGTCATGTCAGCTCAAGTCACCTTCTGTCTGGCCATCTTGCCACACCAGGTCGATCATGCTAGTCTTTAAACCCTGACTGATCTAAACACGTGATTATGACCACCAGACAATGATAAACTATGGCGCATTCGGACAGCTAACTTCAGGCAGTAGCTTTGTGACAGCCAACTCAGAGCACAACAAAAACAGCAACTGAAGTACACTGCATCAGTCTCCACAATCGTAATGGACAGACAAACAACATTATGGTAAAGTCACGTGCTTTCAAAGTGGCGGTACGACTGCCTATCACCTTTCAGACAGCCTTCGAAAGACCAGGAGAGCATCGACGCAAAAGTATCCGTACTGAAGTTTGCTCGAGATTATGTTCAAGGCAGTCGCAAAGTTCTCACATGTACTGAGTGCACGCAGCTATGCAACTTATCTTCATCATTGCCAACCCGTACGCGAACCACAAGACGACTTGTATTCATTTCTATTTGCCGCCCAGGGGGCTGGAAGTACTCGGCCTCTTCGTACACAGATACCGGAGATGCACCACTGTATCAATGCTAATGGCGATCAGGACTCACCGAATGGCAAGATACTCACATTGACTCAACAACGACTCACACTGACCCGACAGAGGCCCACACTGACCCAACAGAGGCCCACACTGATCCGACAGAGGTCCACACTGACCCGACAGAGGCACATACTGACCCGACAGAGGCCCACACTGACCAAAGAGAGGTTCACACTGACTCGACAGAGGCCCACACTTACCCGACAGAGGCTCACACTGACCCGACAGAGGCTCACACTGACCCGACAGAGGCCCACACTGACCCGACAGAGGCCCACACTGACCCGACAGAGGCCCACACTGACCCGACAGAGGCACACACTGACCCGACAGAGGCCCACACTGACCCGACAGAGGCCCACAGTGATCCGACAGAGGCTCACACTGACCCGACAGAGGCTCACGCTGACCCGACAGAGGCTCACACTGGCTCGACAGAGGCCCACACTGACCCGACAGAGGCTCATACTGACCCGCCAGCGACTCGGGTGGTGAGGCGTAGTTGGTGTAATCCTCATTGGAGATCCAGGCCGGAGCGCTAGTGTTGTGCCACTTGAGCGGCCGGTGGCAGACCAGCACCTCGTCGTTCCTCTTCCAGGGTAGCACGCTCTCAGTCTCCGTAATGTGGTTCGTCCCTGGCGACAGACACACGCAAACGTGGGACGAGTGTGTCACGTATGACACATATTACGTGTCGCCAGCGCCGGCCAGCCAACAGTAGCCAACGCGTTTTGGGGCCGCAGGCAGCCATAAAACCGCAGCGATAGGCGAAGAATTGGCCTGCGTGTGATCGTCGATCCATTCTGTTTTCTGCAGAGACCTTCCTCTTTCGATCTCGAAGAAACAAATACGCGCGCGACACTGCAGAAGAATCTTGGGTTCTTTTACGACGCATTCAACCGCTAGATTATATAGCGTCGACAACTTCTCACGCCTATTGGTCGCGGGTGGACTCGGTAAATGCCGTCGGTTTTAAGATTCGAACCCACAATCTTGCGATCAGGAGTCTGACGCTCTACCAACTGAGCTACCGGAGTCCCAGCGCGCGACACTGCATGCATTCTGATAGTTGCCACTGTCTGCCGGAATACCACTGGGAGCGGGGGCGGGGGGCGTGGCCGTCAATACCGGGGCACCACTGCCCGGTGACGCCGGGCGACAACGTGTCATTCACGTGATCATTACGTCATCGGCCGAGTGCCGGTCGAGAATACGTCAATGCCAAGTGACCATGGCCATTGTGACGCTGTGAATGTCACCAGTGTCCGCAGCTACCCAGATACTGAATGCTTGTCATGCAGACCTGCGTGAGAAAAATGGACCTAAATGTCATACTCCGTAGCTCGGCTGCTCCGGTGTTGTCAAATAATGGCACACTAGCCGTTGATACGACAGCGAAAGAGCGCCCATTATAGGCTTAATGGCAGGATACTTCACTCGGACAGTCATTCAATTGTGACTTAATTACTACGCACTCTGGCACATCAATGCTCTTCAACCCCCATAGCATCCACAACGAGGGCGAGTCTCCCACAGTGCTGTGTGGCGCTCTCACCATCGCCGGACATGGAGCACTTGCGGTCGTCTCGCGCCCGGAACACGATGCCGTCGGCGTCCTGCAAGTCGACGTCGTTTCCGTCGGGCACAGCGCCGACGCGACGCTCGCGCAACGTCGGCACAGAGTCGATCACGTCATACAGTTCGTCTGCAACACCAGTGACGTCAAGTTCGAAGGTTCGGACGTGGATGTCTAGATCGACCGTGGGAGGGCGAGACTTCTGGGACTTACAGCCTTATGCATCCACTGCATGGTAAATGTCGAATCAAGGACCGGCAAAACATCATACGTGTGATCTCGCTGCGTGCTGAGAGCTTGGATTGTGCAACAAGGCCTACGTGGCCCACAGCAAGGCCCACATAGACACAGTTCTATATCTGAGTAAGTGTTCTACAAAACTTGAACCATGAGCTGAATTCGCCCTCGGTGTTATGATTCAGCACTCACAGTTTTGCTAGGTTTGCTAGGTGTCGGTCAATGTAATGAAGTTGACACCTGACAACATTTCGGCGGCAGGAGCGCCACGGACCTGGCCTGCAGGCCGGCATTGGGTCTCTTTGTGTGAAATATTTGCAGCACTGCTGTACACTGTAGTCGCCACGGACCTGGCCTGCAGGCCGACATTGGGTCTGTTTGTGTCAAATATTTGCAGCACTGCTGTACAGTGTAGCCGCCACGGACCTGGCCTGCAGGCCGGCATTGGGTCTGTTTGTGTGAAATATTTGCAGCACTGCTGTACAGTGTGGCCGCCACGTACCGTCCTTGAGCTTCACCGTCGATCCGTTGGTTTGAACGGCGAACGAGACGTTCTTGCGCGGAGACGGGCCGCTGGCGTTCTGCCGAGAGGCGGGTCAATGTCCGTCAAGTCTGCCGCTTTCCACCGTCCACCGTCCGCAGCACAGTGTACGGGGCTGAACCGTCCACGGCATGCACGCCCCGGCGGGTGGGCGCGGCCACGTGCAGACCTCGTGCCTCCCCCCCCCACACACACACCCACAGTCAGCACGGTCGGGCGGGACGCAACCACCACCACCACCACCCGGGGGCACGACCAGACCTCGTGTCTCCCCCCCACACACACACACCCACAGTCAGCACTGTCTGGCGGGACGCAACCACCACCACCACCCGGGACCACGTGCAGACCTCGTGCCTCCCCCACACACACACACCCACAGTCAGCACTGTCTGGCGGGACGCAACCACCACCACCACCCGGGGCCACGACCAGACCTCGTGTCTCCCCCACCCCTACCCCCTCACACACACACACCCACAGTCAGCACTGTCTGGCGGGACGCAACCACCACCACCACCCGGGGCCACGTGCAGACCTCGTGCCTCCCCCTCTACACACACACACACCCACAGTCAGCACGGTCGGGCGGGACGCAACCACCACCACCACCACCACCACCCGGGGGCACGACCAGACCTCGTGTCTCCCCCACCCCTACCCCCTCACACACACACACCCACAGTCAGCACTGTCTGGCGGGACGCAACCACCACCACCACCCGGGGCCACGTGCAGACCTCGTGCCCCGCCCCCCTACACACACACACCCACAGTCAGCACTGTCTGGCGGGACGCAACCACCACCACCACCCGGGGCCACGTGCAGACCTCGTGCCTCCACCGCGCCCCCACACACACCCACAGTCAGCACTGTCTGGCGGGACGCAACCACCACCACCACCCGGGGCCACGTGCAGACCTCGTGCCCCGCCCCCCTACACACACACACCCACAGTCAGCACTGTCTGGCGGGACGCAACCACCACCACCACCCGGGGCCACTGCAGACCTCGTGCCCCGCCCCCTCACACACACACCCACAGTCAGCACTGTCTGGCGGGACGCAACCACCACCACCACCCGGGGCCACGGCAGACCTCGTGCCCCGCCCCCCTACACACACACACACCCACAGTCAGCACTGTCTGGCGGGACGCAACCACCACCACCACCCGGGGCCACGACCAGACCTCGTGTCTCCCCCACCCCTACCCCTCACACACACACACCCACAGTCAGCACTGTCTGGCGGGACGCAACCACCACCACCACCCGGGGCCACGTGCAGACCTCGTGCCCCCCTACACACACACCCACAGTCGCACTGTCTGGCGGACGCAACCACCACCACCACCCGGGGCCACGGCAGACCTCGTGCCCCGCCCCCCTAACACACACACACCCACAGTCAGCACTGTCTGGCGGGACACCACACCACCCGGGGCCACGTGCAGACCTCGTGCTTCCCCGCCCCCACACACACCCACAGTCAGCACTGTCTGGCGGGACGCAACCACCACCACCACCCGGGGCCACGTGCAGACCTCGTGCCCCGCCCCCCCTACACACACACACCCACAGTCAGCACTGTCTGGCGGGACGCAACCACCACCACCACCCGGGGCCACGTGCAGACCTCGTGCCCCGCCCCCCTACACACACACACCCACAGTCAGCACTGTCTGGCGGGACGCAACCACCCACCACCCGGGGCCACGTGCAGACCTCGTGCCCCGCCCCCCTACACACACACACACCCACAGTCAGCACTGTCTGGCGGGACGCAACCACCACCACCACCCGGGGCCACGACCAGACCTCGTGTCTCCCCACCCCTACCCCTCACACACACACACCCACAGTCAGCACTGTCTGGCGGGACGCAACCACCACCACCACCCGGGGCCACGTGCAGACCTCTCCCCCCTACACACACACACCCACAGTCGCACTGTCTGGCGGGACGCAACCACCACCACCACCCGGGGCCACGACCAGACCTCGTGTCTCCCACCCCTACCCCCACACACACACCCACAGTCAGCACTGTCTGGCGGGACGCAACCACCACCACCACCCGGGGGCACGACCAGACCTCGTGTCTCCCCACCCCTACCCCTCACACACACACACCCACAGTCAGCACTGTCTGGCGGGACGCAACCACCACCACCACCCGGGGCCACGACCAAACCTCGTGTCTCCCCACCCCTACCCCCTCACACACACACACCCACAGTCAGCACTGTCTGGCGGGACGCAACCACCACCACCACCCGGGGCCACGCGACCTCGTGCCCCCCCCTCCACACACACACCCACAGTCAGCACTGTCTGGCCGGACGCAACCACCACCACCACCCGGGGCCACGACCAGACCTCGTGCCCCCCCCCCTCACACACACACCCACAGTCAGCACTGTCTGGCGGGACGCAACCACCACCACCACCCGGGGCCACGTGCAGACCTTCGTGCCTCCCCCCCCACACACACACACCCACAGTCAGCACTGTCTGGCGGGACGCAACCACCACCACCACCCGGGGCCACGTGCAGACCTCGTGCCCCGCCCCCCCCCCCCCCCGCCCGCGACTCGTGCCCCCCCCCACACACACATACCCACAGTCAGCACGGTCGGGCGGGACGCAACCACCACCACCACCCGGGGCCACGTGCAGACCTCGTGCCCCCCACACACACACATACCCACAGTCATCACTGTCTGGCGGGACGCAAACCACCACCCCCGCCACGTCACCTCTGCCCCGCCCCCACCACCACCACCACCACCCGGGACCACGTGCAGACCTCGTGCCCCGCACACACCCACAACCAGCACGGGAGGACAGGAAGCAGCCACCACCACCACCACCACCCGGGGCCACGTGCAGACCTCGTGCCTCCACCGCGCCCCCACACACACCCACAACCAGCACGGGAGGACAGGAAGCAGCCACCACCACCCCGGGGCCACACGTCGTTCGCCACACGAACACTGAACCGAACACGAACATGAGGGAGCGTTACGAAGCCGGCTGGACGGCCGCTCTGTTCTGAACTCCTACCACGTAACAGCGTGCTGTGTTGTCGTGGAGATGCTCGATAGACACCAATAGCTGAACAGGTTTCATTTAGTGGGACTGGGCATGGCGTAGACCTTGACACACGCGCTCACACGGTGAGCGGGCTCGCTTGGCTTCCAGTTGAGACCACAATCTCCGGCCACACTGCACGTCACACTGTTCAGACTGCAGTTCGTCCGTGTGTCTTACGTCCAGTGCTCAAACAGCAGGCGATTACCTCATATTGAGAGGCACGTATAGCACCAGCGTTTGAAGCATCGTCTCAGTTTCAGAGGGTTTCAGTGTTCGAGTCATCGGTCTAGCTCCAAGAGGGTTTCAGTTTTTAAGTCATCGGTCTAGGTCCCAGACGGTTTGAGTGTTTGAGGCATCAGCCCAGTTCCCATAGGGTTTGAAGTATCTTCGATCGTGCAACGTTTGTTTTTACAATGGGCAGCAAATTACAACGGGCAGTAAAGCAGCGCCGGCTGTGCTCATACGTTTCATCCACGGTTTTGAGGAAGTGGCGATAAATAGTGTCACAATGGAGTCTGATTTCTTGTGCTGCTACATCGCTCAACCAGTGCGAATTTGGAAACACCAACGCACAAAATTATCAGAATTCATCATTCAACTAATCAGTCTACACAGCACTATCAAGTTCACCTTGGATGCACACACAAGCAGAAATCAATCCTTTTTTCGACACCCTGATTACTGTGGAATTTATCTGCAAATATATGACTGAACTGTACAAAAACCAAACCATCGAGGCATCCTACTTCGTCACTCATCAACGCATCCGATGACCACTAAAAAAAATGTTTTTGGATCCGAATATACACGGGGGCCAGCCTGTCGTTAGACGAGGCTGCAACCACGAGGTCAACCAAAAGGATCGATCGACCTTTTGAACAGGACGGATATCCATCATATCTTCTACATCGACTGATACGAGAAGCTCCCCGACCAATAGACCATAGGAACATCGAAAGCCGACGAATGCGCCCAGAACACCCAAATATAGCTACATCTTGAAGAAATCCACATGTAGATGGATTTCTGGCTGTTATATATCGACAAAAAAAAAACTCAGCAAAAATCAACTCCCATCAGATCTTCAAATTCATGCGTGTGTATCGCCTGGGCGAGCTCCGCAACCATCAAAAGCTTAATGGTTTCGATATCTCCCATCCACAATGTCCTGCGAGAACTCGGCGTTGTCCCGCGTGTTTGGTCGTAGTAGGTGGCAAGTGTCACCTATCTGGACTGGTGTACCGGAAGAATTGCAATATTTGTCCCGACATCGGCCGAGAGTCAACTATAGTGGCGAGACGGCTCGTCCCGTTCTCTTACATTCCAATGAGCACACACGCGATGCCAAAACAAATAGGAAGTTTGACATACCGATGGGAGAACATTAAAACACACAAAAGCACCCTGAACAAAAAATCAGATTCAATGCACATTTGCGAGTTTATATATAGGGTAAATAGGAACTATTCGCTCTGGCAATTGGTTAGATGAACAAGTTTTGCGCATCGTCATAGTAAACGGTATTTTGTTTGCTTTTTATGTTCATGGTAGTGCTCTGGTGTAACATTCACGTGTGTGGATATACACTGGCGATTTTTGCAATGCGTCGTATAATGCCCTATGTTTGGATGTATGCCATCATGGGATGCACTCGAAGTATAGTAAGCGTAATCAAACTTCTGAGTCATTGTAAGGAGTGTCATTTTAAAAGTGCATGCTGGGTTTGAAACATCGGCTCGGTTCCCGGAGGGTCACCACATATGGTGCGATATCACAGCGATAGCGTCACATCACAATTAGAAATCTTAGAACGAAGTGGGTCACCTCGTCTGCGACAACACATTATCGGTGAGAGCAAAACTGAACATACCAATCGTAGGAGTGTGATAGCAGAGGTTAGCCAACGTTCGGCGACTTCGCTTCTCCTGGATTGGAGTGAACCCCAGTGGCTGGGCGGTGGGTTCAAGCGTCCAGGCGAGTTCAAGCAAGGGCATGTGATTGGACTGAGTATATCAGATCGAGCGGCCATAGCACAGCACGGATCAGGCAGGATTTCAACAAACTACTGCACACGATCCAGGCTATCCTTTTCGGAAGATGGTTAGTTATTCGGGCGCATCGACTGCTTCGGCAATACAGCGCCCATCCTTTTCGGAAGCTACAATGCTACAATGCACACACCGCTGAATATCATTAATGTATCACATGTGTGGTCATATTAGGACGACCATTATTTCGAAGCCCAATGATAAATCGGGCATGGGCCAGAGGTTAAAACCGGTCATACTGAACCCAAAGCACATGAAAGGTATTGAAAAGCATATAACACTTCAATTATCATATAAGCACTATATATATAAGCATTATCATATAAGCACTATATCATATAAGCATATAACACCATATATAACACTTCATTCATCACGTTCCAACCAAGAGAAAGAGTTGTTCGCTGACGACCAAAACCGGCATTTTTCTTCAACTGGCAAGTGCGTGGCTGCTGCTTTGCATTCTTTAGGGGATTTAGGCCCAAATACAATGCATCAACCTCGCCCTCCGCGCGTTGTTAGCTCAGCATTCAAGCTGAAGCCCGCCACTCTTCCAGAACTCTCTCATGCCCTGCGTGATTTAAATCCTACCAGTGCTCGTGGTACCGACAATGTGTCCCTGAAATTGCTCAATATGTCGTTTCCTTCGGTGTGTGTTCATATTTTGCACATAATCAACTTCAGTTTATCGTCATGTACTTTTCCGGAACTGTGGAAGTTGGCTGAAATCGTACCAATCTTCAAGAAAGGCTGCCCTGACGACCCCAAGTGTTATAGGCCCATCTCGATCTTGAGTAATGTGTCAAAACTGTGCGAGAAGATAGTAGTCAACCAGCTCACTGCGTATCTCCACAGAAATTGTCTTCTTAACAACTCGCAACATGCCTATCGGCCACTTCACTCTACTGAAACTGCCCTTGCTGATGTAGTAGCTTATATTACAAATTGCATCGAAAGGCGACGCGTTTGTCTGCTCGCATCAGTATATTTGTCTAGTGCCTTCGATTGTGTGTCTCATAGCCGACTCTTAACCAAATTAGAGTGGTACGGCATCGACAGCTCTTGGTTTAGATCTTACCTTTCAAATCGCAGACAGGTAGTTAGGCCCGGAAAACTTGCATGCAACGTATCCTGTGGTGTTCCACAAGAAAGTTTGTGCGGTCCAATTTTGTTTTTGTTGTACACAAATGATCTTCTCTCGCACATAGGTGATGTCTTTAAAGTCGTTGCTTACGCTGACGACACACAGGCAATGTTGTCATCGAAATTGGAGGACATAATGTATGCAAAACGTCGTCTCGAATCGTGCTTGGAAACTATGAGCTCGTGGTACCATGTAAATCTTCTCAAGTTCAACCCATCTAAAACGCAATTTGTGATTTTTGGTTCTCGCCAGATGATCGCGCGGCTACCTAGCATCAACCTCTCTGTTCTTGGATCGGATATTTCACGTGTCTCATCTATCAAGAACTTGGGCGTGACCATGGACGAATCGTTAACATGGAGTGAACAAATTGGCGATATTGCTAAGAAATGTAACCGCATTATCTTTCCTCTAGCCAAGCATGTACGTTCTCTTACTGAAGAAACGCTGTCGAAGTTAGTGCTTGCACTGGTTTTCCCCCATGTAATGTACTGTTGCTCAATCTGGTCTGCTGCATGTGACACCGAACGCGCGCGAATCCAAAAAGTCATAATGAGGGCGGCTAGGATCATAACTGGGACCTCTCGCTATGGCCATATATCGCATGTTATCGAGCGGTTGGGCTGGCCTAGCTTTCAGCGCTTTGTCGACATTAGGGATTGCTCACTGGTTCATCTTGCAGTGCATCACTCGGGAACACCTAAAACCCTGCGTGATCTTGTGACATTGAGAAGTGATGTCAGCTCCCGATCTACGCGATCAACACCGTTTTCAGTAGAGCGCCCACGCCTGAAAACTTCTTTTGCGCAACGCTCTTTTATGTACCGTGCTGCAGTTCTTTGGAACAGTCTCCCCGAGGAAGTTAAGGCCGAGAATATGCGACGGGCTTTTAAGTTTAAGCTGAAGGAGGCGCTGAGAAGAGCTGTACGTGAGAATGTTTAAGTATTGTATGCGTGTGTTTCTTAATGTTTCAGCAGCCTCCTGTCCCACCCCATTTTTTTTTAGCGTTTTTGACATTTGATGCTGAGTGTCTCTTGGTACCAATACAAGGAATACAATACAATACAATTAAAATAATTATTAAAATATCCCATAATCAACCCTCATGTCGCATCTCTTATACCCTCCTCCGAGTGTACAATCCCAAACCCAACAATTCACTTGAATAATCACTCTCGTTAACAACTTTCATTCAAATATTCCCACCCGTTGCCACCAGTCATCCGAACATCCCTCTCGCTTCCACAAATATCCCTCTCGCTTCCACAATGCATGCGAATATTCATCCCGTCATACGTCAGAATAATAGCTTCCATTGCCACCTGCCACATTGATCTAACGTCTAGCATGCCTGACCAGTGCTCTATGTCCACTCACCCGCTGCCGCTTGCGCCGGTACATGTCTATCATGCGCTGTTTCATGTAGCGCTGCATGGTGTGGTTGACAGGCCGGGTATGCATATCTTCATCACAGACAGCGTGACGCGAGTAGCTCCAGCGCCTCCTCTGGTCACACAGCGGTCATACAGCGGTCATACAGCGGTCACACATCGGTCATACAGCGGTCACACGGCGGTCATATAGTGGTGATAATAGTCACACAGCGGTCACACAGCGGTCACTCGGCGGTCATATAGTGGTGATAATAGTCACACAGCGGTCACACAGTGGTCACACATCAGTCATATAGTGGTAGCATAGAGGTCCCACAGTGGTCATACAGCGGCCATAAGTGGTCATACAGCGGCCATATGGTGATGACAGAAGTCACATAGTAGTCGCAATCGGTCAGATGGTGGTGACAGAAGTCACACAGCGGTCATATAGTGATGGCATAGAAGTCACACAGTGATCACAAAGGTTACATAGTGATGACTTAGAAACTTCACAGCGATCACGCAGCGGATATGTAAATGCGGCGGAGAAATACACTGCCTATTCGAGAAGATGCTGCCTGGGGTAGTATTGGTGTTTGACCTCCATTCTGTCCGTGCAACGCCGATGTGGCGCAATGCTGAATTACAAACAAAACATTGATGCGATCATTTCCTCATCCCCAATGATGGCACAGTTGTTGCGTCAGAGCCAAGGTAGTGCATAACGGGTTAGCATAGTTTCCACCTCGAGAGAGCAGCACCAACAGAGCCTATGCGAACCAGCAATCACAAATAGTTACGAAAACTGCACCGATCCGCGAGTCGGAACAACAGCAAATGCTGCGCTTCAGATCTTTGCCTGATGACAAAGATTCTCAGTAGGGCAGCGGCGTAGTGGCGAGTCAGGTATCAAGTTCCCGATTACAATCAGGACGGAACAGGAACTAAGGACAAACATGAGAGAAACAAACTCTGAACCGTCACACGAAGTACATCCAGCAGAACGCGCCTAATCGGTTTGTGGTGGCCAACTCTCTCTTGACAGGTACGTATGAGGACGGCGAGGTGGTGTTTCCCCACGCCGAACCCGCTGACCGGGACGTACGGGTAGCAGTGACAGGTGGCCTATCCCCACGCCGGACCCGCTGACCGGGACGTACGGGTAGCAGTGACAGGTGGCCTATCCCCACGCCGGACCCGCTGACCGGGACGTACGGGTAGCAGTGACAGGTGGCCTATCCCCACGCCGGACCCGCTGACCGGGACGTACGGGTAGCAGTGAGGTGGCCTATCCCCACGCCGGACCCGCTGACCGGGACGTACGGGTAGCAGTGACAGGTGGCCTATCCCCACGCCGGACCCGCTGACCGGGACGTACGGGTAGCAGTGACAGGTGGCCTATCCCCACGCCGGACCCGTGACCGGGACGTACGGGTAGGGGCCTATCCCCACGCCGGACCCGCTGACCGGGACGTACGGGTAGCAGTGACAGGTGGCCTATCCCCACGCCGGGCCAGCCGCCGATAATGCGACCACCTGGCGGTGGCCGACCGGCCGCAGCTCGGCCGGCTCACCACTCGCCCCGATGGCACCGGCGCTGTTTGTGCTGCTCTCTCTGCTGGCCACGGCGCGCGCCAGAGCCGCCTCGCCGTCGCTGGGCTGCTTCGGCCAGACGGAAACCATGGTCGACTGGTACGTGCTCAGCAAGCTACCCAAGCTCTCCGAGGACGACGACGATCTCGTGCGCGACGGCTCGGCCTACGTGCTGGCGACGAGTTCTGCGGACGACGCGTGGGCCATGTCGGAGGTGCCCATCACGGCCGCCGACTCGGCGGCCGGCCGCACGCTGGCCGCCATCTACGACCAGCCCGACCGCGCCGACCTGCTCTACGTGTTCTACAACGACGAGCAGCCCGACGGTAGCACCACCAGCGCGCACGGCCACACAAAGGGCGTGGTGGCGTTCGACGGTGCCGCCGGTTTCTGGCTAGTGCACAGCGTCCCGCAGTTCCCGCCGGCACCCGGCGACGGCTACAGCTACCCGAGCAGCGGCCAGCGCTACGGTCAGAGCGCCGTCTGCATCACACTGACGGCGCAGCAGGTGGAGATGGTGGCGCAGCAGCTGCTGCTCGACGACCCCTACATCTACGCCAGCCGGCTGTCGCAGCAGCAGGCTGACCAGTACCCGCTGATGGCGCTGGTGGTGCAGGGTGAGCGCGTCACACAGCCGCCCTGGCACGGCCACGTGCAGCTGGACACTGCCGACGGACAGATGTGGACCAGCTTCGCCAAGGCGCGCCAGTTTGGCGACGACTTGTACGCCGGCCTGGTGGCGCCCACGCTGCAGGCGCCCCTTCTCACGGAGACCTGGATGCGGGCGCCGACCGAAGAGCAACTGGCGTCGAACTGCTCGATCGCCTACGCGGTGCACAACGTGCGAGACGTGGTTGTGAGCGCCGGCCGTGCCGCTGGAGGCGACATCAGTGTCAACTTCACCAGCACCATCGACCACAGCAAGTGGGCGGTCTCGCAGGACGAGACCGCGCCGTGGGTGTGCGTCGGGGACATCAACCGCTCTAGCACGCAGTACGACAGGGGTGGTGGCACCCTCTGCAGCAGCAGCAGCCAACTGTGGCAGCTGTACTCGCAGATGGTGGACGACGTGGAGCCCTGTCCAGACCGCCGACACACGGGGAGATCAGGTCGCCGCCAGCAGACCTGTTCCGCCTCGCCACCATAGCCTGACACACATTGGGGAGATCATGCTCCGCCTCGCCACCATAGCCTGACACACACTGGGGAGATCATGCCCCGCCTTGCCACCATAGCCTGACACACACTGGGAAGATCATGTTCCGCCTCGCCACCATAGCCTGACACACACTGGGGAGATCATGTTCCGCCTTGCCACCAAAGTCTGACACACACTGGGGAGATCATGTTCCGCCTTGCCACCATAGCCTGACACACACTGGGGAGATCATGTTCCGCCTCGCCACCATAGCCTGACACACACTGGGGAGATCATGTTCCGCCTCGCCACCATAGCCTGACACACACTGGGGAGATCATGCTCCGCCTCGCCACCATAGCCTGCACACACTAGGGAGATCATGTTCCGCCTTGCACCATAGCCTGACACACTGGGGAGATCATGCCCCGCCTTGCCATCATAGCCTGACACACACTGGGAAGATCATGTTCCGCCTCGCCACCATAGCCTGACACACACTGGGGAGATCATGTTCCGCCTTGCCACCAAAGTCTGACACACACTGGGGAGATCATGCCCCGCCTTGCCACCATAGCCTGACACACACTGGGAAGATCATGTTCCGCCTCGCCACCATAGCCTGACACACACTGGGGAGATCATGTTCCGCCTTGCCACCAAAGTCTGACACACACTGGCGAGATCATGTTCCGCCTTGCCACCAAAGTCTGACACACACTGGGGAGATCATGTTCCGCCTTGCCACCATAGCCTGACACACACTGGGGAGATCATGTTCCGCCTTGCCACCAAAGTCTGACACACACTGGGGAGATCATGCCCCGCCTTGCCACCATAGCCTGACACACACTGGGGAGACCATGCCCCGCCTTGCCACCATAGCCTGACACACACTAGGAAGATCATGCCCCGCCTTCCCACCATAGCCTGACACACACCGGGGAGATCATGTTCCGCCTTGCAACCATAGCCTGACACACACTAGGGAGATCATGCCCCGCCTTGCCACCATAGCCTGACACACACCGGGGAGATCATGTTCCGCCTCGCCACCATAGCCTGACACACACCGGGGAGATCATGTTCCGCCTCGCCACCATAGCCTGACACACACTGGGGAGATCATGCCCCGCCTCGCCACCATAGTCTGACAAACACTGGGGATATTATGTTCAATTGATCAATTTATTGATCAATTGATTTATTTATTTATTATTTTGGCTTAGGGGCGCCTCAACCGTTACTGGTTCGCCACCGTATCCCCGACACGCACATACAAAGACCCCAGCTGCACAGAACGGGCGATAGACGGCTGTGTCGTCTCAAGAAGTCATGTATCGTCACTCAAAAGTATCTATTTTCGTTCGTACTTATAGCCTTGAAGTAAGTTAGATTGCTGTTGGAACATTAGCAGTCATAGTGAACTCGAAATATGTCTGATTGCTGTTGGAACGTTCGCTATCATACCCAGTAAACTTGAAATAATAACTTGATAGGATAAATAACCTGAACTTGAAATCCTGCTCGGGTGTTCGCAGTCATAACCAGTGAACTTAAAAAAGTTAGATTGCTGTTGGATCGTTTTAGCCTGGTTGTGCCTGAATAATGCAATTTTCGTCCCTGGTGATGGGCGTTTTCCGATGATAGGTATTCCTGTATAAATATTATTTCGATGGTAGATATGTGACCGATGGCAAATATCTACGGCCGGGGATACTTCCATGGTGGTGGGCATCTCTCTGTGACAGGCACTTCCCCATGCTCGATATTTCCCCTGTGGTGAAATTCCCCTGTGGTGGGCACTTCCAATGTGCCGGACAATTTCGCTCCTGAGCATTTGCTCGCAGTGATGGCCATTTCCCCTTGCTGGATATTTCCCCTTGCTGGATATTTCCCCAATGTCAATATTTACCTGGCAGTAGATATTTCCTCCATGGTCCGTATTTACCATGCAGTGGGCATTTTTCCTTGCTGGATATTTTCCCATGGTCGGTATTTACCCTACGGTGGGCACATACCCGGTAGTATGGCTGTGGTGGCCACATACCCGGTAGTATGGCTGTAGTGGCCACATACCCGGTAGTATGGCTGTGGTGGGCACATACCCGGTAGTATGGCTGTGGTGGCCACATACCCGGTAGTATGGCTGTAGTGGCCACATACCCGGTAGTATGGCTGTGGTGGGCACATACCTGGTAGTGTAGCTGTGGTGGGCATATACCCGGTAGTATGGCTGTAGTGGCCACATACCCGGTAGTATGGCTGTGGTGGCCACATACCCGGTAGTATGGCTGTGGTGGCCACATACCCGGTAGTGTGGCTGTGGTGGGCACATACCCGGTAGTATGGCTGTGGTGGCCACATACCCGGTAGTATGGCTGTGGTGGCCACATACCCGGTAGTATGGCTGTGGTGGGGACATACCCGGTAGTATGGCTGTGGTGGGCACATACCCGGTAGTATGGCTGTGGTGCGCACATACCCGGTAGTATGGCTGTGGTGGCCACATACCCGGTAGTATGGCTGTGGTGGCCACATACCCGGTAGTGTGGCTGTAGTGGCCACATACCCGGTAGTATGGCTGTGGTGGCCACATACCCGGTAGTGTGGCTGTGGTGGCCACATACCCGGTAGTATGGCTGTGGTGGGGACATACCCGGTAGTGTAGCTGTGGTGGGCATATACCCGGTAGTATGGCTGTGGTGGGCACATACCCGGTAGTATGGCTGGGGTGGGCACATACCCGGTAGTATGGCTGTGGTGGGCACATACCCGGTAGTATGGCTGTGGTGGCCACATACCCGATAGTGTGGCTGTGGTGGCCACATACCCGGTAGTATGGCTGTGGTGGGCACATACCCGGTAGTGTGGCTGTGGTGGGCACATACCCGGTAGTATGGCTGTGGTGGGCACATACCCGGTAGTATGGCTGGGGTGGGCACATACCCGGTAGTATGGCTGTGGTGGCCACATACCCGATAGTGTGGCTGTGGTGGCCACATACCCGGTAGTGTGGCTGTGGTGGGCACATACCCGGTAGTGTGGCTGTGGTGGCCACATACCCGGTAGTGTGGCTGTGGTGGGCACATACCCGGTAGTGTGGCTGTGGTGGGCACATACCCGGTAGTATGGCTGTGGTGGGCACATACCCGGTAGTATGGCTGGGGTGGGCACATACCCGGTAGTATGGCTGTGGTGGCCACATACCCGATAGTGTGGCTGTGGTGGCCACATACCCGGTAGTATGGCTGTGGTGGGCACATACCCGGTAGTGTGGCTGTGGTGGGCACATACCCGGTAGTATGGCTGTGGTGGCCACATACCCGGTAGTGTGGCTGTGGTGGGCACATACCCGGTAGTATGGCTGTGGTGGCCACATACCCGGTAGTATGGCTGTAGTGGCCACATACCCGGTAGTGTGGCTGTGGTGGCCACATACCCGGTAGTGTCGCTGTGGTGGCCACATACCCGGTAGTATGGCTGTGGTGGGCACATACCCGGTAGTATGGCTGTGGTGGGCACATACCCGGTAGTATGGCTGTGGTGGGCACATACCCGGTAGTATGGCTGTGGTGGGCACATACCCGGTAGTATGGCTGCATCTGGTCGTCCGTCAGCAGATGGTGGATGGTGGCGTCGTTGAGGTCCTTCATGGACGGGTTGTAGCGCAGCTCGTTCATGTCGGGCATGTAGGTGCTGTCTAGTCGGGACAGGTTCCAGTTGCTGCGGAAGGCGGTGCACAAGCGTCAGATGGAGTACTCACGTCTCAACTCGCGCTGCTGCCGACTCCACAGTACCTGCCAGAGTAGTGTGGCCGAGTTACTCAGGTCTGAACTCGTGCTGCTACCGACTCCACAGTACCTGCCAGAGTAGTGTGGCCGAGTTACCCACATCTCAACTCGTGCTGCTACCGACTCCACAGCATCTGCCAGAGTAGTGTGGCCGAGTTACCCACATCTCAACTCGTGCTTCTACCGACTCCCCAGTACCTGCCGAGTAGTGTGGCCAGTTACTACGTTCACTCTGCTGCTACCGACTCCCCAGTACCTGCCAGAGTAGTGTGGCCGAGTTACCCACATCTCAACTCGTGCTGCTACCGACTCCACAGCATCTGCCAGAGTAGTGTGGCCGAGTTACCCACATCTCAACTCGTGCTGCTACCGACTCCCCAGTACCTGCCAGAGTAGTGTGGCCGAGTTACCCACATCTCAACTCGTGCTGCTACCGACTCCCCAGTACCTGCCAGAGTAGTGTGGCCGAGTTTACAATGCCAAGAGACGCAGATTTCATAGTAAAAACAGACAGCTCTTTGGTAGTGGAATTGCTGTCGACTTTAGCATGAGCAGAATAATTAGAAATTACTAAGTGCTAGAAGACGTCTTACCACCTGACAAGTAGAAGCGTCCAATGAGTCCCCTGAGAGGGAGGATGCTAACTTAACACCGACGACAAAACTAGATTAAAACATTTACAGCGATTCGCTTCGTGCCGAATTTTCCTCGCAGCACTAGCAGCCGCAAGGAGCAGTCCGTGGCTGCAGAATAATCGGCCTTGAATGTGCTGCTCGTTATCGTCTAGGTTGTCCGGTTTTAGAGCTGGGACGCACTCGTTAACACGCACCCTGGACGGAAGGGGGGGGCCAAAATCCTGCCGATATACGCCATTGTTTGTGTACCTGCTTAGAAATGGCCAGCGCGTTGCTTAGCCCGCGCCGTCTTTAGCTCAGATGTTCACACCCCGTCTCGGGGGCGGGGGGACAAATAGTTACCCTTCTAAAATCCAAACTAAGCGTCACACGAAAACGAAAAAGGTGTCATCGGAAAGCGCTCCACAGATAGGGTCCGGATCCACCCCATAAAAACTATTTTCCCCAAAAAGTTACGTTACTAGGGGGGCTAGATTTTCACGACTTTTCACGACTTCCATTATGTTTTTGGCTCTGGGGAGTACATTTTGGGGGATTTTGGATAAACAAATATTTCGAATCAGAAAAGGACAGCGAAGTCGACCAGAGCCATAACATTTTTTGACCCACACAAAAAAAATCAACGTTAACAATTTTGAGTTTTCAAGCATTTTAATTTTCCTTTCCTGATCGATAGAGCAGACCGAGAAACGTTGTTGGAAGTCAACTTGCCCTAATAAAAATGCTTACTTTAGCCATAATCTTCTATTTGAGCTGCAATAGGCAAATATGTAAAATTTGCATGTAGTCAAAAATGGGAAAAATGCAAAATTCCTCTTTTACATTTTGTTACATCCCTAAAGATAAGCAAACGCTGAAAATGTCAGCAAAATATCTGTATTCGTTAAAGCGTGACGACTGGTTGAACTTTTTTCGAGGTGATCTCACTTGGCCTTGACTTACTCGTTGACCCTAGATGACCTGACTTCAAAATTTTGACAACATGCCAAATTGATGTGGGAAAATGCATGCCAAATTTTGTCGCGCTGCCGCGTGCCGTTCGTTCACTATCCGCAAAAAATATGAGGGGGCGGTTGAAGACCACCCCCTCAGGTTTTTCGCGGGTAGTGGACGAACGGCGCGCGGCAGCCCGCCCACATTTGGCATACTTTTTCCCACATCAATTTGGCATGCTATTTCGAAACTTTGAAATCAGGTCACCTAGGGTCAACGAGTAAGTCGAGGTCAAGTGAGGTCAGCTCCAAAAACGTTCAACCAGTCGTTACGCTTTAACGGATGCAAATATTTTACTGAAACTTTCAGCGTTTCCTTATCTTTAGCGATGCAACAAAACGTACCAGTGGATTTTTTTTGACTACATAAACTTTGCGTATTTGCCAAATCGCAGTTCAAATAAAGGATTCCGACTAAAGTAGGCATTTTTGTATTAGGTAAAGTTGACTTCCAACAACGTTTCTCGGTCTGCTCTACCCATTCGGAAAATAAAATTAAAGAAAACTTGAAAACTCAAAATTGTGAAATGTTAATTTAAAAAAATTCGCAGCGCTGGAAAATAAAAATCGGCGCTGATGCGCTTCCAGAATATAGGCAAAAAGGAAGTGCTCTTGGCAACTCTAGCGATTTGCTCTTCTCTCCTGGGTACTGCGTATCCACGGCATGTGCCGATGTGGCAGCCCACTACCACCAGCCCGTGCGACATGTGTAAAGGTCAGCAGCACCTGGAGCTGGCCGACCACAGGCGCATATTTGCACGCGCGGGGTTGTTGCACTGATGTGCACGTACTATTTACGGCTTGCTACGCGCCAAGCGCGGACTGGTCACTAGCGCGACGGTCATCGGACGGTCATCGGACGGTCATCGGACGGTCATCGGACGGACATCGGACGGTCATCGGACAGTCATCGAACGGTCATCGGACGGTCATCGGACGGTCATCGGACGGTCATCGGACAGTCATCGGACGGTCATCGGACGGTCATCGGACGGTCATCGGTTGGTTGGTTATTGGAGTTTAGGGGCGCATCGACTACATCGGTCATGCAGCGCCTCGGACGGTCATCGGACGGTCATCGGACGGTCATGTGACTGTCATCGGACGGTCATCGGACGGTCATCGGACGGTCATCGGACGGTCATCGGACGGTCATCGGACGGTCATCGGACGGTCATCGGACGGTCATCGGACGGTCATGGGACTGTCATCGGACGGTCATCGGACGCAGCATATGGATTGATTATTTGGGTTTAAGGGCGCGCCAACTACTAGGTCATTTAGCGCCCATTCGGACGCAACAAAAACTAAGATGTTAATATACATGCATTTATTTAATAATTAAACCACGGAATCCAAGGCGTTGTTAAGAACATGTGGCGGAAAACTAGTGCATACCACTACCGTCTGTTTCAGGTATGTTTCACCCTTATTCATTCTGTTTTCGGATCGTCATTTTACTGCTGAAGATAACCACAGTCATTATTCCATGTTCCAGTGGCGGACATCCGACTAGTTTTCTGGAATTTCGTTGCCATGTTCAAAAACAGACATGACAGTGGGCGATAATGCGATTAATTACCTGTCGACGGATATACATTTCACCACATTTTTGACCGTCACTTTACAGTCGAAGACGAATACAGCCATTACCCAAAATTAGGTCGTGAATATCGTATCCCGTTGTAATGCCTTGCAACGGTAGAACACTTAAAAACATCGCGTTGACCGAGAACGCAGTTAATTAGCTTCGCCTGACGTACTTTTCACCATTCTGCCTTAACTTATCAACTGCTTAAAATTTTGAACGTTTTGATAATTCCAATGAAATGTGCTCACATTGATAGCAATGTGGAACAATCGCCGCACCGTGCCCCACATCACAGGAAACTTCCAGAGACAGATACTCACCGTACGAGCAAACCGTGCCCATCGCCGGGTAAAACACCGTTCCATAGCCTAACGTAACCACGTGACATCAAAAGGCAGGCGCGAACGCTGCTTGGGCAGTCGTGCCATTTCAAACAGCAGCTGACTGATTGTTGAATACGCCGGCCATTTCAAATAGTAGCTGACTGATTGTTGAATAGGCCGGCCATTTTAAACAGTAGCTGACTGATGGTTGAATAGGCCGGTCATTTCAAATAATAGCTGACTGATAGTTAAATACGCCGGCTATTTCAAACAGTAGCTGATAGTTAAATACGCCGGCCATTTCAAACAGCAGCTGACTGATAGTTAAATACACCGGCCATTTCAAACAGCAGCTGACTGATGGTTAAATATGTCGGCCATTTCAAACAACAGCTGACTGATAGTTAAATACGCCGGCCATTTTAAACGGTAGCTGACTGATGGTTAAATACGCCGGCCATTTCAAAGAGTAGCTGATAGTTAAATACGCCGGCCATTTCAAACAGCAGCTGACTGATAGTTAAATATGCCGGCCATTTAAACAGCAGCTGACTGATAGTGAAATACGCCGACCATTTCAAACAGTAGCTGACTGATGGTTGAATACGCCGACCATTTCAAACAGCAGCTGACTGATGGTTAAATACGCCGGCCATTTTAAACGGTAGCTGACTGATGGTTAAATACGCCGGCCATTTCAAAGAGTAGCTGATAGTTAAATACGCCGGCCATTTCAAACAGCAGCTGACTGATAGTTAAATGCACCGGCCATTCCAAACAGCAGCTGACTGATGGTTAAATATGCCGGCAATTTCAAACAGCAGCTGACTGATGGTTGAATACGCCGACCATTTCAAACAGTAGCTGACTGATGGTTAAATACGCCGGCCATTTTCAACGGTAGCTGACTGATGGTTCACTACCCCGACCATCGGTGGGCGCACTCACGAGTTGTCCCGGATGATGTTGCCCCAGGACGGCGACGAGTGCATGCGATCGCGACTGCCCTTCCGTCCGCCGTTGATGACGTCGTCGACGGCCGACTTCATGGCGTCCTTGAGGGCCAGCTTGCTGAAGGTCTCCATGATCTTGGGGTCGCGGGTGGTGTCCTCGTGCGTCAGCAGTGGCCGCAGATACTTGTGGTTGAAGTGCTTAAACCTGCAGCAGAACTTGGTGCGTCACAACGACAGGCGTCAGTGGCGGAAACAGGCGATGGTACTGAGAACCGGATACCGCGAGTGGAACAGCAGCAACAGCAGCAGCACCACACGCGTGAGGACGCATCGGAACAGAGAACATAAATGAAACGGAACCGGCGATGGAAAGGGAGCCAGGTGCAGACACGGAAATTAAGGCGGAGACTCGGGCAGAGACGAAACACAAAGGAGGAGATAGAGATAATCCCGGTAATTGCAGAGGAAAACTGCGTGGGATAAGGATAGGGAAGTGCATGGGAAGGAGCACGGGGAAGGATATGGAGATGAGGATGGGGGAGTGTGTGGGATGAAGATGGGGAAGTGTATGGGGATGGGGATGGAGATGGTGATGGTGATGGAGTGATGGGAATTGTATTTCTCACTTTTATGGAACGACAATAATTGCTCATGAGAACAACGAAGTTCACAAGCCTATGCGTTGGAGCGGAACGCAGATAGCAGACAGCTTCGTCTAGGTAAGCGGCTGTAATAATCCATACCACAGACCCAGCCGCTCGGCCCGTGCCACGCCGAACTTCCATCTTTCCCTTCAGAGAAAGACAGTTTCAGCTGCCATTCGTGCTCTTATTTACCCCCTGATGGGTAGAGTGTCAGCGGGCAAGTGACTCCCGAGACTGGGGACTGGGGACCCCCGAGACCGGCAGCTGACTCAATGAGGCTGGGTATCCCCGAGAGCGGCAGCTGACTCAATGAGGCTGGGTATCCCCGAGACCGGCAGCTGACTCAATGAGGCTGGGTATCCCCGAGACCGGCAGCTGACTCAATGAGACTGGGTATCCCCGAGAGCGGCAGCTATTTCGGCATGCTTACATGGTATACAGATTGTGTGTAGTGCCTGATGTCAGGCTATGGTGTACAGATTGTATGTAGTGCCTGATGTCAGGCTATGGTGTACAGATTGCATGTAGT
This sequence comes from Imbricaverruca yamaguchii, assembly GCA_034440575.1. NCBI lineage: Eukaryota > Metazoa > Arthropoda > Thecostraca > Neoverrucidae > Imbricaverruca > Imbricaverruca yamaguchii. The sequence continues at coordinate 578,703 of JAOTOL010001563.1, forward strand.
GCCTGATGTCAGGCTATGGTGTACAGATTGTGTGTAGTTGTAGTGAGCTGGTGCTGGAGCTGGCCCTGCGCCACGCAGGGCCGCCGGCGCCGGTGGCGCCGGTGTCACGTGGCACTCGGCGCGTCACGTGGTCACGTGGTCACTGTCACGTGGTCACGGCCGTCGGCGGTTTCTGCAGCGCGGTCTGTGGTTGGGGCGGCTAGGTCGGCGGCGCGCGGGGGTGACTGCCGGCAGTTGGTCGAGGGGACGCGTGGCCGGTGCTCGTGGCTGGGTCGCCGGACACTGCCAATACACGTCCTTCCCCGTGCTCGGCACTTACTTTCTAACCGGCAACTACAAGCTATTTCGGCCATACGTTGCGAATACGATGCCGGGGCACGGGGATGAAGAGGGAGAGCCGCGGGAGGCGACGTCGGGCGCGAGTGGATCGGTGAACTTCGCGGAGGTGTCGGGGACCCTGGGTGTGGCAGGCCCGCGTGATTTCGACACGCGCCACATACCCGAGTTCAGCGGGACAGTGAATGTGGCCGAGTGGTTTACGCGGGCAGAGAAACTGTGCCGACGACGCGGCGTCAACTTCGTGGACGTCATCCCGGAACGGCTGACTGGGGCAGCCTTCGCTGTCTGGGAGCAGCTACCCGACAAGGCGCAGGACTCCATGGCGGCTGTCCGCGACGCGTTATACGACGCGTTCGCGTTAAACCGGCACGCCGCGTACGCCGCCTTCCAGGACCGAGAACTGCGACCAGGGGAGTCCGTGGACGCCTACTTGGCGGACCTGCGCCGCCTCATAGCGCTGGTCTCGGACGAGAAGCTCCCCGAGTCCATCCTGGACGCCAAATTCATATCGGGGCTGCCAGCACCGGTACGGAGCCAGCTAAAGGCAGGTACGCGAGCACAGCGGATGGCGCTGCCGAGTCTCGTCCGCTTGGCCCGGGACATCCTGAGTGATGACCATCACGAGGTGCTGGCTGCGGCAGCAGCGTCGCGGCCCGCGCCCCCGCCGTCTCGTCAGGAAGCGCGGCGGCCACGACTACCGCGACGCTGCTGGACATGCGGGAGGGAGGGTCATCTCGCCGCGGCCTGCCCAAACGCATCGGGGGACGCGTCAGCGCGAGCGCCGTCTCCGGATCAGTAGATCGCGCCCTTCCGGTCGCCCGGATGCAAGTGGACGGCAGCGAGCGACGCGTGTTGGTGGACTCCGGATGCACTGACACGCTCGTGTACCGAGGTTGCTGTCGGCGGTGGACGCCACGGACGGTGGAAATGAGAACCGTGAACGGGGGAACGTTACGGTGCAGTGGGTCGGTCACGGTCAAGGTGGAATACCAGGGCAGGCGAGTGATGCTCGCGGCGCTGGTTGTGCCAGACCGCCCGCTGGGTGTGGACGTGGTTCTGGGGTATGTCGGGCATCACGGCCCTGGGTGGCATCAGCCTGCGGACACCGACAGACGTGCGGGTCTGTGCGGCGGCAGTTGAGGTCAACCGTCGGGACTTGGCCGTGGATGCAGCGGACTTCACGGCGCGATTCGCCGCGCGGACGGGCGAATGGACCGTGGCATGGGTGTGGGCAGACGGGAACGGTCCCGGAGCCTGCGGAACCGAGTCGCGGAGTATGCGGTACCGCCGGCGGTTCGGCCGGCGTACGACGCTGAATTGGAGCTGTGGATCCGGGAGGGGTGGCTGCAGCCGTATGACGAGCGGGTGGATGGCCCGGTCCGTGGCCTGATCCCTCTGATGGCGGTCCGGCAGCCGAATCGGGACAGGGTGCGCCCTGTCTTGGACTACCGTGAGTTGAATGGCCACATTACCGCACACACCGCGGACGCGGACGTTTGTGCTGCCCAGCTTCGCCGCTGGCGACGGCACGGCGCTCACGTCGCGGTGGTGGACCTGCGGAAGGCGTACCTTCAGCTCCGGTTGGACCGGCGGCTGTGGCCGTATCAGACGGTGGAGGTGCGAGGCCAGAGGTATTGCCTGACTCGCGTCGGCTTTGGGCTGAACGTCGCGCCGCTCGTCATGAAGGCCGTGGTGCGGGCCGTCCTGCTCCAGGATGCCGCGGTGAACCGGGCGGTGCTGCCCTACGTGGACGATCTACTGGTAGACGAGGACATTGTCAGCGCAGACCACGTCGTGGAGCACTTCGCCCGGTACGGTCTGGTCTGTAAGCCGCCGGAGCGGGCGGCCGAGGGAGCGCGACTGCTCGGGCTGCGGGTGCGCGCGGAAGACGGAGAACTGTGCTGGCGCCGCGACAACCCGGTGGCCGCGCCCCCGGAGGTGCTGACACGTCGAGCGTTGTTCGCGTGGTGCGGCCACCTGGTGTCCCACCTGCCGGTGGTGGGGTGGCTGCGTCCGGCGGCCGCGTGGTTAAAGCGGCGCGTCAACGCCCTGACGACAGGCTGGGACGACCCGACAATGGACGCCGGGCTGCGCGAGCAGGTCGACTGTGTCGCGGTGCGGGTAAGGGGGGGCCGACCCGGCACGAGGCCCCTGGCAGCTGAAGGGGGACAAGTTGGTGGTGTGGACGGACGCCAGTTCCCTTGCTGCCGGGGTCATCCTGGAGGATCCGGTCAGTGGCGCTGTGGAGGACGCGAGCTGGCTACGGCCGGAGTCGAAGGCGGCCATGCACATCAACATGGCCGAGCTGGACGCGGCGCTCAGCGGTGTCAACATGGCGGTTGCGTGGGGGATTACCACCATCGACCTTCGTACCGACTCGGCCACGGTTCACAAGTGGATCGATGACGCCCTGAGCGGCCGCTCTCGCCTGCGGACTAAGGCGCACGGGGAGATGCTTATCCGCCGGAGGATCGACGTCATTCGACAGCTAGTGGAGGAGTTTCGCCTGAAGATGACGGTCCGCCTGGTAAAATCCGCGGACAACCCGGCGGACGCACTCACCCGTGTGCCAAAAGAGTGGCTTCGACTGCCGGACTCATCAACTGACGCGCCACCAGGCGCCGTCGCGGCAACCGTGGCCCCGCGACCAGACGCCGACCCCGCCCGGATACGTGAGGTGCACGAGAACACCGGGCACCAGGGGGTCCGCCGGACGCTCTGGTATGTGCGTCGGAGCGAGGACGCGCGTGCCACCCGGTCAGCGGTGCGAGCGGTGATCCAGCAGTGCGATGTGTGCCAGTCCATCGACCCGGCACCTGCGCGCTGGCAGCGCGGGTCACTGAGCGTGCCGCTGACGTGGGAACGCCTAGCCATCGACGTTACCCACTACCGGGGCCGGTCGTACCTGACGGTGATCGACTGTGGGCCTTCCCGGTACGGGATGTGGCGGCTGCTGCGCCGTTCCGACGCAGCCGAGGTCACGGGCCAGCTGGAAACCATCTTCCTGGAACGGGGCGCGCCGGCTGAGTTGCTGTTGGACAACGCGACAGAATTCCGGGGGTCGTCGGATGGCTGCGTTCGCGGCGCGCTGGGGGGTCCGGCTGCGCTTTCGGGCCGTGTACGAGGCAGGAGGTAACGGCATTGTCGAGCGCCATCATCGGACAATTAAGGTGATGGCGGCCCGCCAGGACTGCACCATCGGTGAAGCGGTACACCGTTACAATGCTACGCCTGGCGACGGTGTACGACCCTCCAGCGCTCCGGCGGCCGGGCTCTTCAAGCGCGCTGGCCGGGACTTGCCGGTGGCCGCCGATGTGCAGGGGCCCAGCCGGACGATGCCCGTGGCGCACGACGGCTCTGAGCGTGCGCGCGCGATGCTCCAAGTCGGTGACACCGTGTGGATACGACGCCGAGGTCAGCCGACGCGGTGCACGGATGTGTCGCGGCGAGGTGTGGTGACGCGGCTGCTCCCGACACCGCTGGTGGAGGTCGACGGTACCCCGTGGCACGTGCGGTGTGTCCGGCGGCGATTCGGGAGTGAGGACGCCGGACCAGACGGGAGCGCGAGCGAGTCTGGGGACTTTGACCCACCGGAGGAGGTGATGGAGCAGCCGCGTAAGGTGTCGCCCAGTGCGGGTGGGGCGGTAGAACCGGAGGCGGAGCGGCCGCCACCGACACCGCCGGATGCGTGGGCGGCGGCAGAAGTGAGTGCAGACCTCGCAGACGGCGCGGGCAGGGCGGAGGATTTTGAGGACGATGCGGTGTATGACCACCCGAGCGCTGAATGTGTGGTCACTGAGGACGCGCGGGATGGGCGAGCAGCGCCCCGGCGAAGTATGCGTGTGAGGCGGGCGCCAGTCGAATTGTATGGCTGCGGTGTACCAAGTGAATCGTGTATACCGGACGACGATGATGATTATTGATAATCAGGTGGAGGTGTAGTGAGCTGGTGCTGGAGCTAGCCCTGCGCCACGCAGGGCCGCCGGCGCCGGTGGCGCCGGTGTCACGTGGCACTCGGCGCGTCACGTGGTCACGTGGTCACTGTCACGTGGTCACGGCCGTCGGCGGTTTCTGCAGCGCGGTCTGTGGTTGGGGCGGCTAGGTCGGCGGCGCGCGGGGGTGACTGCCGGCAGTTGGTCGAGGGGACGCGTGGCCGGTGCTCGTGGCTGGGTCGCCGGACACTGCCAATACACGTCCTACCCCGTGCTCGGCACTTACTTTCTAATCGGCAACTACAGTAGTGCCCGATGTCAGGCTATGGTGTACAGATTGTGTGTAGTGCCCTATGTCAGGCTATGGGATACAGATTGTGTAGTGCCCGATGTCCTTACATGTCACGCAGGTAGTACCGGCCAGGGTGACCCACGATGTCCTTACATGTCACGCAGGTAGTACCGGCCAGGGTGACCCACGATGTCCTTACATGTCACGCAGGTAGTACCGGCCAGGGTGACCCACGATGTCCTCACATGTCACGCAGGTAGTACCGGCCAAGGTGACCCATGATGTCCTTACATGCCACGCAGGTAGTACCGGCCAGGGTGACCCACGATGTCCTTACATGTCACGCAGGTAGTACCGGCCAGGGTGACCCACGATGTCCTTACATGCCACGCAGGTAGTACCGGCCAGGGTGACCCACGATGTCCTTACATGTCACGCAGGTAGTAACGGCCAGGGTGACCCACGATGTCCTTACATGTCACGCAGGTAGTACCGGCCAGGGTGACCCACGATGTCCTCACATGTCACGCAGGTAGTACCGGCCAGGGTGACCCACGATGTCCTTACATGCCACGCAGGTAGTAACGGCCAGGGTGACCCACGATGTCCTCACATGTCACGCAGGTAGTACCGGTCAGGGTGACCCACGATGTCCTCACATGTCACGCAGGTAGTACCGGCCAGGGTGACCCACGATGTCCTTACATGTCACGCAGGTAGTAACGGCCAGGGTGACCCACGATGTCCTTACATGTCACGCAGATAGCACCGGCCAGGGTGACCCACGATGTCCTTACATGTCACGCAGGTAGTACCGGCCAGGGTGACCCACGATGTCCTTACATGTCACGCAGGTAGTACCGGCCAGGGTGACCCACGATGTCTTCAATGCCCGCCATTATGTGATCCAGCGATCGCTCGTGGATTCGCTCGTTCATGGTGAGCTTGCGCTTGTTGGAGCGCTTGACGCCCAGCTTCTCCACCAGCGGCTTGATTGTCATGCCCTGCGGCCATTCAATGGGACATGGTCACCCGAGGGCACTCAAGATCACTCAAGGACAGCGGTTCGATACGCAGTAGACGTGCGCATTTATCTGGCAAGGTCATGCGGCTGACATACGAAAAGGTCGTATCAGCCTCCAAAACATCCCAGCCCGGCGTCAGAATCTCGGAACTGCAGCACCACGGGCGTTATCATTTCAGGGGGCTGCCCGAGCACGTCCGGAGCGCACATTGCATCCGAGAGGGTCGGACGGCCAGGGTGGGTGGTGACCGACTGAGCGTCGACACATCTGTGACGCAGGAACGGCCGTGCAGACAGGGTCGCCGGACCGCCGACCCTGATTGGCCAGTGGTGCTACATGCCCCGGACACCTCCCCAGCGACACAGAGCCGCACCGGTGGCAACACCGGCCGCCAGGTGGAGATGTCTGACGATGCCGGCCGCGTCGGTCGGAACGCCTCAGGACCGGAGCGGCGCGCTTGTCCGGATACAGCCAGGAGCCCAGGCAATTATCGATCTGGGCCTTAGGGCGCTCCGGCCAGTTCTGATCATTCGCGGCAATTATCGATCATTGTCTGGATGTTGAAGATCAGCCTATCCACACAGGCACAACATTTTACACCGTATTCACCAATGCAGTTAGTGTCTCCAAGTAGTACGTCCAATTTGGCTAAGCTCGGCTTTTGAATGTCGTGATATAAGTTTATGGCTCTTACAACAGCAGGATATTGGCTTGGACTATTTCATAGCTGGGTGGCAGAAATAAACATGGTATTTGAATTCTGGAACGAAGCGATGCATTTCCGCTGGTATTCACCTAGCTCAGCTGATGCCACATGACCTTAACTAGCCGAACACGACCCGCGACCAGACCCTACGAAACTCGATCTGACCTGACCGATCCGATGTCACACAATACCGAACCAAGTCAACCCTGACCCAAACCGACGCGACCACGTGACCTTCACCAGTCGAACACGACCAGACCAGACCCTACAAAACTCGATCTGACCAGACCCACCCAATGCCACCCAACACCAAACCAGGTCAACCCTGACCCGACGCGACACGACCTGACCAGATCCTACCAACCCGATTTGACCTAGCCCACCAGATCAAACCCAACACCCAACCAGACAAAACCAGACCCGACTCGACACGACTCTTATAGACCGCACCTCACACCTTAATCCGAAGCAATGCGACCTCCTCCCCGACCCACCCAGCGCCACGCCCACATGCCACCCTCAGTCAACGTTCCCGACCGGCCTCGCGCCAACCTCACTGACCCAACCCACGCCAACCTTACCCACCCACCTACGGCAACCTCATCAGCCCATCCTCATCGACCAACCCTGTGCCGAAAACGCGCCAACCTCGCCGACCTGCCCACGTCAACTTTGCCTACCCACCTACGTCAACCTTATTAACCCATCCCATAACATCTTCATCGACCCACCCTGTGCCAATCTCTTTTCCGACCAATCCCGAGTCGACCTCTCCGACCCACCGCGCCAACTTCACCCACTCATCTACGACAACCTCCTCGACACAACCCGCGACACCCCCACCGACACACCCCGCGCCACCCCCACCGACACAACCCGCGACACCCCCACCGACACGCCCCGCGCCACCCTCACCGACACACCCCGCGCCACCCCCGCCGTTCCACCCGCGCCACCCCCACCGACACACCCCGCGCCACCCCCACCGACACACTCCGCGCCACCCCCACCGACACACCCGCGCCACCCCCACCGACACACCCCGCGCCACCCCCACCGACACACCCCCCCCACCGACACACCCGCGCCACCCCATCGACACACCCCGCGCCACCCCCATCACACACCCCCACCCGCGCCACCCCCACCGACACACCCCGCGCCACCCCCCACCGACACACCCCGCGCCACCCCCACCGACACACCCCGCGCCACCCCCACCGACACAACCCGCGACACCCCCACCGACACGCCCCGCGCCACCCTCACCGACACACCCCGCGCCACCCCCGCCGTTCCACCCGCGCCACCCCCCACCGACACAACCCCGCGCCACCCCCCCCGACACACCCCGCGCCACCCCCACCGACACACCCCGCGCCACCCCCACCGACACACCCCGCGCCACCCCCACCGACACACCCCGCGCCACCCCCACCGCACACCCCGCGCCACCCCCCCACACCCCCCACACACCCCGCGCCACCCCCACCGACACACCCCGCGCCACCCCCACCGACACACCCCGCGCCACCCCCATCGACACACCCCGCGCCACCCCCATCGACACACCCCGCGCCACCCCCCACCGACACACCCCGCGCCACCCCCACCGACACACCCCGCGCCACCCCCACCGACACACCCCGCGCCACCCCCACCGACACACCCCGCGCCACCCCCACCGACACACCCCGCGCCACCCCCATCGACACACCCCGCGCCACCCCCACCGACACACCCCGCGCCACCCCCACCGACACACCCCGCGCCACCCCACCGACACACCCCCGCCACCCCCCCCCGCCACCCCACCACACACCCCCGCCACCTCCACCCCCCGCCCCCCAACACCCCGCGCCACCCCCCCCGACCCACCCCGCGCCACCCCCACCGACACACCCGCGCCACCTCCACCGACACACCCCGCGCCACCTCCACCGACTCACCCCGCGCCACCCTCACCGACACACCCCGCGCCACCCCCGCCGTTCCACCCGCGCCACCCCCACCGACACACCCCGCGCCACCCCCACCGACACACCCCGCGCCACCTCCACCGACACACCCCGCGCCACCCTCCCCGACCCCACCCCGCGCCACCCCCACCGACACACCCCGAGCCACCCCCACCGACACACCCCGCGCCACCCCCACCGACACACCCCGCGCCACCCCCACCGACACACCCCGCGCCACCCCCACCGACACACCCCGCGCCACCCCCATCGACACACCCCGCGCCACCCCCACCGACCGACACGGCGCGCCAACCTGCACGAAAACGGTGAAGTAGACCACCGTGATGGTGGTGGTGAGGAACATCTGCTGTTGCGGCACGTGGTGCGGATCGATGAGCAGCACGAGCGCGAACGCCACGGCGCCGCGCAGGCCGCCGTACATCATGACGAACTTCTCCACGCCGGCGATCTGGTGCACGCGCAGCCGATTGGCCAGACCGGCCAGGATCAGCACACCTGCGGTAGGCAGCCGGCTCCGTCGGTCAAACGGTCCCACCAGTGACGTTACGTGACGTCACTAGTCGACAGACACAGCAGGCACCAACGTCAACCACGGTGGTGTTTCGCCACAATTATTATGTCCATCTTCACATCACATCAATTCCACCATCATGTCATATCAATTCCACCATCATGTCTCATCAACATAGCATCAAGCCACATCAATATAGCGTCACGCCACATGAACATAGCATCATGTCACATAAATATAGCGTCGCACCACATCAATATCACATCACATTTCAATAAGCATAGCATCACCTTTTACCAATCCGCACCACAGCGCACTTATTGACCCCATAGCATATTACTCGTACAAATACTCACTTTGAATAAATACGCCAAGCCAATATTCACCACCTTCGTTAGACGCAAATGTTCAGTTCAAGGCAAGATCCACGTGTCCACCTGTGTGACCTCTGTGACCTCGTAGCAGGGTTTGGCATTGCCGTATTCTCTGAACAAACTGTTTCCAATGAAACACATGCCAAACACCTTCTATAATGCATGTAAAACCATCACTTTGAAGTCAGGTCACTGACCCAGGTGTGACCCCTGCGGTCCCTAATACCATGTGTGACACTCTTGGTCTATGAGAAGAGCGCCTTAAAACCGGGCTCTTATCGGTCATGTTCTGCAATGCACGCAAAGCCACCATTTAGAGGCCAAGATGTGATCACTCTAACCCCTGACGCACTTAAGAATGTCACCATCGTGTTCTATGAGCGAACAGCTTTGAAACAACACCCATGTCAGCTATGCTTGTAGTCACACAAAATAACACTGTCAAGAGGTTAGGTCATTGCGAAATGTCATCTCTAACATTTCACCTCAATGGCCCAATATGGAGTCAGCTAAAGATAAGATCAACACTAACAGGTTGGCAATTAATGACACACTGCTCAGTGAAGAAAGAAAAATCAAAAGCGTTTTTCAAAAGGTCACCGAGGTCGATACACGGTCACGAGTTAGCACAACTAAAAGTTGAGCTAATTACGGCAATTTGTATCAAATGAGGTGTACGTTTGGTATGCTAACTGCCAACATTAAAAACATAAAAATTAATTTTCTAAACATATATAGTATACATTTTATGTACAAGAAGTACATATGCACTTCTTCAGTGACCCAAAAATTCCGACCACTTGCAACTAATGTCTGTTAAGACCCAGAAAGGGGCGCTGCATGACCAATGTAGTCGATGCGCCCTAAAGCCCTAATAACTAACTAAGACCCAGAAAGGCAAACCAAACATCAAAATCGTAATCTGGACCATCGATGACCACACGAACCAATTTTCGTCAACACTGGGGCGGTTGTAGTGGGCATGCATTGGTGATTCTTCTTCGAATCGCCCATACACCTACGGATATTTACTGATATGTCATATTTTGTGTACGCCTTCCTGCACTGTCTCCATTAACTTGTTTATATATTCACATTTATCGACATGAAGGTAGATTGTGGAATCGCACCGCTCCGGCTCTTCTTCACGATGTCCGCCATTTTTATATGCGGCCAAGTCGTCTCGTAAAATCCATTTCCATATATGTGATTTCGACCAAATGTAAAAGAATTAAAAATGTTATGATGAATACATAATTCTTAATTACCTAATTACGAAGATAAACAATTCGCGAATATGCATTTATAATATTTCTAACTAACTATAGCTTATCCACACTTCCTGGATCACAGTTAGCCAGGCCGCGGCCACGACTCAGAGCATACCTCGCTCGGCCGGGAGGGGGGATGTGAAGGGAATGGGGGCGAATTCCGCCCACAGAATCTGAGAAACTATGGAACCCACAGAGAAAATGCCTTCGGTTAGGCCATGAAAATTCTGAAAGTAGGAAGAAAATGTAAGGAGACTTACATTTTTCGGCACCAAAATTTATATATTTTCCTATCCGAACAGGCCGCCAGACATCCAGTCAGATCCTGGCCGTCTTACCCGTCCCGTACAAACACTTGCCCGGAAAGCGCCCGCGTGTGGCGTCGGCGCCTACATCAACAAGCCGCACATGCGAGTGGCGACGACGCCCAAGATCAAACGGCCCGACAAACAACACGGCGAGCGCAAATAACGACTCGGCACCTCCGCGAGGGTACCGGTGGTGCAAGCACCCCGGAAGAAGGGTCATCAACCCGTGAGGTCGCTGGCCCGGACGTGAAGACGTCGCCGCCCAAGCCAGAAGAATACTCCACGAATCAGAAAGCGCGAGCTCACCCCAAAGTCCTGGGAGTGGGTAGAGAAAAAAAAAGAGGCGGAGCAATTGCAAGTTCAAGAGAACAGAACAGAACAGGACGGACAGAAGGAGAAAGGAAGGAGAGACGCAGGGAGAAGGGTCTGGACCACGCGCGGCGCCTGAGGGCCGTCCACCGGTGGCCAGATGGCTGAGTTTTCTGATGGAGGAGAGGAAGCACTCAGCCAAGGCCACTCGCCACTCACCATCGGAAATGTGAGTGCTAAACTTCTGGCGTGTCATCCTCTTTCCCACCGAACCAACCTAAATTCTCTCCCGCAGCTTCTGCGTTCTCACCAAATTCATTGCTGAGAGCGACCTGTCTCATGGGGGGGGGGGGACCAAATAGGATAAGTTTAGGATGGGGAGGAGGTGAACGGATTATTATTATTATTAGGGTTTTAGGGTGCGTCAACCCCAATTGGGTTATTTTGCGAGGTGGACGGAGATGTCGGAGATGACGTGAAGTATATGAGCGGTGTGTGCGCAATGCGATGCGATGCGGTGTATGTAAGGGCAAATATATTAGAGTAAGCATATAAATTCTCTAAGTGGCATCAGCATAGACCGGTAGTGAAATTTCGACAGTAACGGACATGAGGAGCGGTAGAGCAAGGCCGTTTAAAATAAGATATAGTGCAGCAATGGATGACGTCAGAATTACGACCCTAACAAACGGTGCCCGCGTAGTAAATACCTCAGCGACCAGGCGCGAGGAGGGGAGGATATTTACGTCCAGAATTGAAATGGCGGCCGTGCCGCGGGTGATGAGGGGTGCGCGCGCTCTGACCGGGTCATCAACAGCCGACCCGTAGACGGAGATCGTACCATGTGCACTTCTTGACAAGGTGTAATGATTTACACAATTATGCTTGGATATGTGCATGATATCAATTTGTACTATAAAGTACATTTATAAGCGAGGCAGCCGACTTGCGAGCCGTCCTCCTATGGACAAGAAAATTCCCGAGCGATGGTGGCGTATGTTGAAGCCAGTTAAATTGCCTAAAATATTATTACTGTTATATATATGACGCGCGTTTGGTTAAGGCCTGATTGCCAGAGGGTGCGATGAACGGACACTTCGGGGGTATTAGTTCACCTGCTCTGGATCTTTGACCGCAAAATCACGCTGACCTCTGCGATCCAGAGGTGCAGGTGAGGTGGCGAACATGGTACGCATGTGGGAGGGGCCGGTAAAGGGGCCACCACAGTGCGTTCGCCGGAAGTCTGGCGCCGGACTCTAGGGTATTGGCAAAACACTGCCCGGTGGTTTGTCCACCCCGAACCCTGCACGTGGGCACGGTTGGTGCAGACAGTTCGAGGGGCATGATGGACGGGTTTGGCATGCCGTAAGACCCCAAGGCCAAAACTCATAGGGCCGGCTAGGATATAAAGACGACCGGGTACGTGACCAACCTGGTAGGGATCCGTGCCCGCCCGTTGGTTACGTCAGACCTGGTCGCAAGTGTACGACGAATAAGGCCCGGCGCGGCATCGATCGAACTTAAGGTTAGGTGTGTCGGTCAAAGACATCAGAGCACTTGTATCAGCCCTCGGAGTCAGTACGATGAGCCCCCTCGTTGCAGTTAAGACTTTGTCCAGGCGAGAAACGCTGCGAATAATGGCTAGGCCAGCCATGATTGGCAGGGAAAGGTTTACTTGTTCGGCCCGGTAATACCATCAAAATTAGAGCACTGATCTGTCGATCTATGTGTTTGTGTACCGCTGAAAGGGGGGGGGGGTCGGGAGCTAAATTTGGGGACCAAGCAATTAATGAATTGATAAGGAGAGCATGAATGGGGCGAGCGAATGCGAGGTGAATGAAGGGAATGAACGTGAGTAGGTAGATGTAAGGATCAGCGGAAGCCGCTTGGGGCTCAACACAGGCACCTATTTCGTGCGGAACATTGTACAAAATTATACTAATACTAGCGTCCAAAAAGTCCCAACACGGACATGTCAGTTAAACCAATGGTGAATGTCATTATCATCAATTCTCTAATGCAACGTATTAATTATAATCTGGCTAAAGACACTCACGTACCTATATGGTGTTCCCAAAACTTTGACCTCGCACATATATAAATTCGTGTTAGGGACGGCAACTCAAACCAACATCACGACGGTTGGGGTTTGGGGATGTGTGGTGGAATTGGCGGTGAAATACAACATAATACACCACTGACATAGGCACAATGAACAAAGGAGTGAGTTAGGTCAAGCCCCGAAAAAGTCTGTTCAAGTAGTTCAATCAGTTCCAGTTCCATTCGAGTTCAGGCTGCATCAAGAATAAATTGTTCAGATCCCCTTCACACACCCATACCACTCAGTCGAGTTTAAGTGAGGTTAGCAACAGATAAAACACGCTAGAGGCCACATTGTAACACACAGTTTAATACATTCATCTACACGAATACATTCCACACACCCACACCCCCATACACCCATACACCCCCCATTTCACCCCACCCACACCACCCACTCACCGCACCCACCCCACCCACCACCCCCGATACCCCACCGACGGCAGAGCCGCCACCCCTACAAAAACAACCATAACTTTGAAGTCACAAAAATTAATGGCGTTACCATGAACACTTTCATCGTCACGGGTAACGTTACTCTTTACGATCTAGCGGCTCAAGCTGCTCTAATTGTCGTGGAAAATCAACTTTATCCCAACGGATCGGATACAAACTACCAACATCGTCCCTAACACATTTTGGTGGGATACTGATCGACCTGCGTGTATCAGATTTCGACTGGGTCAGGAAATTCCAATTCATGTTATGATCAACTGTTACATGTTACGACAACCTGCTGTGTTATGCTAACCATCGCATTGGGTAGCAATGACAACTCACCGATGGCGCGGAAGAGGGAGCAGAAGAGCAGGGTGAAGAGCACGAAGTAGGTGTTCCACTCGTGATGGTTGTGCACGGTGGCCACACCCAGCAGCATGAATATGACCGTCTCGCTACTGGACGACAGCATCTTCATCATGTACTTGATAGTCGTGTGCGACTTGGCAGACACATTGGAGATGACGTAGTTCTTCATCGTCAGGCCGCAAAAGGTGATTCTGCGCAGGGCGAACATGGGTTAGGGTTCTGGAGTTGGTCGACACTAGCGCTGATGTGTGACGCTGACGCCACACCCAATGTCCCGTCACATTCGTCACAATATCAGACCACTGACGCTGACGTTACACCCAATGTCCCATCACACTTGGTCACAATCTTACCGCTGGTGCGCTCATAGCCGAACGCAATGACAATATTTTGTTTTCATTCGTTTACGCAATGATACACGAGCAAATACGTTTGATATGCGATTTAAAAAAAAACTGCTCAACTAGTAGCGATAGGGGTGCTTAAATCACACTCCTGCTGGCGAAGTGAAGGTGGTAGAATATCTGGACTATGTATGGCACTTGATGACATCGGCCTTTATTCGGCAAAGGCGGGACAAGTGTCTGGTATATTATGTTCCTGATATTCCTGATGCCCCTGGTGTCCTTGGTGTTCTTGGTGTCCGATGTCACTGGCGTTAGTAATCACTAGTGTCCATGGGACCAATGAGCGTCCGTGCCTGCCTCCGTTAGCCAATCAGCGTTCACTCACGCCAGAATGCCGGACAGATGGAAAATCTCCGCGTTGAGGTAGGCCAGGTAGGACATGATGAACACGAACAGGGGCTCGATCACGCGGACGCTGCTGGTGAACCTGTTGAGAACGGTGACGTGAGACTGGCGTACAGACATGCATCCATAAATACACACTTGCAGACAGGCATTGGCAGACATACAGACTTCCTTGGATTTTCTTTCACCCCATTCAGTAAAATTATGGGTGCGGCTCTGAACCATAAAAGACATAAAGACATAAAAGATTAGTGCAACTATGAGCCACAAGGGCCCTTCTTGGTTGCACTCTGTACACTGAACCAGTTGCCCACCAAATCTGTCAATCAACCCTCCCTGTAATACTGAAAAGCAAGCCCTCTATTCTTATAATGATTGTCAATGCTGTTTTTAAAGATGTTCAATGTGCTGCTACTGACGATGTTTTCTGGCAGCTGGTTCCAGTGTTCCACTACCATGTTGGTGAAGAAAGATTGCCTTAACCTTGTTCTGCTGTGGTTAATTTTAATTTTGAATTTATGACCTCTAATTGCATCATTTCTGTTAAATTCAAACATTTCCCCAAGGTATCCCCTCTCCAGACCATTGACAAATTTAAAGACCTCGATGACATCTCCTCTCACCCTTCCATATCTAAGTGAAAATATATTCAATTTCTTCAATCTTTCCTCACATGCCAGGTTGCTTATGCCATTAACCATTTTTGTAGCCCTCTTTTGTACTCTCTCTAAAAGCCAACAATCTTTTTCATAGCTAGGAGACCAAGCTTGGATGCAGTATTCCAAATGGGCCTGACGTATGCACAGTAAAGCTTTCTGATCACTTCCTCAATTCTGTATGATACATTCCTATTTATTGCCCCGAGCATTCTCAGTGCCTTCTTCCTGGCTTTCTTGGTCTGTTCTGATGCCCCAAGTTTTGTGTTTAGAATAACACCTAAATCCTTCTCCTGTTGAGTCACTGATAGCACTTGGCCACATATGCTGCTGCTTCATATGCTGCTTACCTACATGCATGATTTTGCACTTATCAAAATTTGAATTTTATTTGCCATTCTTCGGACCACTTCACAAGTTCGTCTAAGTCTTTTTGCAGCGAGATATGCTCATCCTGACCTGTTCTTGCCCTAAAGACCTTCAAATCATCCGCAAATTTCAAAACTTTACTGCTTAGGCCACTTTCAATGTTATTTACAAATATAATGAACAGTAATGGCCCTAGTACTGACCCCTGGGGGACTCCACTAAGAACATTTTGCCATGATGACTTTGTACCATTTAGCATCACTCTTTGCTGTCTATCTGAAAGCCACAACTCTATCCATTTTAAGATGCTACCTGCAATACCATGGGACTGAAGCTGTATCATTAACCTTGTCAAAGGCCTTACTAAAGTCAAGATATGCTACATCAACCTGATTTCCCTGATCAAATTGTTCTGTGGCGAAGTTAAAAAAGTCCAAGAGATTTGTGAGACACGATCGTCCTTTTCTAAACCCATGTTGAGTATTTTGAATCAATCTGCTACCTTCCAGATCACTAACTATTCTATCCTTGATAATTGATTCGAGTACCTTGCAGACTAGGGATGTGAGACTTATTGGCCTATAGTTTTCAACTTTCCCTCTTTCTCCTTTCTTGAAAATAGGAACTACATTTGCCCTTTTCCAATCGGTTGGAATTTCATTATGTGAAACTGATCTACAAAATATTATACTAAGTGGAAATGCCAGTTCCTTTTCAGTTTCCCGCAACACCCTAGCATAAATATCATCAGGTCCTGCTGCCTTATTTGGCTTTATTTTCCTGATATGATTGTAAACAACATCACTATCAATGAAATCAACATCATTTGTCAGATCCCATGTAACTGAACTATGGTGTACGGTCGGCAGATTGGTCATATCTTCCAATGTAAACACTGATTTGAACTGCTTGCTCAGCTCCTCAACCATCTCACTATCCTCACCCAATGTAGTCCCGTTTACTTCCAGTGGACCAATTGTGCTAGAAACTTTACTCAGCTTGTAGAAACTAAATAACTTTTTACTGTCCCCATTCCAGTTTCTAGCTAAATCCAGTTCCTTTGCTCGCTTTGCTGCTCTGGTTTTTTGCTTCACAGTGTCTCTAGCTTTTCGATACGACTTTAGATTAACGACATTTGAGGCTTCTTTAAAAACTCTAAATGCAGTTTTCTTAGCCTTAATTGCTTTTGTCACGTCTGGTGTAAGCCATGCTGGCTTTCCTACCCTTCTTTTGCGTCTTTGCTTTTGGGGGACATGTCTAATCTGAGTTTCCTTTAAGTAAGATTTGAACTTTTCCCACATTTCACAGGCATTTAAATTGGAGAATTCTTCTTCCCATCTGATGGCACTTAAAGCCGCTCTCATGCCGTTAAAGTCTGCTCTGTTGAAATTTGGAACTTTTACCAAATTATCCTTGATAATTTCCCCTACATGTGCCTTGAATCTAACTATGTTATGGTCACTTTTTCCCAGAGTTTCGCCTACAGTCAAGTCTTGAACCAAGTCACTTAAATCCGAGAATACAAGGTCCAAGAATGAACCATGCCTGGTAGGTTCCGATACAAACTGGTGTAAGAACAGGTCCTCTTCAAGGCATTTCCTAAACATTTTGCATGATGGGGAGCCAACACCAGCATTTTCATAACCTTTTAGATTAAAGTCACCGAGAATAAGGCACTTCCTCTTAAAGTTTCTACTGATTTCCTCACAAATCACCTTGTCAAGCTCCAGTTGCTGAGAATGTGGCAGGGTTCCTGATCGGTAGAAAGCTCCTATCCTAAGAGTATTGCTGTTGCCTTTTCCCACAGAGACATCAAGCCAAATGGACTCCACAGACACATTTTTATCCCCACCTGCTACTTTTTGAGAACTGAATAAGCTATTCATATAGAGCATTACACCACCCCCTTTCATTGCTGGACCCCTATTGCACGAAAACATATTGTATCCCTGGATCTCATACCAAGGAATTAAAGTGTCTGGTCAAGAAAGGTAAGTTTCTTGCTTCTCTCGTGTACTGGCATGGTCGATATTCGGTGAAGAAGGGCCCTTGTGGCTCATAGTTGCCCTAATCTTTCATGTCTTTAAGATACTTATCATCTATGGCTGACAGTTGACTGGCATCATCTATGGCTGACAGTTGACTGGCATCATCTATGGCTGACAGTTGACTGGCATCATCTATGTCTGACAGTTGGCTGGCATCATCTATGGGTGACATCTATGACTGGCACACCGGAGGGCCGCGCACTGAAGGAGGATTCGATGGATGGATTGGGCATCAATTCGAACCCTCCCGTGAGATTCCTGAAACTTCTCAAGCTAAAAGCAAAAAGTAGGAGGGTATAATACAGCTTTAGTGGCCTCACATCAGTAAAAATGTCATGACTAAGTCCAGGTCAATTCTTCAGGGTCAACTGAATTCGAGTTTGGTCCGCGCACTGCATTGCCGCACCATGGCACCGACAAGACTTATGTGACCTGGGACACTCGGCGGCCGAACTTTGCACGCCCGCAGTTCCCATATTTAATAAAGGACTTAAATATTTTTTTTGCATAGGATCATTTCATCGTTCTTTTAAGTCGCATTATTTCACACCTATAAATCATGAGATTTAGGTCCGTTCATAAGATATTGTATAAAAACAGGTGTGGGCGGATTCTGCTCCCGCTCGGTTGCTCGTGTTAACATGCTTCCAGAGGCCAAGCTGTTCCTTGGCCATGACAGAGTTCGTGTTCTGGACAAATAATGTATAACTTCCGAAGGCGTTCTATTGCTCACGACATTGACGTCGAGGAGCGGCGAAGAAATGGTTACCGTCCTGTTGTGAGATAAACGACCTTCTTAGCTGGAGTTTCTCCAGAAATCTGGCTCCTGTGATCAGGCCACTCGTCGCCCTTTTGATTAATCTAGTACACGTGCGTGGGACCAGTGACCTTGGTTTTCTCTAGGCCTCCTTGTTGAATTTGTTCAATGCGGCACTTTACTGGTCATTGAATCGACGTGTAGGAACAATTCCTTGTGTCAGCATTGTGCAGAAGAAGAAAAAGATGAAGGAAGGAAGAGACGAAGGAAGGAAGAGAGTCATTTCAGTCATTGTCTCTCTCATACGGAAAATCCGGGACTGAGCACGCCTATTGGTCCCGGCCAACGTTTGCGAGTGGCGTCAGGGTATTATAGTGCACCAAACATCATTGCTGAGGTCAATGTTGCTTCAAACAATCGAAACACGGGAAGAGCTGGACGTCAGCTGCTAAAATGTTTAACGTGGATGCGTCATTTCCAAGGGATATCGTGGTAGGTCACTGGTCTATGACGTAAAATGGCGAAACATAGCGGGCAAATTTTTTTTTCTCGAAAACAAATCGTGAGTAATCGGCAATTAATCTAACTTTCTGCCCCCAGGATATCAACGATGGGTGTAGTGGGATAATGGGCAACTCAAGTAACTGTCTCTGATATCTCCAAGGTTATTTTACATCGAAGACCTACCTTGACACCAGACGACCTTTGTGGAGTTAGTAGTTACATGGGTAACGTGAACCCTAAGACTGAAATAGACGTTTAATTTTGCCCATGAACACTACACAATAGTGCCTTTAGGCACTATTCATCAAAAGTACAATACCGGGTCAGCTCTTTAAGCTCGCTTATCATCTTACCTGTATGTCAGAACATAGAAAATCATACATGATCAGTATCTCTAGATATTGATAAACATTATGGTGCGCACACCCAGCGCATATCTGCTACTGCTGCTACACAGGCATACCGCTGCTACACAGGCATACTGCTGCTACACAAGCATACTGCTGCTACACAGGCAATAGGACTTCCACTACTGGTAAACAGGCAAGAAGATAGAACACAAAGTTGGCATTTTGTGTGAAAATATTTGGTCCTAGAGGTAACACAGTGAACCAAAAAGTAAAAATCGGATATTCATCGAGACTGGTGACGTAGGACGCCTGCTGACGTCACCTGCTGCTAGCCGTCTGCGTTTGGAACTGCTCTATGGATAATAGTGCCCATACCGACGAAGGTGGCCGCAATGTCGTATGAAAACGATGGTTACTCATACCGGACTTCATCATATTGCGCCTCTTGGTGGCTCTTGTGTAGCATCATATTGCGGATTTTTTTGGCAATTGGCGTGCGAATAAATGGGAGCTAGTGTGCCCAAATTGTGTGTACGCATGTCAACATTGTTTGTGAAACTATTGGTGCAGAGTTTGTCAGGTCACGTCAGGTCACTGACCCGTGACGATTCTTCAGAAGCCTGTCCCGACGAATTTCGTAATATTTCTTGTTGTTCAAGTTTGTACCTGGTTATTGGTTTTACCACACATCGACCGTTGAGTCATGTAGCGTCGCCAATCTCTCACGCCGATTGGTCGCGGGTGAAGAGTAGCGACAGGTGAGACTCAGACCCACAACCTTTCGATTGTGAGACGAGCAACTTACCCCTAGACTACTCGTCCCCATTGTTTGAACCTGAACTATGCATGATACCCTTATGAAATGAACATCACTGTCACACATGCAATCCAAAGTTCGAGTCGCATGACCTTGCAGCATCGAAAGGGTTGGGATGCCCAGCTGAATAAAAAAGAACATGTTTCCGACGCGCAAGGACGTATTAGGGTATGTCGAAAAAGTGCATAGTAAAATACAGTTTCATAAGAAAGTGAGGACCACCGATAAGCTGCCCGCAATCAACAAGGTCGCAAATGCTTTGCGGGGTTTGTGGATCCGAGAAGGGATCCCGGCGTTGGGTCTATGGCGCATCCATGCCATGGTAACGGAGTGCCGGGACAAGTTTATGTCGTAAGAGGAAGCGATCTCAAAAAGATCAAAGAAAGGGACTCCCAAGAACGATGTCAAGACAGCATCTCTGGAAGATAAGGCCAGGTGGTTTGAAGGTTTGTTTGATATCGCCCAATGCAGGTGCGCTGATATGCTGAACTGCGAGTGCCCAGAGACTACAAAGTGCGCCTATGGAGATTGGGTTTTTGAACGACCAACGTGGACCACGGAAGATGTACTTGGGCACAGTCGACGTTCAGGAGACGAAACGAAGACGACACCGAGAACGTGTACGGACTCAGAGAAGGGCACAAACCGGGGACAACAGCGACCAGAGCCAGCCGCCACCGAAATCAACCACTACTCGGACAACGACCGGCGGTCCTGTCGGAGGAGACTGTGCTACCCGTCTGGAGTCGCCGGAGCCGACAACAAATGGAGTCCTGGAGTCGTCCTCAGATTCCGAAGATTCTGCCCCGAAGCCTGGTTGCTCATCAGCGCCGGACTCCGTTTCCATGGCATCAGCCAGCTCTTCCGAGTTAGAGAGCGAGGTCGCTCTGCCGTCATCGCAAAACAGAGACGACTTGACCAAAACAGCGTTGGCGGCAGACAGATATGGCGTATCCAACCGCGCCTGCGCAGCGCTTATTAACGCATTCCAGGTCGTTATTGGTCGTGTCGACAAGGACAATGTGGCAACAGTGGTGGATAGCAAAAAGATGTGGAGAGAACGTAACCGTGTTCAGAGTGAGACAGCTGTGGACTGTTAGAAAGACCTGATAATCAGTGACGTCACAGGGCTATATTTCGACGGAAGAAAGGATCACACGTACGTTAATTCGCTGTCGAAGGAGCGTCAGGAACATGTGGTAGTTGTGTATGAGCCGAACAGTCAGTACGTGGCTCATTTTACACCGGTGTCGGGAAAGTCAGAGCATTTGTGCTTGGAGTTGAGTGCAGTGGCGTGTGAGATCGATGCGGATGTGTGCGTGTTAGGATGTGATGGAACTAGCGTCAACACTGGGCAAAAAGGTGGTGTTTGTCGCCTATTTGAACTCAGTCGGAAACGGCCAGTGCATTGGTTTGTGTGCCAATTGCACGGAAACGAATTAAACCTCAGAGAGGTGTTCTCAAAATTAGCTGGCGCGACCACTGGACCCAGGTCATTTACTGGTCCCATTGGCAAGGCGGCAGGCGGGTCTGTAGAACTGCTACCAGTTGTAAAATTTCAGACAATTCAGGGTAATGTTCCAAAAATTCCGTCACATGTCCAGAAAGACCTCAGCTCAGACCACAAGCACTTATATGACCTGGCTTTTAGGGTGCAGACTGGCTCCATCTCCGCACGGATCGCCTCTGAAAAAAATCGGAACTTTGAATCACTCCAGGTGGCTGACCTTAGCAGCGAGGGTCTTACGGTTGCATGTATCAACCGAAGATCCCACAGACCACCTAAAACAGTTGGTTGAGTTTCTGATGCTTCATTACACCCCCATGTGGTTATGTAGCAAACAAAACTGGCACTGCAAAAATGGCCCATCCAATCTAGTCGAAAGTGCAAAACTGCTCCAGGCTTTACGACCAGAATTGGCTGAGTTGGTGAAGCCTGTGATACAGCGCAATGGGTACTGGTCCCACCCAGAGGCGATCCTTGTGGCGATGCTGGCCGACGAGGACCACGACAAACGCCAACTAGCTGTGGACCGCATTCAGGAGTGTCGCAATGTGCGGAACAGCTCCTCAGAAACTGGGGAGGCGACAGTCCGCGCCTTTCGTATTCCCAAGATCAACATGGAGGAAGCATGTTATACGGAGTTGATTGATTGGGCCTCCGTGATGCAAACTGAGCCCCCGATGACTATGCATCTGTCGGACCATGATATCGGCCTCATCGCTGATAATCCCCTGGAAGTACCGCAGTACCCAGTCCACACACAATCGGTCGAAAGAATGGTACAATTAGTCAGAGAGGCCTCGACAATGGTAGTCGGCGCGGAGGCTCGCCATGGCTACATTATGAATACCCTGAAGCACTGCAAAACCCTGCCACTGTGGCGCAATAAGAAGGACTTTAAATGTAAGTAGGTAGCACACTGTTCAGTGGGAAGTAGATGCAAGTGAATGTGCACATTGCTCTAGTGACCAAATGTGTGCATTCGTTGCGTGGGTGGGCATTTGTCAGCAGGTATTTCAGCGCTCGAATTATACAATTTTCGATATTTGTGTAGATGACCGTACATGTTCCCTTTAGAGAATACATATTTAAAGAACATACGAATATCAATGCGGTGAACTGTTCGTTTACCAGGTCATGTCGCGGGTGTCCTCCCCTCTCGAGGGTGAGTCCACGGTCCCACCGGACCGTGCGGGCCAGTGGAGACTCGCGACGGCAGTGCTGACACGCCACGCGAAGTCGGCTGCACTATCATAAATAAAGATAATATTGAGAAGCAGTGATCACTATTAGTCGTAATTTTTTACGCCGATTCCAAAAATATGGCTATGCAACTTTATATTGGCCTTAGTTTCAAAGTTGACATTTTACCCGCTAGGTGGCACAGGTGAGCACCCTGCCAACTCTTGAGGCCTGGGGCACACTTTGTTTATTATTTTTCCTCGAAATTTCAAGCATATTTGGAGTTTTAGACATAATGACAAAATAATTTTGCTAACCGCAAGCAATTGTTTTTGCACAACACACCTTATTGTACAGGTTAGGTCCGGTCACGCGGGGTCACTGAAGTTTTGGTTTTCGGGCCCAAAGCATATAATTGAGGATCATGCGGGGAAATAATGACAATTTGGAATCAGCACCCAACACCGCCTCATGAAGAAGTTTTCACGACCTTTGGTAAACTGACCTTCGACCTTTGCTGACCTGCAGTCAAAACTTCATCGAGGGCAATTTTGGGTGCTGCTTTTGGGTTCGATGTTCATGTTCATCACACAGGGCCGCAAGTAGATTTTGGACCCCAAACACCACAGCCCGATATTGATACTGCGTGACTTGATCTTACCTACACAGGATCGCGTCGGTTGGTTATTGGTTTTACGACACAGCGGCCGTTAAGTCATGTTGCGTCGCCAATCTCTCACGCCGATTGGTCGAGGGCGAAGAGTAGCCACAGGCGAGACTCGAACCCACAACCTTTTTGTCTGTGAGACGAGCAACTTACCCCTAGATTACTCGTCCCCCACAGGATCGCGTCAATGGTGTAGGATCATGCGGCCATTAATTGTATGTGCCATATTCAGGTATGCGAAGGTATAATTCATAGTTCGCCATCTGTTTCAGTACATACTTGAAAAAGTGCGAAATTCGAGCAAGTCAGCCGGGATATGCTCACAAAAAAATAGTCTCAAATAAATAGCCTGACCTGACATTGCCTGGCAACAAGCCTTACATCATAGGTTCTGCGGTGAATGCCCGCTGATCTGTATAGAGTTCTGTTGCATTTATTCCGTTATTTTTGTAATATGTTGGATGAAAAACGGCAATCGTACCTACCTACTTACGAGCGGAGTCAAAATGTTTGATGTAGTGTTTTGATCATTACGACTAGAACGCTACCAAAGTTAAAAACAAGAATTGTGTATCAAAAGACGAGCAATGTATGGCCCATAACCTTGAGAAAAAAAAATTCGGCAATGCAATTTTTTTTTTGTACCGAAAAGGTCAAGAAGGAGGGTTGCAACAACCTGCCCCTCCGGTCCCACATTGGTTAATACTGACATTAAGAAATCAAAACATACATTCTGTAACCAGCGAAGACAGCCATAATTTTGACAATTAGGACAGCCGCAGGCCAGTGCAGCGCATGGAAATTGTTCCAATCAGGTGTTCCCCCATTTCCCATCGCAAGCTGGCAGACGCGCTGACACTTCTTGACCCCTGCTCTAACGCAAGCTCGTCGCTCTGAAACTACTGTGGCGGTGCCCTTTGCCATTTTTAGCCTGACCTCTAGTATACAATGATTTTGCTTCTTCGAGCTCAGTGCATCGATCATTGATTTTGCGTGAGCAAAATAGTTCTCCGAAACCACAAACACATGCAGAATGCACAGCAACGTATAGTAAGATGAAAAATCACAACACGAGCAAGGCAACCCAGAGCAATTAATGCGCGAGTTGTGCGCACCTGAATGATGAACACACTGACATGTCCCTCATTGCCGTAATGTCGCAAGTGAAGCATGGGTGCTTCGTCGCATAGGATGTACGTTTACCCCACTTCCTCACACAGACTGTCCAAACAAGCCAGCCATGCCACGTCAACAGCGTGAACACGGCGAACGCCAGTGCTTGACTGTGCACTCTCAGACCGTTTGACTGCGCACTCTCATACCGTTTGACTGCGCACCCTCAGACCGCACGCGCTGGATGCCGATTGGAGCCGAATCAGCAGGGCACCATTTGCAGCCGAGACGGCAGGACCGACACATTCCACACGAGCCCGCAGCCTCCCCGCGTCGGTCAGCAGCTCTCAGCGCCGAACCAGCTGTGGTAGCCGGCCAGCCGGGGGATGGAGCCGCGAGGTCTGGCAGGGTGGTGAGGCGGCGGGGTCTGGCAGGGTGGTGAGGCGGCGGGGTCTGGCAGGGTGGTGAGGCGGCGGGGTCTGGCAGGGTGGTGAGGCGGCGGAGTCTGACAGGGTGGTGAGGCGGCGGAGTCTGGCAGGGTGGTGAGGCGGCGGAGTCTGGCAGGGTGGTGAGGCGGCGGAGTCTGGCAGGGTGGTGAGGCGGCGGGGTCTGGCAGGGTGGTGAGGCGGCGGGGTCTGGCAGGGTGGTGAGGTGGCGGAGTCTGGCAGGGTGGTGAGGTGGCGGGGTCTGGCAGGGTGGTGAGGCGGCGGGGTCTGGCAGGGTGGTGAGGCGGCGGAGTCTGGCAGGGTGGTGAGGCGGCGGAGTCTGGCAGGGTGGTGAGGTGGCGGAGTCTGGCAGGGTGGTGAGGCGGCGGGGTCTGGCAGGGTGGTGAGGCGGCGGAGTCTGGCAAGGGTGGTGAGGCGGCGGGGTCTGGCAGGGTGGTGAGGCGGCGGAGTCTGGCAGGGTGGTGAGGCGGCGGAGTCTGGCAGGGTGGTGAGGTGGCGGAGTCTGGCAGGGTGGTGAGGTGGCGGAGTCTGGCAGGGTGGTGAGGCGGCGGGGTCTGGCAGGGTGGTGAGGCGGCGGAGTCTGGCAGGGTGGTGAGGCGGCGGAGTCTGGCAGGGTGGTGAGGCGGCGGAGTCTGGCAGGGTGGTGAGGTGGCGGAGTCTGGCAGGGTGGTGAGGCGGCGGGGTCTGGCAGGGTGGTGAGGCGGCGGAGTCTGGCAGGGTGGTGAGGCGGCGGAGTCTGGCAGGGTGGTGAGGTGGCGGAGTCTGGCAGGGTGGTGAGGCGGCG
This sequence comes from Imbricaverruca yamaguchii, assembly GCA_034440575.1. Classification (NCBI taxonomy): domain Eukaryota; kingdom Metazoa; phylum Arthropoda; class Thecostraca; family Neoverrucidae; genus Imbricaverruca; species Imbricaverruca yamaguchii. The sequence continues at coordinate 604,608 of JAOTOL010001563.1, forward strand.
GAGTCTGGCAGAGTGGTGAGGTGGCGGAGTCTGGCAGGGTGGTGAGGTGGCGGGGTCTGGCAGGGTGGTGAGGTGGCGGAGTCTGGCAGGGTGGTGAGGTGGCGGGGTCTGGCAGGGTGGTGAGGTGGCGGAGTCTGGCAGGGTGGTGAGGTGGCGGGGTCTGGCAGGGTGGTGAGGCGGCGGAGTCTGGCAGGGTGGTGAGGTGGCGGAGTCTGGCAGGGTGGTGAGGTGGCGGGGTCTGGCAGGGTGGTGAGGTGGCGGGGTCTGGCAGGGTGGTGAGGTGGCGGGGTCTGGCAGGGTGGTGAGGTGGCGGAGTCTGGCAGGGTGGTGAGGTGGCGGAGTCTGGCAGGGTGGTGAGGTGGCGGAGGCGGACAGGGTGGTGAGGTGGCGAAGTCTGGCAGGGTGGTGGAGTCTGCCAAGGTGGTGGAGTCTGGCAGGGTGGTGGGGTATGGCAGGGTGGTGGAGTCTGGCAGTGTCTGGCAGGGTAGTGAGGTGGCGGGGTCTGGCAGGGTGGTGAGGTGGCGGAGTGGCGGAGTCTGGCAGGGTGGTGGAGTCTGGCAGGGTCTGGCAGGGTAGTGAGGTGGCGGGGTCTGGCAGGCTGGTGAGGTGGCTGAGTCCGACATGGTGGTGGAGTCTGGCAGGGTGGCGGAGTCTGGCAGGGTGGCGGAGTCTGGCAGGGTGGCGGAGTCTGGCAAGGTCTGGCAGGGTGGTGAGGTGGTGGAGTCTGGCAGGGTGGTGAGGTGGTGGAGTCTGGCAGGGTGGTGGAGTCTGGCAGGGTCGTGGAGTCTGGCAGGGTGGTGGAGTCTGTCAGGGTGGTGGAGTCTGACAGGGTGGTGAAGTGGCGGAGTCTGGCAGGGTGGTGAAGTGGCGGAGTCTGGCAGGGTGGTGAAGTCCCGTCCAGGGTGTCGGTCCACCGTCGGCCGCTACCCTCGCCCAGGCAGAGTGAGAGGGACAGGCAGAGTGAGGTAGACAGGCAGGGTGGGGTGGGAGGACGGACGAAAGGGAACTATAATTCCAAGCATTTTACAACAATGTTTAATAATTTTCATTTGCACTTCGAAGTGGTATATTAACTGAGGAAAAAAAATTGACTCCGCCAATGGCATTTGAACACTGTTGCGTGTAAACCAGGTATGTCCCCATGAACCCTCCCTGCCCGGCGGTTCTCGAGAACCCTCTCCACGTCATGTTTCCGGAACAGTGACCGAATGAATAGACGCAGAGACAAGGAACTCGAAGTGCCTTCTTATACATCTGATTTGTTGGTTGGTTGGTTATTGGTTTTACGACACATCTACCGTTGAGTTATGTAGCGTCGCCAATCTCTCGCCCCGATTAGTCGCAGGCGAAGAGTAGCGACAGGTGAGACTCCAACCCACAACCTTTCGATTGTGAGACGAGCAACTTACCCCTAGGCTACTCGTCCCCTACATCTGATTTGTATATCTCGTACACATTTTAGACCGATCATCAAATGTGACTGACCCGAGATGGATCAAAAAGAGAACAATCTTCCAAAATTGTCCAAATGCTGTCATTCGGAGCAGCTGAAGCATATCAACGTCAAACTCTGGTTATGCTACCGTTCCATCGAGGCGAATAACGTGCTGCCTCGAACTTTGAAGCAAACTCAAAGTTACTGACCTCTGGTCAGGTAAATTTCCACGTTCATTTCCGTATCGAGCAAAGAACATTGAATTGGAGTAGTGTTCGCTCCGAAGATGATAAAAAAAAATGAAATAAGCAATCTGGCTTAAAATGTGTTCCAAGGGTCCAAGACATTAGGTCATGGTCAAGCACCATACATATTCTACACGAGGTGATATTACACAAAACGTTGTTTATCAGGAAACCGAATCTAAAATCGGTTTCAGCACCGCCCATGTGGTGCGACCTAACATTGGATGGCCAACCAATGAACTCATAACCTGATGTTGTGTGATCAGACTATTTTTTTTACATGTTTTGACCTTTCCATGAAATTACTTTCAAAGCAGTGTACTAGGCGAAGTCTCAAGTGATGGCTTCATAAATGCATGCAGTGTCCAGCGTGACCTAGGGTCCTGTCACGAGGCCAGAAGCTGATAAAAATTATTCAGTATCATATTAATCATTCCTGGTACACTATGCTTTAAATGTGATGTACTACGCATATTCAAGTTTGTGCTTACTTGATCTGACCACATGACGTGACTTGACCTCGCCTTAGGATTTTTTCAATATAAAGAAGATGGGCACATTTTGTTCGAACGTTTGTGATGGAAGCACCAAATAATATATATATATATATGTGTGTGTGTGTGTGTATATCAATGTATATAAGGAAGCCATGCAAGATTCTGTGAAAAATTAATTATGGGTGTATAGTGAATTGATAAAATAATTATAAAAATGCGAACTACCACCTCAGCTCAGGCACCGAGGTAAGATGAAGATTTGAGCAAGAAACATGGTCCGTTGCATATACCTTTGTACCTAATCAGTATTTTCGAGCATTCTGAAAACAGATAATAGTAAAGCATATTATCTTGATTTATATATATATATATATATATATATATATATATATATATATATATATATATATATATATATAAATGTATATAAGGCAGCCATGCAAGATTGCGAAAAATAAATTATGGGTGTATAGTGAATTGATAAAATAATTATAAAAATGCGAATTACCACCTCAGCTCAGGCACCGAGGTAAGATGGAGATTTGAGCTAGAAACATGGTCCGTTGCATATACCTTTGTACCTAATCAGCATTTTCGTGCATTCTGAATACAGATAATAGTAAAGCATATTATCTTGATTTATATATATATATATATATATATATATATATATATATATATATATATATATATATATATATATATATATATATGCATAGGTATATACCTTCGGCACAGTTCCGTTCATATTTCAGCGACTTGATCCGACGTTGATTTGGAACCTGCCACGCTTTTAGATAATACAATTTACTACTATCTGTATTCAGGATGCTCAAAAATGCTGATTAGCTACAAAGGTATATGCAGCGGGCCATGATTCTAGCTGAAATCTTCATCTTACCTCGATGCCTGAGCTGAGGTGGCAGTTTGCATTTTTATAACTATTTTATCAATTCTCTATATGCCCATAATTCACTTTACACGGGATTTTGCATAACTTCCTGACGAAAACATGCCCAGATACATTTGAAAGACGCATTAAGGCAGGGTCATGACCGGATTTTGATCCGCCCCAGCACTATCATTCTGATAACTCAGAGTAGATTACTTTTTTAAAACGCTATCTGGCAACACGCTGAATGAAAGGTATGCCAATTTTCAATAGCGATAACATGAACAGTTCAGTTTCCAACAAAAATGTATCAAGGGACTAAACTGCCCCCCTCCCAGCCGCACCGCGAAGGTAGTAGACATAAATGTGCTGGAAGCGATTCAATTTGCATCGCATACGCTGTATAAGTCAGCTTGGTGATGGAAATGCCCTGGGATTCAGCCCACGTCATGTAGTTCTGCCATATGACATTGGTGGTTATTGGCTTTACGATACGTCGACCGTTTAGTCATGTTGCGTCGCCAATCTTTCGTGCCGATTGGTTGCGGACGAAGAGTAGCGACGGATGAGACTCGAACACAAAATATTTCGATTGTTGGACAGGCAACTTACCCCTAGACTCCTCGTCGCCCCGTATGACATTCACGTCAGCTGGTTCTGCATTGGTTTCATTCACCTTTCAGTTCGACAGTTGGGAATATGGCCATCTTCCTCACCTGGTGACGAATGCGGTCAAAAAGCCCCAGACGATGCCGACTACGGTGCCACCTAGCGCCACCAGCAAAAACTTGAGCAGTCCTGCGGCGATGTCCAGAGCCGTGATGTTGTCCTCCCCCATCTCCACGTACGCCTCGAACATGTGGTAGAGCACCTGCGGCGCAGCAAGCAGACCGTCATACCACCAGAACCACCCAGTGGAAATAGGCTTCAGCGTCAATCGCACGCTGAAGAAGCGCCTGCGGAATCAACGGGAGGGAACGCGGGGTCATCGCTCTTTCTAGAAGTTTCAAGAACGTCTAAATCGGAGAAGAAACGTTAGATGTCTGCTAACAATGGCTCGCTTTGGTGACATGGTGAGTGAAATAATTCGGCTACCGCCACCTGTGACATTATGTACAGAATGTCTTGACGTGTGAAGAAAGCAAAAAAGCGACCGCTGTGAGAACAATAACGCGACTCAGTATGTCGGTGAGGTCACCGTCACATGCCATCCAGCATGACATAAAGCTCATCCTACCAGCACGAGGAAACACACAATATCTTCAAAATTAACATGCTTGCTTTTGTCGGTAAACAAAGCAATAATTGCAAAACAGGCATGTTAACAGGCGGGAACTAGCTGTTCAAGTTGCAGCAGTAAAAGTCTAAAGCATGGCGTAGAACTACAGCACTGCTTGGAGCTGCTGGTCATGTAGCCGTTTTCACTGAGCTACTTTTACTTAATTCATGGTTATTTTTAAAAGAAATCTGGTCCGAATTCTTGTTGGGGTGGACTTTTGTTCTTGTGGGTCCAATTGCTATGGAGAGCTTGTTTCGTGAACCCTGGCCCCGTCGTCGATCCATGCATTCCAGTTTAACGGCAGAATTTTCACAGAGAGTTTAACGTGCCGCCAATGCATCGGCACGGCCGCCCCGGTAGCTTGCCCCTGGCCTGTTCAGGGCGGTTACTGGCGTTACTACTAAGCATTTCTACGATATGGCGGTATATGTATTTCTTGAAAGCATATGATGAAATCATAGGTCGTTAATACATTTTAAGGAGGTTCAAATATTCATTTTTATTTAATATGAAATTCCATTTGATATTAATTTTCACACTGATATTCAATTATATTTTAATATTCGATTTTATTTTGATATGTATTTCATTTTGATATTCAATTTATTTTGATATTTAATTAATTTTTATATTCAATTCATTTTGATATATATTTCATTTTGATATTTATTTCATTTTGATGTTTATTTCATCTTGATATATATTCATCTCGATATTTAATTCATTTTGATATTATTTCATTGATATTTATTTCATTTTATGTGAATTTCATGTTTTCATTCTAAATTAACATTTTTGAAGTGCAGGAATGCGCACAATGATATCGGAAATAATCACCACCAAGGCGAGTATGGAATCAATAATGTTGCGAAAGAATGTCTTGAGGGAAATCACCAATGCTTTCTTTGCTTTTTCTCAATTAATGCAAATCGGAAGGAAAATGCGCTGCCGTACCTTAAAATGGCGCAGTATGGTCAAATTCGACGAATTCCGAGAGAAATGGAACATTATCTGTCCCATCAGTGATTGATGTCCCGTTGGAAATATGAATTTGTACAGGTTATTTAAGGCCTGAAGCAAACAGAGGCACGTTTGATAGGCAGAAGATTCCACGCAATTACTGCCATGAGCAATGTCCTAGGTCCTAGACATGTGCTGGTTAGGGAAAATCACCTCATTGCCATGAATTTGTGGCAAGTTCTACAGGTATGGGCTACGTACATGCTAGGTACCTACCTAAGCGCCTCAACCAATGGCTGTGCAGCATTGATTGTGCCACTTACTAGGTTGGCGACCAGATAGGCACTACATTGGATATGCACATCAATCATACTGGACATTAACTCTAGGTTGATATATGTCTGTTTGCTTTATATGCAATGGTTGTATTTCTGAAATATAAAATGTGTCTTCTAGTGCATAGAACCTGTTTATGCACTTAAACCCAAGCTTATTTGTGTAAATACCTGTATTGTTGAAGAGAGCAACACAAACTTCCGTGTGAAGATAGTATATATTTTTAATCTGATATTTTGAAGCTGATGTCATTTTTACCTTATTTGATTCCCAGGTGGTCCTGTTTCTTGCATGTTTCTTTTCACGCTCACATGCACTAAACTGACAAATGCTAAAAGACTGATCAATCTGCACATGTGGTCGGAAATGCAATTTTCATGTTTTGATGCTGCTAATGGAAAGAGTTCTCCACATTTCATACCAAATATTCTTATCTTTTTCTTCCTGGCTAAAATGTTGTATGTCGATGGTGAACATGCCATTTATTACTGCACCGATCAGGTTTTAAATATCCTGAATTTTTGAAAACTGATTGGATAATGGACGGATATTTATATCCGGTGATATGGATTCGGATTTGATTGGTTCGTACGGATACGAATTGGACCGGATTTGAAAATGTGATATGCTCTATGCTCTAGAGGGTGCACTCGAGCCTTCCCGGAGGGAAACCACCTTCCGAGGGGAGGGGGCATGTGCCCCTATTGCCCCTGCATCCGCCCCTGCATCCGCCCAGTGTTTTTGCAGCTGAACGTGGTACCATATGGAAAACCACTGAATGATGCTTTTCTCTGGGGTTGATTAAATTATTAGCCGCAATGATTTGGATTGGCTGGCACACTTGAAGAAAACGCCTTGTGTTGGCGATCCAGATTTGGCCAATGGGTCAACCGAGTTTCTGAGAACTTCCCCCATTCATTTCTGAGATCTTCCCCCACTGATTTTCTTCCTGGTTCGTAAGTCTCTTGGTCGTAACTGACTTCATGTGTGCTAAATCTTGAACGTGTGCACATTTGTAAACTGATCGGAAGCCTGCAGATACAAGGTGAATACATCGCGTGACAAACATTTTCCTTCATGAATCATCGTGTCATTGAACGAAACCAGCATCCTGGACAGCATATTTATAGGTGGAGATAATGGCTCGACAGACGGATGAATGGCAAACACAAATAATATAGAACTTGCAAAGCCCATCTCGTGAACATACATAAAGATTAATGTTGCGGCGGAAAGGGCAATGTTGTCCCAGTAGCAGGACCGCAACATATACAAAGCTGCTGTGAGCCCACGACTGACGGGGGTCGTGATGGTTTTGCTCTGATTCTGCATAATGGTCCAACCATTCAGCAACTGCTGTCTCGAACGAATAGACTGGAATTTGCGCAATCTCAAGTGAGCAACAAAACGAGGAGTTGGTGATTGGTTTTACGGCACATCGACCATTGAGTCATGTAACGTCGCCAATCTTGCACACCGATTTGTCGCGGGCAAAAGGTAGCGACAGGTGAGACTCGAACCCACGACCCTTCGATTGTGAGACTGGCAGGTTATCCCCAGACCACCCGTTCCATGCCGGACGGATGTCTCTGTCGTCAGCCGGACATGTGGCACCGCGCCGGGTGCCCCGCGCACGGTGCAGTGCTGACAGAAACTGCGCCCGCAAGATACCATCGTGTCGCGCTGTGCGGAACCATTGTTGTGAAAGTCGAACACCACACGGCTCCGCCAGTCTTGTGCCCGCCTCCGCTGTGGCCACGGCCGGCAGCACGACTCGGCCCCATTGTCTGGTCCGCGCGTGACGTCACAATTAGTCACACAGACAGTCCCGGCGGCGGCACCTGGCCGCCAATAACGCTGCCCTGTGTGCCGCCGATACTGGCACGCCGCCGCCCCACCACCTGCATCCGGTACACGTGAAGAACGACACCGCCCTCAGGGGCCGGCGAGAAGTCGGCTGGTGCCGCCTGCATCCGGCACACGTGAAGAACGGCACCGCCCTCGGGGTCCGGCGAGAAGTCGGCTGGTGGCGAGGTGGTGGGCTGAGCGTGTCTCCACGTCCGGGTGCTGTCACGACAGGGCACTGACGCGACATCGTGCGGCCAGCGGGCCGCAGTAGGCCGATATATCTCACCCGCTCCAGTACTGGCGTACAGCAGCACCCTTCAGATGAATCGGCTGGTGGGACAGACCGAGGAAAATGTCGCACCAGCAATACTCCAGTCTGAATAACACGACGCCGTATTGCTCTGCTTACTTTCTGACCGGTGGAGCTTGTTTTCCATGTGAGCGAGTGTGTGCGTAATAATTATAATGGTTTGGCCAGAATGTGATTATTTAGCTCTTTTAGCCGGAACTGAACCATGCAATAACCAAGGGGTTGTGTATGCATGGCAGTCCTGGCCACAGCGACAAACAGCGACCGGAAAAGATACTAGCTCCGCGAGCCTTCGAAGTGGGGGAATTAACATTTCTTCGTTTGCCATTCACAATAGAAGTAGCACAAGATAATATTCTATAGAGATTTGCTCACTGACTAGGTGCCGGGTCCTAACAACTGATGCTAACATATGTTAATACTCGAGCTCACAACGTAAATAATAAGTATCCATGCCGTCATAAGCTATCAATGTAAATATTTTAGAAAAATGGTTTTGTATCGATTAATCTTACTGAAACATACATTTCTTTGACATCATCTCGAGATAACTGAATAACTATTTCGAGATCTCGAGATAACTGCACCTTCGCACTCAAAATTTAGCCGATTGAGAATGTTTCCAGCGGAATGAAAATGACGCGTTTTCAGGTGATTGGGGAAGCACATTCTATACATTAAGCACGATCTGTTGAATAAAAATAATGTACGTTCGCTTTCAGGTCAGCTGAGTTGGCACCATTACATGCTGCCACCTGATATGATGCTGGGTGTGCGATTCTGACAAAATCCTCACGAGCGACTAGAGGCGCAGTCAGGGTGTTCTTAAGAGACGCTGACCAAAAATAAAGATGTATGGAACAGATCGTTTTAGGCGCGAAACAAGCCCAAAAGCCTCGCTTTGTGTGGTGAAAATTTTCAAAATTTCTTTTTTGATCTAATGTATTTTTGGTTGCTAAGGAGGAAGGCGCTGGGCTCGTCCCCCACCCCTGACTGCGCCTTCGCGAGGGACGGGTGATTCGGACTGCAATGCTAATTAACTCATTCGGTGCCGAGTCGAGTCGATCAAGTGAAGACCGGTTCATCCCGTTGCCGGAACAGGAAGAGGTCGACTTCGTTTGTACCAGCTAGATAACTAAATACTGATAAGCATGGTTCTTCAGACTCCAAATGAGTCCTCCTGACCAAGGTCTGGAAGGTTTCGACCCCTAGTTATTGGGTATTCAGCATACCTTAATCCCACGACAGCAGCATTTGCTAGTTTTGATCATTCAGCATTCGTTTCCTCCCCCGAGTTGTCAGATGCGTCCTCCACCGTTTGTATCTCATCTACATGTATAAACCGAGTAACAGGATCATCCTTTGCGGATGAAATATGAAATTACTGGCAAAACAATGAGCAATGATCAAAGTAGCAGATGCAGACCACAAAAAACATCCATTTTCCGGCCTTTTATCTAAGTTAGTCGGTCTAAAGAGGTGTTACTTTATCGATTGGAGCCTACACAATCTCCGTGCCCGGAAGTCCCGCCGTTCTCATGGATCCGACTAAAATCCTATTCATACCCGATCTACTATGTCGAACAAGCTGACATGAGGAAAAGTCGGAGTCGGGCGGAGAAGCGCCTTGGGGCACGGGGAGCCGGGCGGGTCCAAACACCAGATGATATGCTGTACATTACAAAGGTAGGTTGTGGCCAACCGTAAAACAACGGGAGGCGATGCGTCGTGAGAGAGAAGTTTGGTTGGTTCGTCGTCAGCTATAGGGCGCAGTCTTAAGGCGTTTTTGGGCACACCGAGAGGGAAGGTCCAGATAGTGTTGTGTAGTGCAGATAGTGATGTGGGTATTTTATTATGTTGGTATACGAATGTTTATTGTGCATCTCCTCCCATTATTGACCACAAATCTATCATGTCTTTGTAAATATCTGCGTGTTGAACCCAGACTGTCCATAGTAGCCACTGCACGTCAAGGGTATATACCGTGAAATAAATATATGAATGAACAAATATTGTCAGTTACATCTACCTGGGCGAAAATAACAGCGGTGCTCCCCACAGTATCTGGTGACTCATATCACCATAAATAAAGTCATATTTTTGGATTATTTATTACAAGACATACCGGGTACATTGAGCGATCATCTCGATGAACATTTGGGGAGCAAATTTGACATTTATGACGCAGCAGCAAATGCTTCATTTTTGTCGCGGTATTCGCATTGTTGTCAGCTGATTTCTCCACCATGCTCTACCGGCCATTCCAGTGGCAAGCTTCATCAAGCCTGACGTTTTTGATGATGCATAGCCTCACGTTTTTGTACTAGTATATATGTATGGTATATTATACTACTAGCAATTTATTTTACAATATATTACTAGTAGTATAACATATACTACTAGTAGTATACATTGCAGTAGTACATAAATACAGTGCGAGGGTGTACCTCGCAATGGATTCAGCACCTTCCTTCGGGATGTGATGCTGATTATGTTGTCTATGCCAACATAATGGGGCACGATTGGAAAAGTTTGGAATTGTTGAGGAGTGTGTTATGCAATATCAGGTGAATTGTGCTAGATGGGCTGGGAATTATAGTTTCCTTGGAACTTGAGATAATGGATTGATTGGAGCGTGAGCATGTACTTTTTTAGTATCTTTTCTAGATAGGCTTAACCCAGATGGGCCACTGTGGCCCTTATTAAGCCATATTAACACTTTATGCACTTTATGAACCTCCACTGAGTTCCTTCTGGTGGAGCCACGGTCTGTCTTGATCCGTCTGTTTCCCTGCCCTGCCGAACAAACCATGCGGCCGGTGGCAGACCCGGCCCACACGGCGGTGGGTCCGGCGTTCCCTCCGCGACACCTTCCGTTCTGACCGTCACCGCGCGGCAGGCGGGGTTCCACGAAGGGTGGCGGTCAGGTGAGCTTCCGCCACTGGGCGGCAGATCAATACACCGCCAGCCGCGAGGTATCAGGGGACAAGTCTCCGACAATAGCGGCACGACAGGAAGGTCCCGCAGACAACGGGTAAATCACCAGGCACGGCCGTGTCTGTCCCCAGTCACCATGCGCCAGCACATGAGCCGTACGGGCCGCCGAGAAAAACAGGCACCCAAAATCCGGCTACGAATTGTCGTGCCCCGACGGCAAGAAGTCCTGTTAACCTTGCCCGTTTACCCCGTCCGTTTACCCCACCTTTCTACCCCGCCCGTTTACCCTACCTTTCTACCCCGCCCGTTTACCCCACCTGTCTACCCCGCCCGTTTACACCGCCCGTTTACCCAGCCCGTTTACCCAGCCCGTTTACCCCGCCCGTTTACCCAGCCCGTTTACCCCGCCGGTTTACCCCGTCGGTTTACCCAACCTGCTTACTCCGCCTGCTTACCCCGCCCGTTTACCTCGCCTACTTACCCCGCCTACTTACCCCGCCTACTTACCCCGCCTACTTACCCCGCCTGCTTACCTCGCCCGTTTACCCCGCCGGTTTACCCCGCCCGTCTACCCCGCCCGCCTACCCCGCCGGTTTACCCCGCCGGTTTATCCCGCCCGTGTACCCCGCCCGTGTACCCCGCCCGTGTACCCCGCCTGTGTACCCCGCCAGTTTACCCCGCCAGTTTACCCCGCCAGTTTACCGGCGGGGTACACTGGCGGCCGTGTACCCCGCCAGTTTACCCCGCTGGCTGGAAGGATCGCTGCAGTATTCGGCGGCCGACAGACTTGCGCCCCTGTCCCGGGTCAGCAGCCAGCCTCGAGTCCTCGCAATTGGAGCCGGCGTGGATGGTACACCAAACGGTTTTCCAGTGATCATTAGAAGGTGGTGAAGCATTGGCACGATTGACGCGGCGTCCTTTGCGGACGTTTCGCTTGAAAAAAGCGAAACGTCAGCCATAACAGTCAGCCGAACATGTGCTGTTAGTACTGACCTTACCCAGAACGTCAGTACTAACAGCCGAACAAGTATGCTATGCCTGTCGTGGCCCGAAAAGTCAGCCCGAACAGACAAAAAGGTCAGTGCTTTTTTTGGTAGCTCCCAGGCAAACATGATGAGGAACGCGCGAGTGTCGTATCGATTCCATTAAGATTGCAGAGCACGACATCGGTCGGTAGAGAAGCTCACGCCCCCAGCAGCAGCCAGCGTGCAGCCCAATCTTGCGGCGGACCTTCGGCAACGTGATTGGGAGTGTTCAAGTGGCTTTCTACTCGATTTTATTTGGTTCACGCCGAAGGGGCCAATGGCTGACGATACAAATCATTGAGTGGAAGGGAGGCAAGTGGATCGAACTATCCCCAATACATCGCCAGACTAGTGCTAGTAGGTGTATTAGATCATGCTTATAACTGGGCAATTGTCAAAAGAACCGACCTTGGTACATGTGATGCTGAAGGGATGGCCACGGTAGCACATCAAGTTAGATTGTTCCTTTGCAACTAAAGATATAGCAGTGGTCAGAGAGCTCCAGTATCTCCTTAATTTTCTTTTAGTATCTGCTCTTGATAGGCTTTTAATCCCGATGTGCTCCTGTGGCTCCAAGAAAGCTTTACAACTGTACGACTTCAAAAGTTAAAACTAAAAAATTAACATTGAATAAACGAACTTTTCTCCACACACCTTCCAGCGCTATGCGGATTTGAGTCTGGCTACCCATCAGTGACGGAACCAGTCGATGGTAGCCTGGTTACCAATCAGTGACGGCACCAGTTCATGGTAGCCTGGTTACCAAACAGTGACCGCACCAATCGATGGCAGAAGGCTGGCCACCGCCTTCTGCCGCCATCTCAGCGTTCACCGACAGCGGTAACCACGAACACCTGAAGTTGCCACACCACGTGCACGAAGCGGCATTACGAGGCCGGTCGCCCCAGATGTCTCTGTGACGTCAAGTCAGCGGTTATTGGTGCGAGAGTTTCGCCGCGGATACTGCGAGAGATATGACGTTGCGAGAGCTCCGCTGGCGATACTTACCTGTCAGCTGGCGATACTCACCACAGTGACTGCGTCAGCTGGCGATACTCACCACAGTGACTGCGTCAGCTGGCGATACTCACCACAGTGACTGCGTCAGCTGGCGATACTCACCACAGTGACGGCGTCAGCTGGCGATACTCACCACAGTGACTGCGTCAGCTGGCGATACTCACCACAGTGACGCGTCAGCTGGCGATACTCACCACAGTGACGGCGTCAGCTGGCGATACTCACCACAGTGACTGAGTCAGCTGGCGATACTCACCACAGTGACGCGTCGCTGGCGATACTCACCACAGTGACTGCGTCAGCTGGCGATACTCACCACAGTGACGGCGTCAGCTGGCGATACTCACCACAGTGACTGCGTCAGCTGGCGATACTCACCACAGTGACTGCGTCAGCTGGCGATACTCACCACAGTGACTGCGTCAGCTGGCGATACTCACCACAGTGACGGCGTCAGCTGGCGATACTCACCACAGTGACTGCGTCAGCTGGCGATACTCACCACAGTGACTGCGTCAGCTGGCGATACTCACCACAGTGACTGGCGTCAGCTGGCGATACTCACCACAGTGACTGCGTCAGCTGGCGATACTCACCACAGTGACTGAGTCAGCTGGCGATACTCACCACAGTGACTGCGTCAGCTGGCGATACTCACCACAGTGACGGCGTCAGCTGGCGATACTCACCACAGTGACTGCGTCAGCTGGCGATACTCACCACAGTGACGGCGTCAGCTGGCGATACTCACCACAGTGACTGCGTCAGCTGGCGATACTCACCACAGTGACTGCGTCAGCTGGCGATACTCACCACAGTGACTGCGTCAGCTGGCGATACTCACCACAGTGACGGCGTCAGCTGGCGATACTCACCACAGTGACTGCGTCAGCTGGCGATACTCACCACAGTGACTGCGTCAGCTGGCGATACTCACCACAGTGACGGCGTCAGCTGGCGATACTCACCACAGTGACTGCGTCAGCTGGCGATACTCACCACAGTGACTGCGTCAGCTGGCGATACTCACCACAGTGACTGGTAGCTGGACTCACCACAGTGACGGCGTCAGCTGGCGATACTCACCACAGTGACTGAGTCAGCTGGCGATCTCACCACAGTGACTGAGTCAGCTGGCGATCTCACCACAGTGACGGCGTCAGCTGGCGATACTCACCACAGTGACGGCGTCGTTGAGGAGACTCTCGCCGAACACGACAATGTAAAGCATCTCGTTGACGTGAATCTCCTCGAACACGGCGAGTACGGCCACCGGGTCGACGGCAGAGATCAGCGAGGCGAACACGAACGTGTTGAGCAGCGGCATCTCCACCCCGTACAGCCCGGTCAAACCGATCAGGTACAGGCCGCCCCCTGTCGGAGTACAGATCGGTCAGGTACAGGCCGCCCCTGTCGGAGTACAAACCGATCAGGTACAGGCCGCCCCCTGTCGGAGTACAAACCGGTCAGGTACAGGCCGCCCCTGTCGGAGTACAAACCGATCAGGTACAGGCCGCCCCCTGTCGGAGTACAGATCGGTCAGGGATAGGGCGCCACTCTCTGAGTACAGATCGGTCAGGGACGACCTTGTCAAGTACAAGATGACCCTGCTGTTGTATCCAATCGAGTACAACCCGGTCGGGTACAGTCGGCTTCTGTCGGAATGCAGTCGGGTCAGGCGTAGGTCGCCTCTTTCGAAATGTCCGATGTTTACATTTTATCATGCGGCCATGTACTTCGGCCAATCCTAGCAGCGACTGCGATGCGTTTTTATTTAACTAGCTATGGCATTAATGAGCACTCACAAAATGGCTTTAAACCCACCCCTGTCGTGGCACATGAAAAGCCGAATTATGCCGCCAATTTTGTTGCAAGTCCAGGATCGTCCGGGCCTATTGTGCCCACCAGAAGATCCGGGCGACTCTAAGGCTTCAGTATTTCAGTGAGCTGGGTGTGGCAGCCAACCCAGATTGGAAAGCACCTTGTCATTAGGTGAAAAACCGCACGCCGCTGATTACAATTTATGATCTGTGCCTATTAGTATCGGTTCTGTGCCTAGCGGTCTCGGTCCCGCGTCTACTGGTCTCGGTTATGTGGCACCGGACAGACGTCGCTGCCAATAACAGAGACACGGTGCGGTGTGAAGTGAAACTGTGAGGAAGACGGCCAGCCATGCTTGACATGTTCACGCGACCGGAGAGAGGTAGAGTGGGGCGGCGGGGCGGAGCAGGGCAGCGGATATCCGGTCGGCTCGCGGCATGTCACGGCAGTGATGCAGACTTTGGGTCCGCCCGTCTAATAGCTGCTACTCGCTGCGTCCCTGACTGTCCGACTGACTGTGGAAACCCACTTCTCTGCAGAGCCATTGAACTAACAGCACGAGCTATGTCACCTTCATATCCATACCTATGTCTTATCTTACTATTGCCTTATTATATTTTCACTGCTCTTAAAGCAGTCATGGCGCTTGTAGGAGGCTAGACGAGACAGGATCAGACACCTTTGCAAAGCAACGCGACGCCAATAGGGGGCTGGACCCCACACGATCAGACACCCTTGCACAGCACCTCACGGCACCTACAGGGGGCTCGACGCCACAGGATCAGACACCCTTACACATTAGCACACGGCGCCTGAAGGGACTAGCCGCCGCAGACAGCCCGCTGAACAGCCGGCAATCGTCGGAGGAATACCGTCAGCGGGAACGTCCAGCGTCGGCTGCCGGTGCTGCCGCCGGGGGTGTCGGTACCGTTAGTGACGTCACAGCGGTTGGCGATGAACACGGCGAGGGCGCGCGTCGCCCGTGTATTATGTAATGGCGCGTAAGACGACTCGGAGCGCGGGCGCGCCAAGGGCGCCGCCGTCCGGCCGTTACCGAACGCACTGACGGAGAATGTGGCGCTGTTTACGTTTGCGGCGCACCGCACGTCGGCTGCCGCCAGCCGACCCTGGCCCAGTTCAGAGCCGGCGGGCACGCCGCCCGCCACAGACAAGGGCGTCAGCCATACGGTGAGAAGGTGCGACGGCTGAGGCCGCGACCAGACGGAGAGGTCGACCCGTCTGGGACATGTGCTGGATGGCCACGTGTTGCGCTCGGGTCGACCCCCGTCTGGGACATGTGCTGGATGGCCACGTGTTGCGCTCGGGTCGGCGAATTGGTTATGGGCGAACCTGCCATCACCAGCCACAGCGGCGTCACAGGCTCAACGGCACAGTCTGTCGACAGCGGCACAATCTGCCGACAGCTGTGACAGCGGCACAGTCGGCCGACAGCGGCACAGTCTGCCGACAGCGACACAGTCTGTGGACAGCGACACGGTCTGCCGGCAGCGGCACAGTTGGCCGATAGCTGTGACAGTGGCACAGTCTAGCGACAGCAGTGACAGCGGCACAGTCTGCCGACAGCGGGACAGTCTGCCGACAGCGGCGCAGTCTGTCGACAGTCGTGACAGCGGCACAGTCTGTCGACAGTCGTGACAGCGGCACAGTCTGCCGACAGCGGCACAGTCGGCCGACAGCGGCACAGTCTGCCGACAGCGGCACAGTCTGCCGACAGCGACACAGTCTGCCGACAGCTGTGACAGCGGCACAGTCTGCCGACAGCGGCACAATCTGCCGACAGCGGCAGTCTGCCGACAGCTGTGACAGCGACACAGTCTGCCGACAGTGACACAGTCTGCCGACAGCGACACAGTCGGCCGACAGCGACACAGTGCCAACAGCGACACATGCCGACAGCGACACAGTCTGCCAACAGCGACACATTCTGCCAACAGCGGCACAGTCTGCCGACAGCGACATAGTCTGCCGACAGCGGCATAGTCTGCCGACAGCGGCATAGTCTGTGGACAGCGGCACAGTCTGCCGACAGCGACACAGTCTGCCGACAGCGGCACAGTCGGCCGACAGCGGCACAGTCTGCCGACAGCGGCACAGTCTGTGGACAGCGACACAGTCTGCCGACAGCGGCACAGTCTGTGGACAGCGGCACGGTCTGCCGGCAGCGGCACAGTCGGCCGATAGCTGTGACAGCGGCACAGTCTGCCGACAGCGACACAGTCTGCCAACAGCGACACAGTCTGCCGACAGCGGCACAGTCTGTGGACAGCGACACAGTCTGCCGACAGCGGCACAGTCTGTGGACAGCGGCACGGTCTGCCGGCAGCGGCACAGTCGGCCGATAGCTGTGACAGCGGCACAGTCTGCCGACAGCGACACAGTCTGCCAACAGCGACACAGTCTGCCGACAGCGGCACAGTCTGTGGACGCGGCACGGTCGCCGGGGAGTGCTGTGACAGCGGCACAGTCGGCCGACAGCGACACAGTCTGCCGACAGCGGCACAGTCTGTGGACAGCGGCACGGTCTGCCGGCAGCGGCACAGTCGGCCGATAGCTGTGACAGCGGCACAGTCTAGCGACAGCCGTGACAGCGGCACAGTCTGCCGACAGCGGGACAGTCTGCCGACAGCGGCGCAGTCTGTCGACGGTCGTGACAGCGGCACAGTCTGCCGACAGCGGCACAGTCTAGCGACAGCCGTGACAGTCTGCCGACAGCGGCGCAGTCTGTCGACAGTCGTAACAGCGGCACAGTCTGCCGACAGCGGCACAGTCTGCCGACGGCTGCGACAGTAGCACGTCGCTCCTCGTGGCCACTGCAGTGGCACATGCACGTCTCACTCGGTGGTATTTGGCGGCAGCAAGCAGCATCCACTGGACGCTCGAAAACGGACGTGCTCAATGTAACTTGTTTTCTTGTTGAATTCCATAATGACTCATTGAATATTCTACAAAACGCTCCACCTGAGTTACCACACTGGTAATCGCAAAGTTTCCCAGTCATACGCGATGCCCCCACAGACTGAGCCTGGTGACGCCCATGTCGGTGCGTCTCGGTGGGGACCTTTCTCAGGAGCACGTGACTGTTGGCCATGGTCCACCGAGCACATGTCCCTAGACTGGTCCCGCCGGCGGCATGGTCCACCAAGCACATGCCCCTGGACTGGTCCGGCCGGCGGCATGGTCCACCGAGCACATGCCCCTGGACTGGTCCGGCCGGCGGCATGGTCCACCGAGCACATGCCCCTGGACTGGTCCCGCCGGCGACATGGTCCACCAAGCGGCGGCGCTGCACACTGAGCAGTGTCCACCCGGATTTGGCAGACACGGCCGGTGAATACCCGGTGCTGAACACGCCACCAGGAGGCCTGCTCATAGCGACAGGCCGAGTCTCGCCTGTCGCCGCTCTTCGCCCGCGACCAATCGGCAGCAGAGACTCGCGACGCTACATGACTCAACGGTCGACGCGTCGCAAATCCAATAACCACCGCAGCTGCAGGTGACGTCTGCCGGCCTCCCGGCCTGCCGTACATGCCCTGCCGGCCTCCCGGCCTGCCGTACATGCCCTGGCGATGACCGGTCACGACCGCGGACGTCCTGGTGGTGGCTGGCAGCTGGCCACGGCCGCAGACGTCCTGGTGGTGGCTGGCAGCTGGCCACGGCCGCAGACGTCCTGGTGGTGGCTGGCAGCTGGCTACGGCCGCAGACGTCCTGGTGGTGGCTGGCAGCTGGCCACGGCCGCAGACGTCCTGGTGGTGGCTGGCAGCTGGCTACGGCCGCAGACGTCCTGGTGGTGGCTGGCATCTGGCCACGGCCGCAGACGTCCTGGTGGTGGCTGGCAGCTGGCTACAGCCGCAGACATCCTGGTGGTGGCTGGCAGCTGGCCACGGCCGCAGACGTCCTGGTGGTGGCTGGCAGCTGGCTACGTCCGCAGACGTCCTGATGGTGACCGGCAGCTGGCTACGTCCGCAGACGTCCTGGTGGTGACTGGCAGCTGGCTACGTCCGCAGACGTCCTGGTGGTGGCTGGCAGCTGGCCACGGCCGCAGACGTCCTGGTGGTGGCTGGCAGCTGGCTACAGCCGCAGACGTCCTGGTGGTGGCTGGCAGCTGGCCACGGCCGCAGACGTCCTGGTGGTGGCTGGCAGCTGGCCACGGCCGCAGTCGTCCTGGTGGTTGCTGGCAGCTGGCTACGGCCGCAGACGTCCTGGTGGTGGCTGGCAGCTGGCCACGGCCACAGACATCCTGGTGGTGGCTGGCAGCTGGCTACGGCCGCAGACGTCCTGGTGGTGGCTGGCAGCTGGCTACGGCCGCAGACGTCCTGGTGGTGGCTGGCAGCTGGCTACGGCCGCAGATGTCCTGGTGGTGGATGGCAGCTGGCTACGGCCGCAGACGTCCTGGTGGTGGCTGGCAGCTGGCTACGGCCGCAGACGTCCTGGTGGTGGCTGGCAGCTGGCTACGGCCGCAGATGTCCTGGTGGTGGATGGCAGCTGGCTACGGCCGCAGACGTCCTGGTGGTGGCTGGCAGCTGGCTACGGCCGCAGACGTCCTGGTGGTGGCTGGCAGCTGGCTACGGCCGCAGATGTCCTGGTGGTGGATGGCAGCTGGCTACGGCCGCAGACGTCCTGGTGGTGGCTGGCAGCTGGCTACGGCCGCAGACATCCTGGTGGTGGCGGGCAGCTGGCCACGGCCGCAGATGTCCTGGTGGTGGATGGCAGCTGGCTACGGCCGCAGACGTCCTGGTGGTGGCGGGCAGCTGGCTACGGCCGCAGACGTCCTGGTGGTGGCTGGCAGATGACCTGGACTACTACCGGCTATATATACTCTGACAGTGACTGGCAGACAACCGTAGACACCCTGCTAGCGACTGCTTGTCCATCGTAGATACCCTGATGGTGACTCGCAGACGACTGCAGATACTTTGTTGATACTCAGGCGGTGGCTGTTCGTCGACCGGCGGTGTTGTCGATCGCCAGCACGGCCCGCAATAAGTTCACAGCCCCTTCTACGTCTTCTACCGTGTTAGCTGTGTAAAGAGGAGGGACGTCACCTCCAAGCCATGTGTGTGCTACCTCCACCCAGACCCCAAAACCCTCCGCTCCCCTCCCCCAGTCGATGACCGTTCTTCGTCGTTTTTGCATTATTGGGGAGAGGGCGAGTCTGGTTTCCTCGGATGGCGATGGAGAGGTCAGGTGAGAGAGGGGCGGGGCCATGCCAGGGTCGACTGTCGCCTATCACACGCTGTGTTCGTATTGTGGACATCTGTTCAGCTCCCATCCTCTCCGCGGCATCGCACCGCTGAAACTCTGCCAGCGACGTGCTCGTATCGGTAGTAATCTTCTTAGCACTTTGCCATTGGTGTTTTGCTAATCACTTTTGTTTTGCTTTTGTGAGCATTCTCAACATTCAGATCTTCCATATCTAATTTGTTTAACATCCCTCAGGCGATCCAAGATCAGGGCAGGATGAAGGACGTAAAGTGGGCCAAGGCTATCGAGACACCATTATTGGTGAGGTATATGTTCCAGTTGTCATGGCCTGAACAGCATTAAAATTGTCTTCCTCAACCTAAATTACCCAATGAAACCAAACTATGAATCACAGGCAGGATCAAGACAATCCAAGGTCATCGATGTTTGACCAACAGGAAGCATTACTTAGCATTACGTGTGCGGCGTGTAAATTAACCGTCCAATGGTTACCGTGTAACCGTGTCTGCATCGTGAATCAAGATATAAAATATATTGCAAAAGGCTATGTCTTTTTATCCAGCCATTCTTATCTTGAAAATTATCTACAAATGAGGCCATTTCAGGGACCCCTACGCCAAAGGCTTTCCGGCTATGCCCGGCTCGTTTTCGTGCAAAGTTTGGTTTCCAAGTTGAGGGCGAATCTTTAACGACCTCTGCTCACCTACTTCTAGAGGGATGTGGAAATCTGACCGGAAAGGCATGAAAGGCTAACATGAAAGCTTATGACAAAAACTTGAATTCAATGAGAGAAGTGGAACTACTCACCCTGGTAGAATATTTGGCCGTCGCAGGAACTATGCGAACTAAAACTGTTTAGAGATACCTGTATGTTAGCTGAAATCTACAAGGACACATGACGTTATTAATGTGGGAGGCACAGCAACCCCATGTGCATCATTTCTACTCTAATGATATTAATATGTCATACTTTTGTAAGGTAAAAACTGCAATGCAGGGCTAACACTAGTGGTCAGAACGACCACATGTGGGTTCAATTTGCGCCATAGCTTGACGTTTTCACGACACTGAAGTGGCTAGTGCGGTTGAACATTGCGAGCTGTGCTGCCATATCCGTGTGCTGTCGGCTGGGCTGTATAGTAATTGTTTGACGTCACAATAGAGCGACTTTAAGTTTTGTTCTGGTCTAATACGCAGTGCAATTACACAGCACGAACTGTGAGCAGGCATTATTGCCAGTCAAGTGTGCAATTTGTGGTTTGCTTCTACATCTACTGTGGTTGTCGCCAAGTTTGTCGAAGCCTGATTACACAAAGCCTGCATTCATGGAACTTGGCAATTTGTTCTCCGGCGTAGCGACGACTTGAATGGAAGAATGAAACATAGTGATACGATGCCATTGAAAATTGAGCCGGTTTCGGGAGTCCCCAGCTCAGCACAAGTCTAACTCGAGAATGGTGATGTAAAAAAATCGGCTAAGGAGGGCGCGGCCATGGAGGGCGTCCCCCTAAGCAATCAAAAATACACTAAAACAAACAATACATTTTGAGATTTCAGCAAAGCAAAACACTCAATTTTCGGAACGCTTCGCGTCACAACAGTCTACTTTCTTTCCTAACATTTGTTTTGTGTGTGTGTGTGTGGGGAGTTCGGGCCCCTTGGGAAAATCTTGGCTGCGGCACTGTTCATAGAGGTATAGGTTTATGTACTGAGCTACTTTCCGAAACTTCCTTCAGAACACATAGGCACAAGTACGCTTCATGGCACGCAATAACACTGGTTGGTTAGTTGGGCCTACCGGCGCATACGCAATAACATTGCCTCTTAATGTTCAAAGTTGCATAGTCGTAAAGATTACGTCATGAGCTAGGAGTCCGGAACTTACATGTTTGTAATCGCTACTGAAGAAGACACATATGCTTGGTTCTGCACGTGGAAAGTACGCAGGAGTAAAAATAACGCTATGGACCAGCCGAAATACTGTTGCAATACGCATGTTATTGCTGCTGAAATATAAATGTTTTATAAGTCACCCAATTGGACGAAAACGTGAATTTGCTTCCACTTCGCAAAGAACTAACCAATCATCTGCAGGTATCACCTACAAATACAAAAATATGCCCTAGGCTTGAATCCCCTTAAAATGAAGCTAGAAACAGCAACATAAGAAAGTTAGTCTGCGTTAGAATATACCCAGTTACAGCACAGCTCGCAACTTTATCGGCCCAATGTGTAGTCCAACTGTTCTACCCTGAAGGGTGGAACAGTAACCAGGCAAAATCGATGCAATTCGACTCGGCGCAACGGCTCTCTTGGTTTGGCTTTCAAGGACCTTTGTATTGTCTTTCTTAATATTCGTCTGCCATCATCGATGTCCCGCAGGGACGCGGACAATTTCCTCAAGAAAGCAAATAGTTAACTGTGAGTTGAAGTGTTGTTTAACAAGTTAATACTTGTATTGACTTTGGCAGTCCGGAGAGGGGCCCTTTCTCTCACCCATTCATATTTTTTGGTATATATTTTGAGGTACATATTTCCGAGGTAACACCTGAACTGTTCACGTTATCGCTTTGCAAATTGACATACCTTCTATCACGCGTTCTGCACACATTGCGTGTAAAGCTCGCGTTCTCTTCAGATAGTGAAGCCAAGGCGGATCATTTCAGGTCTCGATCATGTGGTTTTATATGCGGTTGTTATGGGTACATACATTTAAATAGTTGTCACCAAACCACACAATATACAGTAAAAATTGAAACACGGGTGTTTGCACGAGTGCTCAATGGTCAGGGCAAAATTCATATGTGGTCTCACGTCAGGTCTCTGGGTGAAATTAAGATTTAAATATCTCTCTTCATTACTTTTTCCGAATAGGTTAGCTTTTCGCGCAATACATTTCCGTTGAAAGATTGGAATATTTGCAATTGGAAATGATATCTTCTCAAACTGTGCGAGGTGTCATGTTAATAACCGGTCAGGTCACTATTATATGACCCGAAACGTTCCAAAGCACTTCACTACACGTGCTCCAGCAAGGTTATACATTAAAATACGGGCAATTGAAAAGGAAATGTGGCAAACCCGGGCCATTTTGCACGCCAAGTTCATTTAGGGCAAGATCGTGGCCCGGCAATTCTAGTTGAAAAATATCGTTTTCTCGGATTTACTTTGGAAAGTTTCCCTTCAAAGCCAGAATGCATGGATGAGTGAATGAAAATTGTCAAGGGGGGGGGGAGAAACATACCGCCTTGGTCTGGTGACACCCCCTACTCTTCCTGGATGCCATCTGTTTCCAAAATTGTTATACTCCACGGTTCACCACGTATTTCCAAATATATGACCTTTATGAATCGGCGAACTTGACCTTTGCACTCATCTGTGTTAGACTAAGTATTCAGTTTATGTATCACCAATACTGAAGCACGAAATCCATTTGCTGACGGCCAAAGTCAGAAAACTACGGCGACGATCGGTAACTGACTGCACCCACACATTGACCTGCTTGACTTGACTCGACTTGGATGTTGAACCAAAGGAGATGGAGAGAAGTATTTCAAGTAGTTCTAAAAGTTTAACCACGTAGACCATGCCATTTGCCACATTTCTCCATCTTGCTCAGAACAAAGGCCATTTGGGGCATAAAATTGAACTCCCAGCACTAATAGGGGTAGAACATTTTACCGCACTGCAAATGAAGTAAGTAGTCATGAAGGTATTTTTCAGAGTAGTGAAGAAAAATCCATTCAACTCCATGTTATATTGTACCATATTCAATTAAATTGCAAACCATTGCAGGCGAATTGGCATCTACAGGTTTCACAATTAGAGACAGAGCTCAGAGGTCGTCCAGCACGACTGGAACGGTACCGTCTCCA
Source organism: Imbricaverruca yamaguchii (assembly GCA_034440575.1). Classification (NCBI taxonomy): domain Eukaryota; kingdom Metazoa; phylum Arthropoda; class Thecostraca; family Neoverrucidae; genus Imbricaverruca; species Imbricaverruca yamaguchii. The sequence continues at coordinate 628,311 of JAOTOL010001563.1, forward strand.
CGTCCAGCACGATTGCAACGGTAACGTCCAGCACGACTACAACGGTGCCGTCTCCATGTCCAGCACGACTACAACGGTACCGTCTCCACGTCCAGCACGACTACAACGGTACCGTTTCCGCGTCCAGCACGTTTTGCTCTTCATAATTCCCACTGATTAAATATTTGGAATTTGTAAGTCAGTAGATTATGTTTGCATTGAGTTAGAAAAATTACGATATTGATGTCATTATCCTAAATTTTGTCGCATTATGATGTTATCTCCGCGCCAGCTCAGTTGACTATGTAGGCATTGGTGTGATTACATTTCGCGTGTGTATATGTGTTCTTCCGCATCGTCTGTGCCAATATAAATGGCAGTCAGCATGTTGATAGGGACTGGCCGAAATAGACACGGGCCATCCACGCCCAGTCACAGCCACAGACCCGCCGCGCATGCCCCCGGTTACGGGTGAACACAAGGCTGGCAATGGTTCTCCACCTCACCAACCGCTTCGGCACTTTCTCCTGGTCGAGAGCACGTGACATGACTCGAGGCCACCACCGAGAACACGCGGAAGAAATACGATCATGTGTTTAATCACCCGCCATCTCCAGCTAACCGATTTATGGCTCCCCCGAGACCGTCCTCGGCTACATTCCGAAACAAACTCACCAAGTTCAACAGCTTTCTGGTGTACGACGGGAATGATAAAGACCGACGGCATACAGCGCGGGAGGGGAGGGGCTGTGTGGAGCAGAGTACGGCGGTCTTGTGATCACGTGCTGCCGCTCCGTCACGTCACGCGTCACAGCCTAACAGCAGGGCGTCACACCCCAATAACAGGGCGTCACATCCCAACAACAGGGTGTCACTCATACTACAGCAGGGCGTCACTCACGCTACAACAGGGCGTCACACCCCAACAACAGGGTATTACTCGTACAACAGCAGGGCGTCACTCGCACAACAGCAGGGCGTCACACCCCAACAGCAGGGCGTCACTCACACTACAGCAGGGTGTCACTCACACTACAGCAGGGTGTCACTCGCACTACAGCCGGGTGTTACTCGCACTACAGCAAGCCCCCGCCAGTGGGACGTGGCTCCCACCAGTGAGACGTGACGTGACTCCCGCCAGTGAGACGTGACGTGACCCCCGCCAGTGGGACGTGACCCCCGCCAGTGGGACGTGACCCCCGCCAGTGGGACGTGACCCCCGCCAGTGAGACGTGACCCCCGCCAGTGGGACGTGACCCCCGCCAGTGGGACGTGACCCCCGCCAGTGGGACGTGACCCCCGCCAGTGGGACGTGACCCCCGCCAGTGGGACGTGACCCCCGCCAGGGGAACGTGGCTCCCGCCAGTGGGACGTGACCCCCGCCAGTGGGACGTGACTCCCGCCAGTGGTTGATTGATTGATTGATTATTTGGCTAAGAGCGCGTGGACTACTAAGGTCATTTTGCGCTCATAACTCTTGTAGCTAACGAAGTACAGTATCAAACTTCACGTCGTTCGTAGCCGTCAAAATGGTCCTATTGTGGTACAAAGTTTACATGTCATGTATATCAGCGAGGAGAATATATTGCGGAGAATGACACTGAAGATAAGAAGTCCATCAGTCGTCCCGACTGGACAATGCTCGAGTTGTCGGAGAGAATATCGCTAATGGAATCCACCTGGTCAGACCCAAAATGACGTCTACGCTCATCAGCGTAATGAGGACACGATATCAAAACGTGGCGAACTGTTAGCGGTGCACAACATCTCGAGCACAGAGGATTGTCGCCACCGCATAGTAAATACCCATGCGTAGCATATGTATGCCCAATACGGAGACGGCATAATGTGACCTCTTCTTGTCGACGTTTACGACAGGACGAGCCCCATGGTCGTAGACGTTGTTTGATGGTTCGTAGTTTGTTCGCCGACGTCGCATCCCACATAGCCTGCCACTTGTCTAGGAGGAAGGTTTCGGTAGTGGTCAGTGGCGGGGAGTGGCAGTGCTCGAGAGCACGGTGCCTTTGCCGCTCGTTTCGCCGCAGCATCCGCCAATTCATTACCGGAAATGCCAACGTGGCTCGGAAGCCAACATAGTTCCAACTCGTCGTCCATGGCGTTCCAAATCGGTAAGACGGCTCACAATATCCCGCAGAAGGGCGTTTGATGGATAAAACGTGTTCAGGGCCATAAGACTACTTAAAGAGTCGGTGAAAATGACATGTCGATCACCCCCAGACACTTCGATATAACACAGAGCTTTCGTAATAGCGACAAGTTCCGACGAGTACACCAATGCGTACGTCGGGAGCGAAAACGAGCGGGAGACAGATCCACACACAAAAGCGCTGCCAACGCCGTCCTCTGTTCGAGAGCAGTCAGTATACGTGGCTATCCATCCCTGGAATGTTTCAATATGTTGAAGGGCCAGGGCACACAATTCTGCTGGAGGAATATCGGATTTTCTGATCTTCGCAAGGGATACATCCACCTCCGGTGTAATCATCTCCCATGGAGGGGTCTCCATGTTCTGGACTGTACGAATTCCCCGAAGCTTAACTCGACTTTCCCGCAGGAGTCTTCGAATTCGAACACCGAATGGGGCGACACTCAGGTTTCGTTCCCCTGAAAAAATGGTCAATAGTCGACGCGAAAAGACGTGCGAAAAGGCCGGATGGTCGGGAAACTGGCGGAGCTTGCAGGCGTAGCGCATTCCTAGCCTCTCTCTCTGCGCAGAGAGAGAGTGGGACGTGACTCCCGCCAGTGGGACGTGACCCCCGCCAGTGAGACGTGACGTGACCCCCGCCAGTGGGACGTGACCCCCGCCAGTGGGACGTGACCCCCGCCAGTGGGACGTGACCCCGCCAGTGGGACGTGACCCCCGCCAGTGGGACGTGACCCCCGCCAGTGGGACGTGACCCCCGCCAGTGGGACGTGACCCCCGCCAGTGGGACGTGACCCCCGCCAGTGGGACGTGACCCCCGCCAGTGGGACGTGACTCCCGCCAGTGAGACGTGACCTCCGCCAGTGGGGCGTGACTCCCGCCAGTGGGACGTGACTCCAGCCAGTGGGACGTGACTCCAGCTAGTGAGACGTGACTCCCGCCAGTGGGACGCGACTCCAGCTAGTGAGACGTGACTCCCGCCAGTGGGACGCGACTCAGGCCAGTGGGACGCGATTCCCGCCGGTGGGACGTGACTCCAGCCAGTGGGACGTGACTCCAGCTAGTGAGACGTGACTCCCGCCAGTGGGACGCGACTCCAGCTAGTGAGACGTGACTCCCGCCAGTGGGACGCGACTCACGCCAGTGGGACGCGATTCCCGCCGGTGGGACGTGACTCCCGCCAATGGGACGTGACTCTCGCTAGTGGGACGTGACCCCCGCCAATGGGACGTGGCCCCCGCCAGTGGGACGTGACTCTCGCCAGTGGGACTTGAACCCCGCCAGTGGGACGTGACTCCTGTTAGTGTGCGATCCACCCCATAACTGCCGCTCGTCGCCAGGGGTTTGTCTTCCACCAGACCCGGGTGAGTCGCCAGATGCAGGTGAGTCGCCAGACGCAGGTGAGTCGCCAGATGCAGGTGAGTCGCCAGATGCAGGTGAGTCGCCAGACGCGGGTGAGTCGCCAGATGCAGGTGAGTCGCCACACCCGGGTGAGTCGCCAGATGCAGGTGAGTCGCCAGACGCGGGTGAGTCGCCAGATACAGGTGAGTCGCCACACCCGGGTGAGTCGCCAGATGCAGGTAAGTCGCCAGACGCGGGTGAGTCGCCAGATGCAGGTGAGTCGCCAGACCCGGGTGAGTCGCCAGACGCGGGTGAGTCGCCAGATGGAGGTGAGTCGCCAGATGCAGGTGAGTCGCCAGATGCGGGTGAGTCGCCAGATGCAGGTGAGTCCCCAGATGCAGGTGAGTCGCCAGATGCAGGTGAGTCGCCAGACGTGGGTGAGTCGCCAGACGCGGGTGAGTCGTCAGACGCGGGTGAGTCGCCAGACCCGGGTGAGTCGCCAGCCGCTGCCGTGGGCTGCGGCCCTGACGGCACTCCTATGCTATCGATGTGGGATGACCTCGCGAGCGCAGACTGTGCCGACGTCGACGGGCGTGTTGACCCATTTATCCGGCGGTGACCTGGCCTGCTCCACCAAGTCTGACCACGACGCAGCGCCAGAATACTACATAGGCATAAGTGGCCGAACATCGGAGTAGAAGCAGGAGCGCCGGGCACCTTTGGGGTTGGTTTTGTTTATTGGGTGGTTCTCGACGCACTTTATGCACGATCACGGCTAATGGCACCGCCACACCGTTTCGCCGGTGAGTAACGGGATTGGGAAATGTCCTGAGTGGTGCGAGTGTTGAACCCGGGACCTTGTTGGTGGGTGCCCGTACCCCAGCCACATAGCACCACTGGCCGAGGCTGCCGCCGTGTGTTGGTGGGTGCCCGTACCCCAACGACCAGTGGCGGTGGTGTCGGCGTCAGACGGCGAGATCGTTGGCCTAGTTCAGCTGGCGACCACGCCCTGCTACCCCCTGCCCGGCGCGGCCAGACCAGTAGACAGTAGTCCGGGCAGACCAGTGGACAGTGGTCCGGCCAGACCAGTGGACAGTGGTCCGGGCAGACCGATGGACAGTGGTCCGGCCAGACCAGTGGACAGTGGTCCGGGCAGACCAGTGGACAGTGGTCCGGCCAGACCAGTGGACAGTAGTCCGGCCAGACCGGTGGACAGTGGTCCGGGCAGACCAGTGAACAGTGGTCCGGGCGGACCAGTGGACGGTGGTCCGGGCAGACCAGTGGACAGTGGTCCGGGGAGACCAGTGGACAGTAGTCCGGCCAGACCAGTGGACAGTGGTCCGGCCAGACCAGTGGACAGTGGTCCGGCCAGACCAGTGGACAGTGGTCCGGGCAGACCGATGGACAGTGGTCCGGCCAGACCAGTGGACAGTGGTCCGGGCAGACCAGTGGACAGTGATCCGGCCATACAAGTGGATAGTGGTCCGGGCAAACCAGTGGACAGTGGTCCGGCCAGACCAGTGGACAGTGGTTCGGGCGCGCCACGACACGGCCAGACCAGTGGACAGTGGTCCGGGCAGACCTGTGGACAGTGGTCCGGGCAGACCAGTGGACAGTGGTCCGGGCAGACCAGTGGACAGTGGTCCGGCCAGACCAATGGACAGTGGTCCGGGCAGACCAGTGGACAGTGGCCCGGGCGGACCAGTGGACAGTGGTCCGGGCAGACCAGTGGACAGTGGTCCGGGCAGACCAGTGGACAGTGGTCCGGCCAGACCAGTGGACAGTAGTCCGGCCAGACCGGTGGACAGTGGTCCGGGCAGACCAGTGAACAGTGGTCCGGGCGGACCAGTGGACGGTGGTCCGGGCAGACCAGTGGACAGTGGTCCGGCCAGACCAGTGGACAGTGGTCCGGGGAGACCAGTGGACAGTAGTCCGGCCAGACCAGTGGACAGTGGTCCGGGCAGACCTGTGGACAGTGGTCCGGGCAGACCAGTGGACAGTGGTCCGGGCAGACCAGTGAACAGTGGTCCGGGCGGACCAGTGGACGGTGGTCCGGGCAGACCAGTAGACAGTGGTCCGGCCAGACCAGTGGACAGTGGACAGTGGTCCGGCCAGACCAGTGGACAGTGGACAATGGTCCGGCCAGACCAGTGGACAGTGGTACCGGGCGCGCCCCGACCCTGCACCACCAGTCTTCAGTGGGGGCCGTTTCGGATCTGATATGATCTGAGGACCTGGCAATTAATTGTGCATTCCTCCCTCGGGTATTTAAAGGCTTCCCGTCGTTCTTGTATGATAGGTACAATTGTTTTTAGGTTTCGAATATGTATGTTATTTCCCCATATGAGCATGTAGCCTTTTCTTAAAGCGCACCAGAGGCGCATGCCGTTGACTACGCTGCGACTTGTCCATGTGCAGATGAAATGCATTGCAACTTTGGTGGTCTGCCAGTGCAATACAAAATGATATTCTTGAAGCCCATTATGCAGTCGAAGAAAAAGAATGAGATTTTCTGCTATCCTACAAAATTGCTGACGCAAAATTAAGTACATTCGTTTTGGTTTCATTTAAGTGCAGCATGAACATGTGCTGTGAGATGCTTTCCCTACAACCAGATAAAATCATGCCATGTGACATGTTCAGACACAGAGCGAACTTTCACTATCGCTCTCGCCCGTTCCGCCCGCTCCTTTGTCATCTATGGAGGAAGGTAATTTAGCTGAGAAGATCTGCAGTGCATATTTTCTACACGCTTAAACCTGGTCCTGCGCTTCCAAGCTACACGCGTGAAGTGCAGAGGCGGATGCAAGGGGCGGGACACCGGGGGCTTGTGTTCCCCCCCCTTATGGGAAGGAGACGACCCTCTGGGAAGTTTCGAGCACACGTCCACTAAAATATTTCAGCTAGAGGTGCCCTCATGGTAATTCCTGGATCCGCCCCTGGTGAGGGTGAGATGTGTGGACATGCCGACGCATGTCATGTCAAGCGGCGTCGGAAGTGAATGACGTCACTTTCTGTCGTCCAATCGGTGACGACTGTCTAAACGACAAGATGTATGTTTAATTGGTGAAAAGATAACGAGACGAATCCTACAAAAGAAGGTGGGCTGCGTTCCAGTGTGCAGAGCCTGACTCACGCAATGGCCTGCTGAGTGTGCATGCATGTTTGTGTGGCTTTACGCCGCAACAGCTGAGGCTGCGTGGTGCTGCGTGCCTCTCACCCCGACAGGAAGGGCGACCACCCGGTACCTTTGGCATGCCAGACGCTTAGCTTAACCACTGAGCTACCGGGCCCTCGTGCACATCACACGAGTGTAGCTGATGTAAACTATCCGAGGAGTAATCTTTTCCACTATCTACAATAGCACGGCGATATCTATTCCTTCGCGGCAAAAGGCGTGGTGGATTTCTCAGACATACTTTGCACAAAGGAGCTGTCGATGAGAGCATGTGCTACAGACGTCGTTGCATTACCTCCGACTGGCACAAATAACTCTGTGCCGGTCGGAGGCAGGACGTAATACAGAGGTGCTTCTGAAGTTCTCGGGAGAACAGCTGACAGCAGTCATGTGTCTGTCGAACACCGCTGGCAGGTGGCGGCGGCTGCAGCGGTGGCGGCTGCAGCGGCGGCGGCTGCAGCGGCGGCTGCAGCGGCGGCGGCTGCAGCGGCGGCGGCGGCTGGCGCTGTGGCTGTCCCAGGCTGCCGCAGCGGAACCAGCAGGTGTCCGCGGCCCTCAGTGACCAGCCGGGGTCCCCCGCCGATGTGTCAGGAGCAGGCAGCGAAGACACGTCGCACGAAAGGAACACCACCCGCCGCGAGTTTTACGAGTCTGCCCAGTTCGCCGCCTTCACTGGCGTCGACGAGGATCTCGTCCGATGCTTGCACGCTTTCCTGCAAGCCATCGCCTGTCCATCTCCCACTGTGCTCGGCTGCGTTGTCCGCCTTCTGCTGGCGCACCCCCAAGCCCCAGGATGAGCTCCACAGGTGTCATCTGATGCCGGTGACACTGCCTCAGCTGTACACGCCTGCCGAGCCCCAGGATGGGCTCCACAGGTGTCATCTGATGCCGGTGACACTGCCTCAGCTGTACACGCCTCCCGAGCCCCAGGATGAGCTCCACAGGTGTCATCTGATGCCGGTGACACTGCCTCAGCTGTACACGCCTCCCGAGCCCCAGGATGAGCTCCACAGGTGTCATCTGATGCCGGTGACACTTCCTCAGCTGTACACGCCTGCCGAGCCCCAGGATGAGCTCCACAGGTGTCATCTGATGCCGGTGACACTGCCTCAGCTGTACACGCCTGCCGAGCCCCGGGATGGGCCCCACAGGTGTCATCTGATGCCGGTGACACTGCCTCAGCTGTACACGCCTCCCGAGCCCCAGGATGAGCTCCACAGGGGTCATCTGATGCCGGTGACACTGCCTCAGCTGTACACGCCTGCCGAGCCCCAGGATGGGCTCCACAGGTGTCATCTGATGCCGGTGACACTGCCTCAGCTGTACACGCCTGCCGAGCCCCAGGATGGGCTCCACAGGTGTCATCTGATGCCGGTGACACTGCCTCAGCTGTACACGCCTGCCAAGCCCCAGGATGGGCCCCACAGGTGTCATCTGATGCCGGTGACACTGCCTCAGCTGTACACGCCTGCCGAGCCCCAGGATGGGCTCCACAGGTGTCATCTGATGCCCGTGACACTGCCTCAGCTGTACACGCCTGCCGAGCCCCAGGATGGGCTCCACAGGTGTCATCTGATGCCCGTGACACTGCCTCAGCTGTACGCGCCTGCCGAGCCCCAGGACGAGCTCCACAGGTGTCATCTGATGCCGGTGACACCGCCTCAGCTGTACGCACCTGCCGTCGGGCATCCGCCAGTCCTGACGTCAGAGGACGCAGCCGAGCGACCAATTGGCAGGTGCGCAGGCTCCGGCTCCGACACACAGGGGAGACTACCGACTGCCACAGGGATAACTGACGACTGCCACAGGGGCGACTACCGACTGCCACAGGGAGAACTGACGACTGCCACAGGGGCGACTACCGACTGCCACAGGGAGAACTGAAGACTGCCACAGGGACGACTGACGACTGCACACAAGAACGACTGCCGACTGCCACAGGGGCGACTTACGACTAACGACTGTCGCAGGGACGACTGAAGACTGCCCCAAGGATGACTGACGATTGTCACAGGGACGACTGCCGACTGCCACAGGGACGACTGAAGACTGCCACAGGGATAACTGACGACTGCCACAGGGGCGACTACCGACTGCCACAGGGATAACTGACGACTGCCACAGGGGCGACTACCGACTGCCACAGGGACGACTGAAGACTGCCCCAAGGATGACTGACGATTGCCACAGGGACGACTGCCGCTTGCCACAGGGACGACTGACGACTAACGACTGTGCGATGACGACCGGCCACCCTCTGCCGAGCAGCCACAGGCGAGGAAAGCCAACCCCCGACCAGTGAATACATCATTCGGCCGGTTGGTTTTCGTTATGTAACTGATGTTTAATCTCATTGTGAGCATTTATGTTTCTACTGAATGTTTTGGTGATTGAATATGTGGAAGTGCAGTATGAAAATAACTAAAAGTTTCAAATAATCAATGCCTGATCAGGTCGCTGAACCGATATTTGATTCATTAATGATAAATACTGCAGAGAACAAATGCGTTATTTTGAACAATTCAAGTAGAAGTGGGCAAATCGATCGGAGAGAGCATAATTTGAGGGAGTGGGTAAACAATTACGGATAAATTTAATCCTAGCACGACAAAAATAATCACCCATGGCCTCTGCCAGCTTATTACGCATCCCGGATGAAGTGTGCGAGGGATCTGTATGCAAATCTGATAGAAATATATTCTACGGAGGCGATAACCAGCCAGCGTCTAATTAATTCGGGGTATCTAATTAATTCGGGGTAACCTGTGCCCCCAGCTGAGCTCAAGTCTCCAGGTGCCGTCCGTGGAGCCGGCTCCACGCACGACATGTCAGTGGTCGACAGAGAGTAGGTTGCCATACCATGACGCATGCAGTGTGTGCAGCGGCCAGCGACTGCGGCTGCAGAACGGCAGTGGTATGCTTGCATAGCATGAAAAAAAACGTGTTGTCACATGGCAGCGTGTGCATGTGTGCTTGGTGTTTATCTTCATGCTGTGGTGTTACTTCCGAGCATCATGGAAGAGTTTGACACGTGAAGGCCTACCACCAGTTATCCGATTTGCTGCTTCATCGTTGCGTTTGTCCTTTGCACACCGCCAGTGCGTACAGAGATTCTCCAACCCCCTCTGCCACCGACATCTCGTGATCCAGACGACAGCTCACACTCGGTGGTACCACCCTGACCTTGACCTCCGCAGCTGAGTTGTAATCCAAAGGCCGTGACGCCGGACCGCAGCGGCGTCATTAGCACACAACCGCACCGGTACTGGTGGAGCCTTATGACCACATCGGCAACCCAGACCAGACAGCCCACACCTCACGTGTAACTGCACATGAAACCCGGACCAGGCAGCCCACACCTCACGTGTAACTGCACATGAAACCCGGACCAGGCAGCCCACACCTCACGTGTAACTGCACATGAAACCCGGACCAGGCAGCCCACACCTCACGTGTAACTGCACATGAAACCCGGACCAGGCAGCCCACACCTCACGTGTAACTGCACATGAAACCCGGACCAGGCAGCCCACACCTCACGTGTAACTGCACATGAAACCCGGACCAGGCAGCCCACACCTCACGTGTAACTGCACATGAAACCCGGACCAGGCAGCCCACACCTCACGTGTAACTGCACATGAAACCCGGACCAGGCAGCCCACACCTCACGTGTAACTGCACATGAAACCCAGACCAGGCAGCCCACACCTCACGTGTAACTGCACATGAAACCCGGACCAGGCAGCCCACACCTCACGTGTAACTGCACATGAAACCCGGACCAGGCAGCCCACACCTCACGTGTAACTGCACATGAAACCCGGACCAGGCAGCCCACACCTCACGTGTAACTGCACATGAAACCCGGACCAGGCAGCCCACACCTCACGTGTAACTGCACATGAAACCCGGACCAGGCAGCCCACACCTCACGTGTAACTGCAAATGAAACTGCAGCAGAATCTGTGCAATTGGCATCTTGTATTGCATGCTGATCGATGCGAGAGGTTATGTTAATGTTGAAGCAAACGCAGCAATGGTTTATTGCTCCAATCCCTCATACACCAAATATAAGGACATAAAGACATAAAAGATTAGTGCAACTATGAGCCACAAGGATCCTTCTTGGTTGGACTCTGGGACACTCAATCAGTTGCCCACCAAATCCATCGGTCAGCCCTCCAGGGAATACTGAAAAGCAAGCCCTCCATTTGTATAACGATTGTCTATGCTGTTTTTAAAGATGGTCAATGTGCTCCTACTGACAATGGTTTCTGGGAGCTGGTTCCAGTGTTCCATTACCTTGGAGGTGAAGAAAGACTGTCTTAACCTATCCTGGTGCAACTAACTAATTTTGAATTGATGACCTCTGCATCATCTGTTAAATTCAAACATTTCCTGAGATATCCCTCCTCCAGACCATGGACAACTTTAAAGACCTCCATGAAAATCTCCTCTCAGCCTTCTATATCAAAGTGAAAACATTCAATTTCTCCAATCTTCTCATATTCCAGGTTACTTATACCACTATCCATTTGTGTGGCCTTTTTTACTCTCTCTCTAAAAGCCAACAATTTGTCATGACTAGGAGACCAAGTTTGGATGAAATATTCCGAATGTAGCCTGACATATGAAGAGTAAAGCTTCTTGATGACCTCCGCACTTCTACATGACGCATTCCTATTTATTTCCCCAAACATTCTCATTGTCTTCTTCCTGGCTTCATTGGTCTGTTCTGATGCCCCAATTTTGTGTTTAGGACAACACCTACGTCCTTCTGTTGAGTCATGTTTAGTACTTGGCCACCTATCAAGTATGGAACCTTCATATGCTGCTTACCTACATGCATGATTTTGCACTTATCAAAATTAAATTTCATTTGCCATTCTCGGACCACTTCACAAGTTCGTCTAAGTCTTTCTGCAGCAATATATGTTCTTTGTGACCTGTTATTGCCCTGAAGGCCTTCAAATCATCCGCAAATTTCACAACCTTACTGCTGAGGCCACTTTCAGTATAATTCACAAATATAATGAACAGTAGTGCCCCAGTACTGGCCCCTGAGGGACTCCACTAAGAACATATTGCTAATACTTTGTACCATTTAGCATCACTTTCTGCCGCGTATCTGAAAGCTACAACTCTATCCATTTTACAATGCTACCTGCAATACGACGGACTTGAAGCTGCATCATTAACCGTTTATGGGGTACCTTGTCAAAGGCCCAACTAGAGTCAAGATATGCTACATGAACCCTGATCAATGTCCCTAGTCAAATTATTTTGTAGCGAAGTTACAAAAGTCCAAGAGATTTGTGAGACACGATCGCCCTTTTCTAAACCCATGTTGGATATATTGAATCAGTCTGTCCTTCCAGATAACAAACTGTTCTATCCTTTATAATTGATTCGAGTGCCTAGCAGACCTTGCATATATATATATATATAAAGCATGTATCCATATGGTTGTGCTTGAAGGGATGCGTCTGCATGTGCTCGCGCCACCAAATCAAAGACCAATCCGGCCTCCAAAAACTGGCGACACACCAAGAAGTGTCAATGTGTTCATTATGTTCATTATGTGTTCATTAGAAGTGTCCACGGATGCTGTGTTGAACCGATCTCCTCCCGTTCAGCCCCAATATTAGCCGCGGGCTCAGTGGAGTGTAACGGCGCAGGCGCGATTTAAAGACGACATTCGGCGTGCCTTCGGCCCAACAAACTTCCTAGCTGTGCAGGTCTGAAATCTCATATTGTGCCTGTCTCTGCATCGGGTGTAGGTACTCAGGACATGTGTCCCTGACGTACGTGGCGCCGCCGCCTGTAACTCCGCTATTGTGAGTCACACAGGCTGTGGAGCGTTAATACTGGAGCTCGTCTCCGGCCACGTACACGCAGACACGTGATGACACACGTGATCGCGTAAGTGGCGGTGTGTCGGACGCGGGGCAGCCAGACTACGACCTCAGCACAGGAGCTGACGTCAACTCTGCCGGCCGTTTCGTCACCGGAAAAGGCGGGCACCCAGGAGTCAGGCTCGACCACGTCTGAGGGCCACGAGCGCAGTGTTCCGACCGGCCCTCCCCTCCCCTCCTGCCAGCGTCAGGGTTATGGCTGGACTTATCACACATGGCTGGAGGTGTCGAGGGCCTGGGAGAATTGACGCATGGTTGCATGATCATTACAGAAAAGACGCTCGTCATGATTACTGGCACGACGAGCGCCCTTTCCGTCCAGTACGTGTTCAACTTATGACCTTCACTCAATTTATATGCGAGTGCTTTTTGTTCAATTTCAATGCAAGTGTCGACGTGGGGTGAATGTCACTGGCGAAACCAGCTGTCTGGTTTCGATTGGTCCCAGATATGTCGGTGTACGAGATAATTCATGGAACTAGGTTTAGTTAGGGGGAAAACCATTCAGGGGCCTTGCCTATGAGATCTCATGCCCAATTTGTTCAATTACGAAATCATTCTAATGCACGGATTAAAATGGAGGAGGGGGAAGGGTGTGAGATATATCAGGCAATAGCTGCAAATTGACCGCAACCCGCTTTTCAGAGAGAAAGTGCCCACACACAACTTAGAATGTGCCATCGCTGGTTTCAAACCTTAATGGAAGAACTGGGGGACATTAGCACTTCAGGTCCATGAAAACATCTGACTTTTCAAAAGAACAGTGAAACTTTGACTGGTCTCTATGAAATATGCCAGATTTTCTGGGAGATTTCCAGTATTTTTCTCACTTGATCGGTTGGAGGACAGCTAGATTGGTCTCCACGACAACGTTCCAAGAGAAGTAGCTTTGTATGCGCCCGGTCCGCACAGCTGTGCTAATAGCTCGATCGAGGGGAGCCAGCTGGAGTATCGATATTCCATCGGACGGCTGTGTGCTGTCGCCGTTTCAAAACATCCAGAGGCAACGCAATGCTACTATTAGGCCTGGGGAAGCGACAGGAGGTCGTCGATGGAGTTTCGACACAGAACACCGCCACAAGGCACATTCAGCCCGGCGGTCATCAAGGCCGTAATGTCACCGCTAGCAATACACTGCACTCACCGATTGTGAAGGTATTGAAGAGTGTTCCCACCACAGCGAACAGCAGAATCGTTCCCAGGTTGTCAAAGAACATCCTGAAAGGTCACAGATGTTAGGTCAGCCAGTCAATAAAAACACAGGGTTCACAAGAATCATCGCTGTGTTATCCTTTCATGTAGCAAGTTACAAGCTCGGTATCATGTGGTATATGCACGCGACAGTGACCTCAGTACATCAGTGGTAGCACCGTCTGGTGGTGACCTTAGTACATCAGTGGTAGCACCGTCTGGTGGTGACCTCAGTACATCAGTGGTAGCACCGTCTGGTGGTGATCTTAGTACATCAGTGGTAGCACCGTCTGGTGGTGACATCAGTACATCAGTAGCAGCACCATCTGGTGGTGACCTCAGTACATCAGTAGCAGCACCGTCTGGTGGTGACATCAGTACATCAGTAGCAGCACCGTCTGGTGGTGACCTCAGTACACCAGTGACAGCGCCGCCTGGTGATGACCTCAACGAGCAATGGGAACGATCTGCAAGTGCATTGACAATCATTAAGGTGAATAGGCTTTCATTCCCAGGGTATTGGGCGGCTTCATTGGGCAAGTAAATAAAAAAAAGAACAGGCTGCGGGCATCACAGCCAACGAAGTCAGAGCAACAGTCTTAATACCTCGCTACTTCTGATTGAAATATTGGTTCTGTTGGGAAGTAGTGTGATTTGAACGTGATTTAAATTGTTTAACAGATAATGCACGGGGCAGAAGCAACTATACCGGATAATTGCTGCACTATACGGCTAGTTTTGCTGCTAAGGCAGTATAAGATGAATATCCTTGTCATCCCCGGGAACTACATCGCGATAATGTATGTGGTACTGAATTAACAAAAAGACTCGACATTGCAGCACTAGACAAACACTCAGGAGTAATATGAACACAATGTCTGTAATTGCAAAAGCACTCTTGATATAAAATTTGCATAATCACCTTCTTTATGAGAAACACACAAATTTAAACCAAAAATCGTTCAAATTGATCGTTTCAAGTCACTCTGCTCGTGCTCATTGCTTCTGCTTTGCTTCTGAAACTATTTTGACATATTATTATGTAACATATTATGACAGATTCAAACCATTTTCGGTGAATGTATATTTTGTGGCTAATATCTGTGCCATGGCCGTAAGCTTACGACTAGACCACCAACACTGACCACCAACACTGCAGTGTTGGTCTCTATCTCTGCCTTCGCGTTACAGTTATAAGAGAGTATCTTGGCGGCATGATGTCCACCCCAGGAACACCTATACTTCTGGATTATATATGAAGATCAGCCACATTTTCGGCCGTGTGTGTCGGAAACTTACTGCCGCTTTTCATAGCTGGACATTCCCTAAGCGATTGAAAGCTTCAACGGAGGACAAATAATCTTGTGACAATAGTTGCCGTGGCAGTGTGAAATATCTCCTCTGTTGCAATGGTGACCGTGACAGTGTTCAACTTCTCCTCCCTCTCCTCCACCACGAACGCGGCGATGGTGGTGTTGGAGCTCTCCTTCGTGCCATGCTTTTCGCTAATGGGTGGCAACGTTGGCAGGATGGTCTCGAGGGGGAGTGAACTTCAATAGGTAAATAGGAAAGGTGGAGGCAGGATGGCCTTGCATTGGCGCCGGACAACTTTCGATGAAATTAAATTCGAGGAGCAATTCTGTTGGGCCTCCACCCATTAATTGGATCGCTTATGCTAACGAGCACCCTCCCGAAGTATCTATGACGGGGTCTGGAAGTTCAAGGACAATTTTGAGTTTAGATTCGGATAATTCGAGCAAATTTTAAACACTGAATTAGTGAAGCATGGAAGAAAGAATAGTATGGTCCTTGCACAGGGCTGTTTGTAACATATCGCGCGAGACTCGGGAAGAATTCGTACTAAAATGTGTTTCATTGTTTTAAAGATGAACTCATCATAGCTGACCTATGGCATGGCGACACCAGGTCTTAGAACCGTCTCAGCTGAAGCTGGAATTAGACCACCCACAATATTACAGGCTGAGATAGTCATATGTTCGCAACAGATGCATATTTATCCGGAGTTGTAATTATTCTTACATTCAGGAGTCCGAACCGAGAGGTTTGCTTCATGTTTTCTAGATGGAAAGTGCCCCCCCCCCCATGTTAGCGATGTCCCAAATAATTTAAACTTTTGTAACATGGGGCCTTATGGAGCGCCCCCACCCCTTAATCCATTTGGGGCTGCCCACTGCCTACATGTATTTGTCCCCCCTACGCAATTAATTTTCAGAAATCAACACCCACGATCTGAACCTTTTGCAGCTTGTAACAATGAATGAAACAGCTTATTAAGGAAAAGTGTGCTTCGTTCAGTTTTCTACCTGACGTGTCATATTGTAGCAACACCAATGCAGATACTTAATTATACCTGTGAAGGGAGTATGTAGCTAGAGGTGTTGTTCCATTAGACATAAAGACATAAAGACATAGACATAAAAGGTTAGTGCAACTATGAGCCACAAGGGCTGTTCTTGGTTGCACTCTGTACACTGAACCAGTTGCCCACCAAATCTGTCAATCAGCCCTCCCTGTAATACTGAAAAGCAAGCCCTATATTCTTATAATGATTGTCTATGCTGGTTTTAAAGATGATCAATGTGCTGCTACTGACCATGTTTTCTGGCAGCTGGTTCCAGTGTTCTACTACCCTGTTGGTGAAGAAAGTCTGCCTTAACCTTGTTCTGCTGTGGTTAACTTTAATTTTGAATTTATGACCTCGAATTGCATCATTTCTGTTAAATTCAGACATTTCCCCAAGATATCCCCTCTCCAAACCATGGACAAATTTAAAGACCTCGATGAGATCTCCTCTCAGCCTTCTACATCTAACTGAAAACATATTCAATTTCTTCAATCTTTCCTCATATGCCAGGTTGCTTTTACCATTAATCATTTTTGTAGCCCTCTTTTGTACTCTCTCTAAAAGCCAACAATCTTTTTCATAGCTAGGAGACCAAGCTTGGATGCAGTATTCCAAATGTGGCCTGACATATGCAGAGTAAAGCTTCCTGATGACTTCCTCACTTCTGTATGATACATTCCTATTTATTGCCCCGAGCATTCTCAGTGCCTTCTTCCTGGCTTCCTTGGTCTGTTCTGATGCCCCCAATTTTGTGTTTAGAATAACACCTAAATCCTTCTCCTGTTGAGTCACTGATAGCACTTGGCCACCCATCAAGTATGGAGCATTCATATGCTGCTTACCTACATGCATGATTTTGAACTTACCAAAATTAAATTTCATTTGCCATTCTCGGACCACTTCACAAGTTCGTTCTAAGTCTTTTTTTGCAGCGAGATATGCTCATTTTGACCTGTTATTGCCCTAAAGACCTTCAAATCATCCGGAAATTTCAAAACTTTGTTGCTTAGGCCATTTTCAATGTTATTTACAAATATAATGAGCAGTAGTGGCCCCAGTACTGACCCCTGGGTGACTCCACTAAGAACATTTTGCCATGATGACTTTGTACCATTTAGCATCACTTTTTGCTGTCTATATGAAAGCCACAACTCTATCCATTTTAAGATACTACCGGCAATGCCATGGGCCTGAAGCTGTATCATTAACCGTCTATGGGGTACCTTGTCAAAGGCTTTAATAAAGTCAAGATATGCTACATCAACCTGATTTCCCTGATCAAATTGTTCTGTGGCGAAGTTAAAAAGTCCAAGACATTTGTGAGACACGACCGTCCTTTCCTAAACCCATGTTGAGTATCTTGAATCAATCTGGTTCCTTCCAGATAACTAACTATTCTATCCTTGATAATTGATTCGATTACCTTGCAGACTAGGGATGTGAGACTAACTGGCCTATGGTTTTCAACTTTCCCTCTTTCTCCTTTCTTGAAAATAGGAACTACATTTGCCCTTTTCCTATCTGTTGGAATTTCATTTTGTGAAACTGATCTACAAAATATTATACTAAGTGGAAATGCCAGTTCCTTTTCACCTTCCCGCAATACCCTAGCATAACTTTCATGAGGTCCTGCTACCTTGTTTGGCATTATTTTCCTGATATGATTGTAAACAACATCACTATCAATTAAATCAACATCATTTATCAGATCACATGTCACTGAACTATGGTGTACGGTCGGCAGAACGCCCACCACGCTTGGTTTTCTTCCATCTCCTACCCTTTATATTTCACACGGGAACCTGTAGAGATGGTCTCTTCCAGTGCTGTGCAACGAAATAGTTAACACATCCGTTACCACTTCCCGTTACCCATACACTGAACATTTTATAATTCGTAATAATGAATGGAACAGTTCATTAAGAACACGTGTATTTCGTTCAGTGTTTTCACCTGACGTGTCATTTTGTAACAATACCAATACAGATTCTTGATTAACCCTGTCAAAAGAAGTATGTGTCCAGTGGTGTCGTTCCACTCATCTATAACGTCACTACTGCTCACCACGTTTGGTTTTCCTCCATCTCCTTTCCTCTATGCTTAACAACGAAGCATATATATATATATATATATATATATATATATATATATATATATCTGATCTCTTCCAATGTTGTGTAGCGATATAGCTGACACATCAGTCACCAGTCATATGGTTTACAAAACGTAGCCCATTCTCGAAGCACCAACACCACGCCATTGCCCGCACTTTGACGCTACGGACAACAAAGTTGCTATACACCTCGTAACTATACCGCCAGGATTCCCATCTATTCTTATTCGTCTTGTGGAGAGGTAACCAAACAAACACTAGCAATCCACCTCAGTCCGCTTCGTTCGTTAGTTCGTTTTGTTTCACTAAACTGATGAGGACAATTCGAGAAAACGAATGAGGAATTTTCCACGATGAAACGTCGTAATATAAGACGGTTACGTACCAGATGTAATGCATCAGGCGATTCAAACTACTTCAGATTGATGTCGAGGACATCCGTATTATATAGCAACAAACAAAGCGAGCGGGACAGGTGTAATCTGGAGCAGATCCAAGGCTATACTTCGGCTTCTGGGATGAAGTTGTGAGGTGTTGGCGCAAACTATTTTTTCTTCTTTTTGATATGAAAAGAACTATTGCATGTGCAAGTTTTCATATACATATATACATACATATATATGTATATATATATATATATATATATATATATATATATATATATATATATATATATATATATATGTGTGTATATATATTTAACAAAATTCATATTTTATATATATATCTTTTATACTTTGGACCTCCAGTTTTTATGTCGACTGTTCTCAGATTCCTCGAAGTGTAGGCTGAAGAACATAATCGATCAGTCTCTCTCTCTCTTCCCATGTTAATCTCATGACGTTGCACATAAGTAGATGGAGCCCAACGTGCTGATGGTGGGGTATGGGTGCTGATGGTGGGGATGGCTGCAAGGCTTGGCATCTTTGTAGCTAGTGCATCAGTGTCAGGCCGACCATGTACCATTTTGTACGCGCACACCAATATGTTTCAACACAACACAAAGAGCACCCACCTGTTAGGCATGAAGTAGCCGGCGTCCAGAATGATCGGTGGCAGCATGAAGAGGAAGAACGTGTCGGGGTCGAGGTGGTGCGCCGCTTCCACGTCACCCAGTCCGCCGAAGTAGAGGATCACGCCCACCACGACGCCGATCACAATGAGCAGGCATGACTCGGGGAACATGTGCGACAGCTTCGGGAACATGTGGAAGCCTGCCGGCAGCATCGGTCCGGTTAGACCGCCAGCCTGCCGACACCACCGGTCAGGTTAGACCGCCAGCACGTGGCACGTACCCGTACGGTGTCGTTCCCTGAAGTAAACTCTGCGTGGTAAGGATGTAGCTACACTGGTATGGAGCTACAACACGTCTGGGCAGCTGATCACTGAAGATCACCTGAGGCCACGTGAGGTCGCGTGGCAGTGGCAGAAAGCGTGAGGGCATGTCGAATTATGTGGAAAGTTCTGATTCTGCTGACAGGGTGACCAGCCGACACTGCGAACGTTGCCCGGCCGCAGTGAACGGTTTTCCACCAGTTAACGACCTCCCCCGCTGAAAGGCCAGTACGCGACCTCCCCCACTGGAAGGCCAGTACACGACCTCCCCCACTGGAAGGCCAGTACACGACCTCCCCCGCTGGAAGGCCAGTACACGACCTCCCCCGCTGGAAGGCCAGTACACGACCTCTCCCGCTGGAAGGCCAGTACACGACCTCCCCCGCTGGAAGGCCAGTACACGACCTCCCCCGCTGAAAGGCCAGTACACGACCTCCCCCGCTGAAAGGCCAGTACGCGACCTCCCCCACTGGAAGGCCAGTACACGACCTCCTCCGCTGGAAGGCCAGTACATGACCTCCCCCGCTGGAAGGCCAGTACGCGACCTCCCCGCTGGAAGGCCAGTACATGACCTCCCCCGCTGGAAGGCCAGTACACGACCTCCCCCGCTGGAAGGCCAGTACACGACCTCCCCCGCTGCAAGGCCAGTACACTACCTCCCCCGCTGGAAGGCCAGTACACGACCTTCCCCGCTGGAAGGCCAGTACGCGACCTCCTCCGCTGGAAGGCCAGTACACGACCTCCTCCGCTGGAAAGCCAGTACACGACCTCCCCCGCTGGAAGGCCAGTACACGACCTCCCCGCTGGAAGGCCAGTACACGACCTCCCCCGCTGGGAGGCCAGTACACGACCTCCCCCGCTGGAAGGCCAGTACACGACCTTCCCCGCTGGAAGGCCAGTACACGACCTCCCCCGCTGGAAGACCAGTACCCGACCTCCCCCGCTGGAAGGCCAGTACACGATCTCTCTCGCTGGAAGGCCAGTACATGACCTCCCCCGCTGGAAGGCCAGTACACGACCTCCCCCGCTGGAAGACAAGTACACGACCTCCCCCGCTGGAAGGCCAGTACACGACCTCCCCCGCTGGAAGGCCAGTACACGACCTCCCCCGCTGGAAGGCCAGTACACGACCTCCCCCGCTGAAAGGCCAGTACATGACCTCCCCGCTGGAAGGCCAGTACACGACCTCCTCGCTGGAAGGCCAGTACATGACCTCCCCCGCTGGAAGGCCAGTACACGACCTCCCCCGCTGGAAGGCCAGTACATGACCTCCCCCGCTGGAAGGCCAGTACACGACCTCCTCGCTGGAAGGCCAGTACACGACCTCCTTCGCTGAAAGGCCAGTACACGACCTTCCCCGCTGGAAGGCCCAACTATCGGTGGCAGTTTAGCTGAACGGCAGACTGACTTTCATTGTCGGTCGAACCGATTATCTTATTATCCTATCCATAGGATGCAAACAGAACTCCGAAACGTTACACTGGCATCGAATGACTATTCGCCAGGCTATTTTTGCCATCCCTCAGATTGATGAGCGACCTGAGATAATGCTGAAAACTACCACAAGTCTTGGTGGTTATTGGTTTTAAGACACCTCGTCCGCTGAGTCATATAGCGTCGCCAATCTCTCACGCCCATTAGTTGCGGGCGAAGAGTAGCGACAGGTGAGGCTCGAACCCACAATCTTTCGATTATGAGACGGGTAACTTACCCCTAGACTACTCGTCCCCTACCACATGTCTTCTGAGATAATGACATCTGTTGCGCCGCACTGTGTCGGTGGAGGTCAGCAGCATGCACCGGTCGGGTGGAAGTGACTGGCGCTGTCCTGGGGACGGAGATGTGCCAACCGTGTATATTACCGCCTCGTAATGGGTTATCCTGGCATACCCTGGGCAGAAGCGACCTTTCCTACGGCTTTTCGGACACCTGACCTCAATCTGATTCGCCATCGACCACCACCCACGGTATGTCAACCAACCGTGTCGCAACAAATCACTGGCGCGTGTTCAGCCATTTGGCTGTTAGCCGACCGCACATTTTTCTAGTTGGAACGATTTCGCTTGACGGCCAGCGGTTAGCAAGGCCGAGGAGAAACCCCGACCGGAAGAGGGGAGGGAGAGGTGGCAGCGCCCGGGTTCGGCATGGCCGACCCGAGATCGGCGGCAGTGCAGAGATGGCAAGCTCTGGTACAGGTCTGGCTGGCCACCGAGCCGACACAGGCTTTGTCCGAACTGGGCCGAGGTCGGAGCTGCCGACTACCGCCCGCCCACACAAGAGTCACTGTTCCGCTCCAGGCCGCTCACCCGACACCCATCGACCTCTACCTCACTCTCTCTCCCTCTCCTACTCCTTCATCTCTCTCTTCCTCTCTCCTATTCCGTCCATCTCTCTCCCTCTCCCCTCCACCTCCTGGGATGGCAGCTCCTTATCTTAAAATACCCGTGTCTCTCCTAGGTAGAGTTCACCGATTACAGATACAATGTAATCACATGAGTTATTTAATCCCACACGGCTTGAACTGAGCACAGGCATGTCCGACATAAAACACCTAATCCAAGCCAAATTACATGTATAAGATGGATTGAATGGTACCAATGGGCATCCGTGGTTAGGTATATAATTCCTTCTTACGGTGCGTAGTAAAGATCATGTGTACAAGGGAAGGGGTAGAAGAGGTGTATCATGGAAAGTATTTTCTTATTCATGCTGATTCACAAGAAGACTGATTAAACGACGGAACATGACCATTTTCTCTGGCCGAAATATATTATGATAGGGTGTGTTCGTCGGTTGCTAAACTGTGACAAAGACAACAAGGACAGTTGAAATCAGCCGGAAAGCTGTGACAAGTCTGTTGCTGTACACTGTGTCGGGGAGGGTGTGGCGCGCCTGTTGCTGTACACTGTGTCGGGGAGGGTGGGGCGCGCCTGTTGCTGTACACTGTGTCGGGGAGGGTGTGGCGTGCCTGTTGCTGTACACTGTGTCGGGGAGGGTGGGGCCGCTTGTGCGGGGAGGGTGGGCACGCCTGTTGCTGTACACTGTGTCGGGGAGGGTGTGGCGCGCCTGTTGCTGTACACTGTGTCGGGGAGGGTGGGCGCGCCTGTTGCTGTACACTGTGTCGGGGAGGGTGGGCGCGCCTTACTTTCGGGCGGGGGCGCCTGTTGCTGTACGCTGTGTCGGGGAGGGTGGGGCACGCCTGTTGCTGTACGCTGTGTCGGGGAGGGTGGGGCGCGCCTGTTGCCTGTACACTGTGTCGGGGAGGGTGGGGCACGCCTGTTGCTGTACACTGTGTCGGGGAGGGTGGGGCACGCCTGTTGCTGTACGCTGTGTCGGGGAGGGTGTGGCGCGCCTGTTGCTGTACACTGTGTCGGGGAGGGTGGGGCGCGCCTGTTGCTGTACACTGTGTCGGGGAGGGTGGGGCACGCCTGTTGCTGTACGCTGTGTCGGGGAGGGTGGGGCGCGCCTGTTGCTGTACGCTGTGTCGGGGAGGGTGGGGCGCGCCTGTTGCTGTACACTGTGCCGGGGAGGGTGTGGCGCGCCTGTTGCTGTACACTGTGTCGGGGAGGGTGGGGCACGCCTGTTGCTGTACGCTGTGTCGGGGAGGGTGGGGCGCGCCTGTTGCTGTACACTGTGTCGGGGAGGGTGGGGCGCGCCTGTTGCTGTACACTGTGTCGGGGAGGGTGGGGCACGCCTGTTGCTGTACACTGTGTCGGGGAGGGTGGGTTGTTGTGTGGGGAGGGTGGGGCGCGCCTGTTGCTGTACGCTGTGTCGGGGAGGGTGTGGCGCGCCTGTTGCCTGTACACTGTGTCGGGGAGGGTGGGGCGCGCCTGTTGCTGTACACTGTGTCGGGGAGGGTGGGGCGCGCCTGTTGCTGTACACTGTGTCGGGGAGGGTGGGGCACGCCTGTTGCTGTACACTGTGTCGGGGAGGGGGGCGCGCCTGTTGTTGTACACTGTGTCGGGGAGGGTGTGGGTTTGTGGCGCCTGTTGCTGTACACTGTGTCGGGGAGGGTGGGGCACGCCTGTTGCTGTACACTGTGTCGGGGAGGGTGGGGCGCGCCTGTTGCTGTACACTGTGTCGGGGAGGGTGGGGCGCGCCTGTTGCCTGTACACTGTGTCGGGGAGGGTGGGGCGCGCCTGTTGCTGTACATTGTGTCGGGGAGGGTGGGGAGCGCTTGTTGTTGTACACTGTGTCGGGGAGGGTGGGGCGCGCCTGTTGCTGGACACTGTGCCGGAGAGTGTGGGGGGCGCCTGTTGATGTACACTGTGTCGGGGAGGGTGGGGCGCGCCTGTTGCCTGTACACTGTGTCGGGGAGGGTGGGGCGCGCCTGGTGCCTGTACACTGTGTCGGGGAGGGTGGGGCGCGCCTGCTGCTGGACGCTATGTCGGGG
Source organism: Imbricaverruca yamaguchii (assembly GCA_034440575.1). Lineage (NCBI taxonomy): Eukaryota > Metazoa > Arthropoda > Thecostraca > Neoverrucidae > Imbricaverruca > Imbricaverruca yamaguchii. Next base: position 652,288 of record JAOTOL010001563.1, read on the forward strand.
ATGGTGGGGAGCGCTTGTTGTTGTACACTGTGTCGGGGAGGGTGGGGCGCGCCTGTTGCTGTACGCTGTGTCGGGGAGAGTAGAGTGCCCGGTGTAGAGATGTAAGCTACATCTGAGCCAGCTCCAGCTGGACCAGGGACGGCTTTGGCAGCAATCGCAGGACGATGTCACCATGGACATGACGTGACGTCACAACCGCGATAGGCGTCAACATCATCGGCAGCTGGGTGGCAAACGTCAGTGTAGTCTGGAAACACTGGGCACAGACTGCCGCATCCGGGCACTACAACAATAACCAACCTCAGCCGATTGTGTGCATCGCAACGATAGTTTTAAAAAAATATTTTGTGTCCATACAGAGGTTTGAATATTATCCCCGGAGAAAGTATTGCTCTGTAAGTTAAGTTCCCTTTGCCATATTCATGTTGCGATTTTGTTTCAACCAGTGCTCGATCTTCAATGATTTTGTCTGCTCACTTTGCCAATTCATCTGCCTTCATAACCTGAAAGATAGGCTGCAATATGCATCCATTTCCAGCAGTTGGGACCAAAACCAACTTTTTTTTAAAGGTAAGCATGAAATACGCCCAGTATACAGAGCATGCCCCTCCTTTCAGTCGCAAAAGGGTAGTAGGCCTTTTTGTTAGATTCTCGAGTAGTTTCAATTATATTCATATTGACCAAGGGACGTGCATTTTCACCAATTTTCCTTCCTATGAGGTGCGGTTAGATGCATCACATATGTAGGTACGCCAATGCATGTGGTAAGTTTGGTTTGGCCTTCGAAGATTAGAGGGAACCACTAAAAAATGCGCAATATCGCGCTTTCTCCAACTACTCGATGAACGTACACCAAAAATGTGGACTAGTAAATTACACCCAATCGCACATGTCAGCACTATATTTCAATTGCCATGCATGTGATACATTATTTGTGCCAATGGCCACCGACTTCTTCATTTGTCCCCAATGTAGCCCAGGACACATTTCTGTTCATCGCTTTACTCAGGATTAGAAAACTTAACGAGCCGAACGACAAGTCTTACAAATCAAGTTCGTTGGCATTGGTACATATTATTGTACCTTCTTATTTATTCTTTGGTGTCTTATTGCCTGTTATTCAAAGGCTAGGGTACCTTTTCAATGTTGAAGTATTATTCGTAAAATAGATCGAGGGACTAAGCCTGGGCAGTGACGTCACTCACGTCGTCAGGGCGGTGACCCCAATGCAGAATAAGACGACACCCAGTGACTTGCCACGGTGCTCTCACCAGGCGACTTCGGTGGCCAGGGACGGATCGATAACCTCTCAGACTGGATAGTTGGTCCAATTCCTCAGCGGCCGCGCAATCAGCTCAATTCGTCTTGTTTATTTGTCCCCGGGCCGGCGATCTGTTCGTTTTCGGTCAGTCCGGCAGTCTGGCGGTTCGGTCGACGGGTCGCTTATGTAGCGCGAGGCCACAGATAGCGGCGACCCTGCACGATACGGCCGATACTCTGGTCAAGATCGTGACCGCCGCCAGCTACACAGCAGCCAGCGTGCTTGTAGCCATTGCTACTTTGGAGTGTCCCCGTCCCTTGCCGGTGCCGGCGTGAGTAATGCTATTAAGCCGTTCATTCACGCCTGTTTGCATTTCCTTGAGAATGTGTGCATGTCTCTCGTCGGGCAGTGCACTTTCTAAGCTGACTGTACAGTGTATCAGCAGTAGACGCTGGAGTACTTGGGAACCCGGTAAACACAATGCAGATATTTCCGTAGTTTCCGTGTCGATACAGCCTGATAATCATCGAAATGGGAGCCAATACTGTGGAAGGAGATCAATAAGCACCCAGAGTAAAACATCAAATAAGGGGATATTCCACCGCTGATTTTGCGATGCAGCATGTACTCCTTTTTGAAAACAGCATACGATTTGCAGAACTCGACGGCGTGCTTGTGTGGCGTACAGGAGGTGTGACGTCATTCGGATCACCTCTGGCCAAACGAACGTCCCTACCCTCGGCTGGACCGGCTGGACACGGTGCCTGACGCTCAACAGATACAGTGAACTCCCCCAGCCCAGCCCCACTCCGCCCCACTGACTGCCATTTGCGCGCACCCATAACCGCATCCCACACACGCGGAAGCCAAACACCGGGTTTCCGGGAAGGTTGGTTGGTTATTTGGGCATCGACTGCTTCGGTCATACAGTGCCCATGGGTTTCCGGGAAGGGGCGAATTTTCTGTGACTATGTCTTTGGTGGTTCAATAATGCTATTGAATGCTAAACTGCAAGCTCAACAATTTGGTGGATTTTTGTGTTGCCCGACACCAGCACGAATTACGATGAAAACATGAATCCGGTACACAAGTTCGCTATCATTTTAGACTATTCATGGCCAGCTAATACTGATGACATGCAAGTTCCTTAGGTGGAAGATAACTAGGCAAGCTACTGTTCAAATTGGAAAGTGTGTGCTGTCTAAAAGGAAGGTTGGTGATGCAAAGCAGACTGGCCAAAACAGCAAAATTGATGGCGAGTTAGTGTTGTAAGTGAAAAGTTGGCGATACAGCTGCAATGCCCGCCACATCACTCTACCTATCCATGGTATTTCCCACACACCTTATTTTGTGCTCCAAGTTCCGAGTGGCGGTGCGAGAGACTGCAGAAGGATTATAATGATCCGAGGCGCGACACCTGAAGATTCCCGGTTGTGGCAAAACCACGACAGGTGCTTCTATAGCAACCTAGTGCCGAAATATCTGTTAGTTAGTTATTGGGTCTTTAGGCACATCGACTACTTTGGTGATGTAGCGCCCATAACAATAGAACATGTCGCGTGTCGATATATCGCGCATATTGGCTAGCTACGCTTGCAGAATATTAGTCAAAGCAACGAACGGTACATAGAATAAAGTATGGCAACAAACATTTTCAACGTGGTGCATATATGACTGAAAACGATACTTCAGCGAGGTAATCAAAAAGTCGCCCTGATCGAACAATAACCGAGTAGTCACCTAAAACTGTACTGAGTGACAATGACTGGACACTCCCAAAGTGACGTCTTCTCTCCTCCTCGTAGCCAGGGCAGGAAAGCAAGGCATGACGCACAGATAAGCGGGCGTGACATTTGGGGCAGTATGGCATATCATTACCAGTTAGTAAGTAAGAGTGAGTGGCATATGTAGGCCCAATGCTCAAACGGCATAATGCTACTTCGTCTCGCCTATTTCTACGTGAGCACGAAGTCCATTTTCCGAGGTGATGCTTGATCGCTTTCAACTTGTTATCTGGTATTGAGTTCCAATAACCTTGCTACTTTGTGAGCACAGAGCCAGAAATTGTTCGGAAGTAGTCGCGGGCAGGAGTGGTATGGTTCGCGAACATGGAGCTAGCGACGCACGTTTTGCAGCTGGGTCATTTCCAGGGATGCCCACGTGACTCGGGATCCAGCATAGCACCACTGTTTTACCTGTCTGGTACATACTGGTAAGACGTGATAAGACGTCCCGTAAAATGGGGTTTGACGGAGTGTGTGTCCTCATCGCTAAAAGGCTACTTAAAGAATACGTCAAAATAATGTGACGCGGATTATCTGATACTTCCATGAAACAAAGGGCTTTCAGGAAGGCAATAAGCTCGGAAGAATAGACAGAAGCATGTGCTGGAAGTGAAAAGCTTCTAACCACGATACCGGTAATAAAAGCGCTGCCGACGGCGATCTCCATTCTGGATCCATCGGTGTGTGTTGCAACAAATAAAGTGTAACATTCAATGTGCTCCATGGCAAGTGCTCTGAATTTATGTGGTGTAATATCGGTTTTCTTTGTACATGCGAGTGATGTCCATTTCCGGTGTGACCAGTTCCCAGGGAGGCGTTGAAATGCATTCAGTCCGCCGAACTCGCTGGAGTCGGATACCACTCTCTGAAAAAAGTCGTCGCATCCTCACCTCGTACGGGACGGCTCTTGTACGCTGTTCGTTTGAGAACAGCGTTAGTATCCGGTTGTAAAATACATGGGTGTAAGCTGGCTGGTCCGGATATTGCCGTGGCTTGCAGGCATATCGCATGCAAACTGTTCACGCCGCAGAGAGTGGAAACTCGTGTACTTCCGCAAGGAGACTCGCTGTTGGAGAAGTTCGAAATGCCCCCGTGATGATACGAAGGCCAGAGTGGTGGACTGCATCCAAGGTACGTTTGTTGGTAAAACATGCTCCATCATAAATAAAACATGCGTAGTCAAGTTTGGATCGAAAAAGCGATCGGCATAGCAAAAGCAGCGTTGTACGGTCTGCTCCATAGGTTGCACGAGTCACACATTTTAAGACATTCATGGTTTTCATGCACTTATCTCGCAACGTTTTAAGATGATGCCGGTATGTCAAACGCGTGTAAAACTCCACACCTAGAATCCTGACTACCGGTTGAACCGGTGCAGTCTGCCCGTAAAGTAGGATATCCATGTTTGGACAACGACGGCGGCGACAGAAATGCATCAAAACTGTTTCTGCTGTGGAGAACCGAAGAAACATTCGCGTTGCCCCACCTTTCTAAACATCCGACGGCTAGCTGCAGCTGTCTTTCCATCGGCGGTGTCCGTGAGGCACATAACCATGTTGCAAAATCATCAACATATAGAGATTGGCCCACGATTCGAGGAAGTAAATCCACAATAGCATTTATCATAATCCCGAAAAGGGTAGCGCTTAGAACACTCCTTTGTGGGACTTCTTTCTCCTGGTTAAACCAGTCCGAAAGGTAGTTTCCTATTCCAACACGAAAATAACGGTTCGCCAAAAGTTTTCCTAAAATGATGCCCATTTGCCCTCGGATCCCATGCTTGTAAATTTGTTTAAGAATTCCCCAACGCCATGTGGTGTCGAAGGCCTTCTCAATATAAAAAATGCAGCGCTCGAATGTCGTTTCCTCTGAAATGCGAGCCGTACATCTGTGTCAAGTGTTAAAATATGGTCGATAGTAAACCTATTGTTACGAAAGCCACACTGTGTGTTTGTAAGAATATCGTGATTTTCCAAAAACCATGATAGGCGCCCGTTGACGAGCTTCTCCATAAGCTTGCCCAAAGCGGATGTTAAAGAGATTGGACGATAATCTAGGGGGTTTGAATCAATTTTACCAGGTTTCAAAATGATGACCACTGTAGCTTGGCTCCACGTGGAAGGGTATTCACCGTCTTCCCATATGTGGTTAAAGGTGCGCAAAAGGTATGGGACGACAGAGGAAGGTGGGTGTCGCAAAAACTCGTTATGCATCTCGTCGGGTCCTTCGCCAACAATACGTAGAGCGTTAATAGCCGATAAAACCTCAGCATGGGTAAAACTTCGGTTGTGCGATAGATGCTCTGGGGTGGCGAAATCTATCTGGATTGCTTCACAGCGGGCTTTGTATCACATAAATCGTGGCTCGCTGTTGCCGGCGTTGCTGGTGTTCGCCAGGAAGATCCCAAGCTCGTTGGCTGCTTCAGCGGGATGCGTCACTTCACGATCACCGATCGTCAATGTGGGAAGGGGGACTGCACTGAAACGGCCAGAGATTCGTTTGATCCGAGACCAAACCTGGGAGGTTGGTGAAGAGCGACTTAGCGAGCCGACATATTCACGCCATGAAGCACGTTTGGCTTCTCGCATAGTGCGTCGGGCGAGAGCCCGAGCACGCCTGAATTCTACTAAGTTGACGGTGGTGCTGTTACGATTGAATTTCCGGAACGCGCGTCTTTTAGCGCGGATAGTATCCCTGCATTCCTCTGTCCACCATGGGACGGAGGTACGACGAGGAACTCCAGAGGTCTTTGGGATGCTTGCAGATGCACAGACGTGAAGTGAAAACCGGAATTGAAAGTGGTAGAGACCCTGTTTCCGAGCAGAAAGCAGATTCAGTCCTTTCCTGAAATTTATCCCAATCCGCTTTCTTGAAGTTCCATCGTCGTGGACGTGGGCCTAAAACCGCCCTGTCCAGATATCGTAACCAGACCGGAAAGTGATCGCTTCCCAATGGAACAGAGTCTACAGTCCAATCAAGGCACTTGTCAGCTGTGGGCTGACAAGGCTGAGGTCTGTTGAGGAGGTGTTCCCTGAAGGCGTGGAGTCCCTGTTTACGAGTCCCTGTATTTAAAATGCTTAGCGATTCGTGCAGGAAAAAATATTCCAGATGGCGACCACGAGTGTCGACATCAGTGCATCCCCACAACGCGTGGTGAGCGCTAAAATCGCCCAAGAGCAAGATCGGTGGGGGTAACTCCGTTAACAAGTGCCCGAGTTCAACGGTGGGAAAGACATTTATAGGAGGAAGATATATAGAGCACACAGTGATTAGTCGGTGTCAAAAAAGCACACGTGCAGCTACCGCTTGGAGGGGTGTACGCAGCGTGAGCTCCTTTATGGAGACATTGTTGTGGACTGCAATTAATACTCCACCGGGTGCTACGCTATCACTCACCACGTTTTTCAAATTACCGTATAGCCTCTTAATGAAACCGTGCATTCAGGTTGAAGCTTTGTTTCTAGGATGCACGCCACCGTAGGGCAATGATTGTTCAAAACCATCTAGAGATTTTGGGCGCTTGTTCTAAAACCTCTACAGTTCCATTGTAAAACGGTTGATGTATATGCTATAGAAGTGCCTAAAAGTTAAAAGTATTGTTCCTGTTGAGACGTTCAGACTAGCACAGATATCACATTAGTTTTGACGAGCTTCTGAGACTAGGTTCCACCCACGTGGGCATTGGTATCAGCGGATGCTGAATGCGCCCGTGCCCGAGGCCCTAGGGTTTCATCACTACGAGGTGAAACTAATGAAGGGGAGACGCGCTTGCGTCCTTGATGATGTTGAATTGGGATTTATTGGCGCGTCGACTGCTATGGTCATTTTGCGCCCATAACTGTGTTTACAGGCTAACTACTATGCTCCTATGGTAGGCAGCAAGATAAGATATTCAGGGACGGCGATAGATAACATCAAAATTTGATTGTCGAAGGAAGGTAAAGATGTCCCCAGACGACACAACCTCAGAATCATCCTTTAGCAGCATACGCAGTGTCTCTGTTTACACGTCCTAAAATCTGGTGTCATAGGGGTTCTAATGATAAACAGCCTATTAAAACAACGGTGTGAGGACTGTCATAATCCTAGTTCCGGTTTTATTACTCTCAGTTTACTGGGATTGGAATTCCAGGCTCGTTGCCATTCAGATCCTATATATGATACAATGGAAGGATACATATCTCTTGGCGGAAGAGGTAGGCGAATTTCACGGCCATTACTGGTAGCGCGCTTGGCGGCCATATCGGCAGCTTCATTTCCAGCAAGTCCAACATGACTAGGGATCCAGTAGAATACGATATTCTTGTCGAGAGCAGTTTGGGATTTGACGATGCGGAAAATCCGTTGGACAAGCCTGTTATCTGGGTTCAAAGACATCCTTGCCAGCAGACTGCTTAAGGAGTCAGCAAAGACCACGTGATTTGTGGACTGGTCATCCTGTATATAGTAAAGAGCTTGCAAAATGGCATATAGTTCAGCAGGAAAAATTGACGCTTGCTTCGGTAAGCGGAAGTATCCAATACCGCGTCGACCGACGCACGCGCATCCTACTCCCGACGAGGACTTGGAGCCGTCTGTGTATATGCGAGATAATTAACGGTACTGGTGTTTTTTTTTCTCCAACGCCAACATGCGGAATTCTTCAGGGTTGACACTCCCCTTCTTTGAGCAGGACAGGGCAAGTTTTGTCTGGATTGGGACAACCTGCCAAGAGGGAGACTCTGAGTGACAGCGCGTGCCACAGAACCTGGTTTGATGTTGCACTTACGAAATGTCGGGGCCATGCGTCCAGAAAAAGGTAGGACACGCTGATTACTGAGTGGACGGAGTGGCGGCGATGGCCTTGAAAATATCCATTTGTATGCTGGGTGCTTCCGGTTCTGTGCGACCTTACATGAGTATCTCGCTCCCAGTGGTGTAAGGCGTAACGCAAGAGGAAGTTCATCAGTCTCGGCCATTAAGCTACCAACCGGTGGAGTACGGCAAGCTCCAGTGACAATACGATGGGCTGTATTGTGGATTACGTCCAGACGGCGTTTCGTTGTAATGCACGCCCAATCATATATAAAACATCCATAGTCGATTATAGAGCGTACGAGCGATCGGTACATAAGAAGCAAAATACTTCTGCCTGTTCCATACGAGCACCTGAAGACAGTCATCACCTGTAGCCTCTTAGTGCATTTCTGCGCAAGATCTTTGATGTGGGTGTTGTACGTCTAAGCCTTGTACGTCGTACGTTGTACGTCTAGTCTAAGCTGTGGATAGGTGCTTAGCAATTACTTCTCTTATTATATTTCATTAGGTTTTATCTTATAAGCATTTTCGTAGCACGCAAACTATACTATATTAACCTAGCGACGCCGCAGGACGCCATCTTGTATGCGCCAAAGGGAGGCCTCGTGGCTTCGGCGTGTTCTCGACTCTTCCATTTCTGTAGTAGGAGATATTACAAGTGTGTAGATTTGATAAGTACATTAGACAACATTCATACTATCCTAACATACTTTATTTCTTTTTTTGGTGTGCATAGTGTGTTTGGTGTTGAAGTTCAAGATAGTTTAATTAGTAGTAAGTTGGGGGTATTCATAAGTGCTGTGTGACTGTTCATTTTTCTGTCTAGCCATAAGTGATATCAAAGGGATATTTATATAGTTGTCTACTTGTGTGGAAGACAATTAGATTAGACATCTTGTTTAGTTATTTAATTTATTTAAAAAGAAAACAAAACAAAAAAAACAAACAATTGTTTAATAGTTTCTGCTTTTCTTGAGGCACTCAGATATTTAACTGACAGTATAGGAGGTAGCGATTTATAGTGAATGATAGTTAGCTTTTTTGCCGGTTGTTTAGCAAGTTAATTTAGCAAGTTAATTTGAATCTAAATCTAGGCATAAGCTGCAGCGTTTAGGATGGTTTCGACCAGGATGCAGGCACTAGAGGAAGAAATTAGGATCCTTAAGGCAGAGGTTTCCAACCTCAAGGCTGCCCTTGTTGCACAGGGTAGGCAAGATAAAGCAACAAGGGGTAAATCCGTAGCAGGGACATCATATGCCCAGGTGGTCGCAGGCCACCAGGTAGCTGAGGTTTCCCCTACTGTGGAGGTGGCTGGGATCTCTCAAGAGGGGAGTGTTAATAGTGTTAATAGTGAACAGAGGAGGGGTAGTTCTGGTAGGTCACAGGAGGGGAAGTGGCATGAGGTCAGGGGGTGGAGGATTTGGAGACGCGAACCTAAGGAAAGGGTCAGTGAGTGGCAGGTGGCAGGTGGTAGGAGCGGGAGGAAGTGTAGCCGACCGGCCCAGCGAGCAGGCATAGTAACAACAAATATGTTCCAGGCATTGGATGACTGCCCCCAGGATAGCAGTAGTAAGGAGTCAGTGCTGGTCATAGGAGACTCTCGTGTGCGTCATTTAGAGCGGGTATTTTATAAAGGTAGGAGGGACAGGAGGTGCATCACCAGGCCTGGTGCCAAGGTGAAGGACCTGGTACCTGCGGTGGCACAGGTCACCAGTGATCACCAGTTTAACACAGTCATAGTGCATGTATGGGTAAATAACATAGGTCATACTAGGAGCGAGGAGCTTCTGCGGGAGTACAGGGCCCTTCTGGCCACCCTGAAGGGTACCAATAGAGTGCTTGTAACAGGAATTTTGCCTAGGGCTAGAGCCTCCCCTGAGTGGAGCTCTAGGGCACTGGCAGCTAACACCACGGTAGGAAAGCTCTGCCAGGAGCTAGGTTTTACATTTGTAGACGAGTGGAGCAGGTTTTATGCATCGTGTGACCTCTATCAGAGGGATGGCCTGCATTTTTCTGAGAAGGGGGTCCATGTGTTAGGCAAAGTATATGAGCATGTCCTTCAGGGAAACTAGGAAATGGGGTGGGGAGGGATGAAATTGCATTGCCAACTCAGGAATATTCCAATAGTGTCAGCCAAGGCAATAGAACCTCAAAGTCTGCAAATAGGGACAGCAGCAACTCAAGGGGACAGAGTTATAGTTCATCTAGTGATAAAAGAACTCCTCAATATGAAAAAGCCAAAGGTGGTTATGGAACATTTGTTAAGTGTATGATGTTTAATGCTCAGAGTATCCGTTCCAAATTTGATGAGTTCAAGTGTTATGTTGCTGAGGAGGAACCGGATTTTGTTTGCATTACGGAGGCATGGGTCAGTGAAGGATATTTTGGAGATAACTTACAGGACTATGAGATCCAGGGATACAATATGTTTTCGTGCAATAGGGGTCCAGCAATGAAAGGGGGTGGTGTAATGCTCTATGTGAATAGCTTATTCAGTTCTCAAAAAGTAGCAGGTGGGGATAAAAATGTGTCTGTGGAGTCCATTTGGCTTGATGTCACTGTGGGAAAAGGCAACAGCAATACTCTTAGGATAGGAGCTTTCTACCGATCAGGAACCCTGCCACATTCTCAGCAACTGGAGCTTGACAAGGTGATTTGTGAGGAAATCAGTAGAAACTTTAAGTGGAAGTGCCTTATTCTCGGTGACTTTAATCTAAAAGGTTATGAAAATGCTGGTGTTGGCTCCCCATCATGCAAAATGTTCAGGAAATGCCTTGAAGAGGACCTGTTCTTACACCAGTTTGTATCGGAACCTACCAGGCATGGTTCATTCTTGGACCTTGTATTCTCGGATTTAAGTGACTTGGTTCAAGACTTGACTGTAGGCGAAACTCTGGGAAGAAGTGACCATAACTTAATTAGATTCAAGGCACATGTAGGGTAAATTATCAAGGATAATTTGGTAAAGGTTCCAAATTTCAACAGAGCAGACTTTAACGGCATGAGAGCGGCTTTAAGTGCCATCAGATGGGAAGAAGAATTCTCCAATTTAAATGCCTGTGAAATGTGGGAAAAGTTCAAATCTTACTTAAAGGAAACTCAGATTAGACATGTCCCCCAAAAGCAAAGACGCAAAAGAAGGGTAGGAAAGCCAGCATGGCTTACACCAGACGTGATAAAAGCAATTAGGGCTAAGAAAACTGCATTTAGAGTTTTTAAAGAAGCCTCAAATGTCATTAATCTAAAGGCGTATCGAAAAGCTAGAGACACTGTGAAGCAAAAAACCAGAGCAGCAAAGCGAGCAAAGGAATTGGATTTAGCTAGAAACTGTAATGGGGACAGTAAAAAGTTCTTTAGTTTCTACAAGCTGAGTAAAGTTTCTAGCACAATTGGTCCACTGGAAGTAAACGGGACTACATTGGGTGAGGATAGTGAGATGGTTGAGGAGCTGAGCAAGCAGTTCAAATCAGTGTTTACATTGGAAGATATGACCAATCTGCCGACCGTACACCATAGTTCAGTTACATGGGATCTGACAAATGATGTTGATTTCATTGGTAGTGATGTTGTTTACAATCATATCAGGAAAATAAAGCCAAATAAGGCAGCAGGACCTGATGATATTTATGCTAGGGTGTTGCGGGAAACTGAAAAGGAACTGGCATTTCCACTTAGTATAATATTTTGTAGATCAGTTTCACATAATGAAATTCCAACCGATTGGAAAAGGGCAAATGTAGTTCCTATTTTCAAGAAAGAAGAAAGAGGGAAAGTTGAAAACTATAGGCCAATAAGTCTCACATCCCTAGTCTGCAAGGTACTCGAATCAATTATCAAGGATAGAATAGTTAGTTATCTGGAAGGTAGCAGATTGATTCAAGATACTCAACATGGATTTAGAAAAGGACGATCGTGTCTCACAAACCTCTTGGACTTTTTGAACTTCGCCACAGAACAATTTGATCAGGGAAATCAGGTTGATGTAGCATATCTTGACTTTAGTAAGGCCTTTGACAAGGTATCCCATAAACGGTTAATGATACAGCTTCAGTCCCATGGTATTGCAGGTAGCATCTTAAAATGGATAGAGTCGTGGCTTTCAGATAGACAGTAAGGAGTGATGCTAAATGGTACAAAGTCATCATGCCAAAATGTTCTTAGTGGAGTCCCCCAGGGGTCAGTACTAGGGCCATTACTGTTCATTATATTTGTAAATAACATTGAAAGTGGCCTAAGCAGTAAAGTTTTGAAATTTGCAGATGATTTGAAGGTCTTTAGGGCAATAACAGGTCAGGATGAGCATATCTCGCTGCAAAAAGACTTAGACGAACTTGTGAAGTGGTCCGAAGAATGGCAAATGAAATTTAACTTTGATAAGTGCAAAATCATGCATGTAGGTAAGCAGCATATGAAGGCTCCATACTTGATGGGTGGCCAAGTGCTATCAGTGACTCAACAGGAGAAGGATTTAGGTGTTATTCTAAACACAAAATTGGGGGCATCAGAACAGACCAAGGAAGCCAGGAAGAAGGCACTGAGAATGCTCGGGGCAATAAATAGGAATGTATCATACAGAAGTGAGGAAGTGATCAGGAAGCTTTACTGTGCATACGTCAGGTCACATTTGGAATACTGCATCCAAGCTTGGTCTCCTAGCTATGAAAAAGATTGTTGGCTTTTAGAGAGAGTACAAAAGAGGGCTACAAAAATGGTTAATGGCATAAGCAACCTGGCATATGAGGAAAGATTGAAGAAATTGAATATGTTTTCACTTAGATATAGAAGGCTGAGAGGAGATCTCATCGAGGTCTTTAAATTTGTCAATGGTCTGGAGAGGGGATACCTTGGGGAAATGTTTGAATTTAACAGAAATGATGCAATTAGAGGTCATAAATTCAAAATTAAAATTAACCACAGCAGAACAAGGTTAAGGCAAACTTTCTTCACCAACAGGGTAGTGGAACACTGGAACCAGCTGCCAGAAAACATCGTCAGTAGCAGCACATTGAACATCTTTAAAAACAGCATAGACAATCATTATAAGAATAGAGGGCTTGCTTTTCAGTATTACAGGGAGGGCTGATTGGCAGATTTGGTGGGCAACTGGTTCAGTGTACAGAGTGCAACCAAGAAGGGCCCTTGTGGCTCAGAGTTGCACTAATCTTTTATGTCTTTATGTCTTTATGTCTTTACGTTAGTCAGCGATCCATCCATATACCTAGGAACTTAACGGCAGGCTTGAATGGAATGTGGTGCCCGTTGAGCATAATAATGGGGTCGGTGCACGATCGCCTGCGGAAGAAGTGCACAGCGATGGTTTTAGACGTGGAGATAACAAAGCCTGTTTCATCACACCAACCCTAAACCTTCCGGACAGCCAGCTGGAGTTGTCTCTCCATTGTGCGAACAGAGCGCGAAGAACACCATACGGCGAAATCATCTACAAATAGGGCTTTGCCTACGGAGGTCGGCAGTGATGTAGCCACATCATTAATAGCGGCAGCAAATAATGCTACACTCAAAACGCTTCCCTGTTGTACTCCGTTAGGTTGTGGAAAAGTGCCAGATAGTGTGCGGCCTAATCTAACACGGAACGTTACGGATGCTAAAAATTTGTCAAGAAGAATCCCATGGAGCCTCTGGCACCCATACTATGCAACTTCATCAGTATACCGCGACGCCATGTCGTGTCATACGCGCCAGCGATGTCGAAAAGTAATGCAGCTGTATGTTCGCGCTTCATAAACCTAGAGCGCACGATGGAGTCAAGTGTTAAAATATGGTCAAGTGTGCTACGGTGTTTTCGGAAGCCACTCTGAATCATGGGAAGAAAATTATTACGCTCTAAAAACCACATCAGTCGGACATTAACCATTTTCTCGACCAGTTTGCATAGCGAGCAGGTAAGCGAGATGGGGCGGTAGTGCAGTGGGTCCTCCCCATATTTATTTGGTTTCGGTATAGGCACAACAATTGCTTCATGTCACGAAGATGGAAATGTGGCTGATTTCCACATTTCATTTATGGCTTCCAAAGTATTTCTATAGCAGTCGCTGGTAGATATTTGATTATATCATTATGGAGTGTGTCCGGGCCCTCTGCCAGTCTCTTGAGTGTGCTAATTGCTGCAGTTAATTCACAGACCGAAAATGGTACGTTGTAGTCGAGCATGTGTGAAGTGGAAAAGTCGAGGGGGCGTTCTTCGCACCGAGCCTTATGTCGTAGAAATCAATCGTTACTAGTATTTTCCGAGCGTGCGGACAGTGCACATCCTATTTTGTTAGCCACTTCCGCTGGATGAATGATATCTTATCCGGCCATGTCTAAGACGGGGAGGGGAACTGCAGCGTGTCTTCCAGAGAAGCGCTTAATTCGAGACCATACAGTTGACAAAGATGTGGAGCGATTTAACGTGTTGACGTACGCCTTCCATGAGTCCTTTTGCCTCGGCGATGGTTCGTCTAGCGAGCGCTCGTGCTTTGCGAAAGGCTTGCGATTATGTGTGCTACTATTTTTATTAAATGTACGAAACGCCCTCTTCCTAGCACGGACTGCCTCTCGACACTTATGAGACCACCATGGGACTGGTACTCTAATCGACGTTCCCGATGATCGTGGGATGTGCCGCCGAGCACTCTCTAGAGTCGTTGTAGTGAATTCCTTCAAGGACATAACTGATTCAACCGAGTGGTTACTGAGTGTTCTTTCAAGGTTTGATTGGAAGTCCTGCCAGTCGGCTCGGTGAAGTAGCCACTTTGAGGGTCGTCGGCCTGCAGTAACATGACTAACGAAATGGGAATAAACAGGGAAATGGTCGCTGTTGTGTGGATCATCGTCTACAGACCATTCTAATAAATGTGCAATTTCTGGACTGTAGAGGGTGAGGTCCAGTACTGAGGTTTGTCCAGTCGGTAATGTAAAATGTGTTGGTGTTCCCGTGTTAAGAATACAGAGAGGAAAATCGATTAAATCGAAAATCGAAAATGAAACGCTCCATTGCACGCCCACGGCTAGAAATCATGGTTGAGCCCCAAAGAGAGTGGTGAGCATTGAAATCGCCACACACCATTACAGGTAGGGTAAGTTGAGCCACAGTTTCAGTTAGCTCAAAGAGTGGAAACGGTCCGGTAAGCGGGAGGTAAATGCTGCACATAGTAATGGCTCGGTGATTTATTACCACACGAGCAGCGACACCCTGAATATTTGAGGAGAGAGGTATATGTGTGAATGTTACAGAATTGTGTACAGCAATTAACACACCGCCATGAGCCACCGTGCGAGGAGTAGCATCTTTACGCAGAAGCGAGTAGTCTTTCAATTGAAATTGTGCACCAGGGGAAAGTTTAGTCTCTTGGAGACAAACTACTGATGGTACTCGTGATTGTAAAATTGTTTGGAGGTCGTGGATACTGGTTCTCAAACCTCTGCAGTTCCATTGGAGAATAAAACTCATACGTCAAAATATAAAAAATATAAGTAGTTAACTAAAGACGTGGGTGACTAAGACAAGTTAAATGTTACCCGTTCGCAGTTTCACCTTCTGAGGTACTGGGTTCCGTCGCCGATCTCTGCCGAGATCTTGAGTTCCCCCGCCTGGTGGCGATGGTGTCCACGGGGACAGCCGCTTGCGTCCCGTCACAGGGGGAGTAGTAAGACGTGGTGCTTTTTCGTCAACACGGGGTAGTATCGGAGGGGGGCCATCACCTTTCCTGTCTCTGCAGATGACAGCCGACTGACACGGTCTGGTGGTGGTGGGGGTGTCGATTTTGGGGACTGCCCGACCCGTGCGCTCGGCGAGGGGTCTCTGGAACCCGTCCGAGCTGCCCGTCCAGGCACCCCCATGTCTGGGGCTCTCGGATGGACCTGAACAGCAGGTCCTAGTCGAGTCGCCGAGGGTGCCATTACTGGCACTCGACGGGTAGTCACACCGGACTTACTAGTAGTCGCTGACGCGGTTGACGGAACAGGAGTCGCTTCGGAGGGATCGGGGAGGGCCAGGATGGGAGTGGGCCCTGTGGAGGTTGAGGGTGAGGACTGCACGTTGACGTAGGGGAGGAGAGGATCGGACAGGGAGGACGCGTAAAGGCTGGGTTTGGATGTGGCAGGATGTGTGGAGTGTGAACGGGGATTGGAGGGTGGAAGGAGAGAGGTAGGTGAGGATTTATGGATTGACGGGGAAGGGCCGGAATTGGGAGGCAAGGACCGAGGAGGCCTCTTTGGTCGTTGGATCAGCGTCCACGCCCCTTCCCCGGACGTTGATCGGGAGGGGCCCTCCAATGGGCGAACCGCGTCATTCCTGGATGCTGGGACCTCAGTCGCCTCGGTGCCGCGTTCGATTGGCCGACCCTGCCTCGCGGGTAAACTAAGAGACACTCCGAAAGATCGGAGGATAGCTGTGAGCTGTGCAATCAGTTCAGAGGCATCGCTGTGTTGTATGTGTTGTGGGTCTATCAGGGTATGATTTGTTGGCCGGCTAGCCACCTTTCCTGCATAGGTAACTTTTGGATGGGCTCTATCATATAAATTTCGAGCCTCCCAAAACGAAGCTGGCCTATCTGCTCGTGACAAAGGAGGGGTTGGTGCTGTAGGGTTGGATGAAAAACACATAAGGTCGCTGACACGGGATGGATATGGGAATTTAAAAAGAGGGATGGACGATTGGGACTCCATGAGTCCCCGGAAACACCTCCGTGTTTCCACACCCCTTATCTGGGCGGCTATGTTACCCCGAGGGAACGCCAATTCCCTGGTCAGCCGAGTAACGAGGCTGACCCCACTGCGGGGGCCGGAAGTATTTGTTAATGGATATGTTTTCGCAAGTACCGAACTTGTACTGGAAGTATTTCGTATTATTCAGCATCCAGTTTTGATATGGAGGTGCATCTCTGATTATGGCCATTTGAATTGAATGGAGGGCGATGACAAGTAGGTGTTTCAGTACTTTTACGAGGCATCCGATTGCTGCATCACGCATATAGCGTCTCCAGTCTCTCACATCGGATGGTCGCCGGTGGACCCGGTAATATCGCCGTATGTGGAGTTCGAACCCACGAACTCACAACCAAGAGTCCAACTGCTTACTGACTGAGGGCTAGGGGCGTCCCCAGCTGAGGGCACCCTCCTTACACTGCGCTCTACTAGCGGACCAAGCTAATGATAGCCATACACAAGCGACACGTGGCAAAAGAAACCGTGCAATTAGTGGCAAAACGTGAACAATGTACACAACCAAATTGTGGCCGTTGCGGATTCTGTCGACGGCAACTGCGGCAAAGTTTTGATGCCATGTGCTTCGGTGACGACATGACGACGACTTCAGCATTGGTGACGACTTCAGCATCGAACACGATCGGACACAGCTGGGCCCAGTCGGCTGGGCCAAGCAGTCCATTGGGGCAGAGAGGGGATGAGTGGCAGATGGTGTTTGCTTTTTGCATGCTGTTCTGATCAGCCTCGCGGAGCGCGCTCATGCTACACTGAATCAGGCGGTGTTTCACCATAGCGACGCCACAGGGAGTTTCGGAGTGTGCTACGTAACTCGTGATCACGCAACACGTCACGGTGGCCACTGGTGTGTCGATCAGGACCAAGACATCAGTAGAAATGTGGTATTAATTGTGGCCACTGATGTGGCCGATCAGGACCAAGACATCAGTAGAAATGTGGTATCAATGGTGGCCAATGGTGTGCCTGGTCAGGACCAAGACATCAGTAGAAATATGGTATCAATTGTGGCCACTGATGTGGCTGATCAGGACCAAGACATCAGTAGAAATGTGGTATTAATGGTGGCGACTGATGTGCCTGATCATGACCAAGACATCAGTATAAATGTGGTATTAATGGTGGCGACTGGTGTGCCTGATCAGGACCAAGACATCGGTATAAATGTGGTATTAATTGTGGCCATTGGTGTGGCTAATCAGGATCGTTGATTCCGAAACGTTCCTTGTTCCTACGGTTTCCTATTGGAATCTAAAAAAAATAAACCTTCGGGATTCGTCACTGTATTTGTACGAAACAAACGTTCCTGGGTCAACGGAGAACAAATTAAACGGCGTGCAGAATGTTCCTCTGGGCCAATGCAGTTAACGTGCTTCCTCCTCTGGATATGTGACCAGATGCTTTGCATGAGTCCTCTTACTAATTCAGGGACTGAAAAATATGCTTGCAGAAAACATAGCATTCGTTCCAATCCGGCTGAGGGTAAGCTGGTGACAAGCTTTGCCAGGGGTAGATGCAAGGGGGCACTGTGGGTAGGTGCCCTCTGCCAGAGAAGGTGGGCGCCCCTCCGACCGCGAAAAGTCAAGGCGCCCTTCTGGGAAGGCTCGAGTGCATCCCATCCCACGAAAACCCCCAACCCCCACCCACCTAAAATTTCCCAACCCCGGAGGCACTCCCCCAGGAGGAAAGGACGTCTTTACATGAAGGCTTCAGTACACCTTGAAGTTTTCGGCCAGAGGCGCCCTTCGGAAAACAAAAGCGACCCTCCAGGTACTTTTGCAGTAACGTCCCTCCGGACATGTGCCCTATGACAAATCCTGGATCCGCCCCTGGATCCACAGATCATGCGGCGGTATGATGTATGGGGGCCGCCATCTTGCCTTCCACTGGCCATTTGGCTCAGTCAACACTTGCTGCGAGCAGCATCATCAGCTTAGTTCGAACGCAACCGTAAGGAACACATGCATTCTGCACCGTGCCGTTCAGCTGTGTTCGGAGCCAAGCAAACACGTTTTCAAGACACGCTTGAGCAATAAGAAACGAGGAACCTGCGGCCACCCACACATATTATTCCCTTCCGAAGGCTGAGAAGGCAGGCTGCCTCTACCGAAGCTCTACCGAACACCACCTCCGCTCCCCCACCCCCACACACACTGTGGAAATGCCCCTGCCAAGAAGCCTAACCACCCCCTCCCCTTCCCTTCACCTCAGTACGACCGTGACAGGTTACGAAGTGCGTTAATCACTTCACCTCACCCTCTCTCACCTCAACGCACCTCACTCGAGTGGCTTTCCCTGGCCCATGTTCACCCGCATCGTGCATAATGACCTGATGTGAACAGTCCACATGCTAACGAGAGCCACCTGTGTCAACAAAAAGCTGCATGAAACCAGTCTCCCTGGCTGCGATAGTTGCAATGAGAGCCAGCAACACACTGGTTTCTGTGACGTCTCTGATGATGAAAATTCTGCCGGCACGACCTGCTTGCGGCGCGTTCAGGAGGTCAAAGGTCAGCTCGAGCCGTTCGCCACCATGACCCCCGGCCTCAAAACGGTGCTGGCCTCGCCTGTGAAGTCGGTGGGGACAAGGCCGGCGCGTGCGTGAGAGGCAGAGGCACCGCCGACCAGAGGCAGCCAGGTAGCTGATGAACTGCCGACAGCAGCAGCACCCGACATCCAAAACGTCAGCGGCCATGAACTGTGCGGGGTCCCACGCCGTGTCTCTCTGGTCAGAGCCGCCGCGGTATACAGTGTACCACGCCGTGCGTTTATGATCAGATCCGTTACGGTATGCAGTGCACCACGCAGTGTCTCTATGATCAGAGCCGCCACGTACGTATTTACCATGGACAGCCGGCCGGCTTACGACGGTACCGTCAGTGCCAGTGGAGGTGTCGCCAGTATCATTCAGCCGGCCTGGGGGGCGGGTTTCCCAGCCAGTCGGCTCCTGTAGCGGAATTGATTGGCAGCTGGGCAATTTGTCCAAGTGATTTGTAGCCACAGGGAACCTTGAGGAAGCATTGAACTATTTAGCGTCACCATTGGTCGATTGCCACACGGCACGACTGCCACACAGTACGACTGCTACACTGCACGACTGCCACACGGCACAACTGCCACACCGCACAACTCCCACACGGCACAACTGCCACACTGCACGACTGCCACACTGCACGACTGCCACATTGCACGACTGCCACACAACACGACTGCCTCACGACACGACTGCCACGACACGACTATGTGCGTCAGCCGGGTCGGGTTAAACGTGGCAATGCAAGGTTCCTGACGAGGCTCTCACACTCTGATGTAGATGGAATGATATTCCTTGTCACAGAGCAGCCCGCCACCATCTCTCAGTGGCAGGGGACGGCTCCTGACGAGGCTCTCACACTCTGATGTAGATGGAATGATATTCCTTGTCACAGAGCAGCCCGCTGCCAGCTCAGTGACGTTATAGTTTATACGCAATGGGAGCTGGCTTGATTTCCGAGTGCTTGACAAATGGGACAGAACACAGAAGCTATTTTTCACCGAACTCACGAATCAAGAATCAAGCAGGGGCTTGCTTGCTAGGTGAGTTCCTGACCTGAATTCTACTCTGTCACGATGTAGCAATGTGTAGTTAATGTAATAAGCACCCACTGGAAGTGCATACCAAACTTAATGTCGGCAAAGGCCTTAAATTCCTTGAACTTGAACCATTATATGTACTCGGCAACACATACTTTAGTTTCAATTACAGAACTGATCTTGCAATAGAGACTTTCTTGGCAATTTTACACCTGATATTGTGCTAACTGTATGCGTATGATGTTGTGTTCCACCTGCACTCGGAGCACGAAACCCTCCCCCGTCACAGGGTGCTGTGTTCCAATAAGGGAAGCGAGTCGCATGGCTGGGCGCGTGGTGAGGGCAATGTGCACAATGAGCACGGCCTTCGGCACGCCAGCGGCGCTTGGAGCCAGCAGGTAACGGTCACAGTGGAGAACTGACGACAGACGGCACTGACATCACACGGCACTGACGTCACACTGTGCAGACGTCACACGGCACTGACGTCACACGGCACTGCCGTCACACGGCACTGCCGTCACACGGCACTGCCGTCACACGGCACTGCCGTCACACGGCACTGCCGTCACACGGCACTGCCGTCACACGACACTGACGTCACACGGTACTGACGTCACACTGTACTGACGGCACATGGTACTGACGTCACACTGCACTGCCGTCACACGGCACTGACATCACACGGTGCTGACGTCATACGGCACTGTCGTCACATGGTGCTGACGTCACACGGTGTTGACGTCGCACGGTGCTGACGTCACACGGCACCGATATCAGACGGTACGGATGTCCGGCGGTACTGATATCAGACAGTGCTGATGTAAGACTGTGCTGGTATCAGACGGCACTGATATCAGACGGTACTGATATAAGACGGTACCGTTATCAGACAGTGCTGATATCAGACGGTACTGATATCAGACGGTACTGATATCAGACGGTACTGATAACAGACAGTGCTCATACAAGACTGTGCTGGTATCAAACGGTACTGATATCAGACAGTGCTGATGTAAGACTGTGCTGGTATCAAACGGCACTGATATCAGACGGTACTGATATCAGACAGTGCCGATGCAACACTTCTGATGTCGGACGGCACTGATGCCAGACTGTACTGGTGACAGACAGTACTGATGGCAGACGGTACTGATGTAACACTTCTGATGTCGGACGGCACTGATGCCAGACTGTACTGGTGACAGACAGTACTGATGTCGAACGATGCTGATGTCAAACGATACTGATGCCAGACGATACTGATGTCAGACGATACTGATGTCAGAAGTTGCTGGTGTCAACGGTTCTGACAGCAGACTGCATGTGACAGACGGTATTGGTGACAGGGGGGGGGGGGCTTACGGGCCTCCTTGGCTCCGTCTCTGATCGGGGGTGTCTTTCGAGGTGGTAGTGGGAGGGTGTTTGTCACTCCCGTCCCCCTCGATCCGTCAATGTGTATACACACAAATGCATACACCTCCTCTCCCCGCCACACACATGCATATCGTGCCCTGGCATGCACACAGGCCGCTATGAATGGCAACAGGTTTACCATTCACGACTGCCATCTGCCATTCACGAATGCCATCATTTTATATGCATTATGGTATGTTGCCATATATGTCATTGACGCATTGTTCATGTTATGTTGTTTTCCCATATGTCATTGGTTGATTGCTTATTGAGGTTTTAGGGTGCGTCAACCCCATTGGGTTATATTGCACCCATAACAAGGCTGCCTAAGCGCGCGTCAGTCTGTCACATAAGTGCATAACACATTGGTGGCCATTACGGCGCTTGATATAAGATCTGGGGAAACAAATTTAGTTAGGTAGGTGCATAAATTACGTCCAATCCTATCTCGCAAGGAAGCACAGAACTGCTCTATTATGTATGAATCGAGAATCGTCTTCCAGCAAGTCCTTCAGCTTCAGAGCATTCGCAACATATCCAAAGTGTCGCCTACGTTCTTCTGTGTATGCTGGGCACGCCACCAGCACATGGTGCACAGTCAAAGCGGCATCACACCTAACAAATTTCGGCCTGTCGTCCTTGCGCAATAAATACCTATGTGTTGCTAGAGTGTGACCAATTCTGAGACGACAGATGGCTACCTCGTCCCTTCTAGTTTGGCTGAAGGACGAGGCCCACGGAGCTAAGTATGGCTTGATTTGCTTTAATTTGTTGAACTCCTCTTGGTCCCATCTGCCCTGTCATTGTCTAAGAATAAATCATAAGATAACTGGGTAGTAGTCACTGGCAGGAAGTGGGAGAACGCAACTCTATGGGTGGTGTTTCTTTCGCCTGCTCTGACCTGGATGGTCGAACCGTGGGTGGCGCTGTCTCCGCGCTCGCGGAAAGTATGCAGGTAAAACCAAAGGAGCGCAGCAAGGCGACGAGTTGTGTAAGCAACTGTGTAGCACTGGTGGCCTGTTGATATGTATAACACGTTGGGGTACTTTTAGCCTTTTCTTCGTATGATACTCTGGGGTGACTCTCCTCATATGCCTCTCGGGCTTGTGGAAAAGTAATATTTTTTGGTGCATTTTAGTGACAAAATCTTTTTATCCTTCAAATAGGCTGGGCATAACCTGTCAGAGATTTTGTGAGGCACCTGACCCCGAGCACAATTTACACACCATGACTCCTGTGAGTCACACTTGTCAACAGTGTGGCCTTCTGACCCACATCGGCCACACGCAGGGCGTCCTCGACAGTACTGGGTCGTGTGGCCGTAATGCTGACAACTGTAGCACTTCACTGGGTTGGGAATGAAAACGCGGACTTTTACTCGGATATAGCCTACTGATACTGTGGCTGGTAGATCAGTGCTACTGAACGTTAAATTGATGTTAGTTGTCGGATGTAGCTCATTCTCCTTTCTTACTTTCATCCTCAGCGCGTCAACAACACCGTACTCAGCTAATCCATCAACAATGTCAGCCTCAGGCACGTCCCTCAGATCGAAGCAGTTAATGACTCCTTTGCAGACATTTTTAGTATTATGAGGCTCAAATTTCACCGGTATTGTAATGTCTTTTGTCCCGTTCGCTGTGTATGCTGTATGTGAATTTATCTAGCTCCAGGGCTCTCCTCGCATCCTCTCCCTTACGAAATTAGACCTAGATGCCCCCATCACTCAACTTGTCGCATCGCAGTATGCATCCCAAACGGTCGCATCCTCGCTTACGCTGAAAGGGAGAGAGCGTTGATAATTTATTTTCTGTGTCCGTTGATTTAAAACCAAGATACGCAGATTCGAGGTGCTTGATGGCGAGCCGATGCTCGTGTTCTCAAAGTGTGCATTTCGTGTGCGCTCATTGTCCTCATGAGCCCTACGCGACAGGGTTACGTTCGGACCTGGTCTTCGGGCAGAGGGACGAGGGGTCTGGTCCTCGTGTGAGGGACCAGGGGACGGTTGTTTGTTAGATGTATCCACAAGCATGCATTGGTGTCTGCCCCTCGGGCGCCCTACCGCATAGGGGCCCTACCGGGGGAGGCCTGGGTCCCGCGGACGGGAGGTCGCGAGGCGCCCGAGGAGCTATACGGGGCAGGCGGCGCCTTCGCCCGGTCGGGAGAGACTCACCACCCCGACCGGGACCCAGCGCCGCCCACCCCTTGACCCCGGCCGGCCGGGTCAGCGGGCACCGGGAAGAGTCCCAGGCCCCCGGCCCGAGGCGACCAGCCACTTGGCCCGTGTGAGGCCCCACGGGCCCGCCCGTCCCTCCGGGATATCGTGACCAAAGAGGTGTGTTGGTCCCCCGTCACAACTAGCATCGTGCGATGGGGGACCTCAACCTCCAGGACTCCGTCAACCCCGGGGGACGGGCCGATGGGTGCGGCTATCCCAATAAAACTGAGCTGGTGGGCAGGACCGGGGAAGTTGCCCTGCCTGCTCAAGGTAGGGATAGTTAGTGTTGCAGGGCCAGGTAGAGGACATGGATGTTGGGATGAGACTGGCATCTGAATGGGAGCATATGGATGGAAGGACGAGCGAGGCACTCTTGGTCTGGCCTCTCCCCGGCTTCCTGGTGGTCTGGCCGCCGGATCCTGGAGGCACGCAATCTCCCACCACGAAAAGGTGATGCCTCGTCGGGGGAGGGGGGGTGCCATATGTTATCGACGCATTGTTCGTGTTATGTCGCTAGTCAGTCCGGCTGGATGTGCCATATATGTCGCTAGTCAGTCCAGCGGGAGGTGCCATATATGTCGCTAGTCAGTCCAGCGGGAGGTGCCATATATGTCGCTAGTCAGTCCAGCGGGAGGTGCCATATATGTCGGGTTTCTAATTCTGGATTTTAAGTGCATGATGGTGTGATTTCAAAGTTGTTAATTTTAGATAGTGTCACACCGGAGAAGGCCTTTGGCCGAAACGTTGACGATTTGTATATTTACAAAATATAGTTTCTGCTACTTGTTCATGATTAATCAAAATATATTCAATACATGCACATGCATTATATATATTGGTTTAATTCATACACCCATACGCTGATGAGTTTACCCACCGATTTTGGCGAGGCTAGCTGCCAGGATCCAGGAGCCGATGACGAACGGCGTGCGAACCCGCTCGAAGTCCACCACGCCCACCTGGAAGTATTGCTTCTCCTTGGTATTGTACTGCCGGTTGGGGTCGTGAGGGCTGAACAGCGGGTCGAAGTGGTCATCGCTGTGGCTGCCGTTGGCGGCGCCGTACGTGGTGCCGCCACTGATCGGCACCTGGTGCTCCTCGAGCGGCACGAAGCGCGGCTCAGACTTGGTGGACGTCACCTGGTAGGGCACCGTGTCGTCCTTGCTGTGCAGCTCGGCCAGTGCGCAGCGGGCGATCACGTAGGCGACGATCAGCGGCACCACGTAGTGCAGACGCACGGCGCTCGCGGGCGCCGGCATGACTGCGACACGACGGGCGACACCCGACTCTCACCACACCGTCGGCGACAGCTGATGAGATCAGAAGACGCGACACGCACGTCGACGCCAGCTCCCACAAAGCCGGCGGGTAAAAGGGCGCGCGAGCGCGATGCAGTGCCCAGCTGCTGCGGGTTTGTCTCTGGGTCATGAGCGTGAGCGGCAGCGTGTTGTAGCGGCGGCCGGCCGGCGACCTCGTCACACTACCCTCTCCTGTCGACAGGCGGAGCCCGACTGACCGCGCTGGCCCACCGCCGACCTGCCCGCCGGCGGCGGCTGACGTCACCGGTGACGTCACAGGTCGGCACAGGTGCCGTCACGGGTCAGGCGGAGGGCGCCGCCGGTCAGGACGAGAGGTGCCGCTCGCAACAATGTGTCACGTCCCCGCGGCCTTAATGTTCCTAGATTTGGCCCTGTCCCTAGCGAACTAAGTCACGACGTCCAGATATCGAAGTCCAACTGTCGATGTCAAGTTGATAGCTCTGTCTGGAAGACGAGAAAAAAAAACAAAGGAAAAATTTCAGAAAACTATGTCTACACCGTAACTCCATACACAAATAGTTTTTTATACGATGGAGGCGCATGACATTATGTCATATAGACATTTTATTCACCTCCGAGTTGAAATGTGCACTGAAAATTTGTTTCTAAAAATGTGCAGTGTATGCTGAAGTGTATGCCGTAAAACACTCACGTGACACCATAGCTAGAGACCAAAATCAGGGGGATCACCGTCCTCTATTCTCAAGTGAGTTCTAACCTCAGCGGCCCAGGATGTATTGCTACGTCAGAGGAGTAAGGACGTGACCGTCACCTGTTACAGGTATGGTCCGGACCACAAGGAACCCATGGGTAGCAACGCTGTCGGTCAAAACATCCAGGAGGAAAAACGGTCAACAAAAGCTGCCGTAATGCGACCAGCACCGGTACGCTCGCGACCAAGATATTTTAGCCCTTGTCTGCTTAGAGGCCAACAGCCTCCCGAGGTTAGAGGTTGGGACAAGTTCAGCCAAGCCACAGGCCACAATAAGAATTCCAGAGCTTTGGCGTCGGCATTATTTATTTGCAGAGACCCAGATGAAGGCCTTAAAGCAATGGTGTGGTGGCGAGCAATGATAACGCTCATCGATAAGTGGCGATGCCCCACATTTGAAGACTTGGTGAAAGCATGGTCGGATCCAAAAATTTGCCTGGGGGCACTCGTCTAGAGGGGCGTCATTTCCTCGGATATGGGCCACTGCGAATGTCAGTTGAGGGGCACCTTTGGCTGAAAATCCGCTGAGCGTGGGGGAAGAAATCCATTCTAGCTTGCCCAAGGGGTGTCTTTTCTTCTCAGTGGGGTCTTTTTCTATGAGAGGGGCACGTTTGGCTTTACAAAACATATCCAGTGTGTGTATGTGGAGGAGGGGAGGGGAGGTGCACACAGGCCTATCCAGAGGGGCGTCTTTTCCCGGCCAGAGAGGTATTCACTGCATGTTGCATGGTGGGGGAAGGGGCATGCCCCAGTGTCACCTCTCCCTACATCCACCTCTGTGGTGAAGTCCTGCAGTCAGACTGAGGCAGAAAAGGAATCCGACCATGAAGCATGATTAATAGCTAAAATGCATCTTACATTTTGTTTTTAACATCACATGGAAGTGTCATCTGAAAGCGAACTCGATAAAAATAACAATCCGCATCGGTAGTTACTTGAAAATTACCCAAGACCCAAATCTCCTCATCTCGTTTATAGATCTACCTATGACTTGGTGTGGCCACTGGCTTGGAAACACCAAACAAGCTAAAAGCGGTACAAGAACGAGTGGAGTGCTTCTCACGGGATGTCGAATAGGCGCAAGAAATCCCCAGTTGTACTGCCTCCCTAACCTTTCCTTTGGCCTTCCTTCCAGCTTTCACCTTACAGCCCTCACTCATGTCAAGATTGAAAAGTTCATGCGGACGTTTTCAGCATCTCGTTGTTATCCGCCCCAACGGCGTAGGAGTGTCAGGAGAAGTGGGATTGGGATGATTTTTAAGCGGCGCCATTTCCTCGAAGGGGCGTCACCAACGGATACAAATTTAAGAGGGTGCACTCGCGTCAGTGGCATAGCCAAGAGAGGAGAGGCAGCCACCTTCACCTGGAGGATCCGTGGGGCTGTTCAGGCAACTGCCTTAACAGAGGGCCAGAGGGCTGGAATGTTTTTTGAGCTTGAAAGGCCCGCTGAGGTGAATAAAGTTAGATAGGGCTATTTATAATTGTCATGGCCCCTAAAAGTGGGATAGGGCCCGAAAGATCAAAAGTGACCCTGAATACCAGAGAGGACTGGGCTTGCATTTCATTGATGTTGAGAGGGTCCCTAAAGGATGAACAGGATCCCCTGGAATGTAAGAAGAGTTCCCGTGGGCTGGCGATTTTTGGGGGCAATACTGAGAACCAGCATTAGAGCTAGAATCTTCTTGAAGCCAAATAAAAATACTGCTAATAACTGGGAAAAGCCACTAACAGCTTGAGAGGATATCTAAGGGGCGGTTTTCAAAGGTGAACGATGTAAACATTGTTCACCCACGCATGAAAATAGTGTCATGTTTAACACAAACTTTTGTTATGATTATGACTTCAAACGCACGTCAAATTTCCAAATTCAGGGAGCAAACTTCATCGTCTGTCAGCTTAAAACAATATTTATTTTTAAAAGGTAACTTGAAACAAGAAAACTTGGTTACACTGATTACACTGATTACACTGATTCTAATCGCTGATTAGAAAACCAACTAGTTTGCCAGTTCTCTTCCAGATTCAATGCACAGTAGCAACGAAGGTAGCAAGATTCGAATAGAATTTGTGGCATACCAGAATTTAGATGAATGCAAGCAAAACAAATATAGAACGATATTTGCATGACCTTATGAATATGTGTCACTACAAAGTTGACCAAAGCATGCAAATGCTGGTTATTTTACCTCCCGAATGTTTCAACTATAATCTAAGTAAACAGCTAATATAATTGTAGATGGTGCATCCGCCTGGCAGAGCGCCAGTGCTCCTCTTTCATGTTCAAGTTCTCTTCTCCAAAGGTGGAAAGTTCAGCCTCTAGGCGTCATTAGTTTTTGTTTAGTGGTGGTGGAGATACCGATTCAGGTACGTCACTAGAAAATCGTGTTGAAACAGTTGATGAGGCGTGATCCAGGGTAAGTTCCGATGGCCCGAGAAACTTCCAAGAGAATTTGTATCGATGTGAGTGGCCGACTTCCTTGTCAGGTGTCGCCGGGGATTTGTGTCGAGAGTGGTAGCAGGGTCGACTCAGAGAAGCTTGCAGGCTTTCAGGACCATTGAGCTTTTGTGACAAAGGATGACGTGCCAGCGCAGGGTGTCAGCATTCATATGTATCTGATGGGAGAGTCAATTCAGGACTGTTTCCAGGATTGTGTGGCTCGGATGCTGAGGTGCAGGTTCACAGGGTCGGGTGGTCTCTCGAGGGGATTCTGGTGGGCATCAAAATATGCACATGAATAGGTACTTGCGGTTTTTCGGATTCATGAGCTGATTATAACCATATGCGCTTACACTACTTGTAATTGCAGAAGCCCACTATTTACTCCGCTCCGCCGATTAGCGTGATTGGCTCCTGACCAGCTATATATTTTTATTTTCGTGGGTTGACACCCTTCGCCCTTTCTCTTTGCAAATTTCGTTCCATTGGGGTGGCACCCGTCACCCCACAATATATTCGTTCTCGTCGTACTCTTGCTCCCTATGTTTCTGTGTGTTCTTCGTGTTTGTGTAAATTTCGCCAGGTTGGGTCATTTTCCCACGATGGGAAAAATGTAAGAATAGCATCAACCCTAGCTCGCCACCGGACTCTAAATACGAATTTTCTCCCACGACCCATGTTGGCGATCGCGAGACCCCGAAACCTTGTCCCTGAATGCCACCGCTGGTGACCCACGCCCAACTGTTCCTTTGGATGACGCCATGGAAGCCCGTTGTGCCTCACCGATCCCAGGTCGTCCCAAGACCATGACCACATCTCACGATCGGATCAGACCATCACGCTCCATGCCGCTTATCCATGCTGGAATCAGACCAAGCCCTCCCAATCTGACCCAATCCAACCCACCGAACCCTACATTCACAGTGCTGGTCGTTACATACTCGTCAAGCCTGTCGAGGAAACCGTTGCCTTTCATCGTGTGAACGCTTTCTGGTCAACAAAACAATTTCTTACCACTTGCTCCTTAGCCAATCTTGACATCAAAGTCCTGACCAACGAAACACTGACCATAAAAAACCCAAACCCAAGGCCGGACCAAGGGCCTGCTTCACACCACCATGCGATGGTGCGGATATTTGTGATAAATCCGTCACCATTACCCTCAACCCCAATCGCAGCACCACCAAGGGCACCGCCATCGTGCCGGGGGTCCGCTTCATGTCTGAAGTAGATAATCAAGCGGAGCTCAGCCCAGTGGGGGTGACCTACGTCCGCCGCATCACCTCCTTCAAATATGGCTAGAAACGTGACGCGATTCTCCTGGTCCCCCACCTTCACCTCTACCACTCTCTCCCAGCCACTCCTCGTTGGCTGCCTTCGCTACCAAGCCCCTGTTTTTACTCCCAATCCTCTCCGCCATGTTAACTGCGAGCGCTTATGCCATGGCAGTAAGACCTGCCGCCAACCAGCTCGATGCCCCAAGTGCAGCAAGGTACCTCATTCCGATTCCATGTGCTCTAAACCAGTCCACTGTTTGAACTGATAACCTCGACTACCTCACCACATCCTCTCTGTGTCCGGTTTGGTGAAAAGACAAAGGAGTTAGTGCCGTCAAGGTTGCGGCCGGCGTGCCATATCCGCAAGCCCGACGGACCGTTGAGACCACCACCCTGCCTCCAAAACATAAGCATAAGTGGCCAGCATTCCTCGTCCACCCCTCGCGTCACCAATGCTTCATTTTCGACACAAACCAACGTGATTCCCGGCCTGACACTCCTCACCAAACTTACACCAATCACCAACACCACACAGACAACTCCGGATCCGATGACTCATTTCACTCGCACGGGGAGCAGCCGATCCGACAATCAGCCGTCTGCCGGCCCTTCTCGTTCTCCGTCGACAGGTCGCCGGTCGAGTCCGGTGCGTCTAGCGCCGGCCGGCACCCACGTGACCCGGCCAGCTCCTGCCAGCCGGCGGGCATCGCCTGCGGCTACGGTGGGCCGCCGTGACCTATCCAAGGTCTGCCGGACGGCTCGGGTGGCCACTCAGGCGCCATATGGACACAACCAACTCGGCTCGCTGACCTCTACGCATGGCCGAGGCACGCGCCGAAAGGTGCTGACAAACATGACAAATTTGAAATGATTGCTTTCCTTCGATGTAATCGTCATAGTTTAATATTCAAATGGAGTTAAATGTTGTTTTAGTATGCTTACCCCGATTCCCATTGCAGTTCAGGAAGCATGTTTTTTGCCCACCAATACCTATAATTCCAATATATAATCATGAATTGTACCACTATGACCAGGACCGAGGCCATATTGCATTGGTAGTACTGAACTAAAGATTTGCAACGATTATACAAACACAAATTGCACTGAATTCTCCGTTAAAGGCGGCAACCTGCACTTTGTGACACCATGGTTGAAATATGGATGTTTGCTTCACTTATATTTCACCACACACAGATAACACAACCATTTGACACACTTGGAAAACCTTATAGGTTATCTCAAACCCCCTTGGACTCCGCGGCGGTAACGCGTATTGCCGCCGTTACCACTGCCGCTACCACTGCCGTTACCACCGCCGTTACTACCGCCATTACCACCGCCGCTACCACCGCCGTTACCATCGCTGCCCAGCACAGCCGTTCGTCAATCCTGGAGACGTAAGAGGGGGAGGGTGTAGGCGTATCGGACTATAAAGATCATTTGCGCCGACATTAAAGCGATTACGTTGCATGTCTGTTCTTATAGCGAGTGTGTATGCAAGGAAAGCGCAGGTAAGTGTACATTTACGTTAAGGGAGTTTTACGTTATAGCGTGTGTGATGTTTTAAGTGCTGAAGGCTGGCGTCTGGGTGGGGGACATCTCCCTAATGTCGAAACTACTTTAGTTTTATTTTACTCCTCCGCAAGATAATTTGTAGCTGGGATGGGAGCTGAGAGTGACGAAAAATTTATTTTGCCAGGGTGCTGGCATTAGCCTACTCTTCTCGAAGAGCACCGAGGTATCTTTACCGTGCGAACAAGGAGGTAATTGTCCACACCGCCTATCACGCCAGCTGCCACGTGCTAGTTGTTAGTAGCGGATTGGTCTAAGCATGCCATGTAGGGTTGCCAGAGAGGTTAGTATGTTTTGCAATTCAGCTTATCCACGTTCGCTGTACCTCTGGGTAGTCGTTCACGATATGAGTTGGGAAGGTAAATTGGCTCATCTACGTCCGATGACTTTTTTGGTCGTCGTTTTAAGTTATGCTAATGTGTTTCCTAAGGCAATTCGGCTCATCCACGTCCGACGGCACCGTTGTGTAACCATTTCCTTTTAATTGGGAAGCAAATCGGCTCATGCATGTCCGACGCTATTCGGGAATGGCTATATGCCTGTTTCCTACTAGTGTCTCACGGGCATGCATTGCGTGTTAAGTGGATGTTGGTGGTGTGGTGTCTACAGTGCTCCTGATAGTTTTGTGGCATGCAGATATTCAAATGGGAATTGAAGGGGCTCTGGGTGCTTGTCATCCAGAAGCGATGGAAGCGACGGGGTGATGCCCTCTCTTTGGCAGAAGGCATAATTAATTGTCTTTGAGAGTTAAAGCTACCACAGTCTAGCAGGATGTGGTCTATGCTTAATGTGATGTTACTGGTGTCACAGTGAGGTGTTGTATATTGATCACTCTCTAGTTTAGGTTGTGCTAGTTTTGTGTAAGCAGTTCTAAATATACTGAGCATTGCCTCTTTTCGTGCGGTGAGATTGAGCTGGTGTGTTCCATGTACCTACCGTTGGTTTCATGTCGTGGGTGTGGCTTGATTTATATTATGTTGAGCTGTGTTGTGTTTGTATGCTCTGGTAAGGTTGGCGAATGAGGCGTTGTAGGAGTACTTTGCAATCGTCCATCCGAACATTCCATTCTGGGGTAAGTGTTCTATGTTGCGGCTTGCTTTGGGAGCCGGTCTGCTTGGTTACCCATGGGATGTTTATGTGGCCCCGAATCCAGAGGAAGGAAAAGTTCATCTTTATGCTATGAGCCACGATTTGTTGGATTTTGCCAATAACTTGATGTGGACAATCGTGGGCGTTGCTAATTGATCGAAGGACGGATATGGAATCTGACCAAATTACTACGCCTTATTAGCTTTGAGCATCATGAGAATAGAGATGGCGGTCAGAATGGCCATTGTTTCAGATGTAGCGTAACGTATTAATAACAGCCGGACAAATGCGATCACAGTCGAGACAGTAGGGGCTGGGCACCTTTATTGCAGTACCCGTGCGTTTCTGAATGGGACGCTAATGATACCTAATTAAATGTGTCATCGATAGAGGTCAGGTCACGCAGTGTGCCGGCTCTTGTATCGATTGTACATGCATCAGTGTTAAAATCGTTCATATTGATGCCTCGTTTGGCCAGCATATGGTACACCAGTAAAACACTAATTTTCTTAATTTCATCAATCCAGACCTGGGGCCAAATGCTTCCCTTGAAGGTCACATGCTCGGATGTGCTGTTTCCTTGCTCGGTGGGAG
Source organism: Imbricaverruca yamaguchii (assembly GCA_034440575.1). Classification (NCBI taxonomy): domain Eukaryota; kingdom Metazoa; phylum Arthropoda; class Thecostraca; family Neoverrucidae; genus Imbricaverruca; species Imbricaverruca yamaguchii. The sequence continues at coordinate 685,061 of JAOTOL010001563.1, forward strand.
ATTATTCAAGACTATTATCCACCGGATGCATTTATTCAGGAAGATGTTGTTCGGTGCCCAGGAATTTTCCCATAGAGCGTAATCTTAGTGTTAATCTTGGCCCGAGGTCAAGCGTTGACCTTGAAGGTGGCATGCTGAAATATGCTGCATTCCCGGCCGCGGGAGATTATTGGTCGCCTATTTCCATCCGATGAATACACTTAAGAAGATATTATTCGGTACCCGCTAGATGGCAACAGCGTAAGACTAAAACTATATTTTGTGAACATAGGTCAAACTTTGAGATTGTACATCAGAAGCTTGAACGTGCTGCAGTCACGAGCAATAGTCAATGTCTGTGCGTTAATTCATGGTGCCAACTAAATATTGATGAAATCATCAGGCACCCATGAATTTGGCATAATTGCTATATTTTGTGTACTTTATTTTTGTGAACGGGGACGAATCGGCGGCCATGGCGGGCCATTTTTTTCGATATGCTCAATGCACGTGCCATGCAGTCTATTACATACAAATATCATATATATATATATATATATATATATATATATATATATATAAGTCACCATGACTGTATTCGGTACTCAGTAAACAGATATAGTGTAGGACTAAAACAAGCCTTGGTAACCTGAGGTCAAGCTGTGGCATTGAAGGTCATGTAATTCGATGTACTGCAGCTTTCGTGAGCAGCGGTCTTCTAGGAATTGGAATCATTCGGCTGAATGAAATACTTAGGCTTTTATGCGGTACCCCGATTTGGACCCGAATGGTCTTTCTTGACCTCTGGAGATCAGATTGTTTGTTCTACTGAATATGTGTTGTTTGCCTTACTTTGGCATGTAACAAAGATCATATCCCGTAAACATGAGCGAAATCGAAGAGTACGCGAATAGGATGCTGAATCCGAATGCGTTGTTACGTTGCGTCGCGAGGGACACAGGTGGCCACAACGTTTTCAGACGGAGGCTTTTGGTCATGCTGCGAATGTCCGGGCTCTAATTTCTGGCCTCCGGAACATCGCTTACATCAACACTGTTATGCCACTCGTTATCGTGTATGCTCGTGATGATGGTTTGCTCTGCGCATTAGTGCACGACTGTAACGAAAACTGAAAAACCTTGCTTGGGAAGATCCTAAATACATTACATTGCATTACATTGCTGATATGGGCGTGCGATGGCGGCTGCTCCAGCGGCGACGCCGGCCCCGGCAGCAACGGACGTCTCAGCAGTCACCGCCGTCCCAGCGGCGACGGCCTTCCAAGCGGCCAGTCGCACGAATGACAACTACTCCAGTGGCCGCGACCGTCACAGCCGCCCCATCACCCAGGGCCGCTCCAGCGATAGCGGAAAAGGCAGCCCCGCGGTAGCTCACGTCGTGCGAACTGCATAACCATGGACCGGGGTGACACTGGTCAAGTAAGACAAAAAGAAACCAAGTTAGAGGTTGCTGTGTTAGGCATAGCTGCTCAGACCTATTGCTACATTTTCCGTTCTCCTGAAATCCTAACTTATTTTTATTTACGTGTAGCTCTGAGGAAGTCTCAGTTTGGTACGCAGGGTGTTCCCACCAAACTATTTCTGAACTTAATCGATAGCAGTAAGAAGGAATTGTGTCCATGAAGATAATAAATTATATTTTCCCGAAGCTAATGATATTCATACATTTCTTAGAGATGTGTTGAGCTCCCTTTACTTTCGGCCATAGCTTTCTGTAGTTGGTAGTTGTCGCCAGCTAAAAGTGCTATTTTTCTGGTTCTTACCAGACTGTTGGACCTTGATGGCAGGTCTAGTATGAGTCACAACAGCGTTATGCGGCGGAGTTTTCAACACATTTAACCATATTTGGTTGCACATGCTAAATAAATAGGGTCCTTTTTACAGTCTTAAATCTGATGAGTTCCGAAACAAATGGGGAGGGCCAATATAGGCAAGGGATCCTCTTCAAATGTTCGCCCCCTGGACCAAAAAGTGCATGGTTAAAAACAATGTTTCCTCTCTGACTGATCCGAGCATAAGACATTCATTCGCAGTGGTGGCTATTGCTTCAGTGCCAGCACTAAAGGGAGCTCAGGAGGCTGACAGCGGAAGGTTGTGCAGCCACAGATCTCAGTCTATGACCGCAAAATATTCTGGTAAATTGACACACACACACACACACACACACACACACACACACACGCACGCACACACACACACACACACACACACACGCACGCACACACGCACACACGCACGCACGCACGCACGCATGCACGCACGCACGCACGCACGCGCGCGCGCACATACACACACATATATATTACATTTACATATATAGACGGTTAAAACATTTACGCATAGCAGGATTCTTTTTTTGCATATTTTTGAGAGTGCAAGTCCCCCCCACACCAATGTTGTTTTTGTCTCCAATAATTTTAACTTTTTAACATGCAACCCTATGCAGTGTACCCCAAATCCGTCCAGACCAGCAGTCTGGCTCCAAGCTCGAACTTCGGGTTGTTTGTTGCTCTCTTTGGATTCCTTTCATAAAAGAGCACATGTACAGCGCAATTTTCCCTCCGACGCGACGTGCCTGTGACGTACAAACCCTGATTTTAAACGTCTATGGTTGCTGCGCCATACCGGCCATTGCTATAACCATTCACGGAGGCCGAAGTAAAATGCAAAAAGCTCTTTATGATAAGAGGCAAATGTCGAAGCTAGCTCATCTTACTCTTTCCATCCTGACGCCAAGAACACAAGTAGAAACATGGAAGAGTCTTTGATCAAGCCACGCCACTGTCACGCGATGCAATAACAACACCTCGATTCCACCACAAAGCAATCCACAACAGTTGGACTTTTGCATACCACAGATGGTTTGGGACCATACGAAGCACTTTGTAGTGTAGGTAACGAAACACAACACGATGGCAAACCAGCAAAAGTTCATGAAATAAATAGCTTGGCATAACTCATGAAACATAAGTCATTCTGCTAAAACATACAGCTTTGTACAACTTTGCTTCACTGTTTATCAGTTTCACACAATGCAATCAATCAAATCCACTTGTAAATTAATGTGGGGTCATTCTGACAGGAATTCTTATTTGCAAAGCGAGTCGTAGATTTTGATCAGACTGGTCAAAGCGATACGATGGACACCTTCAGATAAGATGCTCAAGCAACTTCCATAATGCTACCAAAAGATGATGACAGATACATAGCTTAGCCACTGTTAATAAACAAACATAGGTTGACGAAACTAGAGACGTAAGCACAACACAACGCTAGATCGCATATTCGCAACTATGCCACACCCTCGAGCATTGCCATGCGTCGCATGTCGGTAGAGAATTGAGCCGAGTGTTTTACCAGTTACCTGCCTAGCGTGCCCCGTCACCCAGCCTAGTGCGCCACGTCAGCCAGCCTAGTGCGCCCCGTCAGCCAGCCTAGCGCGCCCCGTCAGCCAGCCTAGTGCGCCCCGTCAGCCGGCCTAGTGCGCCCCGTCAGCCAGCCTAGTGCGCCACGTCAGCCGGTCGTGTCAGCCGCACCCCGACCAGTGCCGCCCGGTTGCCTGCCGTATTGCGTCTGGAGATGCGTAGCCCCGCCCCAAGCGGCTTCACGTGCCGGCCTCGTGACCTGACCGGAGGTCCGGGTACCGGGCCGACCGCATCGGTGTCGCAGCTCTCGCCTGTCGACACCCGGCCTTGTGACCTGACCGGAGGTCCGGATACCGGGCCGGCCGCATCGGTGTCGCAGCTCTCGCCTGTCGACACCCGGCCTCGTGACCTGACCAGAGGTCCGGGTACCGGGCCGGCCGCCACGGTGTCGCAGCTCTCGCCTGTCGACACCCGGCCGCGGCCGGTGCCCTCGGAGGTCCGCGCCGCCTCCGTACCACTGTCTCTCCGCGCTACACCGCACCCGACCAAATCGTCCTCCACCGCCAGCAGCCAGTCACCGTCGGCGCCGTCGTCGTCCTCTCGGCCATCGGCCTCCCACTGGAGGTGGTCCCGCTCGAGCTTCACCAGAGTGGCGCCACGGCTCGGCTGGTGGTCGGCGGTCGAGACTCGGTCGCCGTGGGCCAGCACCGAGTCGATGGTGGTGTCGAGCAGCTGCAGACCGCGCTGCACGGCGCCGCTGTCGGCGCGGCCGGCCACCGTCGACTTCGGCCGGCGCAGACCGGTGCCGGTCGGCTGCCTCCAGCGACTCCGGTCGTCCGCCTGCGCCGCCGCCCGCTCGTGCAGACGGATGTGCCGCTTCAGGTGGTCCGAGCGCTTGAAGGCGCGCCCGCATTGTTGACACTCGAACGTACCCTCACTGTGGACCAGCTGTAGACGGACATGGGTTAGCGAGAGGTCATGGCTGGGGACGAGAGCACACTGGAGACAGTCATGCTATGACCACCCGCACTATGGACGCGCGGAGCTTGGTAAGACCTGTGGTTGGGCAGGATATTCAAATAACTTCCCAAGTCAAAATGATATTGGTTATATCTCAAGGCATACTGAGCAACAATGTTCATCCTCTGTTAACTTTGTGATAAAATGTACCAAGAGCAAATACCGGAAGTTCGCCACCAGTGCATAGAACCCGACAGCGTTCATCAATCTCACATAAATTGGCTTCACTTTTCTGTCACGCGCACCTTGGTAAAAGGCATTCCTCTCCAGACTCGCTCGACACTCTTCACCACACTCACCTGGTGACGGCGCAGATCCTTGAGCTGTTTGAAGTGTTTGCGGCAGTGGCGACAGGAGAGATCGAGCGGCGGATCGCCGAGCTGACGCCGCGGCCGGAACGGTGCGTCGCCCTCGTGCAGCTTCTTGTGGGCCGCCAGCTGGCCAGACTGGGTGAACCGTCGCGAGCACACGTCACACTGGTAGGGCCGCTCGCCCGTGTGGGTGCGAGCGTGCGCCATCAGGTGGCCCTGCTGCACGAACGCGCGGCCGCACTGGTCGCACCGGAACGGTCTCTCACCCGTGTGCGTGCGGCGATGGTTGATGAGGTGGCTCGGCTGCACGAACGCCGACGGACACAGGTCACACGAGTAGGGCTTGTGGCCCAGGTGGGAGCGCATGTGCACCTCCAGCTGCACGCGCATCGCGAACGCTCTGTCGCACAGCTCGCACGGGAAGCGCAGTCGCAGCGGGTGCACCTGCCTATGTCGGATCAGCTCGGCGCGCGTCTCGAACTCGCTGTCGCATGCGTGGCACACGAGCGACGAGCGCAGCGGGCTGGACGCGCCGAACGCGCGCAGGCCGCGCGTGCAGAAGCGACACTGGGCGTCGGCAATGGGCCGGTGCGAGTCCATGTGGGCGGCCATGTCGTGCACGCTCGTGAACACCGACTGGCAGATGCGGCAGCGGTAGCCGTACTCGGAGCCGTCGTGTCGCGCCAGCAGGCCCACCATGTGGTGGCTGATGGCGCAGCCGCACACCTCGCACACAGCCCGGATGTCCACCAGACTCACCTCGCTCACCGTCTCCAGTTGCCGCTCGCCGTCGGCCGACCGCTCCACCAGCTGCAGCAGCTCGCACTCGTCCAGCCGACAGGGCGCGCCGCCCGGCAGCCGCTCGGACGTCTGCGAAGCCGCGTCAGACTGGCTGGCCGCCTCCGCCAACAGCTGCGAACCCGTGTCCAACTCGCTGTCCGCCTCTATCAGCAGCTCAGAGGCCACGTCGGGCTCGCTCACCACCTCCACCATCACGTGGGAAGTCACCGTGGACTCGCTGTTCACCTCTATGAACATGGTTGATGGCGCAGAGGCGTGATCGGCAGGCACTCGGACAGGGAACGGCTTCTCACTGGCGGAGATGGCGGCGGTAGCGACGTGACCACCACCCATAGCCGCTCCCAGAGGGGGCTTGGTGGTCACGGGATGCGAGGTGCTCCACGAAGCATGATGGATCGAACCCGGTTTCGCGTTCGAAGAACTACTCACCGCGGTCGGCTTGGTGCTCGGAGACTGATTGCTCGGCGCAGGATTTGTGTTCACCGCTTGTTTGTCTTCTGGTGAGCAGTGCAGCGATTTATTTTTCACGGTGGACATGATAGCCAGGCCCAGTTGCTCCATAGTTAACTTATGAGAAGAGTTGGAGGACGATCGACATGAATTGCGGCGTACAACGTCCTCCGCGACGTCGCATACCGTCTCGACGGTGATGACCACATTGGTTGGATTGTTCGGAGGTTTCTTTCTCGGCCGGCCGGACGCGATCGGCTTTGTTGCCTTTAAGATCCCAGCTGTGGGTGTGACCTGTTCGTTAGGGCCCCGCAAAATCTTGGTCGGTAAAATCAGCACCGGACTGTCGTCGGGAATTGCCGGCGGCGGTCCAGAATCGGGGTGCACATTGTCAAATTGTGACTCACCCGACCTTTTGGAACATTTTATCGTCTGGTCTGATTGTCGCAGCTGGGACCGTCCATTTGCTGCCATTTCAGAGATCAGTCCATACAACCAAGGGCCATCTGTTGCTCACCTGATATTCAGTTTCCACTCAGTTCATGATGGGATATATTCCCTCCTGGAACATGGAAATAGATCAAGAAGATTTCCTTTGTCAAAACATCCACCATTTTGGAAAACATTACATTGGAAACAGCCTTCTTATGTGATCATCTTAGCCAAGAGTGATCATCCAACCTCCTTTTGGATCATCTTATCCAAGAGGCATAACAATATACAACAGAGTGGGAACTATGTGGAAATCCCACAGGGAAGAGGGCCAGCCTCCTTGTACTACCACTTAGCAGAGGGAAAACTTTCAAACTGTCATAGTGAAGCACGACGAGGCCTCATTGACAACCCTTGTTGGACGGGAAAGAATCGGCAAGAGATGATAAACCACAAGCATGTCTTTCTTTCTTTCATTTTCCAGTTGTGATTTCCTGTATTTTGCACGAAACTATCTGAAAAAGATAGAAATTGAGGTAAAAATGTCACAGCATCATGCTGCATCATCCATGTGGCATGCTGACCAAGGGTGTTTCCTTGCAGAAGCATGTCTCACAATGGTTATGCACAACCAATTTGGTACCACTACTGAACATGTCCTTTTAATTAATATTGTCATGCTTACAAACCAACTGTCTCTACATTGACTATTTTGCTGCATTCTAGTGTGCACATAATTCATTACTTATTCACAAACCACAACACTCCCAACATTCACCAATCAGCATTTAGCTGGTTCAAAGCATATTAGAGTAACAGATATCGGTGAGCAATAATCAATGGAAAAGGTCCATACCAACATCCAGCTATATCTCAATATGTCCCAGTACATTAAAAAATATGCTTTTTGTGTGTGGACGATAACAAGATGTTTCACAAAATGAGCTGTCTGGCAGACTTGTCAGGCATTCAGGATGGCTCGGAGCAGGTGTGTCATGGGTCAGAAACCAAGATTAAATTTTAATGCAAGAAAAATGAAATAGTCTCTCATGACTTTGAAGAAGCAATCAACACAAACTGCCTAAATCATACAATTAAACCCATGTATGTATGTAGTAATGGTGACTTTGGCATAATTCTGGACCAGGTAACTTCCAGGATGGCAACACCATAAAAAGGGCTCACAGACATGCTCTGATTATTGATTCAGTTGTTTTCTGATGGTCAACTTGTGAGGTGCCTTAGCAAACATATCCTTGTAGCATCTTACTGTGCTTGAGTCAGGTGTGCACTAGGCCACTGCAGAGTAATCCATGGTGGAGCAGATATATTAAGCCTAGGTAGGCCAGAAGCCTACCTAGCCTATATTGTAAGTCTAAGTCTATATAAGGTGGAAGCAGTCCAGCACAATTTCTTCATGTGGCTAAAGTTATACTGTAATCAATGAATAACATCACATTCTTGTTTTACACTAACCAATACACCTAAAAATTTGTCCAATTCAAATGGTGTAGGGTGTAGCCCCACTTTGTGATTGCCCACAGTGTATCAATCACTATGATTGACTTTATTTTTATTATAATCTTTTTGTGCTTGTTTGCTGTTTTCCACTCCCATCTGTGGAACACATAAAATTTTGCTCAACTTTAGTGCATGCCAGCATAAATACCATTATAGATGTTTCTTTCATCAAAATCATACTCTGGCAAGCAAATTCTTTAGATGCTAATGTGAATGCATTTAATGACAATACACACTCATTTTGTGCAGATATTCATTCCCACATTCGCTCCCAGTTGCAAGGGTGGAAAGGGTGACACTTTAGCTTGTGCATTGCATTTTAATGTTTTTTTTTGTATGTGAGTGTATGTATGTATATGCTTCCACGAAATGTGTTAAATAATATGCAACAATGAATGTAAACTATTTTTATTCCAATGCAAAACAGCTTCATCGGCAAATGGGGATATTCCATTTAAGATTGCTTCACAATCAAATTCATCCATGGTCTGAATGTAAAAATTACATCTTTGTAAGTGTACATCAAAACCATCACTTCCATAACATACTAAACTAAAATTAAGACACTGACACAATGGGAAGATGTTTCTGAATATTTTTTACATTAAATAAAAAGTGTACCATTGTAGTTAAAATAAACTAACCTATTCAAGAAAGCATTACCTGTACAATGATACAAAGTCAATGGTACAAAGTCATCATGGCAAAATGTTCTTAGTGGAGTCCCCCAGGGGTCAGTACTAAGGCCATTACTGTTCATTATATTTGTAAATAACATTGAAAGTGGCCTAAGCAGTAAAGTTTTGAAATTTGCGGATTATTTGAAGGTCTTTAGGGCAATAACAGGTCAGGATGAGCATATCTTGCTGCAAAAAGACGTAGACGAACTTGTGAAGTGGTCCGAAGAATGGCAAATGAAATTTAATTTTGATAAGTGCAAAATCATGCTTGTAGGTAAGCAGCATATGAAGGCTCCATACTTGATAGGTGGCCAAGTGCTATCAGTGACTCAACAGGAGAAGGACTTAGGTGTTATTCTAAACACAAAACTGGGGGCATCAGAACAGACCAAGGAAGCCAGGAAGAAGGCACTGAGAATGCTCAGGGCAATAAATAGGAATGTATCATACAGAAGTGAGGAAGTGATCAGGAAGCTTTACTGTGCATATGTCAGGCCACATTTGGAATACTGCATCCAAGCTTAGTCTCCTAGCTATGAAAAAGATTGTTGGCTTTTAGAGAGAGTACAAAATATGGCTACAAAAATGGCTAATGGCATAAGCAACCTGGCATATGAGGACAGATTGAAGAAATTGAATATGTTTTCACTTAGACATAGAGGGCTGAGAGGAGATCTCATCATGGTCTTTAAATTTGTCCATGATCTGGAGAGGGGATATCTTGGGGAAATGTTTGAATTTAACAGAAATGATGCAATTAGAGGTCATAAATTCAAAATTAAAGTTAACCACAGCAGAACAAGGTTAAGGCAAACTTTCTTCACCAACAGGGTAGTAGAACACTGGAACCAGCTGCCAGAAAACATTGTCAGTAGCAGCACATTGAACATCTTTAAAAACAGCATAGACAATCATTATAAGAATATAGGGCTTGCTTTTCAGTATTACAGGGAGGGCTAATTGACAGATTTGGTGGGCAACTGGTTCAGTGTACAGAGTGCAACCAAGAAGGGCCCTTGTGGCTCATAGTTGCACTAATCTTTATGTCTTTATGTCTAATGAACATGACAATCCAGAGGGAATTGACATTCCATTGTATGAAGTAAGGAAAAGCAAAGCACATTTATCTAAGACAGCACTCCTGGAATGGTCATAGAAATGAAGAGTTAGTTAGTTATTTGAGCTTAAGGGTGCTTCAACTAAAGCATGATAATTTAGCTTCCACATAGAAATGAAGAAAAATGCAGCAGAATGCACCACGTTGCTGACCAAATGTGCCTGGAAGTGGTGATATAGATGCTTGCTTTTATAGTTGCTTCTTGAAGAATGTTTGAGATGGACAAATCATAAAAAGTGGCACCTCATTATCAGCTTTGTGTTGAAAAGCAAAATTAGTATAATAACTTCATGTGACAAATTGTATTTAGAACCAAAATGTCATACACATACACTGATGCATCCTCTTGCAAATTAACAAGGTAGCTTACAGTGTGAACCATTGCACAAGTATTCAGTGACTGAATAAATCCATCCATAATAACATGTAGTTTAACCAGGGGCAGACACAATGGGGTGCTGGAAGAATGCAGCCCCATGGAAAGTGGGTTCACATTCAGCCTGGAAAAGCAACCCCTATAGCAGAACTCAAGAGCACCCTAACCTTCCAATGTTTTTTTTCTGCCAGAGGTGACACTCAAAAGAAAAGGCACCCCTGTGAAAGGCTTGAGTGTACCCATATACATTTTCAGTTAGATACTCCCCAGAATGAGTGGCCCTTCATAGACATGCCCACAAGTATAATGGATGCAAAGACCAACAATGCAAATAATTATGGAATAGTAGATAAAGTAAATTTCAGCATTAAAGTGAATTCAATTTGTAGAATTTGGTTTTGAATATTATTGTTATCAACATAATTAAAATATGCCCACCCATTTCACACAGGAATACTTGTTTTTATGCTGTGAATGAAAATAAGACCAGATGTTTGTTTCTTACATTTCTTTAATCCTGTAACCTAACTCCAAGCCCCTTCTGCAATTATTTTGCTGACAACCTGAAAGGTTAGCATTTGCACAGAAAATAAGTGCTCCCATCATCTTAGTCTCCTTGGCAACACAGCAAAATTAACAGTTTGCATGGCAATTGAAACAAAATTCACTGTATGAAGGAAAGCACTTCCACAAATATCGAGCAAATAGGGCTAGATAGGTAGGTAGGTGGGTACATGCCTAGGTAAAGGTAGGACCGTAGGATACTGGTGGATAGTTCCTTCGGAAACTATGTGACGTTGGCTGTGGTGTTCAGAATATTTTCGTCCACGCTGATAGTATCTTCCCTTTAGAGGAAGATACTATCCCTATTATTATACTATCCCTTCCCTGGGTGGCCAGTCACAGGGGCCATCCAGATGGCCCCTGTGATTCATATTATGTTTGAACAATCTATGACATCACTCTATGAACTATTTGGAACCAACCTGAGTTCCTACCAATATACACAAGCTCCAGATGCCGCACCTTATGAGTACCCGTAATTGATAAAAAGAAAATTAGAAAACGTCACAGGCGCGCTGTTTCTGTATGCGCTAGGATATAGAGATGATCACATGCTAATCTTACAAAATTAGTTTTATGTCAGTATTTATAGCATACCAAAATAATATTTCATTCATGATAGATAATTTAATTGAAAAATATTTGTTGTGGAGTAATGAAGTAAGATCATACCTTATACTCCCCAACAGCTTCTCCTTCGGCCAATGCACGCGACTCCAAAATATTCCAATCCCATTCTACCTTTTTGATGTCAACTTCCGTCGCGGGCTGGCTCCCCGTTGATAAAGGTGTGTTATATGGTGTTTTTCGCTAGTTGGGGAGATCTGAGAAGTTCTTTGGTAACATCCTTTATGATTATTTTATACTTTTAATCAGATGCTTTTGTCGTGATGTACCGCTAAATCCCCAGCAGTTTCACGAATGGCATGGTGAACCGGTTGGCGGGGGGGGGAAGAACTTCGCGTCAAACTCGGCCCAATATTTGTACCTAAGATTTGCATCAGAAGATGGATCGATATAATTTTGATAGTGCCCATCCTGCCACAATTTTTGTTTAAAAGCACCTGATTGTCATCACTGTCGAAAGGGCCCATTAAAAAATGTTAACATGATTTTGTCGTAAATTGGAGATAAAGGTAAATGGTGATTTTTGTGATCTTGTTTGGTACTATGCTTTTTGTCATGACTAAAATGATGCCACCACTTGTTTTCTCCACAAATGATTACTTTTCATTCAACTAGTTGATACAATTGACATAAAAAGCATATATCTTAATTGGATGGTCCCTGCTGTGGCTCATTTGTTTCTTCCTCAGTATTGCTGGGATTGCATTGATGCTTATATAAAGAAATTGTTAATTTTTGGGCCACGAAATTCCTTAAAAACAAACAGGTATTGTTGCAAATACTTCCTCTCCATGTCTGGTTGCCAGGGACACAGTGTAAAATAATTGACCATGTGGCCTGGAAATTCACAGTTAATGGAATTGTGATATTTCATCCTTGTCTTAGGCTTTTACCATTTGGCTACATGTGTGGGGAGTCATTATACACACAACTGCTAAAAAATGTGAAATGCATGTGACTGAAGTGAAAGGCATTCCAATTTTTTAATCTTGAAGTGGTGATCCTTTATTTTCTTCCAATCTTTCAGTATTCCCAAGCAACTTCTTTCTTCATCCACACAGTTAATGGTGAAGTAATTTTAGGACACTGCAGGGACAAGTAGCTTAAGAGTAAGTTGCATGTCTTACTATCAAAAGGTGGGTTTGAGTTACCTGTTGCTACTCTGCCTGCAGCCAATGGGCATGAGAGATTTGTGATGCCATGCAGTTCAAAGGTTGATGTGTTGTAAGACCAATAACCAACCATGTCTGGCTGCCTGCACCCACTCTGATATAGCAATCACAGCTACTTGGTGTTTTGGATGTGGACCTGCCAGCTATGACTAATCCACAAAATTGTTCCTGCGATTAATTTAAGTTAAAACAACCTGATTTAGCCTATCTTGGACTAAGGTAAGATAGCCTAATTTACAGACTATATTGTGTAAGATAATCTAGCCTAATCTAACCAATAAATCAATCATCCCAAATGCATTTCTACCATGGTGTGATGATGTGTTATTGACAGCACTGCCTTTATTGACAATGATATTCAGCAAGGAATGCTTGATCACTCCAGGCTGTGAGCATTCCTTCAGAATAAATGTCCAATTAAGGCAGAAACATGTTTTTGGTGTCCAAGTTTCGTTTTGACAAATCAAGGTGTAAGACAATAGTGAATAAGTTTGTGTCAAATTGGTGTGTAAGTTTAAGATAGATTTTAGGACTAAAATAGTGGGCATAAATTACAGTAGGTATCTTCATATCTAGTGTAATTATACGGGATTATAGTGTATTGTAGATACTTATAGGCTATATTACTGTATTACTGTAGATATATTACAGTAGATACTTGTAGGCTTACAAGCTTACAGTAACTAGACTTAGTACTAAGAGTAGAAAGAAAAAAAACAACAACAAAAATGGAAGGAGACTGTGGGAATTGTAAGTGTGTGGGAATCATTGGGGACTTGAGTAAGAGGTTAGATATGTTAACGGGGGAGGTGGAGCGCTTGAAGTGTTTGGTGGCGGGACCCATCATGGGAGGTGCCAGCCAGGCAACTCGGGTGCCCGAGCGGAGGACTGATGGGAGTTCGGATGGCTTGGTCCGGGATGGTGGCAGTTGGAAGGTGGCAAGGCGCCATAGCACCCGACTGGCGCTAAGGAAGGTGGACATGGGCGTCCCAATTAAAAATAGGTTTGATGCACTGGAGTAGAGGGAAGGTAATGATGAGAGGAACGGAGGTGGGGATGACCAGATGGCTGAAGATAGAGATGGAGAGAGAGAGGTTTTAGTCATAGGGGATTCCAGGGTTCGGTACATTGATCGAACATTTTGTAGCAAGAACCCCAGCAGACGGATGCGTGTTTGCTACCCGGGAGCGCAGGTGAAAGATGTTAGGGATAGGCTGGAGGGAGTAATGAGGGGAAATGGAGAGGGTGCAACGGTAATTGTGCAGGTTGGAGTTAACGATGTAGGAAAAAATAATACAGAGGGAACAATGAAAGCCTATAGGGCTTTGATAGGTAGTTTAGCAGGAAGTAGGAAAAGAGGAGTGGTGACATCCATCCTCCCTATGGTCCATGCAAGCATGGAGTGGTATTCGAGGGCCATTGGGCTCAATACCAGGGTGGCCAGCATTTGTAAGGAGCTTGGGGTGCAGTTCTTGGATTTGTGGTGGGAGTTTTGGGGGAGGACGGAGATGTTCGCTTTAGATGGATTACATCTGAGCAAGAGAGGAGTGGAATTGCTCAGCAATAGGTATGAGGAGGCTCTCAACAGGAAACAGGGAAACTAGGCAGGACATGGGGGGATGTAGCTGATAAAGAGAGAAGCATAGCAAGCAATGGAAGGAATAATTTATCATGTTTTTATGTCAATGCCAGAAGTGTTAGGAACAAAATTGGGGAACTGCATGCATATATGTTGTCTGAACAGCTAGATTTGGTGTGCATAACAGAAGCATGGGTTAACGAAAGCATGTTTGGAGACAACTTGCAAGAATTTGAATTGACAGGCTACAACATGCATGCCTATCAAAGAGAGGCAAGGATAGGAGGTGGCATTCTCTTGTATGTTAGGCAAGTAATGAAATGTCATTCCATAGAGGATGGAGTACATAGTGCAGGAGTAGAATCTTTGTGGTTAGATATAATTCTGAAGAATGGAACAAAATTTAGGATTGGGGCATTCTATAGACCTCCAGACCAGAATGAAAACACTGACAGGCTGATGCAGGAAGAGATAAGTAGGAGAGTACAGGAGAGAACTATTTTGTTGGGGGATTTCAACATAGCAGGATTGGGAAACAAAACAATAGGTGTAAGCAAATCAGAAAGATGTTTCATGGCTTGTTTTGAGGACAATTTCTTCTTTCAAATGATACACGAGCCTACAAGGGAAAATAAAATATTAGATCTAGTGCTTACTAATGAGGAAAATTTTGTGCAAAATGTTAACGTAGGAAAGACCTTTGGTAATAGTGATCACAACATTATACGCTTCTCATTATATGTTGGAAGGGTAGCAACCAACAGAACATTGATTCCGAATTTTACAAAAGGGAATTACAGTGAGTTCAGGAGCTTCCTAAGTGAAATTAATTGGGAAGTCATATTGAATGGCTTAGATGCTTATGAAATGTGGACAATGATAAAAGATAAGCTATTTCAGGGTCAGGATAGGTTCATTCCCAGTAGGCAAATTAGATCAAACAGGGTTAAGCACCCTTCGTGGCTGACTAGGGAAGTTAAGCAATTACTGGACTCAAAGAAACAAGCATTCAAGAAACTAAAAGATACTAACTCTGGGTTAAACCTAGAATCATATAGAATAGCTAGAAATAAAGTTAGGAGGTGTGTTAGAGCATCTAAAAGACTTGCTGAAATCAACTTTGCTCGAGAATGTTCAGCAGGTAATGCTAAGAGATTCTTTAGCTTCTATAAATTTAAGGCTAAAAAGTGTAGTGTAGGACCACTGGAGGTAGATGGGGAAATAGTGGTTGATGATTGCGACATTGTGGAATCCCTAAGCAAGCAATTCTCATCAGTCTTCACTAAAGATAATTCTGGTACAATAGGAACATCTGTAGGCCATGCCATGGCAGGTGATATGCTGGAGGATCTTACAATAACTACAGAAGCCGTAGAGAAGCAGCTGCAGAATATAAAACCTAATAAAGCTTCCGGACCAGATGAAATATATGCTAGGATCTTAGTAGAGTGTGCTAAAGCTTTAGCAACTCCCCTAGGTATCATTTTCAGGCGATCTATGGAGTATTCAGAAGTACCTGAAGATTGGAGAAATGCAAGTGTAGTACCAATTTTCAAAAAGGGAAATAGGAAGAGTGTAGGAAACTACAGGCCAGTCAGTTTGACCTCATTAGTTTGCAAAGTACTAGAAAAGCTGGTTAAACATAATGTTCAGATTCATCTTGATAGGCACAACCTTTTAAGGGATACTCAACATAGATTTCGATCTCAAAGGTCTTGTTTAACTAACCTATTGGAGTTCATTGAGTATGTTACCAAAGAAGTAGACAATGAAAGCAGGATGGATGTTGTGTACTTGGACTTTAGCAAAGCTTTTGATAAAGTTCCACATGGAAGGTTAATTCATCAATTACAACAACATGGGATTGTAGGAAAAGTTCTACATTGGATTGAAGCATGGTTGCAGGGAAGGAAACAAAGGGTAGTATTGAATGGATGTAAATCTGGTTGGAAAGATGTTCTGAGTGGAGTGCCACAGGGCTCTGTTCTAGGGCCCCTCCTCTTTATCATCTTTGTGAACAACATTGAAGTAGGGCTGAGGAATAGAGTGTTCAAATTTGCTGATGACATCAAGCTGGTAGGAGTGGCTAACAGCAGAGATCAATCTAGTAATATTCAACTAGATTTGGACGACCTAAAAGAGTGGGCTGATCAATGGCAGATGACTTTCAACTATGATAAGTGTAAGGTTATGCATATAGGGTCTGCAGGCGAGACATTCAGTTATAAAATGGGAGGGAGGGAACTGGATGTTATTGAAGAGGAAAGGGACTTAGGTGTGTTGGTCTCAAAAGACCTTAAAGCAGAAAAAACAATGTATCTCAGCTAGAAATAGGGCACTCAGAATGCTGGGACTCATTAATAGAAGTGTGAAATATAAGAGCAGGGAAGTCGTGAAAAAGCTGTACTTAGCATATGTGCGGCCCCACTTGGAGTACTCTGTACAAGCATGGAGCCCCTACCTAGAAAAGGATATAGATATGTTAGAAAGAGTCCAGCGCAAAGCCACTAGACTCGTCAGTGGATTAAGTAACTTAGAATATGGAGAAAGGCTTAATGCATTAGATATGTACTCACTCAAGTATAGGAGATTAAGGGGAGACATGATTGAAATGTACAAAATTGTTAGAGGGCTAGATCAGGTCAATTTGAATGATGCTCTGCAGTTTAGAGTATCCCATAGGGGTCATCAATTCAGGTTAGACAAAATGAGGTGCAGGACAGTTAAACGACAACAGGTCTTCAGTCAAAGGGTTGTTGACCAATGGAATAGGCTGCCTGCTGATGCAGTGGGGAGTCCCTCATTGAATGTCTTTAAAAGTAGGGTGGATAATTTTTTTAGACAGGAAAATGTTGTTTTTGAATTCTAACTTGTGATGCATGGGATATTGAGTATTTTCACTAGCTATATAGGGTATAACATTATGCTAGTATTATGTTGTACTATATGGGGTGTACCTAGCAGTGGGTTTGGCAACTTCCTTTGCGATGTCATACTGATGAGATTGGCTGTGGTGGCACAGGTGGAGGGATTGCATGGGTTTGGAATTGATAGGTGTGAACATGTACTTTCTAATATCTTCTAGACAGGCTTGACCCAGATGGGCCCTTGTGGCCCTTATTAAGCCTTAACACTTTATGACTTTATGACTTTAAGTATGAAATCAAGTGTGTGAAGTGCTGAATTTCCTATATATTACATCTGTGACATGCCAGGTATGGATAATTATATGTGGTGTGCTATATTCATCAAGCGAACATTATGAGCAGGGTGGGAAACTTGCTTTCCGGATGTGGAGTCGGAGTGCAAACAGATTTATTCGGGAGTACATTTTCATGCACATTATTTTTCATGCATGGAATCTATTTGCTGGTAACCGACGAGAAAAGCATATGTACCTAGTCAGTGTCTACGTAATAGGCATAATACACATCATTTTTGGTCACATCAAAGCATAGAAACAAAGAAGTGAGCAATGGATGGCACCACAAGACAGGGAGTTGTGATCAGCTCAGCTTTGTCTCTCATAACTCACAGGAGCAATGCGCCTTCCTTCCACTGTTGGTCTCAGCATAATGCTAGGCAAAACGAAAAACACAAAATTCATGCTTCACTCTCAGCTCAGAGCGCACGCCTACCTACACACACAGCCAATTCCATGCACGATATGGACCCACACCACTACCTCACACGCAGTCAGAATCAACGGCAGTGTGCAAAGGATCAGTTAAGGTCTTGTGTTTGCAGCATGACACTGTTAAGTGTTCAAAATATGTGTTCAAAGTTGCTAATGTTTATGACGTCATTTAAGAAAATACCTTGCATTGATTGGTTGAAGGACAGTTTTCCTAACAGAAAATGCTAATGCAGCAAATTCTGATCGGCGGCCTCTGCTGTACTCCGGAAGCGACTCTTAAAACTCGGTTTTTTCCACTATAGGGTGGCTTGAAAGAAGGTTTTTGAAGATGCACCATCTGAATTTGTAGCGACAGGAGGCCATTATATTCAGTGTGCAGGCGTGAAGTTTGGCACGTTGTCAGCATTTCCGCTGGTTGTGGTTTCGTGTGGTGTGTGTTCGGTTGCTGTCTGTGTGCTTGATGGTACGAAAAGTGTATAGTTATTTGTATAGTTATTTGGTAACAGTAAGTAGAATAACATGTTTGGTGGATATTTTCTTCAATCCTGTATTAGTTTTTTAGTGGTATTTTTGTTCCTTCTGTATGTTTGTGTCAGAGTACATGTGGAGCCCATTCTATCCAGCATGAATCTGGAGTGCAAAAATGTTTTAAGAGATGAAATCTCTTAAGAAGTGCCTTAATTCCCACCCTGATTATGAGTCAATTTCCTTGCAAACCGAAAAGTAATAATTGGTGGAAAATAAGTAGTGGCATTGTCCTGTTCACCTGAAAAGCATGCTATTAAAATATCACAAAAATCAAACTTTATCAGCCTGAACTTGATCTCCATACTTACTGATTTTGTGAGTAGGGGTCCAGCTTACCTCCACCATTAACTTGATTACCTCCAACCTGAACTTGATCTCCATATGTAATGATTTATCAACCTGAACTTGATCTCCATATGTGCTGATTTATCAGCCTGAACTTGATCTCCATATGTACTAATTTATCAGCCTGAACTTGATCTCCATATGTACTGATTTTGTGAGTAGGGGCTCCAGCTTACCTCCACCATTTCTACTTGATTCTTGTTCTTGTTTACCACAAAATTGATATTAATGTTCAGCTCCTTCAACAGCATCACAGTTTGTGCACAATTGAATTAGTGATGGTGAACATATTTGGAGAGTGCCCATTCCCCACCATTTTTTGGTTAAAGCAATGGATTTTGACTTCTATTTGGCAAAGGAACCCATTAAAAAGTTAATGTTAACATTATTTCCTGTGGGGGAGGGGAAGCTTACCCCCCAAGCTGCCCCCACCCCCTCATATCTAAGTTCCCATATTTTTGTTCTTATTTACCACAATGTTCTACCATCTTATTTACCATAATCAACATCTTGTACCATGCCATTGTTTGTGCATGTGTACACATTGGTGGATCTGATTTTGTCAACTTACTGTAAGCAGAACTTGTGCAGCACATAACCCTCAATGGGTCTGTTTCTGACCCTGTTGCAGGCTTCTCTGAGCAATTTGGAGTAGCTGCTCTATGTTCCTGGGTTTTTGGAGCAGATTGGAGTAACTCCAATTGTCACATCTGGCCAGGGCGGGCGCTTGGGTAGCACAAATGTGGTGAAAGATGCATTTGCAGTGATTTGCTACTGTGTCAAATGTTTTGTTTTAATTTGAAAGTGTTCCTGTTGCTTGCTGATGGTAAAGTAGTCTGATGATCTCAAATGTGATCTCAAATTTACTCTGAACCATGATGCTATCTTATCCCATGCAATGTCATGCAATGGTTCAATGTGAGTTGAACATCTGTATCATATATGTGACCATAAGGCAAGCATAAACAGCTGGTTTCTACTCCCAAGTTCCAAACCTAGTTTACTTTTTTACCAAGCCTGCTCTGAAATGCTCCCAAATTGCTCTACTCCTTGGAGCTGGATGAGGAATAAACCCAATGTGTGTCAGAATTTGCAATGCAGCCATATTGGGCATCCCAAAATTATATATACCCTTTAAAATGGAGATTCTTTCATCCAGAATGGTATCCTTATCCCTGCCGAAGGCTACAGTATTTTAACTTGGTTTACTTATGTTGGTTGGACCAAAGGATTCCATGAACCCCTTTTAAGCATTGTGGGGGGTCTATTGTCATAAGGGCCCTTCTCTGGACCTGCCAGTGCTGGAGAGTTTGAGGCTTGTCATTTTATCAAACTGGGCTTGGTAAGTTTGCAGTTTAAGACAAGTTGTTCTTCTCAATGCAATGTATCTATTATGATTTACCACAACCTCTAATGTCAAAAGCCTATGAACTATAACTTTTCATGTTCCAAGCCATGTTACAGAATGTCTTTAAAAAATTGTGGGAAGGTTCAAAGTCTGTAATACTCAAAACCTTGGCTTAAAAATGGCAATAGTGGCTTCAAAAATACATGGTAAGAACATGATGTAATCACTTGTTTCCTCTGAAAATGTATACTTTTCCGTTTGGAGGCAAAATGACACATAATATTTTGCTTGGAATTGAGCAGGATATAAAAAGTAGTGTTCAAGATAGAGAAAAGGATGTATCATAACCTAATCCAATTCCACC
The DNA here is from genome assembly GCA_034440575.1 of Imbricaverruca yamaguchii. Taxonomy (NCBI): domain Eukaryota; kingdom Metazoa; phylum Arthropoda; class Thecostraca; family Neoverrucidae; genus Imbricaverruca; species Imbricaverruca yamaguchii. Next base: position 705,297 of record JAOTOL010001563.1, read on the forward strand.
TAACCTTGCATGCGAGAGCAATTTTCATGGAAGATTTCCTTTTTGTAATACAAAATTAAGATTAGAAAGACCTAACCCAACCCAACCTAAGCTATCCTGAACTGCTTAAGACAATTTTACTATCTGTTTATAGCCTGGTGCTATTAACTGTGAATTTGCATAACGTGTGTCATGAATCACCAATTAAACAAATGAACAATGCTTATAACCTATAACAAAATCCTATGTGAATTCAAAAATATAGATGTATTTATTATAGGCAAAACATATAGCCTTTTATTGTAGGCTATACCTGTAGGCTATACCTCCCTGTCATGCAAAATGTTTAGGAAATGCCTTGAAGAGGACCTGTTCTAACACCAGTTCGTATCAGAACCTACCAGGCATGGCTCATTCTTGGACCTTGTATTCTCAGATTTAAGTGACTTGGTTCAAGACTTGACTGTAGGAGAAACTCTGGGAAGAAGTGACCATAACATAGTCAGATTCAAGGCACATGTAGGGGAAATTATCAAGGATAATTTGGTAAAGGTTCCAAATTTCAACAGAGCAGACTGGCTGCATGAGAGCGGCTTTAAGTGCCATCAGATGGGAAGAAGAATTCTCCAATTTAAATGCCTGTGAAATGTGGGAAAAGTTCAAATCTTACTTGAAGGAAATTCAGATTAGACATGACCCCCAAAAGCAAAGATGCAAAAGAAGAGTAGGAAAGCCAGCATGGCTTACACCAGACTTGATAAAAGTAAAGACCTATAATGATTGAATTCATATAATGCATCATTTCACCTGATACTTGGGAAGTTTACTTCTGATCTGATGCATCAAGGCATGTAATGTATTGAATTGATATGTGCTTAAAGCCTATTATGTTCAATGCCTATAATAAAATGCAGCTGATGCTGCATTCTTTCATCACCTTTATTGGTCTGCTCTGGAGAGCCTCAGATCCATCAAATCAAAGAAGTGCCATTCATGTCTGGCCATTCTGGGAATGGTGGTTTCCTTCACTTGATGAGGGTTTTTCTTGTAAACACTGAGTTGCCAAACTGATGGAAAGAGGCACCACTGTAGGCACCACCACCCTTGGTAGGAATGACCTGCCTACTTATCAATATTCTCACAGCCATTGAAATCATTGGCTGGGATAAGCTGTAAGTGTGAGTTGTGTGATGGGATATAGTTGGATAATTCAAGGACCAAGTAGTGAGACTACTAACTGATTTTGTGTAGTGTTAGTCAATGTAGGAACTGAGGACCAATTGATGTTTGTTGAAATTGGAATATTCTCCTTGGTGTAAACTTAGGTATCAAAGAACACATAGCTAGCTAGAATGATGCATGCACAGTTAGCTTAATGTTGAGAAATATGAGCAGACATGTCAAAATTGTGACTCCTTAAATTTTTCAGGGGCGGGGTTGGTTTTTATACTTTTGGGGGAGGGGACAAGTGCCCCTTCAATGCTTGCTTTGCCTCCCAGATGACTCAACTTTTAACAGGACCCTATGGAAGTCCCCTCCCATCTATTTCACCATGCCCATTGCCTTTCACATACCTATCTTCCCTCCCCAATACTTTTCATAAATCAACACCCATGACCCACGGATAGTATTTTCATAAGTGTGTTCTTAATGGGTTGGATCGGGATAGAAGAATCTTTCAGCTTGTTTTGTTTCGGAAATATAGTTTTCATTTTTGTAAGGCAATATATTTTTTCATGGATAAGGGATTGGTCCCCTTTAGTGCACCCATAGAGTGGCTCGCAAGCATTGTTGTGTTTTCATGACATGTTTCAGTAAATTGTGAAGTGCACCCCACCTCATACCCCAATCAACTCCATTATTTGGCATTTTATCTCTCAGCTTCCTGAACATTCCTATGCCATGACAAATCATGATGTGTCACAAATATTTTGGGGAAGTGATTGCTTTTGTGCTTTGCAAGTTGTGTAGGGACTATGGTAGTTCTCTAGTTCTGTCTTTGGACTTGCATTCTGAACATACTGGTTCCATAATTTTTCAAAAATCAAGGTGCACACGAAGGCATGGCTGTTAATTAATTCATATGTATCAGACAATTGCTTACCACCTGCACTATTACATGGAGCAAATACATCGGTATTAATGTTGTATGCAGACTGCAGAGCAGGGTTAAAATATTAGTTTTTCGTTGGGTGTGGGATGTCAAAAAAAAAACGTAGCAGGATGTCAAAATAGTGTAATTTAAAATGCTTTTGATGTCTTTCAAACTAAAATTTCAGTCGATGGTGTAGGTAATTATGACTGGTAGTATGGTTCAGTGTACAGAGTGCAACCAAGAAGTGCCCTTGTGGCTCATAGTTGCACTAATCTTTTATGTCTTTATGTCTTTATGACTGGACCTTTATCATCTGTTTTGAGATTCATAATTTAAGAAGAGCTATATTTGGGATAGGGAAAATAATAAATACAAATAAACTGGTATTGCATGCCATGTCACATTATAGGTCATCCCTTTACCTGAAATCACATTGCAAAATGTTCATGCCACACCATTCCTTATTGAAGGCATACATATGCTATTTATAACCGATATATTGTTAGACAGCACACAAATACTTCATATCATGGAGCAGGATGCTGATACTTCTTGCACACAGATGTTGATTGAGTGTTCAGAAAGTGGTGTATTCCAACCTATTTCATGAATAATTTATAATTGCTGCAGAGTGATCCTTAAGCATCTGCTGTCATCTGTTGCACATGCTAGCAAACTGACACTTCCAGTCTTGCTCGCATCTAATTTTCTGTTCTGCACTTCTGCATCCTCTTGGAATGTTACTCAGCTCTCGTGATCACTTGAAATAGCAAATGTGCATTATCCTCAATGGTGTTGCCAAGTTGCTGTATGACAAATGTAGTCAATGCACCTATAAGTCCAAATATCCAACAACAACAAAAATGTTGCCAGTTTACTGTAGCAAGGACATAACATGGTTAGACAAGATGAAGAGCACCAGGACTAGAAGTGGATTTCATTATCACCCATTGATTACCATATATTTTAGACCCAGGATGTTGATAGGCCCAGCCATTGATTGGCATACATGGAGCAGGATGTCGATACTTCTTGGGGAAGGACGTCGATTGTGTGTTCAGAAAGTGGTATTTTCCACCCTGTTTCACGAATTATTTATCACTGCAATACAATAATACAATTGTATTTTGATAACTAGTTTGGATTGCTGCTTAAGCAAGGCTCTTTATGATACCTCAAAATGTAATGAGCAGATCATTTTTTGGAGTGTATAATTCTTTGGATGGCAAAAGTTCCAAAAAAGGACCATATTTCCAACACTTACAACACTTTTGATACCGGTAGCTCGGTTGGTGTGCTGGCCCGCACTGGTCCCCCTGTCCTGGAAACGCAGGGTTCGAGTCACTTAACGCGCTCGCGTTTGGTCCCCGGTCGGGAGGGTCAGTTGGTAGCCCAACCCCATAAGGTCGGGGACGAGCTACCGGGCAGCTGTGTCGGTTCATTGACGGCGCGCTAAAACTTTCGGTATAAATTCTGTCATTGAACTTGAATTCATGGATGGAGTGGTGGGATCAGGGTTCACGCAACAATCTCTGCTTAGCAATAGAACCCTGGTTCATAAAGCCACTCCAGCAAGAATTTAGATTATGTTTGACAACAACAACACAATAACACTGATACTGGCGCATTTGTACTTCGACAGTTCAAGTGTCCAAGTCGACGCCCAATAATTGATCACAATTCGGTAAAGAAACATTGGGAACAAAAGGTTAAAGAAAGTAGTGATGGGCGAACTAGGTGAAGTTACACTCTGGTTCAGTATCCAGATTCAAAGAAAATGACTGACTATTCAACGAACGAACGCGAATTCATATATCAGTATATGCGTGGGCATGTGCGGTCTATTGCATTTTCTTTCAGTAGACTTGCAGTGAGTACCCATTCTGCTGTTTGTTCACCGGCCGAGCAGTGCCGTCTGATGCGCGGTCTGTGAACCGCACTGGTTACCGACTCACTTCGTCTCCCTGTCGACAGTAGACAAACACCATGAAGTGCCACGAGCTGCGCGGCAAGAAGAAGGAGGAACTGACGAAGCAGCTGGATGAGCTCAAGACTGAGCTCGCCGCCCTGCGCGTGGCCAAGGTCACCGGCGGCGCCGCCAGCAAGCTGTCCAAGATCCGCATCGTGCGAAAGAACATTGCGCGTGTCAACATCGTCATCAACCAGACGACCAAGGAGAACGTGCGGAAGTTCTACAAGAACAAGAAGCACATTCCCAAGGACCTGCGCCCGAAGAAGACGCGTGCTATCCGCAAGGCGCTGTCGAAGCACGAGAGTTCGCTGAAGACCAAGAAGGAGCTGCACCGGCTGCGGGTGTTCCCCATGCGCAAGTATGCCGTCCAGGCGTAACGGTCTCCACTTCTCCGGATTCATTGTCATGTCAAATCGGTTATCAATACACCTGACTGGAAGGTGACGCAGATGTTTGTGGAAAAGTGTTGTTTTTTTTTAAGATGCCAGCGGTGGAACTTCTTTGATGACACATTTGCGGCCTACACATTCCTGGTTAGAAATGGTCACGCCTTTCGGAATGCGCTTGACAAGACGCATTTGTACCGTTCTATGCTTGGACATTAGGGTTCGTCACTTGTCACATACTCTCAAATTTTCCACAGGGACATAGTTTTCCCATGCTTTCAGTCAATTATAATAGCATGACGTATTTTTTTTCGCCAAAAAAAAACAGATTTCTATGTCCGAAATTAAGATTTCGAAATGATGTCTTCGATTTTCGCATTTGCAATATTTTTAACCAGATGGCGTAGATATGTCATTAGGTAGTGTTTCGGAATCGTCTCGACGAGACAAAGCGATTGAGACAACACATTACAGGTCCGGGAATTATAGTTCAGAAGTTGCAGCCGTTCAAAGTTGCATTATTTTGCATTGATAGCGTTCATGTAACTAAATTCGGTATTCCTCTATTTACATTCATAAATACTTGGCTCAAATTATGTTCCATGAATCTGAGCACAGCATATACTCTAGTCTCAAAACATCCAATCTCAAAGCAATCCCAAACATAATCTCAAAGCACACCGTAGTAGGTACATAACTTACCAGAACTTTAAAATTTGGAGCGACGGCTTTTCAGTAAAAAAAATCGCCATTTTGCATGGAAAGACACAGTTAATGGAGGTTTTAGGTTTTCATCCTTGGTGATGACTTTCTTTTGATAAACATATTACAAACACAGATGGTGGTTGTTGTGATGGAAATAAAGTGCATGTTTGCAATGTTTTCATCCGTCTTTTGTTTTTCCAGCAGGCATCAATAGTCTCACTTTCAGGTGAATATAGAACGGGATTTGAGACAAATGCATGTCATGACAAAACCTAATGGACCTGCAGTGAAGATGTTTCTGGCAGGCTGAAAATTATTGTATAATAGACTATATGTGTATCTTCATGAAGCTAGGCATGAAGTTCACAGTGTATACTCACAATGCAGAGGATTATATAGCATCCCCCCGACGAGGCATCACCTTTACGTAGTGGGGGGGGGGGGGATTGCGTGCCTCCAGGATCCGGCGGCCAGACCACCAGGAAGCCGGGGAGAGGTCAGACGAAGAGTGCCTCACTCGTCCTTCCATCCATACGCTCCCATTCCAATGCCCATCTCATCCCAATCCATGTCCTTCACCTGGCCCTGCAACTATTCCAGCTATGAGCAGACAGGGCAACTTCCCCGGTCCTGCCCACCAGCTCATTTTTATCGGGGTAGCCGCGCCCCCTCGGCCCGTCCCCGGGGTTGAAGGAGTCCTGGAGGTTGAGGTCCCCCCTCGCACGGTGCTAGTTGTGATGGAGGACCAACACACCTCTTTTGTCCTGATATCCCGGAGGGGCGGGCGGGTCCGTGGGGCCTCACACGGGCCAAGAGGGGTGTTGGTGCGGACGCCCCACCACGCTTGCCCCCAGTAGGACCCCAGCGTGGTGGGGCGTCTGCTGAGCCGAAATCCAAACACTTCACATGGCAACCACAACACACAAAAAACCCGTGGTCCCTCTCGAAGAGACCAGCCAAAGAGTTCATCTGCCCCACGCTTACTTATCTTTCGAGGTAAGACCAGGTCCCTCGCATCGTTATCACCATTTCAGAGGCGGGACGGATGTGATAGGTTTGGGAAAATTGTGCGGTGTGAAAAATTAAAGGATGGCGTCTTAGAGGTAGAATTTGCACGGGCTGGAGACGCGGAGAGCGAATTGAAAGTGTTGTAGTTTAGATACAGCGTCCGGAAAAACCACAGTAGGTCAGACGAGATTATTCCGATCACCATTGAACCCCACAAAACAAAAACTACTTCACGAGGCATCATCAACTGCTTCGACTTGAGGGACGTGCCGGAGGACGAGATTGTAGACGGTTTGTCGGAGTTTGGAGTGACTGAGGCAAGGAAGATGAAAGCAAGGAGGGGCTCTGAAATGATCACAACAACGTAATATTAACATTCAATACCACAGATATTCCGCCTGAACTTCGTGTAGGTTACGTCCGCGTAAAAGTGTTTTTATTGAATCCCATGAGGTGGCATACATTTTATATTGCCAACGGGGCAGACTTCCGTGCTGGATCTTATCCCCTGCAGTCCAGAACTTGCGCCTTTTTTAGAATGGTCCGTGGACGATGATCCACATAACTGACCATTTCCCTGTTTGGTCTTGTTTCATTAACAGAGTTGTAAGCCGACGACCGTCGAAATGGATATTTCACCGAGCCGATTGGGGTGCGTTCCAAGCAAATCTTGAGAGTAGACTCGGAGACTACCCAAATGAATCCGGTGTTTCCGTGGAGGCATTCACGACGGCAACCGTGGAGAGCGCTCAGCGACACATTCCTCGTTCTTCTGGAACTTCAGTTCGAGTATCCGTTCCGTGGTGGTCGGAAAAGTGCCGAGAGGCGTTGCGTGCCAGGAAGAAAGCCTTTCGTACCTTTAATAGAAATAGTACGGCAAATTTAATAGCTTTCCGCAAAGCGCGGGCATTCGCTAGACGTACTATCGCCCAAGCGAAACTGAGATTCATGGAAAGCTTACGTGAACAGATTTAATCGATCCACATCACTGTCGTCTGTATGGTCCCGCATTAAACGCTTTTCTGAAAAGTATACTCCACTCCCACTTCCTACCCTACACGTGGCCGGTCGAGATATCGTTGACCCAGAAGAAGTAGCGGACGAGATGGGACGAGCTTTGTCAGCACGCCCGGAAAACACATGTAACGAGCAATTTCTGAGACACAAGGGTAGGTGCGAGGCACGTCCTCTCGATTTTTCCACCATAGATGTCCTCCAGTACAACGTACCATTTTCCATTTCCGGATCAACCACAGCAATCAGCACGTTGAAGAGCGTGGCAGAGGGTCCCGACACTATGCATAATGGTATAAAACGTTTACCAGCTGCTGCTTTAGAAGCACTTTTGGAAGCCATAGATGCAATATGGGCATCGGGCACATTTCCACCTTCATGGCGGGAGGCAATTGTAGTGCCCATACGTAAACAAAATAAATCTGGCACTGATTCACTGCATTACCGTCCACTCTCGCCGACTTGCTCCCTGTGTAAACTTTTCGAAAAAAATGGTGACTGTCTGATTGATGTGGTTTCTAGAACATAACAATCTACTTACTGTGATACAGAATGGGTTCCGAGAACACAGAGTGGGTTCCGAAAACTTCCGTAGGGAGAGCGCTTTTCGTGGATGATTATGCCACATGGTCTTCTTCACGCTCTGTGCACACAGTTGAGAGACAACTCCAGATGGCTGTTCAGAAGGTGCAGGATTGGTGCAACAAAACCGGTTTCGTAATGTCTACGTCGAAAACCACCGCTATCCACTTCTGTCGCAAACGCTCATGTACTGACCCCGTGATCATGCTCAATGGACGCCATATACCATTCAAACCAGCTGCCAAGTTTCTGGGTGTGTGTATGGATCGCCGACTGACATACACCACCCATATCAACGATCTTGCACAGAAGTGTGCAAAGCGACTACAATTAATGCGTACAGTCTCTAGATGTTCGTATGGAGCAGATATTTATATCTTGCTTCTTATGTATCGATCGCTCGTGCGTTCTAAAATTGACTGGTTGTTTTATTTATGACGGAGCGTGTGCCAGATCCAAGCGTCACCTTGATGTAATCCACAATGTAGCTGTTCGCATCGCTACTGGAGCCTTTCGCACCTCACCGGCTGCTAGTGTAATGATAGAAGTAGACGAGCCACATTACGCCGTAAGTTATTGGGCGCGAGATACGCATGCAATGTTGCTCAAAACCGGAGCCATCCAGCCTATCTGTAGATATTCTCAAGGACATCAATTGCACGCCACATTACTCGGCGTGGATTGCCGTTTTCCACTCGTATGTCCTCGATTCTTCGAGAATGTAATATCCGGCCGCGTTCCATAGCACGTGTAATCACGCCGAGCACTCCCCTTTGGCATGTTGTCCCAGTGAAAACTGACACGACTCTAACCTGCTCAAAGAAAGTGCAGGTAAACACGGAAGAACTCCGAATGTTAGCATTGGAAAAGTACACGAATATAACTACTTTTCGCGTATTTACACAGACGGCTCAAAGTCGGTCTCTAGTGTCGGGTGTGCTTAAGTTAGTCGAGAAAGTGTTCGATCTTTTTGTTTACCGATGCAAACCTCGTTTTTTACTGCCGAGCTGTATGCCATTCTACAAGCCCTCTATTTTATACAGAAAGACCGGTCCACAAAATACGTGATTTTCACAGACTGAGCAGTCTCCAGGCACTGAACATCTTTAACTAAGGTAACCGACTTGTTCGGAGGATTATGAAAGTAGTAAAATCCCTGCATGACGTCCGAAGAATTTTAGTGTTCTGTTGGATGCTTAGCCATGTTGGACTCCCGGGAAACGAAGCTGCTGACATAACCACCAAGCACGCCATTAGCGATGGCCGTATGGTCCATCTACGGCTCCCTCCAAGAGATATATACCCTACTATATTGTGAAGTATGCAGTCAGAATGGCAACGATCCTGGAATTCGAAGTGTAGTAAGCTCAAGGTTCTAAAACCGACTCTAGGAAAATGGCTATCCTTTCACCGAACCAAACGTCGGGAAGAAGTAATACTCTGTCGATTGAGAATAGGCCATACCTTTGCAACCATAGTTCGTTATATGTTGACCGTCCCGTATGTCCGCGCTGTTCTAACCCGCTTACCGTGTACCATATTTTAGTTGGCTGAACACTGCTAGATCCTCTACGACGCCAGATTTTAGGACGGTTGAACACCGACTCTTCTTTACGTATGCTTATAGGGAACGACTCTGAGGCCGTTGCGTCTGGGAATATTTTGATGTTCATTCGACAAGCTCGCCTTGACGTGATATACCCCCACCCGTGAAGATGGATAGTGAGCTATGATAGCAGCACCGTAGATTGATTATATTTCAGTTATGGGCGCAAAATGACCCTAGATGTCGACGTGCCCCTAAACTCCAATCCGCCACCACACCACCGATTATATAGCATGACCATAAGTGCAGCAATCTATGAATATGCATGAATCCATGAAATATAAATTCATACCATGCGTCTTTAAAAAAAAACATATCAAGCTGTAGCATAACCAGAAATTCGGCTGAGCTGACGAACTTACGGGTTGAATCATAACATTGGCCAAACCCAAGTTTATTGGTTGATTCACGACACACTTTATGCACATTCACGGCTAATGGCGCCGCCCACACTGGCCAAACCCAAGTAATTATCAACTAATGCAGGAGGGATTTGGAGCAAGGTGATGGGGCATCACCAGCATCGATAGCCTGATTTGAACTAAAATTATCCTTTACTCAAGCTCTTCAGAAAAACAGGGAACATTTTATTTGAAGAAAAAGTATTGTTTTCAACTAGAGCTTGCACCTAAACCATACAAATCAGGTATTTTGCGTCAGCGATTTATTACATCTTACACAATCCAAGCTGAATGACAACGGGCTGCTGACGGGCTGACAAGGGCATGTATTTTGAAGAAAAATATAATTGATAAAATGTTCCGATATTAATATATGATTCTTTTCCGATCTAAACAGGGAAATAAAATTAGAATTGTTTCTTCATTTATCTTAACCTTACATTAATACATTTCACAAATACTGCAAATATTAGCAAACATTGTTTATCAAGAACATGGGATGAATAATTTCATCCTAAGGCTGGTACATTCCAGAAGGATGAAAAACACATGAAAATACAGGGGAATTTATGGATGAATACTGGCGAGCATGATGGATAAATCAAAGGTCAAAGCAAATATTTGAACGTCTCATTATTTTCTACACATTATAAAAAGACAATAGCGTTCTGCCGTGCGCGGTACAAGGAATTATTCATATGTTCATCTGTGGGCTTTTTCGGCCAGTCTGAAGGATGAAAAATCCAGGTAAACGCGGGGCTTGATATACGGAAGTGCTACGAATAAATCGCACAACAACTGGGATTCTCCAACTATCCGTCCATTTTAGTACGTGAAAATTGGCATAAAACCACTTCCGAAGGTTTTCCTTACGTACCATATTTTTTATAACGCAAGAGCACCTCACGTGTGGATGCTTGGAAAGTATGCTGCAAATCGAGACCAGTTCCTTGGTGATATGGCAAGGGAATACTATAAGTGAACAATAATATAATTCTTTCAAGTTCATTTTCTGATTTGAGCACAAAAAATACTCGACATGTGCACAATTAAGTGAAAATTATGGTGTTTTTCAATTGCCGTTTGTCGATAGCCAACTGGCTTTTTCATTCGTCACAGGTAACAACCTGAATGCCATAATTCTACCTTGCAGTGGAAATATGTGATCCTAATTTTTTCATGGCATTCTTTATATTGTTCTAAGTCATTTCCAGTTTAATGGCGTCCCAGCCGTGCAGGATAAATGTTTTGTTTAAAATTAATTGCGAAGTGTGCTTTGTGTCCTGTGGCACTATAATTTGTCACGAAAGCGCAAAACATGGCTGCGCAGAATTTTGCTTGCATCCAATTGTTTTCATAGCCTTGCATTTTGCATACGCGTGCATACAGTGCAGCGTGAGTTCTGTGTACTGCCTTGAGCGGAGTTAACCTTAAACCACCTCAGCGTACGTTGCACAGATGTGTGGTACAATGTAGATGATGAATATCTCAATTTATATCGGTGATATATTAGTGGCAGATCTGCGTGTGCTGTTCGAAGGAAAGCCAAGATTCTAAGGTTGTTCTGCTTTGTTGGGAGGGGGAAGATTCAGAGCTGAATGAGGCTGAAATAGATATTGCAGGGGAGAGACGGTATTAGGTCTGAGGAGGCCGAATGGGCCGCCCGCCATGCCCAAAGGGGAATGCCACCTAGAATGCCTGCTGACACCTAGGGAATGCCTGCTGGAATGCTACCCCTCTGGCCTCCTTTTCATCCCCTACTGTTGAAGTGCCACCCATCCGGGAGGTCGGAGTGCACCCCTCCCCTTTGGTCCCCGCTTCCTAGGAAGGCAAGTTAGTGCCACCTCAGCACCTCTTTAGCCTCCACCAGCCCCACAGCTCAGCCACACACCCTGTAAATTCCTGTATCCGACCCTATTTGAGACTGAATTATGTGATGCTGAATATCCCTACAGGGGAGGAGCCTTAACATATTGCAAGGTGTGGGCGGGGCAGGAATTATGGATCTTGCACCCAATTATATTGGCATGAGGACAAGTTTAAAAGAAACTATGAATTTACCAAAAAACTATGCATGCACTTGGCCACCCATCCACTATACCAAAGAACTAACTATGCACTTGGCCACCCATCAAGTATGGAGCCTTCACATCCTGCTCACCCACATGCACGATTTTTCACTTATGAAAATTAAATTTAACTTGCCATTCCTCGGACCACTTCACAAGTTCGTCCAAGTCTTTCGGCAGCGGGGCACGCTCATTCCGACCTGTTACTGCCCTAAAGACCTTCAAATTGCATTTCATTTCCATTGCACACATAGGTTAACCACAACTTCTTTCATGGCTTCCTTCCTCTTATCTCCCATACTCCTATTAATGATTCTCAGCATTCAATTGCCCTGTTCCTAGCTGAGGTCACTGGAAATCACTCGACGAGTAGGGCCAGACACCACCCACAAAAGTTTATCCACCCAAGCGACATTACTAGGGGCCTAGATTTTCAAAACTTACATCATGTTTTTGGCCCTGGGAGTTCAATTAGGGGGGAGATTTGAGGGAAAAAATTGGAATCGGAAGAGGAAGGTGAAATCGACCATGGCCCTAAAGTTTTTCCTGACAAAATCAAAATTTTATGTTTGAAATTTCGAACTTTGAAGTTTTCAATTTTCTTTAAGTTGTATTTTTATAATGGATAGAGCAGACCGAAAGATGTTCTTTGAGCTGGACTTGCTCTTATAAAAAATGCTTACTTTAGCCAGAATCTTTTATTTTGCTCCAATGGGAAAATATGGGAAAAATGAAAATATAATCAAAAATTGGAACAAAATCCTCTGGTGCATGTTGTTTCATCCCTAAAGATAAGCAAATGCTAACAGTTTCATTCAAATATCCATACTGTATTAAGTGTGATGATTGATAACACTTTTCTGAATGTGACCCCGCTTGACCATGACTCTTGTTGATCCTAGACGACCTGCCTTCAAAATTTGTATGCAACATGCCGAATTGATGTGGGAAAGGTATGCCAATTTCTGCATGCTACCACACACCGTTCTTTCACTATCTGTGTAAAACCTTGGGAGAAGATGTGGGCAACATTTTCCTCTTCTTAAACAACATTTGTCTGCTATATTATATAATATGAACACCTTTTCATGCTATGTTGCTCACCAACTGAAAATGAGGCAGGCATTCACAGAGGAAACAAATGGTCACATCACTATAATTGCATTAATCACCATTGCAATATAAAAAACAGATCATTTAAAAGCCTTTAGACATATATTGGGCAAAATGCATGGACTGGACTTCTTGAATCCCACTTAGCAATCTCATTATTGCTGCACTTTAAGGCATTAACATGACAAATTTAACACACATTTTACCTGCATCAAGCATACAAATGAGTAAGGTTTCGGTAAGACCTACGATGTAACCAATTACATTGACAGCTATTGACTTAAATGTAACGCTGGTCGTAACGACGTTCCGTTCCGTTCGGTCCATACTACCCACCGTAAATACAGAACGCACGGCCTCTACCAGAGTCGTACCAGAGTCGTAACACAGCACATCATGGCATTCCCTATGCCTGTGCCCGTACCAGACCATGGGCGCTGTATGACCAACGCAGTCGATGCGCCCGAAAGCCCAAATAACCAACCAACCGTACCAGACCATATCACAGCGTACCTGGAGTTGTGCCACGAGATGTTTGCGTCCATCCGAAATCGTGACCATGAACACGATATATTTATCAATGAGATACTGTCAGATATGAAAAATGCAACTTCATAAACACACCAAGAAGCACGATGTCGATGCATTCTTGGAAGGGACAGACACTGTGTGCGGGACGAATATTACACCCTATTTATCGAAGAATTCATTGCTGACTCTCAGCATGTCACGCACAGTGTAGCTGCCTGTCCATGGAGACGTAAGCACAAATGTCTGAGGCATCATATCCGGGCTACCTGTCCATGGAGACGTGAGCACAAATGTCTGAGGCATCATATCCGGGCTACCTGTCCATGGAGACGTGAGCACAAATGTCTGAGGCATCATATCCGGGCTGCCTGTCCATGGAGACGTGAGCACAAATGTCTGAGGCATCATATCCGGGCTACCTGTCCATGGAGACGTGAGCACAAATGTCTGAGGCATCATATCCGGGCTACCTGTCCATGGAGACGTGAGCACAAATGTCTGAGGCATCATATCCGGGCTGCCTGTCCATGGAGACGTGAGCACAAATGTCTGAGGCATCATATCCGGGCTACCTGTCCATGGAGACGTGAGCACAAATGTCTGAGGCATCATATCCGGGCTACCTGTCCATGGAGACGTGAGCACAAATGTCTGAGGCATCATATCCGGGCTACCTGTCCATGGAGACGTGAGCACAAATGTCTGAGGCATCATATCCGGGCTACCTGTCCATGGAGACGTGAGCACAAATGTCTGAGGCATCATATCCGGGCTACCTGTCCATGGAGACGTGAGCACAAATGTCTGAGGCATCATATCCGGGCTACCTGTCCATGGAGACGTGAGCACAAATGTCTGAGGCATCATATCCGGGCTACCTGTCCATGGAGACGTGAGCACAAATGTCTGAGGCATCATATCCGGGCTACCTGTCCATGGAGACGTGAGCACAAATGTCTGAGGCATCATATCCGGGCTACCTGTCCATGGAGACGTGAGCACAAATGTCTGAGGCATCATATCCGGGCTACCTGTCCATGGAGACGTGAGCACAAATGTCTGAGGCATCATATCCGGGCTACCTGTCCATGGAGACGTGAGCACAAATGTCTGAGGAATCATATCCGGGCTACCCGCCCATGAAGCCGCGAGCGCAAATGTCTGAGGCATCATATCCGGGCTACCTGTCCATGGAGACGTGAGCACAAATGTCTGAGGAATCATATCCGGACTACCCGCCCATGAAGCCGCGAGCGCAAATGTCTGAGGCATCATATCCGGGCTACCTGTCCATGGAGACGTGAGCACAAATGTCTGAGGCATCATATCCGGACTACCTGTCCATGGAGACGTGAGCACATATGTATCCAGGTGAAGTAGCGAGGGAACTTGGCCGCGCGTCATACAAACGCAGCAGGTCCGGAAATGAGCACCCAGATTTCCAGCGTCATCGCTCCCAGAGCGAGAAAGTAAGGCTGGACTTCTCCACATCAAAACGGCTGGTCTATAACGACCCGTTGACAAATGCAGAGCTAGCCTCAGCAGTACTTTCGTTACGGGATGTGTCGGAGGGTCCCGAGAACATTCACAACGAAATGTTGCGTCATTTACCACCATGCGCTCAAGTCGCTTTGTTATCGGTGTTCAATTTACTGTGGAAAAGAGGTAATTTTCAGGAAGCATGGAGAGAGACAACTATAATTCCTCTTCTCAAACCAGGCAAGGATGGGCATGACCCACTCCACTATCGCCCGATTTTGCTGACATCCTCACTATGTAAATTAATGGAGAAAATGGTTAATGTTCGTCTGTCATGGTGCTTGGAAGACAGAAAGATTTTAGCAAATTCGCAGTGTGCTTTTAGGAAGAATCGTGGTACGATATACCATCTTATTACCATCGACACCTACATACGTGCTGCTTTTATAAAGAAACGACATGTTGGAGCTGTGTTTTTTTTACATTGAGGGCGCGTTCGATGCGGCATGGCGTCATGGCATACTTTTAAAAATACACGAATGCGGCCTCCTTGGCCCGCTTGCTCTCTTTCTTCAAAACTACTTAAAAGATCGTCGGTTCCGAGTCCGCATCGGTAGCCATTTTTCAGAATGGTTCCGGCAGGTGAATGGGGTGCCGCAGGGCTGCGTGCTTAGCGTGCCTCTGTTTACCCTCCTTATCAATGACATCGGCAGTGCGTTGCCGCCGTCTATCTGTAGCTCGCTTTTTGCCGACGACTTCGCTATTTGGACGTCGAGCACCTCAGCACCGGCCATACAAAGGCAGCTACAACTTGTCTCCCGCCTGGAGCGATGGGCAAACGTGAGTGGTTTCCGATTGCCAACCGGCAAGACTGTGGCCACTCATTTCTGTCGGCGTCAAGGCTGTCGAAACATGGAAGTCAGGCTGTATCTGTCGCAAATTCCTACGAGACCGGTGGTTAGATTTCTTGGTGTTCTCCTCGACTCTCGCTTAACATATCGGGACCACTTTAAAATGCTTCGTGACAAGTGTTTCAAAACTCTGAATATTATTAAGGTGGTTTCACGTACCTCATATGGTGCCGACAGACTCACATTGCTGCTTTTATACCGATCTTTAATCCGGTCTAAGCTCGACTATGCGTGTTTTGTGTATGACGGTGCGTGTGCAACAGCGAAGCGAACGATAGACACCATTCACCACACTTCGCTACGTATTGTTACCGTGGTTATCGTAGGTCACGGGCAGTGAGTCTTTTAGCAGAAGCCAACGAGCCTAGCCTTGCTATGCGTCGCGAATTACTTGGGATGCGCTATGCATGCAAGCTGCGCCAGTTTCCAGAAAACCCCACATATCGGTCCATGTTTTCACGACGTATCCTTGCTCTGTTCAGAGGGATGCGACGGGGAACATCTGTTCCTTTCTGTGTGAGAATCCGCGCCCTGTTCGAGAACAGTGGCATACGCTTGAGTGTAGTAGTGCGTGTGGATACTTTAAAACTCCCTGGAGACTGGTCTCTCCAGATATTGATCTATCGCTGTCATGCATCAGAAAAGGTGAAGTCGTTCCTGCAGAACTCAAATTCAGAGCACTGGAACTGATTACGTCATACGGAGACCACACGTCGACATATACGGATGGTTCCAAAACTGGCACCGGTGTTGGCAGTGCCTTCGTGACAGACAATGCAACTCGAACGTTTTCGCTTCCAGCAAATGCTTCAGTTTACACCTCAGAGTTGGTTGCAATCAATAAAGCTCTGTGTTTTATTGAGATTGGGCATGCTTCACTACATGCGATATACAGCGACTCGCTCAGCAGCCTTTTGGCGCTCAAAGGGTTTTACCCACAAAACCCAGTAGTACAAGACGTTTTGTCTAGGCTCACGTTGCTCAACACGATAGGTTAGAAAGTAGTCTTCTGTTGGCTCCCAAGCCACGTGGGAATCGTCGGAAATGAGGCTGCGGATGTCGCAGCGAAGCGCGCCGCTGAATGTCCACGCACTCGACGTCTCCCTCTCCCTGCGAGGGACTTTTTCCCAGACATTAAGAGTTCGGTTATAAAGAAATGGGAAGCCAGCTGGGAGTGCATGACTCATAATAAGTTGAAGAGAGTTAAGCGTCGTCTCGGTGAGTGGCCATCATCATCACATGACATTAGACGCAACGAGGTGGTGCTATGTCGCTTACGAATAGGCAACACATTCGGTACCCACAGTTACCTTCTTAGCGGTGACGAAAAACCATTATGTCAGAGGGGTGATGCTTTCCTATCAGTACAACATATATTGCTTGCGTGCCCCAGACTTGCACATGCGGAGAGACGCCACTTCGGTCGCACTACGCTATCGCTACGGGAAGTATTAAGGGATGAATCTCCGTTTATACAATCGGGACAGTTATTCCGTTGCCTCTCAGAGGTAAGGTTTTCTGTGGTATATACGCCCCATTAATGCGATGACATATATGTTGTAAGACCAGGAAGGTTGAGATGTACGTCATGGCAATGGATCATATGATCATATGGATCACTGTTCATTTTTCTGTCTAGCCATAAGTGATATCAAAAGGGATATTCATATAGTTGTCTTCTTGTGGAGAAGACAATTAGATTAGACTTCTTTTTTTTTCTTTTTTAAACAAAAAAACAATTGTTTAATAGTTTCTGCTTAGCGTGTTATTTTTCTTTAGGTACTCAGATAATTAACTGACAGTATAGGGGGTAGCGATTTATAGTGAATAATAGTTGGCTTTTTTGTCGGTTGTTTAGCGAGTTAATTTTAATCTAAATCTAGGCATAAGCTGCAGCCTTTAGGATGGTTTCGATCAGGATGCAGGCACTAGAGGAAGAGATTGGGACCCTTAAGGCAGAGCTTTCCCAGCTCAAGGCTGCCCTTGTTGTACAGGGTAGGCAAGATAAAGCAACAAGGGGTCGCTCCGTAGCAGAGACATCATATGCCCAGGTGGTCGCAGGCCACCAGGTAGCTGAGGCTTCCCCTACTATGTAGGTGGCTGGGATCTCTAGAGAGGGGAGTGTTAATAGTGAACAGAGGAGGGGTAGTTCTGGTAGGTCACAGGAGGGGAAGTAGCATGAGGTCAGGGGGTGGAGGATTTGGAGACGCGAACTTATGGAAAGGGTCAGTGAGTGGCAGGTGGTAGGTGGTAGGAGCGGGAGGAAGCATAGCCGAACGGCCCAGCGGGCAGGCATATTACCATCAAATAGGTTTCAGGCATTGGATGACTGCCCCCAGGATAGTAGTATTAAGGAGTCAGTGCTGGTCGTAGAAGACTCTCGTGTGCGACATTTAGAGCAGTTTTTTTTTGTAAAGGTAGAAGGGACAGGAGGTGCATCACCAGGCCAGGTACCATGGTGAAGGACCTGGTACCTGTGGTGGCACAGGTCACCAGTGATCACCAGTTTAGTACAGTCATAGTGCATGTAGGGGTAAATAACATAGGTCCTGCTAGGAATGAGGAGCTTCTACGGGAGTACAGGGCCCTTCTGGCCACCCTGAAGGGCACCAATAGAGTCATTGTAGCAGCAATTTTGCCTAGGGCTAGAGCCTCCCCTGAGTGGAGCTCTAGGGCACTGGCAGCTAACGCCAGGGTTGGTAAGCTCTGCCATGAGCTAGGTTTTACATTTGTAGACGAGTGGAGCAGGTTTTATGCATCGTGGGACCTCTATCAGAGGGATGGCCTGCACTTCTCTGAAAAGGGGGTCCATGTGTTAGGCAAAGTGTACGAGCATGTCCTTCAGGGAAACTAGGGAATTGGATGGGGAGGGATGAAATTGCATTGCCAACTCAGGAATATTCCAATAGTGTCAGCCAAGGCAATAGAACCTCAAAGTCTGCAAATAGGGACAGCAGCAGTTCAAGGCGACAGAGTGATAGTTCATCTAGTGATAAAAGAACTCCTCAGTATGAAAAAGCCAAAGGTGGTCATGGAACATTTGTTAAGTGTATGATGTTTAATGCTCAGAGTATCCGTTCCAAATTTGATGAGTTCAAGTGTTATGTTGCTGAGGTGGAACCAAATTTTGTTTGCATTACGGAGGCATGGGTCAGTGAAGGGTATTTTGGAGATAACTTACAGGACTATGAGATCCAGGGATACAATATGTTTTCGTGCAATAGGGGTCCAGCAATGAAAGGGGGTGGTGTAATGCTCCATATGAATAGCTTATTCAGTTCTCAAAAAGTAGCAGGTGCGGATAAAAATGTGTGTGGAGTCCATCTGGCTTGATGTCGCTGTGGGAAAACGCAACAGCAATACTCTTAGGATAGGAGCTTTCTACCGATCAGGAACCCTGCCACATTCTCAGCAACTGGAGCTTGACAAGGTGATTTGTGAGGAAATCAGTAGAAACTTTAAGAGGAAGTGCCTTTTTCTTGGTGACTTTAATCTAAAAGGTTACGAAAATGCTGGTGTTGGCTCCCCATCATGCAAAATGTTTAGGAAATGCCTTGAAGAGGACCTGTTCTTACACCAGTTTGTATCGGAACCTACCAGACATGGCTCATTCTTGGACCTTGTATTCTCGGATTTAAGTGACTTGGCTCAAGCCTTGACTGTAGGCGAAACTCTGGGAAGAAGTGACCATAACTTAGTTAGATTCAAGGCACATGTAGGGGAAATTATCAAGGATAATTTGGTAAAGGTTCCAAATTTCAACAGAGCAGACTTTGACCGCATGAGAGCGGCTTTAAGTGCCATCAGATGGGAAGAAGAATTCTCCAATTTAAATGCCTGTGAAATGTGGGAAAAGTTCAAATCTTACTTGAAGGAAATTCAGATTAGACATGTCCTCCAAAAGCCAAGACGCAAAAGAAGGGTAGGATAGCCAGCATGGCTTACACCAGACTTGATAAAAGCAATTAAGGTTAAGAAAACTGCATTTAGAGTCTTTAAAGAAGCCCCAAATGTCGTTAATCTAAAGGCGTATCGAAAAGCTAGAGACACTGTGAAGCAAAAAACCAGAGCAGCAAAGCGAGCAAAAGAACTGGATTTAGCTAGAAACTTTAATGGGGACAGTAAAAAGTTCTTTAGTTTATACAAGCTGAGTAAAGTTTCTAGCACAATTGGTACACTGGAAGTAAACGAGACTACATTGGGTGAGGATAGTGAGATGGTTGAGGAGCTGAGCAAGCAGTTTAGATCAGTGTTTACATTGGAAGATATGACCAATCTGCCAACCGTACACCATAGTTCAGTGACATGGGATCTGACAAATGATGTTGATTTCAATGATAGTGATGTTGTTTACAATCATATCAGGAAAATAAAGCCAAACAAGGCAGCAGGACCCGATGATATTTATGCTAGGGTGTTGCGTGAAACTGAAAAGGAACTGGCATTTCCACTTAGTATAATATTTTGTAGATCAGTTTCGCAAAATGAAATTCCAACCGAATGGAAAAGGGCAAATGTAGTTCCTATTTTCAAGAATGGAGAAAGGGGGAAAGTTGAAAACTATAGGCCAGTAAGTCTCACATCCCTAGTCTGCAAGGTACTCGAATCAATTATCAAGGATAGAATAGTTAGTTATCTGGAAGGTAGCAGATTGATTCAAGATACTCAACATGGGTTTAGAAAAGGACGATCGTGTCTCACAGACCTCTTGGACTTTTTGAACTTCGCCACAAAACAATTTGATCGGGGAAATCAGGTTGATGTAGCATATATTGACTTTAGTAAGGCCTTTGAAAGGTACCCCATACACGGTTAATGATATAGCTTCAGTCCCATGGTACTGCAGGTAGCATCTTAAAATGGATAGAGTTGTGGCTTTCAGATAGACAGCAAAGAGTGATGCTAAGTGGTACAAAGTCATCATGACAAAATGTTCTTAGTGGAGTCCCCCAGGGGTCAGTACTGGGGTCACTACTGTTCATTATATTTGTAAATAACATTGAAAGTGGCCTAAGCAGTAAAGTTGTGAAATTTGCGGATGATTTGAAGGTCTTTAGGGCAATAACAGGTCAAGATGAGCATATCTCGCTGCAAAAAGACAGACGAACTTGTGAAGTGGTCCGAAGAATGGCAAATGAAATTTAATCTTGATAAGTGCAAAATCATGCATGTAGGTAAGCAGCATATGAAGGCTCCATACTTGATGGGTGGCCAAGTGCTATCAGTGACTCAACAGGAGAATGATTTAGATGTTATTCTAAACACAAAACTGGGGCCATCAGAACAGACCAAGGAAGCCAAGAAGAAGGCACTGAGAATGCTCGGGGCAATAAATAGGAATGTATCATACAGAAGTGAGGAAGTGATCAGGAAGCTTTACTGTGCATATGTCAGGCCACATTTGGAATACTGCATCCAAGCTTGGTCTCCTAGCTATGAAAAAGATTGTTGGCTTTTAGAGAGAGTACAAAAGAGGGCTACAAAAATGGTTAATGGCATAAGCAACCTGGCATATGAGGAAGGATTGAAGAAATTGAATATGTTTTCACTTAGATATAGAAGGCTGAGAGGAGATCTCATCGAGGTCTTTAAATTTGTCCATGGTCTGGAGAGGGGATATCTTGGGGAAATGCTTGAATTGAATAGAAATGATGCAATTAGAGGTCATACATTCAAAATTAAAGTTAACCACAGTAGAACAAGGTTAAGGCAGACTTTCTTCACCAACAGGGTAGTAGAACACTGGAACCAGCTGCCAGAAAACATTGTCAGTAGCAGCACATTGAACATCTTTAAAAACAGCATAGACAATCATTATAAGAATAGAGGGCTTGCTTTTCAGTATTACAGGGAGGGCTGATTGACAGATTTGGTGGGCAACTGGTTCAGTGTACAGAGTGCAACCAAGAGGGGCCCTTGTGGCTCATAGTTGCACTGATCTTTTATGTCTATATGCGTCGCATCCAGTAGCCTTACTTCGTCAGTTTCGCCTTTAAAACCTTGATATGATTGACGCTGTTATGCATGACCTCAGCAGTCGATGCGCCACTAAACTCCAGTAACCAACCGAGACGTGAGCACAAATGTCTAAGGCATCATATCCGGACTACCTGCATTATACGGGGGACGCGAGTCATGGAATGCCTTCTGTGGTCCACCAAGCCGTTTGGGAGAGTGCACTAGGTCTTTTTGCTCCTCGGTATAGCTGGAGATCTCGCGGGTGGGTCGGCGCGATGTCCAGGATATTAGCAGCACATTCGCATTCAGCATCCTATACTCATGCCCTCCGATTTCGCTAATATGTTCAGGGTTATGATCTGTCGCCTGCTGATGTAAGGCGACGAACAATTATTCAGTAACACAAGCAATTCATTTGCAGAGGTCAAGAAACGCCACTCGGGTAAAAAAAAACCTGTACCACATATACCACATCGAATTACATGACCTTTAATGTCAAAGGCTGACCTTAGGTCACCAAGGTTGTTTTTACTCATGCACCATGTCAATTTACGGGGTACCGAATACACTCATGGTGACACGTTGGATATACATGATTTTTGCAGGTAGTAGTCTGCATAGCTCATACCTAGAGCGCATCGGACGAAATATCCCTTCATGTTCACACATTCATCCCGTTCGCAAAAAAATGCCCAAAATAAATGAATTATGCTGACTTCTTTAGTACCTGATAGTCTCTGCTGTCTTTTACTTGCCACTATAAGTTAACAAAAAGACATAGTCTATGGCTCGCTAACAAAGCATATTCAAGCGTCTAATGTACATTCTCAAAGTTTGACCCACATAAACAAAACATAGTATTAAGCTTGCACTATTTCCATCTACAGGGTACCGAATAACATCTCCCTGACTTAAAACTAACATCACCCCTCGCTGGAAAAATCTGTGGATTTTAATAACATCTTACTAAATACATCCATCGGATGGATATTGATGCCGCATAATATTCCATCGAGCAAGGAAGCAGCACATCCGATCACATGACCTTCAAGGTCAACGTTTGACCTCACGTCGGGATTGAAGAAATTCAGAAACATGAATTGGTTCACTGGGGTATGTTGGCCTGACGAACCGATGCATGACTATTTTAACACTGATACATACACAATCAGTTGAAGAAGAAACACACTACGTGACCTGACCTGTATCGTCGATATATGTGTTAGGTAGCACTAAAGAACCATTTAGCAATGCATTCAGAAACGCATTCACCAATATCCTCTGATTTGACTGAAAATTTGACGCGACCTTCGCAGTCGTATCCGTACATGCACCACGATACGATTTTATGCTACGAGCCCTTCCAGGTGCAGCGGCTAAGAAGTCAACGAGATTAAATCTGAGGTACCACCTAACTTGCCGGGGAATTTACTTCTTGGAATGACGCAAAAGCTTGCGCGACTGCTATCATGGTAGGATGCGGTACACGAAATTATCTGGTCGCAGTCACCATTTGACATCAGGCCAAGAAATACTTGATCAATAAGCCCTATGGGAAAATTTCAAGGTATGGAATGACATCTTGCTGAATGCACTATCGGATGTATATTGGCGTCGATTAATCTGTCATCGACAAAGTAAGCAGAACAGCCGAGCATATAACTTTAGGGTCAGAACTTGACCTAGTATCAGGACCGATACAATTTAAAAAATCGAAGTAGTCCACTGTGGTACCGTGTGTTGGCCAGACGAACCAATAGATGCAAACTATCTTAGCACTGGTACATGTACAATCTATGCAAGAAACGGCACACCGCGTGACCTGACCTCTATCGGTGACACATGTCATCAGGTAGCACTGGCCCATTCAGCAACGCATTTAGAAACGCATTCACCAGTATCCTTCGATTCGTTTCAAGGCTTGACAACCTTTGCAGTCGTCGCTGTACATACACCGCTGTAAGATGTGTTTTTTTTTTTGCTTCGTCGAACCCTTTTCGCTACAGAGTTATAAAGGTTCGAGTTCAAATCTGGCATAACGCATTATCTTCCTGGATATTTACTTATTGGAATGCTTCAAACGCTTGTGCGATTACCATCATGATAAGATGCGGCACACCAAACCATCTGGTCACTCAAGGTCACCATTTGATCTCGGGTCAAGGAAAACTTCAATATTATCCACGAGAGGAAAATTACGGAGCACCAAATAACATCTTCCTGAATACATTTATCGGATGGCTATTAGCGTAGAATAATCTCCAACCGTGCAAGGAAGCAGCACAGCAGGGAATCTGACCCTCAGGGCCAACGTGTCAACTCAGGTCGGAATTGATCAAATTCAGAACATTAAAGTGGTCCATTGGGGTACCGCATGCTAGCCAAACGAAGCGCAAACTGTAGACTATCCTAGCATTGATACATGCGCAATCGATATAAGAAACCGCACGCCGCGTGATCTGACCTCTATCGGTGAAACATTTCATTGGGTAGCACTAGCGTCCCATTCAGTAACGCATTCAGAAACGCATGCACCAATGTCCTCTGATTCGTCCTAAAATTCGACACAACCATCGCGGCCGTCGCCGTGCATTCACCGTCACACGATCGTTTTACTACGACGAACCATTTCATCTACACAAGTCGAAACGTTCAACGAATTCACATCTCTGGTGTCGCATAACTTTCCGGGAAATTCACTTCTTGGAATGCTTGGAATGCTTGGAATGCTCTGTAGACTTGTGTGACTGGTATCATCGCATGATGCGTCACGCCAAACCACCGGGTCACTGAAGGTCTCCATTTGATCTCAGGTCAAGGAATACTTGAACATTACATCCTACTGGAAAATTACGGGTTACCGAATAATATCTTCCTGAGTACATTAATTGGATGGATGGAGCAAGGAAGCAGCATATGACCTTCGAGGTCAACGTTTTACCTCACGTCAGGATATATAAAAGTTAGACGAGTAAAGGGGTTCACTTTGGAAAATTCACTTAGCATTCACTTATATGAATGTTTCTTATGACCTGTGCGTGTGCTGTGGAGACCTGTGCGAGCGCTACAAATGGAAGGCGCGGGCCCATAACTATGGAACGTTGTGTTGTTTTGGTCATTCTAGCAACTCGACATTATCTCGAAAGGATTTCGTCGCATCTCCGGTTTCATGACGCCAATAAGTAATGTGAAGCCCAAGCAATTGCAATTCCAAGCAATCCGGCAACTTTCAAGGAACCCTGATGGCTTTGTACATTGTGGAACTTGACGTTACATCCTTCGGACATTCTGCCGCACCTCAGTGTTGTTGGTCGCTGGGCATTCTGATGCGTATGATGACTATCGGACATTCACATCGTACTCCATATTTACACACGAATACAATGTCGAAAGTCGGCTCTAAACTTAGTGCCCCAAGTATAAAATAACGGATTAAAATACAGTATTTGTGAACATTTATCTTTGTACACATTCATAGTATGTTTATATCTGCGTGGCGTTTATGACAATCCAATGTGCAACGTATGTGCTTGCTGTCTGTCTGTGGAATGTCGCTGCGACCGCGGGTATGGGGCTGCGACAGCGGACATGGTGCTGCTACTGCTGATCGGTCGTGACTCCCCTTCATTCCATGCGACCAAAGGTCAACGAAAATTGATGGTGCCCGCACCTCAGATAGATGATAGATGGATTTCAGATAGATCAACCCTGACCGAACAAAACATTTGAAAACAAATGCGTTCTTATAAATATACAATATGGCCGTCCGTTCTTCATGACGTTTTGCGATTTCGCGCTTTCCTGGTTGCACGGATTTCGTGTAAGCTTTCTTCTATTGCAACGCTACCTGAGGTAGAACAATGGCATACGGACGTATGATTGGAAAACGAGTATGAATGCTTTTTAAACATTCATGCCATTTTAATTTAGGTCTCATGGTTTCTCTTAAAAATTGTCACGAATTCCAAGGTAACTAGTTACTGATAGGTCACCCATGGGTTTATTTACGCGTAGAGGCGCAATTGTACTTAGGAACAGCTGATATGGATCGAATTACGTCAAACTTGGAACTAACGCAACCAGGCCCTACTCAGTCAGGTTTTATTACCTACATATTGAATCTGGCGCCAGGTAGGAAGGTCCATGGGGATCACTTTGTGATCACTATTACAAACATGAGGATCATTTTGTGCCAGGGATCAAGTGTCAGGTAGGTTTGTCAGCGTGCTAAAAAAAAAACATTGCGTCTCTGAGACTCTCTCTGTGGATGCTGGGTGTCCGGTGGCGATCGGTGGTCCGGCGTCACATGTTGGGTGTCCGGCGTCACATGTTGGGTGTCCGGTGGCGATCGGTGGTCCGACGTCACATGTTGGGTGTCCGGCGTCACATGTTGGGTGTCCCGGCGTCACATGTTGGGTGTCCGGCGTCACATGTTTGGTGTCCGGCGCCACATGTTGGGTGTCCGGCGTCACATGTTGGGTGTCCGGTGGCGATCGGTGGTCCGACGTCACATGTTGGGTGTCCGGCGTCACATGTTGGGTGTCCGGCGTCACATGTTGAGTGTCCGGCGTCACATGTTGAGTGTCCGGCGTAACATGTTGAGTGTCCGGGGTCACATGTTTTGGTGTTAGGCGTCACATGTTGGGTGCCCGGCGTCACATGTTGGGTGTCCGGCGTCACATGTTCGGGTGTCCGGCGTCACATGTTGGGTGTCCGGCGTCACATGTTGGGTGTCCGGCGTCACATGTTGAGTGTCCGATGACGACTGGTGGTCCCCCCAATTCGAGCAGTGATTTTCAAATGTCAAGTGCGCCGCAGGCTGTGTCACGGTGACTGTCACCTATCCAAACTGTCACGAATGGTGGCCTGTGTGCAATGAGTCATGGCGTGTCATGATCATGGTAGAGACTGCTGCAAATGCCCAGTCAGGGGCGCCAGGAGTAGTTATAAAGTACGATCGGAAAAGGAAGCAACATGCCGATTTACACGACTCCAGGAAAGGCGTCTAGAACTAGTTTTTTTTTAAAGCTACACTGAGGGGCGCCATCCGCTGAAAAAAATGTTGAGCGGTGGGGGTTTGTGGGGAGGGGAATGCACCCAGTTGCGCGGCCAGGATTTTTTTTTAAAGGATGACTAAACCAAACAAAAATGTAATGAAACGACAGTTTTCAGCGCACGCCAAAATTGAGAACTTCGGTGGGTGAAAATCGGATAGTTTTTGTTTGATCAAGTTTATTTTTGGTTACTAGGGGGCTGGGGCCCCAGAGCCCTGACCCCCTCTGACTGTGTCTCTGGGTGCGCCGCTTATGGCGGAATGCCACATCTCTATCACGGGGGCACATACCCTCGTTGCACCTGGATCTTCCAGTGCTTGATGTCAACTTACTAGCGTGTCATCTCCCCGCAGTGGGGTCAGCCTCGTCACACGGCTGGCTAGGGAACTGGCGCTCCCTCGGGTTACCACAGCCGCCCCGATAAGGGGTTTGGAAGCACGGAGGTGTTCCGGGGGACTCACGTAGTCCCCACCACCCGCCCCCCTCTCCCCTTCCCAGTATCCATCCCGTGGCTACGTCCCTTTGGATGTCCTTCATCCAACCAAGCAACTAGCCTTCTCCTGTCACTAGTAGGCAGGCCAGCTTCCCCTGGTCTATCCGTCCTCTCAGTTTTATCGTGGTAGCCGCGCCCCCTCGGCCCGTCCCCCGGGGTTGACGGAGTCCTGGAGGTTGAGGTCCCCCGTCGCACGGTGCTAGTTGTGACGGGGGACCAACACACCTCTTTGCTCCTGATATCCCGGAGGGTCGGGCGAGCCCGTGGGGCCTCACACGGGCCAAGTGGCTGGTCGCCTTGGGCCGGGGGCCTGAGACTATTCCCAGTGCCCGCCGGCTCGGCCGGCCGGGGTCAAGGGGTGAGCGGCGCTGCGTCCTGGTCGGGGTGGTGAGTATCTCTCTCCTGGCTGGGCGATGGCGCCGCCTGCCCCGTATAGCTCCTCGGGCGCCTGGCGACCTCCCGTTCGCGGGGCCCAGGCGTCCCCCAGTTGAGCACAAAGGTGGTGGGGCACCTTTAACACTGACAGCGCTAACGTTCCCCCTACACCTCGGGTCCTCATTTTCAGAGGACTTACGATGAGTCTTGCATCTTTATCTCCATTTCAACGACGAAACGGATGCGACAGATTTGGGAACATTGCTAAATGTGAGAGGTTGAAGGATGGTGCTTTGGAGGTGGAGTTTGTGATGGCGAAGGAGGCGGAAATTGCCTTGAGGACATCTGAGTTTGTGTACAGTGTGCGGATAGGTGATACGAGAGTGGATGAGAGTATTGAAATTAAAGTAGAACCCAATCGAGCAAAAAAACACATCTCGAGGAATAATAAACTGTTATGACCTGAGCGGGGTACCTGAGAACGAGATAGTTGATGGATTGTCCGAGGTAGGAGCCACGGAAGCGAGAAGGATGATGGCGAAAAGAGGCGCGGACACAGTCCCGACAAATAACATAATTTTGACTTTTAACTTTTAACAGAACAAGCATACCATCATACATACGTGTGGGGTACGTGCGTGTGAAGGTGCGTCCCTTTCTCCCCAGGCCAATGCGCTGTTTTAGGTGCCAGAGATATGAGCATACGACTCAATTTTATAGAAATCGCCCAGCATGTGGTAAGTGTGCCTCGAATGACCATATTTTCGAGCACTGCACTTCCTCGACCCCCAGTGTGTGAACTGTGAGAGAGAACGAAACCACCACACATCTTCTGACCGAACTTGCCCGTCCTACTTGAAGGAAAAGGAAATCATAGCGATCAAACACACACCATGGTCTGACACCTCCGCAACATATACAGCCCGAAAAGGCATCTGATCTAATCGTTCAGTTGACTGAACTCCTTCGAGCCTTTGGCGTTCCTTTTGCGTCTCCGGTGAAGCAGGGGCGGCCAATCCAAAGCGTTGCCGAGGAAACCATAGCCCCACCCACCACCAGTGGGGCCGTCCGAGACCTCATCGAGCCGTCGAGCCGTCCGGGACCTCATCCTAAACATCTAGAGATGGGGAGTGGACCGGTCAAAGAGACCCGTTCGATCTCCTCCACCCAAGCCCAGCCCTTGCCCACCCACCACGAATCCTCCGCCTCCTCCTTTCTCCAATCCCCCTTCACCTCCTTCATGTACTGACACCACCTCCAAATCCCTCCTCTCCACCTCCTCCCTCCCTGAACCTTCCACGCTTCCCTCGAGTCGGACCTCGCCCTCACCTTCAACCTCTACTTCCGCACCTCCATCGCCGTCTCGTAGTACAAACCGACCTTTTCAAATATCCGGGGCTAGACTTACTCATCAAGAAACCGAAAGGCGAGCTCGTGAAGCGAAGCGATCGCGGCTCATTAATATGGAGAAGGCTCTAGCAATGATCCGCCAAGGGGCTGACAAGGCTCCACCCCAAAGGCCGGCCACCCCGTCGCCAAGGCGGCGAGTGGAGGGACCGGCTTCCTATAGCAGGGGCCCTCCCCCACCTCCACCCCGACTGGGCGCCCAGAATCGAGACCTGCCGACGTCTGGATCTCCGCCGAACTAAGGATCTCCGAACTCCCGCCCTAGGACCCAGTCCCTTGGACCGAGTGCCGGTGTGCCCTCTGATGCACCGACTAATTCGTGGGTTCCATTAAGTTCGTCGTGAAATGACCTATTTTACCTCCCGTTTTAAAATATACACAACATATTTGACACACGCTACACGCTGTCAACCCTTGCACTCATTGTTTTTACAATGGACCCTTGGGTTTGTGTGATTGTTCGGTGATAGTAACTGTGATATTTCTACATACCTACTTTAACTCGTTTTAAATGGATCAGCCTCGGTCCATTTTACAGTGGAACTGCAGGGGTTTGAGGACCAGCATCGAAGAGCTGCAGGCTCTTTTAAATCGCCACACTCCGGCGACCATATGTCTGCAGGAAACGAAGGTGACGCCAGAGTACTTGTTCAACCTCAAATGCTACTCTGTTTTTCGAAAAGATACGCCATCCGACACAATTGCACACGGTGGTGTGCTGGTGGCCGTCCACCACAGCGTCGAAGCGCGGAGATTAGTGCTCCATGCCAAATTCTAGGCCGTTGCAGCAAGAGTGCATTTTAGCCATCGGGTTATATCTATTTGCTCGCTTTATCTGCCGCCCGGTTCTAGGTTCCCATCCAAAGAGCTACGACACCTGATGTCTGAGCTTCCCCCACCGATCTTAATACTAGGCGATTTCAACGCCCACCACACTGCCTGGGGATGTGATGACATTAATACACGTGGTCAGCTACTATAATTATTGATGCATGATGAATCGTTATGCATTTTAAATACCGGAACCCCAACCCATTTTACCCTGCCCCCCGGCCGTACCTCCGCGTTGGACCTAAGTTTATGCAGTCCACAACTCACCCAACTTTTTAACTGGACTGTGGGCGACGACCCTCTCGGCAGCGACCATTTCCCACTATGGTTGAACTACCAAGATGGCGTTGTACTTGGGACGCGACCACGCCGGTTGAATTTTAGGAAGGCTGACTGGTCAAAATATGAAACACAACTGGAGGAGATTTTTTCCATATCACCTGACGATACACCTGTGTCGGTGGAGGAATTTATGAACGTCCTGGTCAAGGCCGCCGCTGACTCCATTCCTCTTACATCCGGCGCTCCTCGTCGCACACCCGTCCCGTGGTGGACGGAGAAGTCTCGTAAGGCAATCAGGGCAAGACGCCGCGCATTCAGAGCTTTTGACAAATCGTATAGCACGGCCAACCTCATCGTCTTCCAGTTTCGGACATACTTCTCAGTACTGTAGAAATGGTGAAGCATGTGCAAGATGTAGTTCAACGAAACATGTCAGAGATAAATGCGAAGCGGAGAGCCCACTGTGTCTAATTGTGGGCCCAACCAAAAACCCCATGCTGCTGATGACCGTTCCTGTTCTATTTTTCTGAAAGAGAAGGAGATAGTTGCAATTAAATTTTCTAGAACGATCACATTTACGGAGGCGCATGCGTTTTATGAGGTAGCCCACCCAAGCGTGTCATATGCGACAAAAGCACAACAGAAATATGCAACCACACAACATACTCGCGAGAAATCTCCGGTAGGTCTTGGACACATACAGCCCAATATGGCATCTGAGCTCATAGCTCAGCTAATGACCCTGCTGCGATCTTTCGGGGCCCCCTGTCATCGTCTGGAAGGCAATGACAGCCAACCCAACATGACAGTGAGGCGACTGAGGTCCCACCGTCCACGAGTGGATGCCCCGCTCGCCCATATGAGGCCCATCCCACATCTCCAACACCATCCCAAAATCTCTCCTCTCCACTTCCTCCCTACCTGAACCTTCTCCTCTTCCCGTGAGCCAGGCCTCGCCCCCACCGTCGACTCCTACATCCGCACCTACATCTCCGTCCCGACGACCAACCAAAATCCAAGACATCAACCCCCAATACCAAGAAGCCGAGAGACGCGCCCGCGAGGCAAAGCGAGCGCGCCTTGTTCAGATGGAAAGAGCCGGCGAGAGGAGTCACCAAGAAGCCGAGAAGGCTCCTCCTCGGAGGCCGGCTACCCCATCGCCAGGACGGCGAGTGGAGGGACCGGCTCCATCTGCCAATGAGATGGGCCCTCCTCCGCATCCGTACCGTCCGGGCCCCCCAAAACGAGGTCTACCACTATCAGGCTCTCCACTAGGGGGTGAGTCGCCAAGTTCCCGCCCAAGGACTCAGTCCTTAGGACCAGGTCGGGCTGAAACTCCCGGCTTGCCAGAGGCCCTCTCTCTTGGGCGGAGGACGGAGCCATGATTTTAGCTGCTTTTTATCATAACCACTTCTGGTTCTCGTACCATAGTTAACTCTGGTCCACCATTTTCCTTCAGACAGCCTCTCGAGAAGGCATGTCAGTAAGATAGCTTATGGTTCACTTTTTTAGTCGCATCTAGTCGAGCCATGTCCTGAGGCAGTGCATGTTTGTTCACATGAACAGACATACCACGTTGAAATTCTAAGACATTTGTGACCTCTACATCAACAGTTTTACAGTGGAACTGTCGAGGTTTTAGAACTAGCGCCCAGATCCTCCAGGTGGTCTTAAATCGGTACGGCCCTGTGGCGGTATGTCTCCAGGAGACCAAGTCTTCGCCTAACTATATGGTGTCGTTGAGTGGATACTCGATATTTCGGAAGGATGTGGCGACTAATGCTGTGGCACACGGTGGAGTGCTATTGGCGGTCCATAATAGTGTCCCCATGAGAGTATTAACCCTGCGTATTACACTCCAGGCGGTTGCCGCTCGTGTGCTTTTTGGTCATAGACTCATCACAGTGTGTTCCGTATATCTGCCTCCAGGGAATGTGTTGCCCACCGTGGAACTCGCCAACATGGTGTCTGAACTGCCTCAAACGGTCCTGCTTTTGGGCGATTTTAACGTTCACCACACATTGTGGGGATGCGACGATATCAACACCCGTGGCCGCCACCTGGAATCTTTAATCCTTAACGAAATGTGCTGCATTATAAATACGGGAACACGAACATACTTCTCCACACCGTCGGGAACCACTTCCACCTCGGATCTCAGCCTGGCCAGCCCGCAGCTAATTGAGTGCCTCGAGTGGACTTATTTGGCCTCAAAGTGATATCCGGTGGCCACGGTCCGAACTTTTGAAGCCCCAGCGCAATTATTGGGGCCGCGGCGCGAGTTTTCTAAGTTAGGCAGTTATTAGGGCTTTACGGCGCATCGACTACATTGGTCATGTAGCGCCCATAACAATACAATTTATCTACACGTGGATATATGGCATATGCCAGCTAGTTAAGCTTGCAAACTATTAGTCGACACAACGAATCGTACACAAAATAAAATATGGCAACATTCAACATTTTCAGCGTGGTGCATATATTCCTGAAAATGATACTTCAGCGAGGTAGTCAAATTGTCCCCCTGATCGAACAATATCCGAGTCGTTGCCTAAATTTAAGCCTTGCCACTGAGTGACAAAGACTGAGCACGCCCAAAGCGACATACACGCTCCTCGTAACCGGGGCAGGACAGCAGGGCATGCCACACAGATAAGCGGGCATGACATCTGGGGCAGGGTGGCACGTCATCACCAGTTAGCAAGTAAGAGTGAGTGGCATACGTATGTCCAATTCTCAAGCGGCATAGGGCCACCTCATCTCGCCTAATCCTACTCGAGCACTAACTCCATTTCCCGAGGCGATTCTTGATCGCTTTCAGCTTGTTATCGGGTATTGCGTTCCAAGAGCCACTTTGTGAGCATAGAGTCAGAAATGGTTCGGAGGTGGTCACGGGCAGTGAGTGGTAGAGTTCGGGAGCATGGAGCTTGCGCCGCACGTTTTGCAGAGCAAGTCATTTCCCCACGTAAATCTGGATTCAACATAGCACAACTTTTTTACCTGTCTGGTACGCACTGGTAAGACGAGTTAAGACGTCCCGTAAAATGGGGTTTGACGGATTGTGTCCTCAACGCTAAAAGGCTACTTAAGGAATCCGTCCAAATAATGTGAAATAGATAGTCTGATACTTCGACGAAACAGATACCTTTCAGAATGGCAATAAGCTCGGAAGAATACACAGAAACATGTGCTGGAAGTGAAAATCTTCTAACCACCGTACCTGTAATAAAAGCGCTGCCGACGCCGGTCTCAGTTCTGAATCCATCGGTGTATGTTGCAGCAAATCCAGTGTAACATTCAATGTGCTCCATGGCAATTGCTCTGCATTGGCAATGTGGTGTAATATCGGATTTCTTTGTGTAGGCGAGGGACGTGTCAACTTCCGGTGTGATCAGTCCTGGGATCAGATCCCTGGGAGGCGTTGAAATGTGCTCAGTCCGTCGAACTCCCTGGAGCCGGAGACACCTCTCAGAAGAAAATTGTCTCATCCTCACTCCGTACGGGACTGCTCTTGAAGGGTATTCATTTGAGAACAGCGTTACTATTCGTTGGGAAAATACATGGGTGTAAGCTGAGTGGTATGGATATTGCCGTAGCTTGCAAGCATATTGCATGCCAAGCTGTTCACGCTGCAGAGAGTGGAAACTCGTGAACTTCCGCAAGGAGACTCGCCGTTGGAGAAGTACGAAATTCCCCCGTGATGATACGAAGAGCAGAGCGGTGGACTGTATCCAAGGTGCGTTTATCGTTAAACAAGCTCCGTCATAAATAAAACACGCGTAGTCAGGCTTTGATCGAACAAGTGATCGGTGTAGCAGAAGCAGCGATGCGCGGTTTGCTCCATAGGTCGCACGAGCCACATATTTTAAGACATTCAAAGTATTTACACACTTATCTCGTAGCGCTTAAGATGTTGTCGGTACGTCAAGCGTGAATCAAATTCCACTCCCAGAAATCTCACTACCGGTTGCCCCGGTATTACCTGTCCGTACAGTATGATTGTCATATTTGGACATAAACGGCGGCGACAGAAGTGTACGAAAATGGTCTTCGCTGTAGAGAAGCGGAATCCATTCGTGTTTCCCCACTTCTCCAAACACCTGACTGCTAACTGTAGCTGTCGCTCCATCGGCGATGTACGTGAGGCAGATGACCATAAGGTGAAATCATCAACATACGAAGATTGTCCAACGGTCGCAGGAAGCGAGTCCTAATGTCATTGATCATCACCCCGAAAAGTGTCACACTTAAGACACTCCCCTGTGTAACTCCGTTCTTTTGGGTAAACCAATGAGACAGGCAGTTGCCGACTCGTACACGAAAACAGCGGTGTGCTAGGAATTTTTGTAGAAAGGTGCTAAGTTGTTCTTGGATTCCATGCTTGTAGATCTTCATCGGGATTCCCCTGCACAACGTGGTGTCATAGGCCTTTTCGATGTCAAAGCACACAGCGCCTAGATGTCGTTTCCCCTTAAAAGCGAAGCGTACTTTGGTGCCCAGTGTTCAAATATGGTCAACGGTACTCCTGCTTTTGCGAAACCCGCACTGTGTGTTTACGAAGACGTCATGTTTTTCTAAAAGCCAAGCCAGGCATCCATTCACGAGTTTCTCCATTAGCTTACCTAATGCAGACGTCACAGAGATTGGACGGTAATCTAACGGGCCCCGGCCGCGTTTCTCAGATTTCAAGGGTGGGACCACAGTGGCTTGGCTCCTCAATGGAGGGCTCGCCATTCGTCCATATGTGGTTAAAAGCACGCAAAAGCTCCGCGACCACAGAGGAAGGCAGGTCCTTCAGCAACTCCTTGTGTACTCCTTGTGTGCGCCGGGCGAGGGTCCTAGCACGCCTGAACTCTATTAAGTTGACAGTGGTGTTGTTGCAATTGAAGGCTCGAAACGCGCGTCTTCGAGCACGAATAGCGCCACGGCAACCTTCCGTCTACCACGACACAGGGGTGCGTCGAAGAAATCCAGAGGTCCTGGGTATACTTGATGAGGCGCATTTCAGGAGAAGTGCACTGAATTCGGTCACTGGTAGTGGCGGGGACCTTGGTTCGGAGCGGAAAAACAGCTTGAGCTTTCTCTTTAAATCTATTCCAATCCGCTTCCTTAACCCGCGCCGTCATTCCGGTCAGATCCTTCCACCCCGTCTCGGAGGGGGGGCGGTTGAAGACCCCCTCTAAAATCCAAACTAAGCATCGCACGAAAACGAAAGAGGTGTCATCGGAAAGCGCTCGACGATTAGGGTCCGGGTCCACCCCCAAAAAAATTCCCCAAAAAGTGACGTCACCAAGGGGGCTAGATTTTCACGACTTACATTTTGTTTTTTTACTCTGGGGGTTCATTTTGGGGGATATATGAAAAAAAGCAAAATGTATTTGGAATGAGAAAAGGACAACGAAATCGACCAGGGGTATAATATTTTTTGCCCCCCATTTTTTTTTAATTCCAAAATTTTGAATTTTCAAGTTTTCTTTAATTTTCCTTTTCCAATCTGTACAGCAGACCGATAAATGTTGTTTGAAGTTAACTTTCACCAATACAAAATGCTTACTTTAGTCAGAATCCTGTGTTTGAACTGCAATATGGCAAATACGCAAAATTCATATGTAGTGAAAAACGAAAAAAATGAAACATTCAACTCGTACGTTTTGTTGCATCCGTAAAGATAAGCAAACGCTGAAAGTTTCATTAAAATATCTGTATCCGTTAAAGCGTGACGACTGGTTGAACGTTTTTGGAGGTGACCTCACTTGACCTCGACTAACTCGTTGACCCTAGAGGACCTGACCTAAAATTTTTGAATAAGCATGTGAAATTGATGTGGGAAAAGGTATCCCAAATTTGGGCGCACTGCCGCGCGCCGTTCGTCCGCTATCCGCGAAAAGCCTGAGGAGGGCGGTTGAAGACCCCCCCGAGACAGGACGGGTTAAAATTGTATCGCTGCGGGCGCGGGCCTAAAACTGAGCCGTCCAGATAACTTAACCAGATTGGGAAATGGTCGGTCCCCAGCGGATCGGAGTCCACCGTCCACCAAACATGTTACTACATGTTAACACCACCACCAAACACCATCAAACATGTTACTACATGCCTTCAAAAGTCGCTCGCGGCCCAGTTAAAAAACCTCTTGGAACTCTACAAATCTGGAGGGGACACCAAAATATGGTGCCGAGAGCCCCAAATATCAGGCCGGGACTTGGACTTTAACAAAATTAAAGTCACCAAAGCGCGTCGAGCCCCCAAGAAACTGGAGTCGGGCCCAACCGGGAACACGCACCTGAGCCCAAATAGTCACAGGGGCCCCGAGGAGTTATACCGAATCCTCCAAAATTGTATTTGGACCCCACAATTGCACCCGAAATGTACATAGCAAGACCCTAGGAGCAGAACGGGAGGTCGAAAATGCATGGGCCCGTAAAGCGAAAAATGAAGAAAAAGTACAAGTCTCGCCAAGAAAGTGGCAAGGCATTGAACCTGCATTGCAGCTCTAAATAAACTCATGGGAAACTCTAAGAAGACATAACAGAAGCCCTCAAAGCACACCGGAGCCATGAGACCGAATGGAGACCTCAAAACCCGGCTAGGGCTCTCAAAAAGCCGCATGGTCCCGATAAATCAGCAAAAAGACCGGACACTAAATAACACAGCAGGGTCCTCGAAAACGCGCCTTTTGCTCAAAAATACCGTCCGTGCACAACACAAACGCAACAAAGCTGCAAAAAAAAGTCGAGTCTCAAAAATTTGCTCGGCCCGTAGCAAAAATATGCTCTAAAATATACTCGTAGACGAATAAAATCGCAACGGTTCCGAAAATATCAACACCTAACTAGAGCCTCTGTTCGGTAGTCAATCCGGGAGCGCATTTAACCAAAGAGAGGAGGTGCATGAAGACTCAGCATGAATCCGAATTTATTAACCACCAGAAACCACCAAATATGCCCCAAGACCATTAGGTGGCAGCAATTAGCAAAACGTAGGAGGCCTAGCAGAAACCGAAAAATCGCATGAAGTATGGCTAATGTACCGAATGCGTATTCGCGCATCGTTCGTGCACGTGGACAAACGTCGCTTTGGGGACCGGTCCGTGTTAGCTGAAATGTGTGAAATTGGGAATCCTTTAATATCTTTACTTGTGCAAGTGTTTTAATTGTACAGATGTAATTCCAGGAATGTGAGGTCACTTATCAAAGAATACTAAAGAAAATACTTCCGGTTGGATGGGAAGTTGGTTTGAAATCAGGTGACTCAGAATCGATCATGGTAGATTGTGCGCCCTTTCATGACAATTAAATTGGTCAATAAATTATGTTATTAAAAAATTAAAAGAGCACCTTTGAAACACAGTTATCGAAATCCAGTGAGTTTTAACGTTGGG
This sequence comes from Imbricaverruca yamaguchii, assembly GCA_034440575.1. Lineage (NCBI taxonomy): Eukaryota > Metazoa > Arthropoda > Thecostraca > Neoverrucidae > Imbricaverruca > Imbricaverruca yamaguchii. The sequence continues at coordinate 742,926 of JAOTOL010001563.1, forward strand.
GGCAGGTGGGCCCACTCTAAATCCATTTGCTCCCCCTCCCTCACCCCAAGCGCCAACCCAAGGTAAACCACTGACTTACGCTAAGCTTTCTCATGCTTCCCTGTTTAACGGGGAAACATTTATATGCAATGACAACCACGGCGGACAAAGGGTTTGGCACTGGGAGCACCCCCCCCCTCACCGCCATGGAAGGTGGCGTCCCTCCGGCCGGGAAACGACACCCTTCTGAGAAGATTCGAATGCACCCGCTTGAATTTTTCAGTTGCAATTACAATTGCGGTTGCAAATTCTCTTGTAAATTTGACAATTTCCGTTCAACCATTTAGAGAAAAGTGAACAATTGAAGAAAAAAAGTGGTAGTTTTTATATGCCAGGACTCTGAAACAGCAATGTGGCAGTGTAAATTAAAAACCAGCGATGAAAGCGCCGTCCGGGCAGGTCATGACAGATTTCTTGGGGAAGCTCCTAGTCATTCAGGATATCAGTGCCTGCTATCACAACGGCTGCAAACAAAAATAGATGCGATCCTCCTATTCATCTTGCACCGAGTCGTTATACACACGCCGGACCTTTGACACTTTCAAAATTATCTCAATATCTCAACATTCTGATACTGTATGGCAAGCCACGTCGAATGACACCCACATGAAGGAAATTGAATCCACTGCGGCGAAACGCGAGGACTTCGAAAACTTATAACTAACCTTTGACCTTGAGGCTTGGCCTGACATTTATAACGTTCAAGTGTTGTTCGAGGGTTACTCACGGCCTATCTTTTGATACCAAGCATGGGCAGTTTTGGGAGAAAACGACGAAACTCGCAGCGAGCGAAGAAATGAGTTCGGCCTGTTGCTTCCAAAATTAATGTTTTTTTAACAGTTTGCTAGAGTACCTTACCGCACTTCGAATGACACCCAATTGATGAAAATTGTAGACATAGCGACGAGACGCGAGCACTTCGAGCAATTAAATATAACATTCGATATTGTGGTCTGACATGAACATATTCCGCCATGAAATACTCAAGGTTACTCAAGATTTACTACGGGCTATGGCTTGATACCAGATGTGGGTAGCTTAGGGCGAAGAAAAAATGCGAGGCGAAGAAAGAAATCGGTTTCATCGTTCACCTTTGAACTTAGTTTGATTTCGGAACATCATAATACGGCACAAGCCACTTCGAATGACACACACTTGGTGCAAATTGAACCCATAGCGATGAATCGCGAGGACTTAAAAAAAATCAAACTGGCCTTTGACATTGAGGCTTCACCTTGACATATCTCGGTAAGCCATATCGACGAAACGCGAGATCATTGAAGAACTGAAGCAAATCTTTGACCTTGACATGTCTCGGTTTGAACCGGTACTCGAGTGTTCACCACGGGCTATCGCTTTGAACCAGAGTTAGCGACTAGCGAAAGCGCAAACAAAAATTAAGCGACTGAAGGATCAGCTTGCCTCTTGCCTTCGAATAAATAATTTGATTGCTTAGCTTTCTGATACAGCATAACAAGCCACGTCGAATGACAACCATTTCATGGAAATTGAAGCGATAGCAACCGAACCTCGTGTTCGGTCGATATCGCTTCAAAATCGTCATGTAGCACATCAAGCTAACCTTTGACCTTCAAGTTTAACCTTGACATGTACCGGTTTCAAACGTTGCACAATGGTTCACCACAGGCTATCGCTTGATACCAGATTTGGGCATTTTTTTTTATGAAACGAAAGAAAATCGCAGGCAACCGAGAATACCTGTGTTTGTGTTTGTTGTGTTTGACGTTGACCGTTAAAGTGGTAATGTGAGACTTATGTAGTAATTTCCAGCGTGCTTAGTACAAAAAGAAGCATTTATAGTACTTCATTCGAACAATCATGAACCCGTCGCTGGATGTCAATGTCCATAGAAATACGCCCTTGGCGAACTCGTCGCTGGATACAAATACCGTATACGACGTTAACTCGATTTACGTGCTTAAGAAACATTCATTCCATTCCCATTTCTTTCACATTTCTTTCCTCATTTTTTTCACAAGTAACTGGACGAACTACTTTGCAGCACCACCATTTTGGTTTACCCAAAATTGGGGAGGGGAGGGTGGACGTGAAGCGGTTCCTCCTTTGAGGCCAGGTCTTGCTCATTTTGTTTTTGTTCAATGTTGGAACACTTGAAAATTTAATCTTTGCACGGGTAGTTACCTCGCATGGGCACTCACACTCACACCTTGTAATGGCACGGCGCACGGAGACACGCACGCGGGCACGCACGAGGGCGCGCATTTAAGATCGGAAACGTCGTGTGGAAAACACGTAAGTTTCGCTGGAGCGCCTACGGGACTGAGCAATTGTCCAGCCCATATGACGTCACCGTGTGCCAAACAATATTGGAGGGCCCCTGCCTATCCCGCGCTTGTTATGAAACGAAAACTCACTATATGGCGAAATGTGCGAGAGGCTAGCCTCTGCCGACCGGTGATAGAGCTGTTTGAAAGCTACGATGCAAATGATGTAAATGTAAATGAACTTCAATTTTCACCATAATTGTGAGTCACCAATGCATATTCGTTTCAAGTTTTTTTTTCAAGTTTGCCGTTTTTCAGTGGATGAAAGCATCATCTTATGAAAATAACACACAACGAGACTTCCCAGCTCTACTCAGGTGAGGCACTGCCTTAGTGCCTTATATGGGCCGACCGCCCCTGCTTACTGCGAAGTTTGTAAGTGAGAAACGGCGCGAGCAGAGAAAGGAGAGAGGGCGTTGTCGCTTGTTTACCGGTCCTCGAGTTCGGAGGAGTGTCTCTAGAGGAGTATTATAAAAAATTGTGTGCTTTGAAATGCACTAGACTCAGACGGATAAGATAAGACACTCGAGTGTCGAACAACCTCACAGCCGCAAAAGCTTTTTAAGTAAAAATATACGGCAAACCCAATACGATCTTTTCTCTCGTTAGAATTGGCATGGAAGCCAAACTGGCCGTTACAGTAAAAACCTGAGCTCTAGGCTGTGCCTAATCCCCAGTGCCTTTTTATTTGAAACTAAGAGAACGATATGTTTCATTAACATTTTTGCCTTGTATGTTAGAAACTAACATCGCAGTGTTTCATGTTTCATCGTTCCTAGAAGTCCTTAATGCCCCCCTCTCGTTTGTTGAATATTTCCTCCAGTTCCTGCCATAACCTCATAATTAATATTATTGAAGATTGAGATGACTGATGTTAATGGTACTGGTGAACAAGCATGTACATACCGAGCTTGAGTGGATTTAGATCAATATTCGCATGAGAAGTGTAAGTTTCCTCAAGCTTTAGCTATGAGTGAGTCCAGTTATCAGCAAGATGAGGAATTTGACAGAGGTAGGAGGCCACACACACTAACAAAGAAGGGCGAGTTGTACCAAAAGGAGCTAAAGCATAGGAGGGAGAAGCAACTTGACAGTATGAAGCTGATAGCACATGCTATAGCGGAAGATGTGAATCCCCAAAATAGTGTATCCAATATTGGTGCTACCACCAGGTCAGTACTGTCTCATGCAAGCACTGTATGTTCCACCATGAGTGCTTTACGATTAAAGAAGGCTCAAAAGCAAGCAGAACTTCAGACAAAGGTGGCTCTGCTGAAGCAACAATCAGAAATGAAAAGGAGAAAAGCTGAAATGCAGACCAAGCTAGAGCTTGAAGAGCAAGAATTTCAATTGAAAGGCCAGCTAGCAATTAGTGAGGCAAACATGAGAGCTCTTGATGACTATGAGAATGGTTGTGGAGGAATTGCAGAATTAGACCAGTCGAATCAAGGAGCTGTACCAAGACACATGGAACAAGTTGATATACCTATGCCAGAAATACCTGGTATTGGATCAGATGCCAAAGTTGAACACAGATGCCAGAATACAGAGATGTTAAGTGGGCTTATAGAAGCATTTAAAGAGGAAACAAGACAAAATCACCTAACAGCTCTGGAACCAGATGTGTACAAAGGGGATGTGAGCCAATTTTCATTGTGGATGAAATCCTTTGAAACATACACAGAGAACAGGACCACATTACCTGCAGAGCGACTACATTTCCTTAACAAGTACACAGCAGGTGAAGCAAGAGATGCCATCCCAGGATTTCTATATCTCAACACAAATAGCAATAATAGTAAGCAAACGGGGATACCCACCGCTCTCTTGCTTCGTGAAATTCCTGGAAAAGGAAGCACGTATTGCATGTGGTCCACTGGATGTTCCAGAAGGCATGGAAGGGAGAGAAGAACAAGGCATGTGGATCATGTGAGGACAATCAACAACAACAACAACAGAGGAAATGAGCAGTGGCCCAGCTTGCACTCTTTGCCCACAGAAGCATGTCATTGGAGTCTGCAATGTGTTCAAGAGGATGAACCTGGCAGAGACAATTTCGAGTAGCAAAGTACCAGCTGTGTCGAGGATGTTTAAAAAGAGGTCACAGGTGGAGAGTTTGCCAACGAAAGCAAAAGTGTGCAAAGTGTGAAAGACAGCACCCTACACTTCTTCTTGATGATAGGTACCTGCCAGCAGCATACAGTGCCAATTAGGTGTCATCTGGTGAACAGGCTGTCACTAAAGGAGCTGAAAGTCAACAGGCAACATCATTGCATGTTTCGTTAGGGAAAACAGATGCTGCTGCAGTGGGATGTTGTCACTCAATGATTGTACCAGTAGAACTGTACCACAGAACAAACCCCCAACAGAAAGTTTTGGTGTATGCTGTTATTGATCCACAGTCTGATGCATGTTTTGTCTCGGAATCAGTTTCTACATGCTTGAAAGTTGACGGAAGGTCAGTGATGTTAGAGATGAGAACAGTGATGGGGAAGTCGACAATGGAAAGCACGACAATACAGGGGCTGATTGTGCAGTCAGTAAGTAGCACAGACGTCATTGATCTGCCAGCTTGCTATGTCCAAAAGGAGATACCTGTAGAAAGATGTGCAATTCCAAGAAAAGAAACTGCGAGAAGGTGGTCCCACCTGAAGCCCATTGTGGATAAGCTGTCACCACACATGCCTGACGCTGAGGTAGACCTTCTGATTGGAACGAATTGCACCAAGGCTGTGAAACCAAGAGATGTCATCCCAGGTGATGATGGATCCATGGGCAATGAGAACATCATTGGGGTGGGGCATCATTGGCCCTATCGGAAATCTCAAGCTAGGATCAACTGCATGCCAGTATGTCGAGACTGGGAAGGGTCACCAAAAGCTATGCCACTTTGTATTCAAAACACAAGTGCGTGAGATCACTACCCACCAAATCAGTCAGATGTTAGAAAGGGAAAGAGACTACTCCAGCCGTCGGACTGTCCATAGAGGATAGGAAGTTCTTGGACAAGATGCAAAAGGGGATCCACAAAAGGGAGGATGGACATTATGAGATGCCTCTTCCACTGAATAATGGAAGTCTGGAAATGCCTAATAACAGAATAGTGGCTGTGAAGCGATTGAACAGCCTCAAGACTAAATTGGAAAAGAATGAATCCTTCCGTCAAGAATATGAGGACACTATGAGAGAGACCATCGAGAAAGGACATGCTGAGGAAACTCCCAAGGGTGAGCCAGAAGTAGGGAGAGTGTGGTATCTTCCTCATCATGGAGTATACCACCCACAAGAGACACTCGAGTGTTGAACAGCCTCACAGCCGCAAAAGGTTTTCAAGTAAAAATATACGGCAAATCCAATACCATCCTTTCTCTCGTTAGAATTGGCATGCAAGCCAAACTGGCCGTTACACCAATATCTTGCCGAATAGCATTCACATATGATAAAGACAATATAAATGCGCTGGCGAACTTAATGAAGCTTTACTGGATGTCTAGAACCCACAACTTGCAACAACTTACAAGTGGTGTTGTTCAGGTGTCATGCAGTTTGGTGACGGCAATATTCGACGCCCTCGGATATTCGTCATTTCTGTAATCAGCCATTGGGCGACATTTCCACCCTGCACCACATGCTTACATGCCAATCACTGCCTGCCCTTTGCCACCCCCTGAACACAATGGGGCGGTGCACGCCCCACGTGTCAATCGCCGCCTGCTCTGTATCACCCCTGTATGTATATAAGGGGTCGGCCGATCGAGGCATCACTGTGTGTAACAATTCCATAGAGAAGATATGAAGCTCGTTATTTTCCTGCTGGTGGTGGCTACCGTGGTCCTCTGTGTCGGGGCCGATGGTAAGGCTACCTATGTTAGAGGTTTGGGACGCCATTAGGAAAGCACTAGCACACTTATGGAAGTTAGGTTGTTTTACTGTCACCTTATCAGAAGCGGATGCGTCTATGGTGCATGTCACATTCTCATCGAACGCAGGCCAACAGTTGCATCCAGGTCACTTCACCTGTGGGTTGGGACTACGGCACACCATATACCCAAATTGCATATTGGGTGTGTAGTTATCTATCTACCAATGCGAGAATAAAGCAACATGTGGGATATGTGGGCCGCTGGATATACCGATTATTGTAATGCATATTTGCACAAACTGATTGGTAATGGTATGGGTGCATTCATTCGCATTGCATAAAGGTTTGATGATGACTACAAATTGATAAAGCAATGGAACTAATCCAGCTCAAGCTACTTCTGCATGTGTGTGGCACTAAGGCTGCCTGCGAGAACACGTACGACATGACAGTGCAGTTGCTGATTAGTAACATCACATCAATTTGTCAAACCATCTTAAAATATAACGATCAGCATCAGCCAATCCCACCATTTTAACATGCAAAGTTGCGGTTGGAAACCGGAAGGAAGTACGAATGCATGTGTTCGATTATCGTTTCCACGACAAAAGCTAGAGTCGATCGGCTCTCCAGTCCGTATCGGTTTCTCTTCGCCAGTCTGTCCGAGCCGCTCAGTTTTCCGTGCAGCCATCCAACCCGTGTTATGGTATAGTGATTATGTCAAAACATCTGTTTCCTCTCTGTATGGGCGCTGTTTATATATAATTCACTGTTATGTATCTATACTCGTGTATGGATCCTGGGCCTCCAAATATTTTCACAATTTAGCATGTGACCCATTGGTGGGTGACATTTACTCCAGACGTTTTCCACATCCAAAAATAGAAGCATAAATTTACTAATAATACTCCAATGTCGTTTCTACCAATGCTTTCTAAGACGTTGGATAGATTAATGCACTCTAGTGTATCACCAAATCTTGATGAATGTAATGCCATACACCAGTTGCGATTTCTATTCCAGAAAAATCAATAGCACATATGTGAAGATTGCTCCGATTCGTAATGGGGTAACTGAATCACTTGAAGACGATAAGTCAGCTTGTGCCCTTTCTTTGGACTTAAAAATCGCTTGCAAGCAAGTATTTTGTTGCCATAAAATGGGCGTTACATGACCAATTTATTCGATGCACACTAAAGCCCTAATAACTAATGTTACCACAAGAGTGTTGCTTTGGGAATTAGGGAAACATGTATAAACTTGTAAACGCATACCTTTCAAATAGATATTAAAGAGCTAAGGCATGTGGCATCCTCTTCCAACCGCAAAATATCACAATAGGTGTCGCTCAGGGTCGGATTATTGGACCTGTGCTATTTATTCCAAATATTAACGAGCTCCGCAGTGTTTCCAAGTTGACAAGTTTTTACTTCTTTTGCAGATTATACCGCTTTAGGCTATTACAGATAACGACCATCTTCAATTATAAAATAAGTGGATGAATTAATACCAAAAATCGAACCATGGTTTCATACCAACCTTGTATCTGTGAGAGCTGAGAAACTGACCGATATATGTTTTCCAAAAAAGCCAGGTGATTACTTTCATTAAAAAACGATAATTTGTCCTATACAAATGCACAGTTATGGAAAAGATGTAGGTGTATCCATGGATGAAGATCTGCCACGGGAAAGTCATATCAATGTCAGTTCTTCAAAACTTAGCAAAAATCTTGTAATTTGTTTAGCATTTACCAACTTTACCTTTATGGCATTTGTTTCCAACTTTACCTTTCGCAACTTTACCAAAGCTTTAAACATTTTCTTCTGAATTGTAATTTTCCTCTTCGGCATAACTATTTAACCCTACAATATCTAAATTACTGCGCTATTTTCTGGGGAAGTACTTGACAGACGAAGCGTGACAAGATCATTAAGTTGCAGAAACGTTTTATCAGGATTATGATTTTAAAATATTTATATCCTGCAAATGAATTGTTTGTCAAGCATAACATTCTCAAGTTCCCGGACACAATTGTCTTTGCATCCTAATTAGCTTCCTTTGCCAATCATTACCAGCACCGGTTTGTTGTTCCTTATCTTAATTACATCAGCAAGCCGGCCTTATAGTTCAGAAACACTTCCAACTACCTATTCTGCCACTAATTAAAAGATGCTTTCATCACCCTTCACTGCACCAAAAGTATCGAATAAGACAAACTGCCCTCACTTCCGTAGAATTGAAGGTGTACCTACAACGCAAGTAATTTTGAGGAAAAGGATATCAGGTAACATATTAACCAAAAAAATAAACTTTTGCAATAAATGTCAGTGACTATAGCAATGCATTAACCCGCGCCGTACATGGGGGAGGGGGTCTTCAACCGTCCTCCTCTCAGGTTTTTTCGCGGATAGTGAACGAACGGCGTGCGGTAGCGCACCGACATTTGGCATACCTTTCCCCACATCAATGTGGCATATTGTGTCAAACTTTTGAAGTCAGGTCATTTAGGGTCAACGAGTTGATCTTGGTCAAGTGACGTCACCTCCAAAAAAGTTCAACCAGTCGTCACCCTTTAACGGATTCAGATATTTCAATGAAACTTTCAGTGTTTGCTTATCTTTAGGGATGCAACAAAACGTACCAGAGGAATTTGTCATTTTTTCCCCGTTTTTGACTACTTATAAATTTTGCATATTTGCCTATTGGAGTTTAAATAGAAGATTCCTGCTAAAGTAAGCATTTTTTTATTAGAGCAAGTTGACTTCCAGCAACGTTTCTCGATCTCCTCCACCCATTATGGGAGGAAAATTACAGAAAACTTGAAAACTCAATATTTTTTAATTCACCAAGAAACGATATTTTTATTTTTATTCGGTGGCCTAAAAATGTTATGGTCCTGGTCGATTTCGCTGTCATGTTCTGATTCACAATACATTTTTCTTAAATATCCTCCAAAATGAACTCCCCAGAGCCAAAAGCATAATGTAAGTCGTGGAAAGTCGTGAAAATCTAGCCCCCTTAGAGACGTCACATTTGGGGGGATATTGTTTTATGCGTTGACCTGGTCCCTACTTGTCGAGCGCTTTCCGATGACACCTCTTTCGTCTTCGTACGACGCTTAGTTTGGATTTTAGAGGGTGTTACAATTCCCCCCTCCAGAGACGGGGTGTGAGGATCTGATCGGAGGGTAAATGATATGTCTGTTTCATACTGACTTCCTTTCTTGTAGCGATTTTCCTGTCGCTCCCTTTTTGTGATATATTTTGTCTTTAGTGTAGTAATATTTTAGAAGAGAAAACATAAGATAAGAACCTTATAACCTTACCTTCAGTTTCCCAAGCAAAACATTCCTGGAAACCCAGAGGAAGTTTTAGCTTTGTTGTTTTTATGAGATAGCTTCAAGTAAATCGTTTAACTAATATCTGGTGGCGAGGTCTAACAAGAAACACAAGCGAGGAGAGGTGTTGCCTACCTTGGCTTGTTTTACAATGGTCTACATTTTGTCCCTGGAATTTGACGTAAATAGGCCAAACGGATACGGAAGAACACTCCTCGCGACCTATTGATGCCCAGGGGCAAACATAATATCGCTTCCACCCACACCCCTACCCCCACCCGAAAAATGGAGTCCTAGACTTACATCACCTTTTCTTATACTCCTGATAAACTTCCCTTCCGTCCAACCGAAGCTCTTCCCAGGGCTGGTCGCTGCTTTCTCCTTACTACACCGGTACCAGTTTAATGTTGAGGGGCAAGAGTGCGACTTTTCTCCTCCACATTGTCTCCTTACTTAACTTTTCTTTCTCCTTTGCTGAGCTGCAAACTGTGCCGTTTTCAGACGGGAAGTGTGACGCCGATCACTACTGCTTCCACTGCCACGATGCCCACGGCAGTGAGCCAGCGGGCTGCGACTGCGACTGTACCCACGGCTGTCACAAGGGCGTCACGGGCTACCACTGCCACGGCACGGGCGCCAACAAGAAGTGCTTCTGCACAGACGACCATGTCGGCCATGACGGCTAATACCTGAATTAACAACCAACAGGCAACTAACTGCCCACGCGCCGATCGCTACCACACCGAGTCAAGGAAAATGCACAGGGCAGCGTGGATTCGAGCGCACGGACAGCATGGCGGACGCGCGGAATGACAGCGCGCAACGTTACGACACTTGGAGCAGCGTGGCGCGCCGCGTCGGTATCGATGGCCAATGCTGGCGGACGCTAGTCGTTGACGGTGAATACCGGAGGACGCTGGCTGATGGCGAATGCTGGCAGTCGCTGGTTATCACCGGAGGGCTTATATGTCGACGACGGTTGACGCCGGGTGTCAAATATATTCTTTGGTTGGTTGGTTATTTGAGCTTTAGGACGCATCGACGATGATTGACGTTGGACGTCTGATTCATAGACGAGGGCTTATATTACTCAGGATATGCACCATATGTCGACGGTGATTGATGCCGTTTGGCAGTGCATGGCAATCGAGACCGGCAGCCGAGCTTCAAGGTATCGACGACATTCGACAGTAGCCATTTGATGCACCGATGGCTGTGCCCAGCAGCTTCGCCACCAGGGGGCGGGGGGCATATCTTCTGCTCCAACTTGAAACAAACCCTTTTTCAACACTCGGTGCGTTTTAGCAATATTCCGTGGCTACATCGCGATTTCTTGGGGTCACGTTATTTTTGTTTGTCCTAGGCGTGTGTATCAGTTGACCTGACATGCGATTTTTTTTGGGATGGCTTCCATTTTTGGTGACCTATTTTCTTTGAAGCTTTAGTCGCATAGTGATTTTTATCGGGCCGCGCCGCGATTTGTCGAGCGCTAGTACGTATGCTTGTCACTGCTCAACTTTTTGGAGGATTTTGGCGTTATTCTTTTAGACTCTAGAGCGATTTCATGATGTTCAGAATCCCTGCTCATTTTTGAGGCTACGGCTTAATTATTGTTCGGATCAAGATACGATTTTTATACCAAGCTCTGTTTATTTGTGGGCCCGATGATAATTTCCGGGTCCCGAGTGCGCTTTTTCGGGACGCCGGGCGAGATCTTTCGGGCCGAGCGCGAAACTTTCTGGACCAGATTCGAGTTGTCGAGCCCTATGGTGAGTTTTTGAAAGCCCACTACATCTACTTGTGGTCCTCGACTGAATTTTTTTAGGGACTTGACGATAGTTGTTTGGTCCGAGCGCGATTTTCTACGGCCCCGGCACAACTGTTGGAATCCGGCGCGAGTTGTCGGGCGCGAGTTGTCGGGCCCCAGCTGTGTTTAATCAGGGCCCACAATGGTAGTTTTTGGAGACCACGACCATAATTATTGGAGCCCATCCACGATATTGTGGAGGTTCTGCGCAATTTTTCTTGCGCTATGTAGGGCTCCAGTGCTATTTTTGGTCTCTAACGCGAGTTAGCGGGGCCCTAAAGCGACATGGTCGATGTGCTCTAAAGCCGAACTAACGAATTTCGGTGACCCGCTGTGCTTAGGTGGAGTATGATGCGAACGTTTTGTGACCCAAGGGGAATTTTGTGCAGTGTGATTTTGCGGGTAGGGGAGATCGGGGAAAAATGGGTACACGGGGCAAAACGGGTCAACCCCATTTACTTACCCCACAGGCAGCGCCACCGGTGTTCCTGATGTGGTACTGCTGCTAACTGGCGGATCTAGCCCACCGATTTCGTGGGGGTGGGGGGCGACTTTCGAATTTTGTCGTCAGTCCCGCCCCTCACCCCCAATGGCGTGCCTAGGATTTGCATGAAGGTTGGGATGGATTTGGAGGGTGCCCATCCTGTCGTTATTTTTGGTTGAACGGCAATGCTGGCAAATGCACTGTATTGCCAGGATTATTTTAGCTTATGCCAAATTATTTGGGCATCAACAACAGGCTTACCTTTGTTCAAGGAAAAAAATTGAAAAAGTATCTAAAAGTTGCCAATATTTTGCATGGTAAGCTAGAACCATTAAATCGGTTGCATATGTGTTGTATGCCCGCTCTTTCCACAGTGCAAAAACCCGACCTGCTGTTTACATTACCACATTAGCAGCTGTCTCCAAGATACTTATTATTGAGAAAATTGTTAATGTGAACTTCTTCCTTAGAGTAACAGCAAGCAAGCTGATCTCAATCCCATTAGGGTGGTGCAACTCTGGATCTCAGCAGGCAGAGGCTGGGCTGGGGCCAAATTCTGGTGCAGGCGGAAGATCGAGACAGGAAAGGCTGGAGGCAGAAACTACCCCCTCAAGGGAAGGTTGAGATGGAAAATCCAGACTGAAAATAAAGACAGACATATGCTTCAATATGCACCTTTGAGTTCACAACATTTTATTCCTAGACATCCTAGTTTGACAATTATCTTGCCCCAACAAGAACAACAAAGTGTTCCATCTAGAAAAATACCCTATTTGATCATCAATCCATGATTATATCTCCAATGGGAGGTTAGGCTAGGTTAGCTCACGCCCTGGAGTGGGGGTAAAATCCGCCCACCCGTCCGGTTTTTCGCACATAACTCAAGATTTTACCGGCCGATTTACGCCATTCCTTGCGTACCTGCTTAGAAATGACCGGCGCATTGTTTAAAGCCAGAAAACGGAAATCGACCGAACATTATTCGAGTTGTGGGCCATTTAAGTAAAAAATTCGCAGGACCAGACAACGAAAATCGGCGCCGATGAGCTTCCCGTATATTCGGAAAAGGGAAGTGTTCTTGGCGACATTGGTGATTTATTTTATTTGTATTGTTATGCTATATATATTTTATGTGTATATATAGTTTTAAAGTCATGTGTGCTCAGCGAGGTTAAGTCAGGTCAAGTCCATGACAGGTTAATGGAATCACACTTGGTCAACTGGAATGTTGTCATAAATGAAAATGACTGCCATGCGATTGATGTCACTTTGCGTGCACCCTACACATCTTCAAAAATACAGCTTGTCATTGTGTACCTAAGCGTTTCGATACTGTATTCATTCAGGTACTTCACTCCTTTCTTTGGGAAGCCGATTGCGCCGAGTCGCCCAACGGAGCAGTCGGACGGGCTGCCCGGTTCCGGTAACTGTAGCAAGTAATGACCCAATAAAGTGCTACTATATAGGTGACTTGAGGTTAAATGCATCTGGCATGCAATGGTCTTGCATCTGTATTGCATCATTAGTAATGCCAAAACATCATTGATGCCAATTTTGGAGCATTTAAACATAACCACCGTGAGCCATAACAATTTTATTTTAAAAAATTGAATCCGAGTTGTTGCTGGGGTGGCTTGAGGAGCCAAGGTTATATTGCTAAGCAGAGCTTGTTGCGTGAACCCTGGCCCCACCACCCAATCCATGAACTCCAGTTCAACGGCAGAATTTAGACCGAAAGTTTAACGTGCCGCCAATGCACCGACACGGCCGCTCGGTAGCTGGTCCCCAGCCTTATCGGGCCAGCTGCCAACTGACACTCCCGGCCGGGGGCTAAATGCGAGCGCGCGAAGCGACCCGAACCCTGTGTTGCCAGTACAGGGGAGACCAGTGCAGGCCAGCGCTCTAACCAACTGAGCTACAGGGGCGGCAAAGCCAATGACAAGCCAATCCACACAAAACCAGATAATTTTGAAATTTTGACCTCATTTGACCATGAAGATATTGACCTAAGGTCATGAAATTTACACATCATAGAGTTTACTTCCGTACCCATTCACCCTGCGAATTCCCTTGCTCAAACTTTATAGGAGCCGAGATCTTAGGAGGGGGCGGAAATCGCCACCCCCAGTGTACGTAATTTTCAGAGGCCCTTCAGGGCACGTGTTAGGTTATGTTGCATTTATATTTCATGTTTTATAAACATTGCTTTTTATCAAACTGAAAGCCTCCTTTTGGTGTTACTCTGCTCACAAACTGAAAAGTAAACAATTGCACAGAGAATGAGTGGTCCTAATTGGTGTCAGTCACATTCACAAACATTGCATTGAAAAGGTGTATTCAAAGGATTCACAAAACGCCTTCAGCCATGAATTTACTACCAAGCCTTCCATGTCAGAACTTGTTGAAAGGATTTCTTTTTGTTTTAATCTGAAAAAGCAAATAAAAATGGACCAAAGCCTAGCCAAACCTCATATGTTCTTGCAGAAAATAAATTGATTTGGAAAATGCATTTTTGAAAGTTTTTGATAATTTTTTTTTCAACTAAAAAGAAAAACCTAACCTAACCTAATCTAACCAAGTTGAACCAAGCCTGACCCTATATGCTTGCTTCATGGAGGTAAAATGTGTAAATGTGTAAAGGTAAAATGTGTTCAGTTTCCCGCCAGGTGTCAAGGTGGGAGGACGTCCGTGGAGCTCCAGGTTTCCAGATAAGTCGTTGCAGAACAGGGCAGTACTCTAGTCTAAGCTGTGGACAGGTGTTTAGCAATTACTTCTGTGATTATATTTCATTAGTTTTTATCTGATAAGCATTTTAGTAGCACGCAAACTATACTAAATTAACCTAGCGACTCTGCCGTGCGCCATTTCTTGTTAGGCGAGGCCCGTTGGAGCTCCAGGTTTTCGGATAAGTCGTTGCAGAACAGGGCAGTACTCTATTCTAAGCTGTGGATATGTGTTTAGCAATTACTTCTGTGATTGTATTTCATTAGTTTTTATCTGATAAGCATTTTCGTAGCACGCAAACTATACTATATTAACCTAGCGACGCTGCCTCTCGTGCGCCATCTTCGTGTTAGGCGAGGCCTCGTGGCTTTGAGCGTGTTCTCGACGCTTCGATTTCTGTAGTAGGAGATATCACAAGTGTGTAGATTTCATAAGTACATTAGACAACATTCATACTATCCTAACATACTTTATTTATTTTTTGGTGTGCATAGTGTGTTTGGTGTTGAAGTTTAAGATAGTTTAATTAGTAGTAAGTTGGGGGTATTCATAAGTGCTGTGTGACTGTTCATTTTTCTGTCTAGCCATAAGTGATATCAAAAGGAATATTCATATAGTTGTCTACTTGTGTGGAAGACAATTAGATTAGACATTTTGTGTATTTATTTAGTTTTTCTTAGAATGTTTTTTATTAAAATAAAAAGTGTTTAATAGTTTCTGGTTTTCTTGAGGTACTCAGATAATTAAATGACAGTGTAGGAGGTAGCGATTTATAGTGAATGATAGTTGGCTTTTTTGTCGGTTGTTTAGCGAGTTAATTTGAATCTAAATCTAGGCATAAGCTGCAGCGTTTAGGATGGTTTCGACCAGGATGCAGGCATTAGATGAAGAGATTAGGACCCTTAAGGCAGAGATTTCCAAGCTCAAGGCTGCCCTTGTTGCACAGGGTAGGCAAGGTAAAGCAACAAGGGGTCACTCCGTAGCAGGGACATCATATGCCCAGGTGGTCGCAGGCCACCAGGTAGCTTAGGCTTCTCCTACTGTGGAGGTGGCTGGGATCTCTCGAGAAGGGAGTGTTAATAGTGAACAGAGGAGGGGTAGTTCTGGTAGGTCACAGGAAGGGAAGTGGCATGAGGTCAGGGGGTGGAGGATTTGGAGACGCGAACCTAAGGAAAGGGTCAGTGAGTGGCAGGTGGCAGGTGGTAGGAGCGGGAGGAAGTCTAGCCGAACGGCCCAGCGGGCAGGCATATTAACATCAAATATGTTCCAGGCATTGGATGACAGCCACCAGGATAGTAGTAGTAAGGAGTCAGTGCTGGTCCTAGGAGACTCTCTTGTGCGACATTTAGAGCGGGTTTTTTGTAAAGGCAGGAGGGACAGGAGGTGTATCACCAGGCCTGGTGCCAATGTGAAGGACCTGGTACCTGTGGTGGCACAGGTCACCAGTGATCACCAGTTTAACACAGTCATAGTGCATGTAGGGGCAAATAACATAGGTCCTGCTAGGAGTGAGGAGCTTCTGCGGGAGTACAGGGCCCTTCTGGCCACCCTAAAGGGTACCAATAGAGTCCTTGTAACAACAATTTTGCCTAGGGCTAGAGCCTCCCCAGAGTGGAGCTCTAGGGCACTGGCAGCTAACGCCAGGGTAGGAAGGCTCTGCCATGAGCTAGGTTTTACATTTGTAGACGAGTGGAGCAGGTTTTATGCATCGTGGGACCTCTATCAGAGGGATGGCCTGCACTTCTCTGAGAAGGGGGTCCATGTGTTAGGCAAAGTGTACGAGCATGTCCTTCAGGGAAACTAGGAAATGGGGTGGGGAGGGAGGAAATTGCATTGCCAACTCAGAAATATTCCAATAGTGTCAGCCAAGGCAATATCACTTCAAAGTATGCAAATAGGGCCAGCAGTAGTTCAAGGGGACAGAGTGGTAGTTCATCTAGTGATAAAAGAACTCCTCAGTATGAAAAAGCCAAAGGTGATTATGGGGCATTTGTTAAGTGTATTATGTTTAATGCTCAGAGTATCCGTTCCAAATTTGATGAGTTCAAGTGTTATGTTGCTGAGGAGGAACCAGATTTTGTTTGCATTACGGAGGCATGGGTCAGGTAAGGGTATTTTGGATATAACTTACAGGACTATGAGATCCAGGGATACAATATGTTTTCGTGCAATAGGGGTCAAGGTGTAATGCTCTATATGAATAGCTTATTCAGTTCTCAAAAAGTAGCAGGTGGGGATAAAAATGTGTCTGTGGAGTCCATTTGGCTTGATGTCACGGTGGGAAAAGGCAACAGCAATACTCTTAGGATAGGAGCTTTCTACCGATCAGGAACCCTGCCACATTCTCAGCAACTGGAGCTTGACAAGGTGATTTGTGAGGAAATCAGTAGAAACTTTAAGAGGAAGTGCCTTATTCTTGGTGACTTTAATCTAAAAGGTTATGAAAATACTGGTGTTGGCTCCCCATCATGCAAAATGTTTAGGAAATGCCTTGAAGAGGACCTGTTCTTACACCAGTTTGTATCGGAACCTACCAGGCATGGTTCATTCTTGGACCTTGTATTCTCGGATTTAAGTGACTTGGTTCAAGACTTGACTTCAAATCTTACTTGAAGGAAATTCAGATTAGACATGTCCCCCAAAAGCAAAGACGCAAAAGAAGGGTAGGAAAGCCAGCATGGCTTACACCAGACTTGATAAAAACATTTAAGGCTAAGAAAACTGCATTTAGAATCTTTAAAGAAGCTTCAAATGTTGTGAATCTAAAGGCGTATCGAAAAGCTAGAGACACTGTGAAGCAAAAAACCAGAGCAGCAAAGCGAGCAAAAGAACTGGATTTAGCTAGAAACTGTAATGGGGACAGTAAAAAGTTCTTTAGTTTCTACAAGCTGAGTAAAGTTTCTAGCACAATTGGTCCACTGGAACGGAATGGGACTACATTGGGTGAGGATAGTGAGATGGTTGAGGAGCTGAGCAAGCAGTTCAAATCAGTGTTTACATTAGAAGACATGACCAATCTGCCGACCGTACACCCTAGTTCAGTGACATGGGATCTGACAAATGATGTTGATCTCATTGATAGTGATGTTGTTTACAATCATATCAGGAAAATAAAGCCAAACAAGGCAGCAGGACCTGATGAAATTTATGCTAGGGTGTTGCTGGAAACTGAAGAGGAACTGGCATTTCCACTTAGTTTAATATTTTGTAGATCAGTTTCACAAAATTAAATTCCAACCGATTGGAAAAGGGCAAATGTAGTTCCTATTTTCAAGAAAGGAGAAAGAGGGAAAGTTGAAAACTATAGGCCAGTAAGTACTTATAATAGTGAGTTATCTGGAAGGTAGCAGATTGATTCAAGATACTCAACATGGGTTTAGAAAAGGACGATCGTGTCTCACAAACCTCTTGGACTTTTGAATTTCGCCACAGAACAATTTGATCAGGGAAATCAGGTTGATGTAGCATATCTTGACTTTAGTAAGGCCTTTAACAAGGTACCCCGTAAACGGTTCATGATACAGTTTCAGTCCCATGGTATTGCAGGTAGCATCTTAAAATGGATAGAGTTGTGGCTTTCAGATAGACAGCAAAGAGTGATGCTAAATGGTACAAAGTCATCATGGCAAAATGTTTTTAGTGGAGTCCCCCAGGTGTCAGTACTGGGGCCACTACTGTTCATTATATTTGTAAATAACATTGAAAGTGGCCTAAGCAGTAAAGTTTTGAAATTTGCGGATGATTTGAAGGTCTTTAGGGCAATAACAGGACAAGATGAGCATATCTCGCTGCAAAAAGACTAAGACGAACTTGTGAAGTGGTCCGAAAAATGGCAAATGAAATTTAATTTTGATAAGTGCAGAATCATGCATGTAGGTAAGCAGCATATGAAGGCTCCATACTTGATGGGTGGCCAAGTGCTATCAGTGACTCAACAGGAGAAGGATTTGGGTGTTATTCTAAACACAAAACTGGAGTCATCAGAACAGACCAAGGAAGCCAGGAAGAAGGCACTCAGAATGCTCGGGGCAATAAATAGGAACGTATCATACAGAAGTGAGGAAGTGATCAGGAAGCTTTATTGTGCATACGTTAGGCCACATTTGGAATACTGCATCCAACCTTGGTCCCCTAGCTATGAAAAAGATGGTTGGCTTTTAGAGAGAGTACAAAAGAGGGCTACAAAAATGGTTAATGGCATAAGCAACCTGGCATATGAGGAAAGATTGAAGAAATTGAATATGTTTTCACTTAGATATAGAAGGCTGAGAGGAGATCTCATCGAGGTTTTTAAATTTGTCCATTGTCTGGAGAGGGGATACCTTGGGAAAATGTTTTAATTGAACAGAAATGATGCAATTAGAGGTCATAAATTCAAAATTAAAGTTAACCACAGCAGAACAAGGTTAAGGCAATCTTTCTTCACCAACAGGGTAGTAGAACACTGGAACCAGCTGCCAGAAAACATTGGCAGTAGCAGCACATTGAACATCTTTAAAAACAGCATAGACAATCATTATAAGAGTAGAGGGCTTGCTTTTCAGTATTACAGGGAGGGCTGATTGACAGATTTGGTGGGCAACTGGTTCAGTGTACAGAGTGCAACCAAGAAGGGCCCTTGTGGCTCATAGTTGCACTAATCTTTTATGTCTTTATGTCTTTATGTGTAAAACCTGTTTTGTGGATACCTTAACACGCGCTCTGGAGGACCTCTGAAGATTACGCGCACTGGACGGTGGCGGATGTCGACTCCGTCCCCCTGAGATCTCGGCTCCTATTGAAGCTAGAGCAATGAAATTCACAGGGTGGATGCGTACAGCAGTGATTTCTATTGTGTCCAAATTTCATGACCTTAGATCAATATATTCAAGGTCAAATGAGGTCAACATTTCACATTTTCTGGTTTTGCGTGGCTTGGCTTGTCATCGTTCTGAATCGCTGTGATTGTGTATACATGCTCAGCAATCGGCATCAATGATATTTTGGACATTACTAATGATCCAATACACATGCTAAACCCGGCATTTGATCTCAGGTCACCTATACAGCAACACTTTATCAGGCCATTACCTGCTTCAGTTCAGTTAGAACTAGGCCGCCCGCCCCACTGCTCCGTTGGGCGGCTCCGCGCAATCGGCTTCGCAAAAGAAGGAGTGATGTACGTGAATGGAGTATGGAATCTGTGCACAATGGCAAACAGTAGTTTTCAGGATGTGAATGGAGTAACACGCAAAGTGACATCAATCGCACGACAGTCATTTGCATTTATGACAACATTGCAGTTGACCAAGTTTGCAGCTGCTTTTAATAGGGTCAGTGTAGACGCGTTTTTTACAACCTTGAGGGACAAATTGACTCTGCGGAGATTGGCCCCACCGATATCTATAATGTAGACGAGACAGCGTTTTGCCCAGTGGCCACAAAGCAGGAGAAAGTGTTCGCAAGGAAGGGATCAAAGCAGGTGGGTCAGGTCACGTCTGCAAAGAGAGGGACACTAGTAACAGGAGTAATGTGTTTTAGCGCCTCTGGGAACGACGTTCCTCTCGGCATCATATTTTCCAGAAAGAGGGTAAACCCTCAGTTGGAGAAAGGGCTTCCTCCAGCATCTCTAGTGATGTATCACGAGTCGGGATGGATGCAGATTGAACTGTTCGTGAAGTGGTTGGAGCATTTTATCAGCCACGTGAAACCGACGAAGGAGAAACCGGTTCTTCTTATCCCGGATGGACACCCCAGCCATACCAAGAGCATTGAGGCCATACAGCTGTGCAGGAACGCAGGGGTCATAATGCTGACGATACCCCCCACACACAGGCCGAGTTTATTTGAAACGTTTCTCGGTAAGCTCTACAAATTAAAAATATAAAAATTCGAACAATCGAAAACCAAAAACTTCGCAACGTTCAAAACCTTTCTTATGGCGGAAGCAAACATTTTTGCACCGCTGTCAATTTCGCCCGTTTCCGATTCCAAATAAATTTTGTTTTTACCATCTTCCCAGAGATGAACTCCCGAGAGCCAAAAACATGCCATCTGTCGTGACCTCATAAAGCCCCTAGTGGTGTTAATTTTTGAGGGGGGACAATTTGGGTGGTTTCTGACCGTACTCGTCGGGCATTTCCTGATGACATTTCTTTCATTTTCGTGTGGCGCCTGGTTGGGATTTTAGAGGGGCCTATAATGACCCAGCCACCCCGAGATTAGGCGCGAGGATCTGACCGGAAAGACTTAATGGTTAAGAGGAGGCAAAACAACATACTCCAAATATTGGACAAACAAACCCATGCTAATCACATATACGAACAAGAAACAACATAGCAGGCGCAGGCCATCCCATGGAGGCACTGATACATCTTCCTCATCATAATACCAGAGCCAGTACAATCAACATCTGCACAACCCGCACCCCAGCCGGCACCACCTGCACATCCCCCACCCCAGCCGGCACCACCTGAACAACCCCCACCCCAGTCGGCACCACCTGACCCCCTCAGCTTACTTGCACAACCCCCACCCCAGCAGCCACCACCTGCCCACCTCGGCAGCGAGGCTCACCTGCACAACCCCCACCCCGGCCGGCACCACCTGCTCACCTCGGCAGTGCGGCTCACCTGCACAACCCCCACCCCGGCCGGCACCACCTGCCCACCTCGGCTCACCTGCACAACCCCCACCCCGGCCGGCACCACCTGCCCACCTCGGCTCACCTGCACAACCCTCACCCTGGCCGGCACCGTTCGGGCCCACCTAACCACCTCGGCAGCGCAGCTCGCTTGCACAACCCCCCACCCCGGCCGGCACCGTTCGGGCCCACCTGCCCACCTCGGCAGCGAGGCTCACCTGCACAACCCCCACCCCAGTGCGGCACCACCTGCCCACCCTGGCTCACCTCCACAACCCCCACCCCAGTCGTCACCACCTGCCCACCTCGGCAGCGCGGCTCACCTGTGCAGACGCGTGCACGCCGAGCATGCTCTGGTTGTTGGCGCCCTGGTCCTGCTCGCTGTAGTGGTTGACGATGAACTGGTAGTGGTGCTGGCGCCAGGTGAACACGTCGCTCCAGTGGCTCAGGTCGTCGCTGATGACCGGCAGCCGGTTGCGCCACGTCTTGACGATCGCCTTCATGTCGTGCACGGCGTTCTGCCGACTGTGCAGCAGGTTCTGGTGGATCTGCGCCGCCTCCTGCAGCTCCATGATCTGACCGATGGCGGGCGAGGTGTTCGGTTAGCATCTTCTACGGCCCCCTGCATCGGGCCAGTACGGTGGTGGTGGGTTGATTGAGGTTCGCTATGCATGTTTTGGACCGGCTGGACTCGCATGCAAGGGGACTAGTAGTCTGACGGTAAGTTGCCTGTCTCACCCACGTCGAACACACAATCGAAAGATTGTGGGTTCGAGCCTTACCTGTCGCTACTCTTCACCCGCAGCCAATTAGGTCGTCGCTGACAGATTGGCGACACCACGTGGCTCAACAGACGAGGTGTAAAACCATTAACCACCAATAACCACCGAACTCGCATGCAAATCTTGGTTTTAATATTTTATCTTATTATTCAGGTCAGATTATTGCTGTTTCAATAAATGGCAATGCACTGTTGCAGAAAATACTACGCAGTTGGATATAACACACTTAACTTTCTTGAATATCACATTATAGGCATTACTTAAAAGTTATATAGTATGAATGAACCTATCACTGATGCGGAACCATCCACATAATACATTTGTAAAAAGTGAGAAGAATCAAGCAAACTGACCTCCAAAACAAATGTCACATATTTCCCGCAAGATGAATACTGAATGTGTTTTTGCATTACAAGCTAGCTTGTCAGCTTTAAATGCCACTAGCAACATTCACATAATACAAACACTGCAGCAGATTTTCACAGATTCACCAACTTTCTCCACTTGTCACATATCACGGAATGTATCGAAAAACACCCGCCAAGTTTGAGCACCTCCGTCCAGCTGCAAAGCAGTCCCCACCTGCTGCGCCGCCTGCAAGTACGGTATGTACACGTGCGACACGATTGACGGCAGTTTCCGCCACTCCTTCATGCACTGGTTGGTGGCCAGGTCGACGAGCTTCTCGACGTTGGAGAGGTGCGGCTCCTCCGGGTGGCAGATGGCGATGTAGCCGCGGTATAGATTCACCTGCAGTCGCAGATGTGCACGTGCCGTGTGGTAAGTCAGTGCGGCTGTAGGACACATTTGTGGCCGAATGGAATGTGCTGCAGCGCGCTATGAAGGGAGAACACGATTGGGAAATGTCCAAACTATAACGGCATACCTGGTGGATAACGGCATGCTGGCGTATGTTGTCGGGAGATGGGACACGCACTGTATTGCTTTGAATTCCATTACAAATTCATATACACAACTCCCCAAGCTACTAATGGAGGGACCAATAGAGTAGCATTGGATTTTGATGCACTGAACTTGACGGCTAGGCGGTGGGGCGCCGTCTACATCTCGCATCAAATGGTCGTTGGCGGCCACAGCCAGTACAGCAAGTCCGTGAAAATATAAACGATGATATTTATATCACACGCCCAAGAGTCTCAACAACACGCAAACCCTGGACTCTCTCACTCCACCCATCTCGCCTGCCACCCCTCAGCATCAGCTCCTGGTGACACCCGTGACCAGCCGCCTCACCTTCCAGCCCATCTCCTTGGGACAGCTGACCTCCACCTGCTGGAGGGCGTCCTTCATGACGCCCCAGCTGGGCACGCGCCACGCCGAGTCGAGCACCAGGGGCGGGCTGGAGGCGGCCGTGCCGCGGCCGTACTCCAGCAGCAGGTCCCACTGGTTCAGCTCCTTACAGCAGCGGATCCACTGCTCCTCGATCAGCATCATCTCCTGTCGCATGGTGATAACAGCCATGATGTCTGGGATAACAGCAGGACATGATGCGTGATACGACCGTGATACATAAAGAAGCGATATCAGAAACCCATACAACACGTGATGTTCAAAAATCCACACGCACAACGCTGAAAATAGCTATTGCATTAGTTGACCCATAGGATACATACAATCACATCACATCAAAACAATGCTCTCCATCTTCCCATGCGAAGAACGCTTAATCGTTTGTGCCGCGAGGCACGAACAATAATTATTCACCTGGTTGACCCGATGCAAACTTCAAACTCGACCTTAGCGGACATTGCACACCATCCTCATCGGTCCCACCCATGCCCGCAGACTCCTACAGACTTGGCAACCCGCCCTCGCCTGTTGGAGACTGACGGACCCCTCGACATGTGGTGTACCTGTTGAGAGACTGACGGACCCCCCCGACATGTGGTGTACCTGTTGAGAGACTGACGGACCCCCCGACATGTGGTGTACCTGTTGAGAGACTGACGGACCCCCCGACACGTGGTGTACCTGTTGAGAGACTGACGCCCCCCCGACATGTGGTGTACCTGTTGAGAGACTGACGGCCACCCCCGACATGTGGTGTACCTGTTGGAGACTGACGGACCCCCCGACATGTGGTGTACCTGTTGGAGACTGACGGACCCCCCGCACATGTGGTGTACCTGTTGAGAGACTGACGGACCCCCGACACGTGGTGTACCTGTTGAGAGACTGACGGACCCCCCGACATGTGGTGTACCTGTTGAGAGACTGACGGACTTGGCGACCCGCCCTTACCCGTTGGAGACTGACGGACGCCCGAGGTGTGCCATAGCTGTTGGCGACTGACGGGACGCTGGAAACGTGGCGTACCTGCTGAAGACCGACGGGCGCAGAGGTTGTGGTGTAGTGAGCGCGCAGTTTGTTGTTGGTGAGCTCGTAAGCGCCCTGCGCCTGCTCAAAGTAGCCCTGCTGCTCGTACGCCAGCTGCATGTTAGTGGACGAGTATTTGGCCATCTTCTGCCAAAGGCCGATCCACAGGTCCTCCTCGCGCAGCAGCTTGTACAGCTCTACCAGCGACTCGAGCATCTCCACAGAGTCCTGAAGAGGACTCGGCTTCGTCAAGCAGAGCTCGGGCGACATCAGACAACTGGGTGGGAAGTGGTGGTGGTGGTGGTTCATCTGATCGGCAGACAACTGGGGTGGGAAGTGGTGGCGGTCGATGCGATCGCGAGAAAACTGCTGTCGCAGAGCATTGAAGGTAGTGGTCGATCGGATCGGGGATAGGTGCCAGTGTGCACACGCAAACCTCCCGAAGGAAAAAGCACGTAAACACCAGCAATATAGCAGCAGAGGAACAGCATTGCATCCTGATTATGAGTTGAGCAGTGCAATATGACGGAAACCATCGCAGTAATGTAGCTGGCAGCCAACGGTATCGCCCCGGACTGGCAGTATAGCAGAGGTAGTTGTGATTGGCATTACGACATTACGAAGGAGCCCCGTTGGAAAAGAAGCTTAATTTCCCGAACGACCGCCACACACACTTCAGCACTTCATCGGCAGTCAGCTGGACCGCGCTCGCCGAATATCCTCGCGCCACACCTCCTTCGAGCTGGTGGATGACTCGAAGTCATACACATAGATCGGGCGGCTCCTTCTTGGAGCGGATCTGCTGTAGGCAGCCGCCGTCCAGCGCCATCTGCTCCAGCGAGAGTGTCATGCGGTACCAAAGGTTGTGGCTCTTGCCCAGGTAGCGCATGATACACCTGCCAAGCAACAGCATATATGTCACGATAGCTAGGAGCGTACGTCCAGGTCAGGTTGATGACAGGGACGTGGTGGACTGACTGACGACCGACACTAGCGCCGCCCAGGACATTTCCCAATCCCGCGGCCCACCGGCGAAACAGTGTGGGCGGCGCCATTAGCCGTGAATGTGCATAAAGTTCGTCGTGAACCACCCAATAAACAACAAACAACTGACTGACGATATGATGACTACATGACCCGACACGAGCTCCAGCATTAACTCGTCTGCCCGGGCCGGACACCCAGCTCTGACCTCACTGGGCGACAGGCACCGGTACTGCACACGTGGCCAGCTCTCAAGTCTTGTCAGTGGCTACTCGCGGCTCCAGGCTTAAGGCTGAACCTCTCGTCACTCACAGTTTCAGGCTGGTATTCCTTTATCTCACGGCTTACAGCTGATGCTTTCGAACTCTCGGTTCGGCTTTAATACAGCACCCGTAACCTACGGGTTGAGGGTGGCATTCCCGCAACTTACGGTTTGAGGTTAACACCTTTGCAGGCAACGGTTTGAGTCCAACACTCCTGCAACTCACGCCTTGAGGATGACACTCCCGCAACTCACGGACTTGAGGATGGCACTAGCGTGACTAACGGATTGAGGAATCGTCTTCAGCCGCTGGATCGCACCCTCATGTTTCCACTCAGCACAAAGTTCAGCCAAGCACGGAGAGTGTGGCTTAGAAATATCCCGGGCAAGGTGATCACTTTGTATGAGATGGTAGAGCTCATCGGATCGGCCCATGTGGAGTCTGCGACGGTAAGGATGGCGTTGAAGAGATTTGAGGTGACCGGAATTTACCCTACAAATCGGCATGTATTCGGTGAGGAGTTCACCGCGGCTGAGACAACTGCACTCCCTCTTCCCCCAGTGGAATCGGGAGTTCGAGATCCCGCAGCACCGGTGATGCAGTCAGTCGACTCTCCAGACTTGGAAGCACCGGGATGCTCAGCAGCGTGTGGATCAGGCATTAAGCAAGGCGCTCCGACAGATACTCGTGAACGTTCAGGTTCAGACGAGTCTGTATCCTCAAGTGATGATGAGGATGTTCCACCCGCTTCACCTGGACCACGGAGTCTCAACGAACCATCGTGCTTCTATGTGTCTCCAGGTGAAATTCTACCTATACAAAGAATCTGCCAGAAAACAGGGAGAAAGAAAGGAAGAAAGAAAGGAAAAACATGCGTTATCACAGCCTTCCCTTACAAAAACGAGCTTGAAAGGGAGCAATAAAGAGAAGACAGGCAGCGGAAAATTCAGAGCAATAAAGGAAAGGTGGATCCAAGGAAACCAAACGTTCGGGTGCAAAGAGGCAAGCATTTGAGCAGAAGAACACGAAGAAACCACAGGCAAAAAAGCTGCTGTTTGACTCATCGTCCGATGATGAACAGGATCCGGCCTGCCTATACTGTAATTTGTTTTTTCACAGTCCAGGTCACGCGAACCGTGGGCCCGATGCGTGCTGTGAGACAGATGGGTTCACGATGCGTGTGGAGGAGTAGATGACAGTGATGATCATGCCTTCCAGTGCGATTTGTGTCATCATAAGTAGAGTTTAGTTGTCGGGACATTTCATATGCATTCGGAAATGTTTAGTTCATATTCAGTGCTCACTGTTCATTCTTAAATTCTCAATGTAATTCCATGTTCACCTACCTAATGAATACTGATACTCAATGCGTGAGGAGAAGGGATATGAAAGATGATCATATGTTTGTGTGTGACTTATCTTGTACCATGATAATCTAGAGTTATCGTTGCTCCTAAGACAGTGCAGAAACATTTTGAATTTGTACTCTAGTCTTTGAGTTTGTCACAAGCTCAGGTTCATGAAAATATTTCAATAATTAAACTGACTTGCAACACGGGCTTTGAATTTCTTTTGTCAGCGTGAAACGATAATGAATTGGAACACATATTTAGCCCAGAAATGTTCATCAACATATTTTAATGCAAGAGAAGCGACTACCACGGACGGTGCCGCATCCACTAGGTAAAAAGGGACGATGGGGAAGGGCCCTATCCCGGATTTCCGGTATCAGAAGAACACCTATGCTTTCCTCATATGTACGTTTTGGTAATTGTCAGAAACTGCGAATCAACAAATTCCCAAATTTGTATGTAGCTGAAAGATAAGGCGCCGGCAGGTGCTCCGTGGTGAAAAAATGTGTGAGACGCATACCTCCCTATCAGCTACGCCCCTGCCCAGGGGACTACCCACTCACCTACAAGCACTACTGCTACACATTCACCAACATAAACGATTGGTCAAAGCATTATCTGATTTGGTTGGCAGGTGTATCGACATGTAAAGGTCTAAAATTAACCAGGGATATCCAAATTAAGAATGCCGGAACATTGACCCATTTTGCCCCAGGAGGATGTCCATTTTGCCCCAGCTATGGGCAAAAATGATAACAAACATGGTTTGACTTTTCTCAATGTCATTCTGTTTAATTAAATGTTTTATACTTCACGCCTATATCATTGATTCCCGAAAGGATGGCCTTCAAAATCATCCTACTTTGGATTATCTAGAACAATAGACTGGCGCTCAATATGAAAAAAACACTAAGTGGGCCGTTTTTCCCCGGTCTCCCCAACTTGCCGGAGTTGTTGTGGCACTGCAATATATATTTGGGCTATATATATATATATATATATATATATATATATATATATATATATATATATATATATATATATATTGTTTTGTGTGTGTGTTGGGCTTATTTTGTGTCCAGATACGAATTTTTGGGTTTGGGACCCTTACGATAATTTAGGGCCAGAGCATAATTTTTTAGCGCCCAAGAACAATTTAAGGTGCCCGGCGCTAGTTCTCGGAGCCTCGTAGTATTTATGTACAGTCTTCGAAATCAATATTTTGACTTCTCATGGATAGTTTTCGGGCCCCAGTGTGGTTTTTGGTGTCCCTGTGCGAGTTTTTGTACCCCTGCTGTATTTAGTTGGAAGTTCGACATAAGTTGTTGGCCCTAGTGATATTTTTGCGAACCCGGTGCTATTCTTGGATGTCCCACTACCTGTCAGGGGTGGGAGGATTTTCCGTTTCCCGGTTCGGTACACCACTACAGTCAGTATGCATCGCCATGGAAAAATATTTGGTGCCGAAATATATCTCATTGCGGATTGACGGTGGCCAGGGTGACAAATGGAACCGCCAGTGGCAATTTGTGTAGCCCTGCTACGGGAGCTGGTTGTGACTTGTGGTTTAATGTAGTGGAAATCAACAATAGCCGTGTCTGCATGAATATGCTTAATATCACTGTACTACACGCATGGGAATACGATGCAAATTGGATGCGGTGATCGGTAAAGACGGATCCGGAAGGCTGGTTTTAGGCCGGTTTTGGGAGGGAGGGGACTTAAAATATAACCCGTATTTCAAAATATCCAGACGTGAACTGCTAAAATTTGGTCCGTCCGTCTCACATATCATTGGTCCAAAAAAGTGCTGTAGATTTCGGGAAAATTCCATTTTATTGCAAAAGTTCGAGAAAACAGACCTTTTACAGTGCCCTTAAAATTGGAGCTGATCTTGGTGCTGTATGTGCCAACACAAACCCAATATTTTATCGGGGGCCAAAGCCACAATATAAAAAAAATTGCCATGTATCGAGACAGGTAGTTGGTTGTCTTACAATGCCAATAACCTTGGGATTTCATCAAAACTACATCCTGGTGGACCTAGGAAGGGGCCGCAGGGGCTATACCCCCTCCCTTCGAAATACAAACATTTCACAGGGTAAATATTGCCTTACGCAGACGTCACGAATGCCAGCTAGCTGTTCAAACACGAAAAGTTTTCCATTTTATCTGATACTTTTTAAATTTCCCTCCCATGCGGTCCTTTGGGATCCGTCCCGGAACACAAATGCGAACTTAGACATAACAAGACCGAAGTTTACCCTGGCTTTGTCGTGTTTGTTGACATCAACCCGTCTTATGCTGGCATGTTCGAGACATAATCGAAAAATAATCACACTGGGTAAAAATATAGTTGCTTGAACATCTTATGGTAGCAAACATCTTCGGATATGAATAGCATTATATGTGAACATGGACACAAGACAGGTCTTGGTCCTGGTCTTGCGTGTTCGACACAATCCTGCTTGCTGTTGTTGTTGTCACAAACCTGAGTGAATATGTTTTCACTTAGATATAGAAGGCTGAGAGGAGATCTCATCGAGGTCTTTAAATTTGTCAATGGTCTGGAGAGGGGATACCTTGGGGAAATGTTTGAATTTAACAGAAATGATGCAATTAGAGGTCATAAATTCAAAATTAAAATTAACCACAGCAGAACAGGTTAGGCAAACTTTCTTCACCAACGGGTAGTGGAACACTGGAACCAGCTGCCAGAAAACATCGTCAGTAGCAGCACATTGAACATCTTTAAAAACAGCATAGACAATCATTATAAGAATAGGCTTGCTTTTCATATTACAGGAGGGCTGATTCAGATTTGGTGGGCAACTGGTTCAGTGTACAGAGTGCAACCAAGAAGGGCCCTTGTGGCTCAGAGTTGCACTAATCTTTTATGTCTTTATGTCTTTATGAGTGTTCTGAAACGACAGGAACCAGAGGTAGAACTATCCGGACATGATTTGGAGGGCAAATGTATTCGTCATGCCTTTCTACCACAATGTAAAATAATTGACCATGTGGCCTGGAAATTCACAGTTAATGGAATTGTGCTATTTCATCCTTGTCTTAGGTTTTTACCATTTTGCTACATCACGACTGCTAACAAATGTAAAATGCATGTGACTGAAGTGAAAGGCATTAGGATTTTTTAATCCTGAAGTGGCGATCCTTTATTTTCTTGCAATCTTTCACTATTCCCGAGCAAATTTTTTCTTCATCCACACAATTAATGGTGAAGTAATTTTGGGACCTTGTTCTACCAGCACGCATATTTCCACATCCATGCTTCGGTTTTCTCAGTTTCACAAGCCTGCCATCCAACGTGAATGATAATACTCTTTATTCCACTTTTGATCCCTATCGTAGTGATCTAAAATGCTTTTTGGACAAGCTTGTAATGCCATTAAAATTAGTTCAAGATCAGTAATTGACATCATAACTTTGAGCACAATGTTCAAGACAGTGCCTAAAAGATTCATAATATTCTTCATTTGTACTGCAGTTATATGAAAATTCAGACTGTCATCAATAATTTTTGCCTCGGTTCCAAATTATAATAATTATGTATATATACATATATATACATATATTTATGTGTGTTTATATTTAATTAATTTAACTCATTTTTGTAATTAAGATAAATTACTATCCAGGCGCTTGCACGGACAGTGAATGAAAGCAAAAACCGTCACCACGCTAGAATTTCCAGGCAACGACGCACATAGCATGATCAAAATGATGGCTTTTTAACTCTACCCTACATCGATGAAAACATACTTTGTAAAGTAAAGGAAGGAGTAAGGAAGTCTGGCCAAAAGGCGAAAATAGCCTGGAAAAAACTACAGCAAATTGCGCACTTCTTTGATTCATTCAGCTTTGGCTGAGCCTAGGTGCCCAGAAGGACAGCGCTGACACACCTGTAGGCCAGGGTTCAACGGAGACTGCACCCTAAAAACGTAGTGTACGAAATGTGTTGCAAGCTGTGTCGGACTGCATGCATAGTGGAACAAAACGCCCAGCCCGACCCAGATTCGACGAACACATTCGGGACATGTTAAACCAAACAGCCGACACCCCTTTTGGAGACCACTTCAGATACGCCCACGCATAGGATCACCATACACCTATTTATTTGGGCTTTTGGAAACTAATAAAAGCGAAAGACAATGTGGATCGCAAGATCGTTGAGTCATTAGTCATTAAGGAACACAAACTTCAGCTAAACTCGAGCACATCCTCTTGGCCGACATTATGATGCGATTAGTGCTTAGACATGCATCCACAGTGTGTATAGTGTGCATGCAATGTATGTTATGGCGGATCCGGAACCAAGAAAACTGTCTAGCAACGCACGACATCGACATATATAATAAATTATGGCATTGAGAATTTGACCGCTAGTTCGAATTGCACATTTTTGTGGTGCTAATGTGTTCAAAAATGTTTCCTAGGCAACTGGTGAGGGCAATGGGTCGAACATTAATGGGTTCACTATGGCCTTTGCTGCGTTCGGGGATGCGCATTATAAAAGCTCCCTTCCAAGTTTCGGGAAATACATTAGTTGACCACAGTAAGTTAAATGTGTGTAAAATGCAATGCTTATTATAGTCAGCTACATGTCGAAATAAAATGGAACAAAGTAACTTGTCAGGGCCGACTGAAACGTCGCCGGCGGTTCAAATGGCATGTTCTAGCTCGGAAATTTGAAAATATTTATTGTGTATTTCAGTATTGGCAAAATCGAAAAGTGTAAAGTTGGTGTGAAAAGCGTGTTGTGCATTTTGTAAGAAATTAGGTCGGTAGTTGTCGTCAGAGCTATTGTGGACAATGGTGGGCACTATGGTATTAACCATTGTGTGTAGGTCTGTTATGGAGATTATTGAAATGTTTATGCCCGGGAGCAATTTAGTTGGTGAGCGTCCGGCTAAACGACGGATGAGCTCCAAAGTTCGTTTAAATGTATTTCGGATGTGAGTTTTTATAAATAAGATGACCATGAGCGGCGTCGAGCATCACGAAGGATGTTACGTGAGTGTGTGCCCTATAATTCTGAGGGGTAAATTTATTTGGTAAATGTGGATGTTTTAAATATCTTCAAAATGCTAATTTTATAGCTGAAATGGCATGTGCAATTTTAGGACTCCACCAAGGGGCCGGTAATCGTTTTATGTAAAGCCTTGTGAGTGAAATGGCCATGTATGCTGTTTCTAAAAGAGTATGTGTAATTAATTCGATGTTTTAAACAGGAAAAATGTCTCAGTTGTATTGTAAATGCGAAAATTCATGAAATGTGTTACAGTCGGCCCTCGAAAATTCCCAAAGAGGGATAAAACTTGGTACGGTACCTGCAGCTGCTGAAAAGAAAATGGGATATACTTTTATTGGGTTGTGATGGCTATAATGAATGTCGGTGTCCATGCCCAATCAAAATGATTTTCCACAGATGGAGAGCAAATTGATAAATCTATTGCACTTTTTGCGTTGTGTCTGAGGTGAAAAGAAAAATGTTAGCTCTGCAGTAATAGGTATTACTAAATTGTATCGGTCTAAAATGTGCTGAATGAAGTATCCACGAGTGTCTAACTGTGTACGTTATTTTATCCCACGGCAGACTATGAGCGTTGAAATCGCCAAGTAAAAGGAAGGAGTTAAAAATATCAGTCTTCTAATTATGCCAAAATGTTTGTGTTGTGTGTAGATGCTGAAATATATAATGAACACAATACGAACTACGGCTTGTAATGGTGCAGTGTAATTTGTGTATGTGTGTAAGTATTGTTGATGTAGAGGGCTGCACCGCCACTGCCGTGTGGTCCACGGACCTCGTCGTGACGGTTCAGCGAATAATTCAGTAAGAGCCAGGTTCCCTGTAGTGCGGTGGAAATGGGAGTGAGTAAATTAAAGAATGCTTTCATTTCTGTCCGTGACGACATTAAGCTACGGCAATTCCATTGTAAAATACGGACATTGGGAAGAAGAATATGTTTGTCGGCACCTTTCGGTGCATGTGGGAGCCGGAAGTGCAGTTGCGGCGCTCCTGTGAGTTGGGTGCGGACGGCCGTGGCGGACCGCCCGACTCGTCCGGCCGACGGCTGACATTGTACCTAGTCCAGAATGGTTCGTCAGCGGATCTATCAAGCGAGGGAGCACCAGGGGCAAAGTCCTGGGTCGCGCGATGGTCGTCAGGTGTGGCGAGTGGAGGAACTTCCGATTCGTAGTCAGGTGGACAGCTGAGGTCAAGAAGGTCAAGATCCTTGTTGCTTTTTCCCGGTATTTTTGTTTGTTTGTTCATTGGGTGGTTCTCGACGCACTTTATGCATGATCATGGTTAATGGCGCTGCCCACATTGTTTCGTCGGTGGGCGGGGTTTTTTTTTTGTTGGTTGCACACTTTATGATCGGAATGGGCCGTGGGATCGGAAAATGTCACGGGGTGGTGCGAGTGTTGAATCCGGGACCTTTCGTACCCCGAGCTCAACACCGTAACCACCCGACCATCCCCACACCTTGCACCTTTACCCATCGCAGTGAAATTCCCTACCGAATGGAATTGAAAGAAACACGTAGAATCCACTGAGACATATGGAACGAAAGTACGATGTGCACGAAAATCGTGTGTGCTGACTGGTGAAAAGAAAGTTGGAAAAGGGCGTCGGGTGTCGCCACACTAACATGAAAAATATAGTACTGTAGAACCAGCAGCCAGTCAGGCCAGGAATAGCAAGGCGAAGTTAGCCGTGAGCTATGACAGCGGACAAGGCGTACTGAAAGGATTCGCTGCAAGTACGTTTCCATTCCTTTAGGATAATACGCTCTTTAAAAAGACAAGTTTTTGGTATCGGCATTTTAATTTTTATACACCAATTTTTCCCCTTCAAATTCCACACTCATGATCACGTTGATTCTGCATAGTCGTCACAGAGCGGTTATGACCCCATACAGTTACGTAAGCGCTTACGTAACTCATTGCATCACTTGTCGTACTGCCATCTACCGGCGAGGCGGCAAACTTCGCCCTTGTGTCCGACGTGGCTTGACGCATAAACTGTGACGTCATGTGGATAGTTACGTCACCAGCAATCGATTCCGAGGATTCGCGGGTGTGCGCTGTTCAGCTGATTCTTTGCGCTCAGTCTTTTCTGGAGCTGGCGGCTAGAGCGGTGGTGGTTGCTTGGTCGGCCTTCGCTTGGTGTGCTGGAGAAAACTGTGCGCGAAGTCCAGTAAGTGTAAACAGGTAATTCTGGTTAGAGTCAGTGATTGGTTCCTGTTTTCCGTCACCTGTATATACTTCTGAACCTTGCAAGGGTAGCAAAATTTGCAGGTTGAGGCTTTTTTTTTCTTGCGGTTCTAGTGCAATGTTCAGGAATGTGCTCAACAAGATGTGGCCATTTAACTTATTTCCCTCAAATTTCCAATGGGTAAGTTGCCTGTCTCAAAATCAAAAGGTTGTGGGTTTGAGTCTTGCCTGTGTGCTCTGCTCACAGAAAATCAGTGTGAGATTGGCGACACTGCATGACTCAGCAGTTGGTGTGTCGTAAAACCAATAACGAACCATCCAAATAAAACAAAATCACCTTAGAACAAAAACATAACCAAACCTAGCCCCTTTGCATACTTCATGCAGGTGAAATATGTGTAAAACGTTTTTCTTGGTTACCTTAATTCATGCTGTCTGAGAGGTTTGATATGCACCCACCCCCACCCCACCCCAAGATTTTCTGCAGATAGTGAAGGAATGGCATGCAGCAGCATGCCAAAATTTGGCATACCTTTTCCCCACATCAATTTGGCATACTCTGTCAGGTCTTCCAGGGTTAATGAGTAAGTAAAAGTCAAGTGAGGTCACCTCCAGGAAAGTTAGGCCAGTTGCTGAGCTTTAATGGATATAGATATTTTAGTGAAACCTCCAGCTTATCTTTAGACACAACAAAATGCACTAGAGGATTTTTTTCTTGTTTTTTGTTACTTATTAGTTTTGCATATTGGACCATCTTAACCAAAATAAAAAATTTTGGCTAAAATAGGCATTTATAAGAGCAAGTTCACTGAACAACATATTTTACTCTGCTCTACCCATTACAAAAATTAAAATTAATGAAAATGCAAAACTCAACTTTGAAATTTCTGAAATATAAAATTTTGATTTTTTGGTGGCAAAAATTTTAGGACAGTGGTCGATTTTGCCTTCCTTTTTTCAAAATATTTTTGCTTTTTCAAATATCCTCCAAAATGAACTCCCCAGAGCCAAAAGCATTATGTATTTCAGGAAAACCTAGGCCCCATAGTGACATCACTTTTGGGGGTAGTGTCTGGCCCTGCTTGTTGAGCACTTTCTGATGCTTCTTCCATTTTCATATGATGCTTAGTTTGCAGATTTGAGGGAGTTCATTTCATAAAATCATTTCCTGTGGAAATTAATTACTCATGTTCAAAAATTTTATTTATATTTTTCTTCTAAAATTGAACATAGGGCTTCAGGAAATACAGCCAATTTGTGTTTTATGGTGTTTGATGCATTCTTAGATTTTTCCAATGCACATTTATGAACATGGTTAAGATGATATGACCACTGATTTCCACAAATATGTGCCTTTCAATTGGCATGCAAAGACACCAAGAAAGGGCTTGTAGTTGGCTAATGATTTGTGAAAGTTATGCTCAAAAGCATTTTATGAATTCTTGTCTTTTTTCTTTGATGCAACATCTATGAACATGAATAAGATGCTGTGCACACCCATTTTCTCTGCAAGTGCTTACTTTGCAGTTAGCAAGTAAGATAATACCTTGGAGTTAAGCAATATTGCATAGAAAATAAGGTATTTATAGGTAACATCTTAATCTGGATGGAAAACCCTGCAGAGGAGATTACTTCCTTTGTATGCTTTTTCTTATAAATTGGAAAAACTAACAACCTAACACAAGTTAGCCTTACCTGCTTTTAACTAAAGCACTTTCCACTTGGTTGTAATGTTGCAATAGTCAGGTAATCAATGGCACTAGGGCATACTTGATATTGATATTAAATTGTTTTCTGTATATACTACCTTTTGGCTATTTTCTTCATTAGGGTGCAGTGTTTTCACACTGACATTGACCTACCAAGATCACCAGTGAGCACATGGCAAATGCAGATCAAATATGTGTGTGTGTCTATATGTCTGTGTGTCTATGTGATATATATATGTGGTATATATGTTGGCATATATATATCTGTTTGTGTGTGTATGTGCAGTCACAGACATGCACATATATTGGGTGCTGTATGACCGAAGCAGTTGAAGTGCCCCTAAGCCCAAATAACCAACTGACTGCACATATATGTGAGTGTGGCAATGCTCCCCTGGTATTCATCAATCTGGATTTTGGTTATGGTGTGGGAAACCACACATTGATTAGTTGAACTGTGATGAACGTCATTTTGAAATCCTCCCATTTGGGCAGATGCTCCTCAGCTGTATGCATAACCATGGTATGCAGTCTATTTGTGGTGTAAGTCCACCTTGTGTTCCACTCCAGTCTTCATGCATAATCATGGGCTGGGAAGAAATGAATGAGGTCATCCTTTACGGCATTGGTTTTACTCACCTTAACCAAAATCCAGATTGAAGATGACCAAGGGAGCATGGGCACACTCGCATGCACATGCACAGAAATGCATACATTGCACATTGTCACACAGATTCAGGCACATGCACAAAGACAGATACACACACACATACACTTGTATGTGTCTACAGGTGCAACATGATCAGTGCAGTTGACCTACCCTCAAACACAAATCCACCACCACTGTACACTTGTCTCATGGTAATTGTAACATTGTTTGTCTTGTTATCTTCTTGTCATTTTGAGCTGATTTGTTAGGTTGGCATCAATTTGAAATATATCCATTTTGATGAAGGCAAAATGTAGGAAATATACAATAACAACAAAAAAAATCGATGTCTCATTGTTATCAACCACAAAAATTGCTCTTTTTATACAGTTAAGGTAAGCTTTGATTTAATTAAAATTGTTCAACCAAAGAGAACTGACCTGACATAATGAAGCTAAACCTAACCCCCTTTGTTTTCTTCTTGTAAAATGTGTGTACAACTTGTCTCATGGACAGCTTAAAGCATGATAATACTTTTTTTGGTGATGTATGTAATAAAATAATAATATAGAATTATATCCCGCCCCCCCCAGAAAAAAAGAGAAGCTTAGCCTAATTCATGCACATCAGATCACCTAACCCATAAAACCTTACCCATTTCCTTACCAGTTCTCAATAGCCCCTGCCTTTTTGAGAAAATGTCATGACACTTGAGCACCTACACTTATACTATGTGTTGAAGGGCATTCATGATCTGACATCTGTTTACTGCAACCATACTGCTTGAGAAGGTTCAGTAACTGGGCAGTGCAAGATGCATAATACTGGCAACATATGACATTAGCCATGTTTGGGTGATGTGCATATGTGCAAGTGGGTGATGGATATTCATTGTGAAGTCTATTTAAGAAATATCATTGCTCATAGATGTTTCCACCTCAGCCTCACAAACCATGCAAATTACACAGCACCCATGAGCATTCGCTCCCCCCCGCAAACCCATTTCGTCTCTGCCTGGAATCTGATCTAGTTGTCTGTACATCTTTATATTAATATCCTCAACATCTATATATTCTATTTATAGACTATGGGCGCTAAATGACCTTGTAGTCGGCGCGCCCTTAAGCCCAAATAATCAATCAATCTATTTATAGACTGTATACATCTGTCATATGCATATATATATGTGTTTGTGTTTGTTTGTGTGTGTGTGTTTGTTTGTTTGTGTGTGTGTTTGTTTGTGTGTGTATCATCTTCTCCGGGAAGTGTGATGTATTGTATATGTGGCTAATTATCTCTGGCGACCACTGACCTCGGACAGGTCTTCCACCCTCTCCCGACTACCGTGCTAGGGCTGGTGCCCTGCTGTAAGATCGTCTGCCAAAGTAGACCCGAGGTAGACACCATCCCTGGAGCCTAACTTGATGAGCTGCTGTGCCAGGCATGACGTAATAGGTGACTCTCTTCTGGCCTGGTGTTGGTGAAGCTCATCTCGGCTCGCAGCTAATGTATGCCCACGCGGCTGCCTTGCAAAGGCAACACGCAAGGTTGAGCCTGGTCAGCCCTTTACCCTCATGGCGAGAAGCAACAATAATACCGATCCTGAAGCCTGGCAAGAGTGGATCTGATCCAATAGAATACCGACCCATTGTGCCCACCCTATCACTGTGCAAGCTTGTGGAGAGGATGGTGAACGTACGTTTGATGTAGTTTTTGAAACACTCCAACATTTTTACAAATGAGCAGTGTGGTTTTAGAAAGAACCGCTGTATCTGATTTTATCACTAGACACAATGATACGAACTGAGTTCCAGCGCAAACGACACATGGCAACGACACTTGGCGACGTGGCATTCTGAAAGTTTTTAAGCACGGTATATGCGGACATATGGGGCCATTTTTACAAAACTTCTTAGCCGACCGATCCTTTTGCGTCTGAGTGCGGAATCGGCTCTGCTCGATACCCACAGCTTAATGGTGTACCACAGGGCAGCGTTTTGAGTGTTCCCTTGTTGGGAATTATGATAAACGACTTCGGTGACAACCTCCCAACGACCGTCGGGCGATCGTTCTTTGTGGACGACTTCGCCATCTGGTGTCCTAGTTCAAAGGTCTCATCCATGGAAAGGCAGCTCCGAGCGATGATACAGCGATGGAGTTCGGCTAATGGGTTCCGCTTTTCAACTGCTGTACCAATTTCTGCCGGTGGCGACAGTGTTCCCGGGATTTGTCGCTTAGGCTCTACAGAGAGACGATCCCCTGTAAACCCGTGGTTCGTTTCCCGGGAATTCACTTTGATACGCGACTTACGTACAAGGAACATTTTAAGGTCCTACGTGAACGATGTTTTAGATCTATGAACATTTGAAACTGCATATCTTGTACTACGCATGGGGCGGACAGGAGAACCCTACTTCTCTTGTATACAGTGGCACACCGGAGGGGGCAGGGGGCCCGCCCCCTCCATGAGACCAGTGCCCTTTTGCCCGAAAAGTGCCCTCTTGGCCGAATTTCCCAAATTTAGCCTAAAAATCACCTGCCTAATGTGCCCCGTCTGTGCCAAAGGTGCCCCTTGGGGCCAAAACTGCCATTTTGGCCTAAAATGGCATTCCCTGTGCCCTTTCCTGTCCTATGTGGCATGGAAAATGCACGCCCCTCCCCCACCCGGTCAACAAACTTTACAGTGTGCCCCGGGCCGCAGAGTGCCCTTTTCGGTCCGTGCTCCCCTCCCTCATGGAAAAATCCTGGGTGCGCGCCTGCTTGTATAGATCCTTAATTCGCTCAAGACTACGCTAGTTTTGTGTATGACTGTAAGTGATTCCACCAAGAGTACTTTAAATACGATACACCACTCTGCACTGCGCATCGTTATTGGTACATTGCGCACCTCGCCAGCAGCGAGTCTCCTTGTTGAAGCAAACGAACCATCGCTCGACATGCACCGTCAGATGCTGGGCATGCGGTATACTATCAAGCTAGCAGTTTCCCGACCACTCCACATGTCAAGCGGTCTTCTCACCCCACAACTGTTTCAACACAGACGGCCTCCATATACGAATCCGTTCTGCGTAAGAATTCGAGATCTATTTCAGGAGAGTGAGATCACGCTGCGTGGTGTCTTCCGAACAACTCCAATCAGAACTCCCCCATGGAAATTTACCCCCCAATATTAATCTTTCTGTAGCCGAAACCTGCAAACAAAGCACCGTATGCATAGAATTGCAGGCACGACCCCTAGAGGCCATCCAGTCGTACGAGGGGTATACGGCCACGTACACCGATGGCTCTAAAACTGACACAGGCGTCGGTAGTGCTTGTGTATGTGGTAACACTACTCGGGGTTTTACACTACCACCGCATGCATCCGTTTTCACAGCAGAACTGGTGGCTATTGCCAATGCTCTTTCTTTTATCCAGGTAGGCGACGAGGATTTACACCAGGACGAGGATCTTGTCTGATTCTCTCAGTAGTCTTTTGGCCCTGAAGCGATTTTACCCTAACCCCATGATACAAGACGTACTGTTGCTTATTTCTTCCTTAGCTCAAGAGGGAAAATGTGGTACTGTGCTGGATACCAAGTCACGTCGGAATTATTTGAAACGAGTTCGCGGACGCAGCAGCTAAACGCTCAGCGAATGCACGATACACACGTCGTTTGCCACTCCCTGCAAGGGACTTTACCAAATATACCTCTTTACCTCACAACGTGCGTCTTTTATGCTTCTGCCACAAGTGTTGCCACAGTTGGTCCGTTGTTTAGCTGTTGTTAATGATTGTTTAATTTTTAATGTACTATTTTTATACTTTGTATGCCAAAATAACAATTCTTGTTTACGTTCAATTTTTATTATTAAGTCGTCCTTCACGTTTTTCGGTTTTTGACACCAACAAAGGTAGGATACAAGCAGTAGACATTTTTGTTTTCTTTCTTTTTAAGCACGCCACCATGAAGTGCACTAGCGTGTTGTGGCCCTCAGTCCTCCCAGTTGCTCCACGTCGACACGTTCACATCTGGTTTGACTGACGAAGTTGTGGGCGCTGTATAATCTCTGCAGTCGATGCCGCCCCAAAACCCCAATAACAACGAGCCTCGTCAGCCAACGTCGCTCCTCCCGTAAATCCGCGGCCTCCGTGGATGGGGCTGATTGTTCCCGTGACCTGACCTGTGTCATCTGTGTCCAGGTGACGTGCCATGGCCGACATTCCCTCCGGAGACGCGGAGAAGGGCAAGAAGTTGTTCGTGCAAAAGTGTGCGCAATGTCACACGGTCGAAGCTGGAGGCAAGCACAAGACAGGACCCAACCTGCACGGCCTGATCGGACGCAAGACTGGTCAGGCGCCTGGCTTCTCCTACACCGACGCCAACAAGACCAAAGGTCAGCTGGCCGCTATGTAACTGCATTCCTATCAGGCCGGATGCGATCGTCCTCAACCCATAATAATCAGTCAATCGTACCCGGTCGATGGTAGTGATGGTATGCCCAGCGAGCATATATGTTTCGGGTTTGATACTCGGCTGTATCTCTTCGTTGCGGAGGCTCTATAACCAATTCAGTTAATGCCCTTCCCCACTAACAAATAAACTAACTAACTTGGGTGCATCGTGGGTGTATTTTCTATTGCTCCTGATTGCAGTGGCAAATTTATCGATACTTGTTGCAGCTAGCTGTGTTGCAAGTGGCCCGTTCACATCGTAACTAACTTTGATGTGATATGGCAAGACATTTCGGGATCGGGGTATGTAATCACTGGTTCTGTAATAGTGTGAGCGTAAGTGTGGAAACAGTTACTTCTGATGCCTTTCTGCTTGATTGTTCAGTGAGTGCTTTGCAAAGATTTCCAGTGAGCAAGCTCCAGACCAGGTGTGATTTCTGCTGCATTGATCACAAATCCATGCAATTCAGTATGCGTTTTAAGTTTGATGCTACATGTTGGTCTTCCCTGTGATCGATACATTTTCCATCGTCATGTACGTACGACATCAGAAAGCAATCTTCACAAGTCTAACACCGATTTGATGCGACATCACTTGGTTGGAACGCCGATTTGATGAAACACCATATGTCTGTCATACGTTCAGGTCTCTGAGTTTGTCCCGTTTTGTAATCGGGTGCGACCTTGATATCTGATACTGCATGTCAGGTGTCATTGTAAGCACGTGCTTTGATGGTGATATTTTACAGCACGCTATGCTGTGCTGTAAGACTGAGCAGTGGGATGGCGTAAATTTGTCATCCTGCGTTTGCGAATCATACTAGTGAGCATTGTTATATGCCTCAAGCTGAATGTGCACTATCACACCATCACATACACCAACATACAATTACACAAATCAGGTAGTTCGCACATCGCTGACGTTCCATCCGTGTCGCAGGTATCACGTGGGCCAAGGACACTCTCTGGGTATATCTGGAAAACCCCAAGAAGTACATCCCCGGCACCAAGATGGTGTTCGCCGGTCTGAAGAAGAAGGGCGAGCGCGCCGACCTGATCGCCTACCTGGAGAGCTCGACCAAGTAGTCGCCGCCGGCGCACTCCTAGGTCAATGCGGCGCGCCGCCTGTCCGCCTGTTGTCGGCCGGCCCGCCGCCAGTCGGCCTGCTGCTGGTGGCGCAGGTGACCAGGGTCGGGCTGCGCCGGCGCCGGCTATAGTGGCGCCGACAGTGGGCACTCCCCTGCCGGCCGCCAAATTATCCCCCCAGTGCTGATTCCATCATCATGACATGACAGTGTGAGTGTGCGCCGGCGGTGGCCCGTCGTCGCCGACGTCGCCTCTCTTCACTGCGTCGGCGGCCGACGGGTCGGTGTGACCGGACTGCCGGCGGTGTCGCGCCACGTGTGCCGTGTTGCTCAGCCGTGGCCGATGGTGCTGGAATATATGTCGAAGCGTGTGTCTCACTGCGCGTGTCTTTGTGATGGCCTTCGAGCAGGGCTCCTCGCGACTGGAATTTGTGAACATAATTGAGTTTTTGATATGGAAAGCGTCACGTTCGAATTTCTTTGGCATTGGACGCCGCACGTTTCGTCTTTCCAGGGATTCCGCATGTTTTGTTGTCATTGTGCTAAATTACTTCATCGCTAAGGAGCAATGCAAGCAAGGCATTAAACGCGCAAGATGCAACTTTAGATTTCGTCCACCGTGAGCTTTATTACGCCAGATATATAGTAATGTACTCTTGCTATAATGACACCGATAGTAATCAGGACCAGTCTGGATTTATGTATTTTATTTTCCATTGGTATATACCAACGTCCAGTGGGAAACACGAGTGCATTATAATATGAAGAGCATATTGCCGTGGCTGACGGCCTGCCCGCACACCAGTCTCGACCGAAGCTGCAGCGCAGATTTAGGCACCGCGCGCAGTCCTGTTTAAGATATGAGGGCTACAATGGAGTTCGAACGTTTGTATCTTAAATTGCTATCATTTCACCACGAAGGACGTCAAAAGCATTCAGATATCATAAGTATACAAACATGCTGATACCCGTTGTTCCTCTTCCCTCGACAAAACATGCCAAGTGTCTGGGGGAAATGTGGTTTGGATGGAGTAATATGCGATGAATGCTAACGATAATTGCCAAAAAAAATCAACCAAACTGACCTAATCTACTAATGTTAGATGGAATGGAACCTATTGATGTTTGTTTCCCTAAAGCATGCTGATGCTGAATTACCGACAACCTAAATGACAGCATTTCTATATTGTCTGTTTTTACTTCGTGGTTTTATCCTACTTAGTTTTCCAACTGCAAAAAGCTTATACGAAATCCGTCCTGTGAAGAAGCAAAACCGCAAAAAGTTGCAAAAATGGACGGCTATATCGAATATTTATGCGTAATGCGTTACTGGCAGCTATATTATATCAGTTTCAGTTCCCGCCGTTGAATTCATGCACTTCGATGGGTCCCTGGCGATTACGAGGTCATAAGCCCATGGTGCCACCAGGTCAAATTTGATAAATATTCATGTTTGTTCAGAAATGGCTTTGCTGTCCTTTGCTTTCTGAGACATCGACAGCCTCATCAGCCGCACCGTGGACCTGCGTCGGCTGTGCGCTGGCAAGCCCGCCGCACCAGCACTCAGCAGGACGTCTGCTGTGGATGGACAAGCCCGCCGCACCAACAGGACGTCTGCTATGGATGGACAAGCCCGCCGCACCAGCAGGACGTCTGCTATGGATGGACAAGCCCGCCGCACCAACAGGACGTCTGCTGTGGATGGACAAGCCCGCCGCACCAACAGGACGTCTGCTGTGGATGGACAAGCCCGCCGCACCAACAGGACGTCTGCTATGGATGGACAAGCCCGCCGCATCAGTAGGACGTCTGCCGTGGATGGACAAGCCCGCCGCATCAGTAGGACGTCTGCCGTGGATGGACAAGCCCGCCGCATCAGTAGGACGTCTGCCGTGGATGGACAAGCCCGCCGCACCAGTAGGACGTCTGCCGTGGATGGACAAGCCCGCCGCATCAGTAGGACGTCTGCCGTGGATGGACAAGCCCGCCGCACCAGTAGGACGTCTGCTGTGGATGGACAAGCCCGCCGCACCAGCAGGACGTCTGCCGTGGATGGACAAGCCCGCCGCACCAGTAGGACGTCTGCCGTGGATGGACAAGCCCGCCGCAGCAGTAGGACGTCTGCCGTGGATGGACAAGCCCGACGCATCAGTAGGACGTGGACCTACACGGGCCGCGCATAGGTAAGCCCGCCGCACCAGCAGGACGTGGACCTACACGGGCCGCGCATGGGTAAGCCCGCCGCACCAGCAGGACGTGGACCTACACGGGCCGCGCATGGGTAAGCCCGCCGCACCAGTAGGACGTGGACCTACACGGGCCGCGCATAGGTAAGCCCGCCGCACCAGCAGGACGTGGACCTACACGGGCCGCGCATGGGTAAGCCCGCCGCACCAGTA
Organism: Imbricaverruca yamaguchii; assembly: GCA_034440575.1. Lineage (NCBI taxonomy): Eukaryota > Metazoa > Arthropoda > Thecostraca > Neoverrucidae > Imbricaverruca > Imbricaverruca yamaguchii. Next base: position 787,344 of record JAOTOL010001563.1, read on the forward strand.
GGACGTGGACCTACACGGGCCGCGCATGTGTAGGCCCGCCGCACCAGCAGGACGTGGACCTACACGGGCCGCGCATGTGTAGGCCCGCCGCACCAGCAGGACGTGGACCTACACGGGCCGCGCATGGGTAGGCCCGCCGCACCAGCAGGACGTGGACCTACACGGGCCGCGCATGGGTAAGCCCGCCGCACCAGTAGGACGTGGACCTACACGGGCCGCGCATAGGTAAGCCCGCCGCACCAGCAGGACGTGGACCTACACGGGCCGCGCATAGGTAAGCCCGCCGCACCAGTAGGACGTGGACCTACACGGGCCGCGCATGGGTAGGCCCGCCGCACCAGTAGGATAAGCCTATCCAAGCTCCGCGCTGGACCCGCGTGGATGGCTGCCTTTGTGTGGCTCCACATGATATCTGCTTGGATAATCTCGATATTTGACATCGTTTCCCCGTCGGGCAAACCGTCGCGCCACCACTGAGGTGGCCATGCTATTTACTTTGATTTACGGACACTTCGATACACATCCAGACTGTCTAAATTCAGGGGCCCACACTTTTGATGGCTTCTTGATGAAATTCTTTGACAGCCACTAACGTTAACCCGTGTTGTGTTTGGCGGAAACACGTCGCAAAATGGTATAATGTGATCGAGACCAAACCAGAGTACAGCTGATGTAGCCTCAGCACATTTTCGCCTTCTTCACGAGGAAATTCATTCCATAGATATAAACAAGGTATGGTGAGAAGAACGAACTTTATTTTTTTCAGTCAATTGAAAAAAAGAACAATAGCATGTGTGAACTGCATTTCAGAAGCATTCGAGTATCAGCTCCGTTCACCATCACTGACACCACTCCGCGACGCCTACTGCAGCACGGTCATGTCCGCTCACTGCTGACTGGGTGGCAGCTGGTTCCGGCTGCCAGCTCCCCAGCTTGGAGCCCATGCCTTGGCAACACCCGCTACACCCGCTGGCGATCTCGCTCCCTGCCGCCGGACAGACATTTGGCGACGGAACGCCCCAGTTTCCATTTGCTGGCGCTCCGGCCATTTGACTGTTGGAGTGTTTCTGGAACTATGAGAACATTAATGCCATGCATATGTTTCATGACAACCTCTTCCGCTTGTATGTGGCCAATGGGGAGTTTCGGTAAATACTGAGTGGTGGTGGATATCCAACGATAGGTACCATACAATTGCCTTCACAATGGTGGTATCGCCAAAGCTTACACAATGCATAAAGACTTAACATAAGCTAAATCCTGTAAGTTGGCTCATGATGCAACAGGCAGTGCAATTAAGCGTTAAAGTCTACGACAAAAAAAAATTCATATTCATTTTTAATTGTAATGAAAAGTTGACGAACATAGTAAACATTAGAAGAGTGCGCATGTTTGATTAGGTACAATGCTGCATTGAGCACATAGTTACACACTATTCGCATTCTGTAATTGCTGCTTCAACAACATGTTGCTACCGACGTGTGGTGACGAAATAATCACAGGAACGATATTGAACTATAATGGGATATACCAGGCAGATATACCGTCTCACGCATACCCCTTCAGTTCGCGGTCTTCGGGCTGGCGGTGCACGTGTGGAACGTCGTGAACAGCGCCGATGGTGTGCTTCCGAGCCAGTATTCGGTAGGGGCAAGTAAACGATTGCAAGGGTCTGTGGACTCACGTAAGAGCCAACACGCATTTGCAAGGGCCCGTGCACGGTCGTAGGGACCTGTAGATGTCGGTATATGCGCCTATGCTTTCGTAAAGGCCTGCAGAAGCTTGCAGGTGCCCTTGAACTTTCGTAAGGGCCTGTAGACGTTCGTGAGGGCGAGCGGACTTTCTTAAGGACCCAACAACATCCTCATTGGTCATGCAGGTGCTGCTGATATTTATATCCCCGCCGTGTTGACCTCGTGTAATTATGTACTGGCCTAATGGGGGGCGGGGGGGTGATGTATGAGGGCACTTTACAAGAATGGTTCTGCAAAGTCAGCGAAGGGCATTTTGAGCAGAGATACCCCCTTATTTAACTTCGTTTCGGGGAATTTTGAGCTGTGACGGATAATCCTGCTATTCCAAATCCCCACCTTTGCCGGCCAATATGTAACCGGAGCTGCCAAAGGGGCACAGCAAGCCGCTAGGGGGACATTCCAAGGCTTCGGAATGACACTTTGATCGGGATTAAAGACAGCTTAATCTGCCATGGTCGTATCTAGGTTTATATGTGGGAAATTCGGCGGACGACAATGGCACTTTAACGCCACCAGGCTTTTTAAACCGAAGCAGCAGGACACTAGCAGGGCATTTTGAACGTAGCAGGGGCATTCCGCGTTGATAAAAGGCATACTAATTCGGATGATTAAAAGGGCTCAGCTTGCAATTGTGGCTCTACCGTTTTCCTTTTTTATACGGATTTTGAACCTATAAAAAAAGAATTTTTTTTTTAAATTTTTTTTTTTAAAAAAAAAGGTTGAATTAATAATAATATAAAAAAAAAAATTTTAAAAAAAATTAAAAAACAAAAAAAAACAAAAAAAAAAAAAGATTTTTCGCACGGCCTGTTTACAAACAACAACCTGTTTACGAGTCAGTTTCGGTGGCATAGCCTACAAACAGAGAATTACTTCTGGATGCCTGCGGTCATATTTTGTGAGTGCATTTTGCAGGACTACGCATACCAGAAATATTGTTTTCTTGAACAATTAATAATGCACCCGTCATGATACTTAATGCGTTATCTTATCGGATTATGAATTAACCGTTCTATTTGGCTAACTACCTGGTGGTGAGACTATGGTGCGCCATTTATACATAATTGGTACGCAGGTGTCTACCTACTTCAATGGAGCTACATGTGGGATATTGGTTGGTTGCGAAATGCCAGCATAGATAGCATATCCACAAGCTCGTTCACATCAGTATCATTGCAGTTATCTAAATTGCACACAAGTTTGATGATGACTGGAAATTGAAAGAATAATTAAATGAATCCAACACAATCTACCTCTGCATGTGCTTGACCTATGACCATGTGCCTAAGGGTGCTTGTGAGAATGAACGTGACAATGTGGTTGCTAATTAGTGGCATCACATATTTTTATCGGACAGGGAAGAAATATTCGGCATCAATTGATCATGTCATTTTATTACGTCAAGTTGTAACACTTATTTTGCCTTTGATCAGTTGATCATGTCATTTTATTACGTCAAGTTGTGAACACTTGGTGGGAAATTTTCTGCAGGTAGTTACGCATCTATGTGTAAATTAATGTTTACCACAAAAATGTGTGTTAAATATGGCACTGCTTCCACACATGCGCATTCAGTGACTACCGTGTCGACCGTTGAACACCGCCACTAGTTGTTCCCAGTTATGTCATTGCACATGCCTGAGTGGTGCAGTGAACGTGCTCGAGCAATTGCCGGGTACCTCGGCTTGCCGGACGGCCGCCGCCGGCTGCCGCGGTGGTTGCCCCCTCCCGCTGTAATCGCTCGCTGCAGTCCGGCCACCGCTGCAGGGGGCAGTTGTGGCCGTTCCCAGCTGGAAACCTCACCGTTTGCTGGTCGGACGGTGGCGCCAGTGGGTGCGGTAGCGCTGTACAGACGCGTTGCAGCCGCGCCCCGCTCTAGAGCAGTTGTCGCCGTCTTCGTACACGGCCGTCGTCTACTATCTCCCTGTCTTCCCTTCAGACAGATTACTGTTATCAGTCGTGGCGCTCTTGCCTGGTGGATAGGTGACATTGGTTTCGGATGTGGGTACCCGTGTGAGGGTGTGTGTGTGTGTGTGGGGAGGGGATGGGGTGAACATGGTTGTAACTATGCGGCGGCGACGGCGAGGTGGTAGGGCTGGTCGATGTGTATTGCTTTGCATATATCTTCACGGAGCGTGTCTTGCGTGGACTTCGGTTTGCTGTCGCCTCACACTGGCATGTGTATGCGCCTGTAGTACGTCTTTCCTTGGTCGGCTGGGCGCCGAATTTGCTCAGATTTTGCTCTGATTATTCATCTCCATACTCTGAGGTTGTCTGCCTGTCCCTCAGAGCACAACACAGGTTGGATATCTACACGGTTACCCATTTTTGTATGGATAACGGATGAGTTCGGATAACGTTTGTTGAAGATAAACCCGATGCGAATTGTATCACGGATTGGCTCTCCAACTTTTACCGAGGAAATGAAAATTGAACGTATATAATGATATATTCTTCTGTGTTCCGAGCCCGGCATCACTGTTGGGATACATGCTGATTAAAAAAAATATCTGAAAAAGTATGTGACGCAACGAATGAGCAACTACATTGTCATATCCATTCTTGCAAGTACCCTTACTATCAAATACAAGCATAAGTTCATTGAGCTGGATTCGTTCCATTGTTCTATCACTTTCCAGCAAATATCGCACCAGCCATAATCACACTGAACAGTCATCCATCCCATCTGTAGCTTCATTTTTGCCTGGGTAGGTAGGTGCATGCATATGATGCAGATTTGTACGGCATATCCTTGTCCAACTTCACAGGCGAAGTCAGCCAAACAGAACTGTTAGCTTGCGATCCGATGGCAGAACACAATCAGAATTGCGCGATTTGCAGTATAATTTGTTGCTGTTCAGAAAAGCAATACTGTTTCCTTTCCTGATCAATTTATTTTTCTTTTAAGAAAGAAAATACAGTTATCATATGCGCGATTACAAAGTGCACATTGAGCATGCTAGGGGAATGACACTCGTTACGATCACCAGCAAGCTAAGCTGTTCGTCATAATCACCGCGACCAGTATGTTTGCATCCGTAAATATACTTCGATAAGACATTGCATTATGACTAAATTATATTTAACTATAAACCTTCTTCGGGAACACACTAGTAGTGCCATTACACTTCCAAATCTAGCTTTTCACACTCACATCACCTGGACAGCAACGATGCCGGTGTTGTGCTGGTATATTCGACGACCCGTGACTTCGAAATATGTATTCCATTTGCACCAAAACATATATATATATATATATATATATATATATATATATATAAACGAATACTAATCAGAAGAAACTATTCGTGGTAGATTTTACTACTAAATCTAAGTCTTTTGTTCAAAATTAGTCAACCATATGCATAAAAAGAAACATGATGCCGTCAAATGTTCACCGAAATCCACCTCAACATAAAGTTGGCAGCATTTTTAACAAATGACTGTGGATATTTTTATCCAAAGCGTAACGAGACATGATGACATCTTTAATACTGTGCAGATGTCGGGAGAATGGAATCTTAAATCACTACCAAAGCGAGAATGCAAGCAATGGGCAATGTTATGAAACTACACCATGATGACCGTTTCAATGATTTACAAAAAATTATTTTCTGATTCAAAGTAAATGTGAAAGTAAACTGCATTACCATGTGTCAAGATCAGCATAGTGCGGTCAAATTCAACGCTGTCGAGAAAAAAAATATCCGTTCGTAATGGCTGCTGTTCTGTATTTGCTGATGTGGTTTGGTTGCTTAAGTGGCTGTGTTGTTTTGCTGTTGATCACGGGCTAGCACGCAAAGTATAGTCGGCTATCAAATCGCCCATCCTACCTTTTGGCATATACTGGAAAAGTGGGAGAACTTTATCACAAATTGTGAGGCGCTCCTTTCTCGACCTCCCATCGCGCTCAGTAGGGAACAGGCAATGTTTCGTGTGCGCTGCCGGTGTGAAAGGAAAATACCATATCGATGTCAAGCCTGCATCGATCTACATTCTGCCAGTGCTTTCCGCGATAACTAATTTTCGGACCTGCGATAACGATAAAACGATAAGAAAGGTTTGCGATAACGATAAACGATAAACGATAAAAATGTTCACAAAATTAACAGCGATAGCGATAAAACGATAAAGCGATAGCGATAAAATTATATTTTCGACGCAACCACTTTCGATAAACCCTCGTACGTCATGCGTAACGTCGTCTGTTTTGCGGCGCGAGGAATATGCTTTTGACAAACCCTCGTATGTCCATCGTCCCTACCAGTTCTTAAAGGTTTTATGTAAATAAGCCTCAATCAATAACTACAAAATCTTATTTCAAAGTCTTTATACTGAGTAAACAATTTTATTTTCAAACGATAATGAAATAATAAAATTATCTCAATTATGATTAACTTTGAAGATAGGCTAATATTAACTTGAAGATATGCATAGTTGCCAGATATGCGGGAGTGTAGAACAATGCCAGTTCTTAAAGGTTTTTTGAAAATAAGCCTCAATCAATAACTACATGTTATTTCAAGTTCTTTACACTGAGTACAGAATGCTATTTTCAAATGATAATGAAATAATCCAATTATCTCAATGACGATTAACTTTGAAAATAGGCTTATTTTAACCTGAAGATTTGGATAGTTGCCAGATATGCGGGAGTGGACCCCCCTGTGACTGACCTCTACCCGGCCCGCCGCGCAAATTTATACCACCCGTCGGCCGTCTGACAGATCTGTACACTTAGCAGATGGCAACAGGTTGCGCACACACACTGTCGCGCGGCATACACTGTCGATCGTCTTCCATTTTTCCATCATCCCGTTTTACATTTTATCGTTTATCGTTCATAATTTTTGGAACTTGCGATAAGTGGATGAGCGATAATTTTGAAAATTTAGCGATAAACGATAACGATAACCGATTTACTTAACAGCGATAATTATCGTTTATCGTTTATCGCTCATCCTATCGCATGCGGAAACCACTGCATTCTGCATAGGATAAACACAGACAAGTGCCTGCGATCGATACAACGAACGCCTCGGAGACTCCACGCACAGTGCACCGAACACTCCTTTTGGTGAACACATGAGGCAGCACCACAACACAGACGTCACCCACATAGAGTTAGCACAGCTGTCGATTCTCCGCACGTTCAAAGACGCGGCAGATTTTAACCCGCGCCGTCTTTCCGGTCAAATCCTCACACCCCGTCTCGGGGGGGGGCGGTTGAACACCCCATTTAAAATCCAAACTAAGCATCACACGAAAACGAAAGAGGCGTCATCGGAAAGCTCTCGACGAGTAGGGTCTGGATCCACCCTCCAAAACAATTTATCCCCCTGGTGACGTCACTTTTGGGGAGATCTTCACGACTTTTCACGACTTACATTATATTTTTGACTCTGGGGAGTTAATTTTGGGGCATATATGAAAGAAACAAAATTTATTTGGAATGAGAAAAGAACAGCGAAATCGATCAGGGCTATAATTCCCCTCCCCCCCCAATTTGTCATTTAATTTCCAAATTTAGAGTTTTCAGGTTTTCTTTAATTTTTCTTTACCAATGGGTAGAGCAGACAGAGAAACGTTGTTGGAAGTCAACTTGCGCTAATAAAAAAATGTTTACTTTAGCCAAGATCATGTATTTGAACTGCAATTTGGCAAATACGCAAAATTTATATGTAGTCAAAAACGAAAAAAAAAATTACACACGTACGGTTTGTTGCATCCGTACAGATAAGCAAACGCTAAAAGTTGCATTAAAATATCTCCATCCGTTAAAGCTTGACGACTGGTTGAACTTTTATGGAGGTAACCTCACTTGACCTGGAATAACTCGTTGACCTTAGATGGCCTGACTCAAAATGTTTAATCAAAATGTCAAATTGATGTGGAAAAAGGTATGCCAAATTTGGGCGCGCTGCCGCGCGCCGTTCGTCCGCTTTCTGCGAAAAACCTGAGGGGGCGGTTGAAGACACCTCCTCCGAGACGGGACAGGCTAAAATGTCAGAATCCATCGCGATCGGCAGCCGCAAGTCCAGTCTGAGCGTTATGGCTTTCCGTTGGAAGGTCATCGGCCCAATCCGTTCAGTTGTCTTCAGCTGTGTTGGCACTGCTCGTGCTGATGCTTGTTGACGACACTGATATGGCGGGATGATGATGAACTGAAACAAAATATATCATTTCAACTCTATTTGAAAAAGTGGACATGGGTCTTATATATTGATCCATCCCCATATATAGAGGAGCATCTCATATATAGATACATACCTGCATGCATATATATCCTATATGCATACCTTAGCATGCATATATAGGCGATAAGAGCATCTCATGACAGGTATCTCGTTTAGTATTGAAACATTGCATTGCATTGTATTTAAGAATCTCGTGTTAAGTATCCCTCCCCATGGTGAGAAATTCTGGTGCCGCCCCTGGTATAGAGGTTTGGTATATTTCACAACGACAGGATGGGTACGCCAACTTCATTTCAGAAAAAAAAATGAGACGAAATCAAGGTACTGGAAAATCTTACCCTGGCACTGCCAGAAAACAATTGCTGAGTGAGAAGATGGATCAGGAGTGCCGCCTAATGTCGGGGGGCTCAGATTTGGTGGGTGGAGTTTAGGACTGGAGGGGTACAATGTATCATTTGTGGGGAATAATTCAGCACATGTCCCCCAAAAGTATACCAGCTACACCCGTGCTCACGTGCCCGTGATCTATAAGTTAATCGGGCTTTGGATGGGCGAATCACTTCGTCATTGTAGGAGGCCGTGGCTGCGATTGCTATTGAATTGGGAGTGGTTGGATACACCTACAGAGACTGGTTTTGTTGAATTGAAGCCAGTGAGGTCCTGATGGCCCCTGTGGAGATGCAAATATCGGCTTGTGCCCAACTCCCCACAGATGTTGTGCTCCTGCACGTCTCTGTTGCGCCGCCCGCCCTTACCAACCTCGCCAGGTATCTTGGCCGTCAACTGGTTTGACTAGGTCATCAGGTCACGTGCTCGGCAGCTGACGCCGAGCGGAGGCCACGTGACTGGCGCCGGCGCGGTGCCAAGGTGCCAGAAATAGCCGCCGCGATGTGGGCCGGGCGACCGGCGGCAACCTGGTGGAGCAACTACGGCACGATGTTGAGCATCAGGTGCCAAGCCAGCTGAGCCGAGGTCAGCAGAACTAGATGGTCAAGCACAAGGTGTCAGGGCCCAAACCGCAGGTGGGAGCTGGGGACATGCCACCCTTCGTGGCGGGCTCTAGTCTTAGGTTTCCTTTCTAGGACCGCTAAACTGGACGGAAAATATTACATAAAGCCGGCACCCCTCTAACATTCACCTCCACTTGTGGGCGGGAATTCCGGGACGGTACCACGGTCCGGGATGGCAGACCCTGCATCGGTGAATAGGTTCTTCAATGGCGAATTAGTTTTGCTGCAGCGACTGCTCATTAGTTCGTTTGTTTTTGGGAGCTTCTCGACGCACTTTATGCACGATTACGGCTAATAGTGCGATCCACACTGTTTCGCCGGCGGGCCCCGGGATTGTGAAATGCCACGATTGGTGTAACCCGGGACTCTTTGTACCCAGAGCTCAGCACCTCAACCACTCGGCCATCCCCCGCCCCTGCCCATTAGATCGGGATAGATTGGGAGATTGCATGTAGTTGTCAGCCTGGCACCTATCGGTCATTGTTAGCACTGCAGGTGTTTGTACTGAACACTTGAGGTCGCCAGCGCCCTGGTGCTGCCTTGGAATGGGCGACCGCCCTCATGTAGTTGTGCATTTGCCCGTACCGCGGCGCCACCATTTTACCGCCAGAGGGCTTAGACATAAAGACATAAAGACATAAAAGATCAGTGCAACTCTGAGCCACAAGGGCCCTTCTTGGTTGCACTCTGTACACTGAACCAGTTGCCCACCAAATCTGCCAATCAGCCCTCCCTGTAATACTGAAAAGCAAGCCCTCTATTCTTATAATGATTGTCTATGCTGTTTTTAAAGATGTTCAATGTTCTGCTACTGACGATGTTTTCTGGCAGCTGGTTCCAGTGTTCCACTACCCTGTTGGTGAAGAAAGTTTGCCTTAACCTTGTTCTGCTGCGGTTAATTTTAATTTTGAATTTATGACCTCTAATTGCATCATTTCTGTTAAATTCAAACATTTCCCCAAGGTATCCCCTCTCCAGACCATTGACAAATTTAAAGACCTCGATGAGATCTCCTCTCAGCCTTCTATATCTAAGTGGGCTTCTGTTGCATACCACGAACGGTGTCTGCACAGATCTTCGGATCGGGAATCTTCCATCGGAAATATTGTATCTTCGCAAATCTTCCCACGCGCAACATTGTACGCAAGTATTCGTAAGTAAGTCTTCGCATAGCAAATTGTAAAGCGCAATTCACACTAAAATCTTCATACACGCGAAACTTCACACGAGGAAAAATATGTATGCGCAAAGCCGTGTTAATAAAATTTGCAAAAGCCTGCGATAAACATTGCAACGCTTTGCTCCGTTTTAAATATTCATTTCTCACATCTTAGTATGGCGAGATCTTCGTATAATCAGACTTCGCAAAGCAGGTCTTCGTGAGCGCACCTTGTGTCGAAATACAACAAGGAGGTGGCACGGAACCTGAAAGGGCACCGATGACGTTGGAACGGCGTAACATTTTCAAGGAACATCATCTTGACGAGAATGGCGCAAAGTCGAAGTATCGAAAATCCCACATGTGATAAAATAGGGATATGCATGGATATATATATATATATATATATATATATATATATATATATATATATGTGTGTGTGTGTGTGTGTGTGTGTGTGTGTGTATAGTTTATTACATGTTGGGAAGATTTCGTGGGAAGTCCGCGCGATGGGTGATAATGGCAGATCTAGACATAAGCATTAGACCTGCCGAAATGAGCTCAGCAGTTGTAGTGGTAAAGGGAGTCAGAGAATTGGCTTCGTCTTAGGGAGGAGGTGTCAAACACCTCGACGCATCTGACATCTGGCAGCCAGTCGAAGGTCGTTGGTATAAAGGTTATGGCCCGACCGATATGGCCCGACCGACAAACAACACCGTGTGTTGTCTGTCATGGTGCCCTGTGGTCAACTGAGTCACTATAGCGAGTCACGGTATGTTGACTGTCATGGGGTCCTGTGGCCAACTGAGCCACACTAGCGAGTCACGGTATGTTGACTGTCATGGTTCCCTGTGGTCAACTGAGTCACTATAGCGAGTCACGGTATGTTGACTGTCATGGTGCCCTGTGGTCAACTGAGCCACACTAGCGAGTCACGGTATGTTGACTGTCATGGTGCCCTGTGGTCAACTGAGTCACTATAGCGAGTCACGGTATGTTGACTGTCATGGTGTCCTGTGGTCAACTGAGCCACACTAGCGAGTCACGGTATGTTGACTGTCATGGTGTCCTGTGGTCAACTGAGTCACTATAGCGAGTCACGGTATGTTGACTGTCATGGTGTCCTGTGGTCAACTGAGTCACTATAGCGAATCACGGTGTGTTGACTGTCATGGTGTCCTGTGGTCAACTGAGTCACTATAGCGAGTCACGGTATGTTGACTGTCATGGTGTCCTGTTGTCAACTGAGTCACTATAGCGAGTCACGGTGTGTTGACTGTCATGGTGTCCTGTGGTCAACTGAGTCACTATAGCGAGTCACGGTATGTTGACTGTCATGGTGTCCTGTGGTCAACTGAGCCACACTAGCGAGTCACGGTATGTTGACTGTCATGGTGTCCTGTTGTCAACTGAGTCACACTAGCGAGTCACGGTATGTTGGCTGTCATGGTGTCCTGTGGTCAACTGATCCACACTAGCGAGTCACGGTATGTTGACTGTCATGGTGTCCTGTGGCCAACTGAGCCACACTAGCGAGTCACGGTATGTTGACTGTCATGGTGTCCTGTTGTCAACTGAGTCACTATAGCGAGTCACGGTATGTTGACTGTCGTGGTGTCCTGTGGTCAACTGAGTCACTGTAGTGAATCACGGCATATTGTCTGTCATGGGGTCCTGTGGCCAACTGAGCCACACTAGCGAGTCACGGTATGTTGACTGTCATGGTGCCCTGTGGCCAACTGAGCCATACTAGCGAGTCACAGTATGTTGACTGTCATGGTGTCCTGTGGTCAACTGAGTCACTATAGCGAGTCACGGTATATTGTCTGTCATGGTGTCCTGTGTTCAATTGAGTCACTATAGCGGATCACGGTATGTTGGCTGTCATGGTGTCCTGTGGTCAACTGAGTCACTATAGCGGGCCACGGCATGTTGTCAGCTATGTTGTCTTTATGGGCAACTGAGTCACTATAGCGGGCCACGGCATGTTGTCAGCTATGTTGTCTTTATGGGCAACTGAGTCATATAGCGGGCCACGGCATTTGTCAGCTATGTTGTCTTTATGGGCAACTGAGTCACTATAGCGGGCCACGGCATGTTGTCAGCTATGTTGTCTTTATGGGCAACGAGCCACTATAGCGGGCCACGGCATGTTGTCAGCTATGTTGTCTTTATGGGCAACTGAGTCACTATAGCGGGCCACGGCATGTTGTCAGCTATGTTGTCTTTATGGGCAACTGAGTCACTATAGCGGGCCACGGCATGTTGTCAGCTATGTTGTCTTTATGGGCAACGGAGCCACTATAGCGGGGCACGGCATGTTGTCAGCTATGTTGTCTTTATGGGCAACGGAGCCACTATAGCGGGGCACGGCATGTTGTCAGCTATGTTGTCTTTATGGGCAACGGAGCCACTATAGCGGGGCACGGTATTCCGGCCGTCTGGATCTGCTCTCGTACTTACAAAAATATCTACGTTAACGAGGCAATATACTAACGACATTGTGGCATAAGGTGGAGTGGTCTCGTTGAGACTTCTGTAAAACTAGCATCCTTTATCTGTGTAGAACAGCTATGCATAGATAAAACAATTTAAAAAATGGAAACTGTTCAAAGCAACCAGAATAGAAACCGTTCCGGAAATTTCCTGTTTTCTTCAAATATGTCTTCAAGGGGAGGATCTTCACTGTAGCCAAAGCTTGCAGCTAAACTCATCCTACGAGTTGGCTGGGCGATGTACATGAATTATCTACCAATTGATTCAGAGTATACAATTTTATGAACGTTTTATAATATCCAAGCTGAAAATAATGCTTAGCATTTTTGTACATGTACGTGAACACATACCCGATTGCAGTCAAACTCACAGCCAAAGCCAAGCGTCGACATGGCTGGACTGATTTGCACCCAAACTCCACCAATCGATTCACGGCATCTGATTTCATGAGTGCTATTAAATATTTTGCCCTGAAACGAAGCTTAGCAATCACAAATCGTCCAATATTGATATTTTCCAATTGCAGCAGTACCATGTCCCCAGATGGCTGGATCGATTCGCATGATAACTTCATCAGTCGCCTCAGCGACTTCATCGGAAAAGTTTTCATGCAAATCGGCCCACGCATGTCGGAGCATGGTCTTGGTTGAGAATGGTACATTTTAGAGCACATCGTTCTGGGACTGATAGACATTACTTCAAGCTGAGATATTTAAAACCGCCGATGGAATTGCATGCGATGAATTGATTGGTGGTGATTTCATACATATCAGCCCAATTATCTTTGAGTGTGGTTTTGGCTGCAGATGGGCAAATCTAAGAAGTTGCCGACTAAAGGTGGTCAAACATCATTCTATGCATCATCATTCCAAATTCAAAAGCGCCGATGAATTCGCATATGTTGAATCGATTGGTGACGTTCCATTTAAATCGGTCCGGCCCGAGAATGGGTTTGGCTGCAAGATAGCTGCAATTGGGTCTGTGTTCACTGGTGTATTTAAGTTTGGGAGGCATTGTTTCAAGTCAGGTATTTAAAAGCTGATGAAATCGTGCCCTCTGGATCCATTGGTGAGAATTTCATTCAAGTTGTTCCCGCCATTTCGGAATATGGTTTTGGTCACGAGCTTTCGCTGCAAAACATACCCTGCCGTCTCCGTGTCACCAGGTGGCCAACAGCGCAGTGACGGTGACCACCCTTATATTGCGGTCCAATGATGGTGTTGTGGTCAGGGTATCGCTCCAGTAAGCTAAGGATTGTCGGTTCAAGACCAGCTGACCGCGCCAACAGGGATTCGATACTCCGCAACACGAAGTATCCGTTTGCGCCGTCAGCTGGTCTCGAAATAGCAATCCTTGACTTACTAGGCTGATGTTCCAACCACCACCAATGCCGCAAATGAGACATCCAAAGTCAAGGGAAATATGAATGAGTATTGCACACTAGATAAAGCAAATATGTGAACTTACTGCTTCCGGACAAAATATGAGTCTGTTGATGGCAACTCTGCATATCTGCTTGCCCTAAGAACTATATAGAAACAATAGCTCAAGCTGCTCAACAATAGGAAGAGCCATAGAAATAGGAAATCAGATCAGTAAATACTACGAACGGATCGATAAGAGGGGACTAAATAAGAGCATATCAAATTATTAAGCGAAGCTTCCCCGATCCAAGCAGAACGCAATACACTACACACAAAGTAGGTTGAGCAGCAAGCATGATTTATGCTGTTCAAGGGCACGCTGATGTTTCACATGCGCCACTGAATGAATTTGTACGTGATTACATTGTTCGATGGTCGCTTGCAACTTTGCTAGCAATAGTTTGGGGCCCATTATTCTGCAGAATTTGTATATTGGTCTTTTGTTTAGGTCCTAGTGCCATTTTTGGAGACTTCGGGTCGATTTGTCTAGGTTTCTGGCGCGATTTGTAGGGTCTAGGCCTGTGTTCTCGGGGTATTGGAGCCACGTTGGGAATTGTGCCAAGCGTCATTCTGGGGTTCGATACATTTTTTTCGCAATTCTGGCGCCATGGCAATTGGCGCAATTTTCGTCCCGGTCTGCTATTTTGACCCCGGTGCGTTTTTTTGCTAGTGGGAGGGGGGGGGTGCGGTGCGGTTGTTTCTAGCTCCCTAAACTTTTTTTGGCCGTAAGTGCGTTTTTGAGGACCTCTGGCGTGATATGTGGGACTCCAGAACGATATTTCGGGCCCGGGTTGATTTTTCGGTATCCCTGCTGAATTGTCCGGGTGCCGGCCTTATATTTTTTCGGATCACGGCTCGTTTATGGGGCGCCAACATGTTTGTTCCTGCCCCGGCGCAGTTTGTCCGTGCACGAGCAACATGGCATAACGAAGCATATACATCTACTTTTATTTGCAAGTAATTGACTGATGCCTATGGTTGGCTGCCTTTAACAATTCCAAAACCACAACTGGCACTGCTCTGCAAACGCTTCCTAGGCAGCAGAACCGCATTGGTTTGTCGCAAGTGCTGCTCACGACTAGCATTGACTCCTTTGTGTTATTTTCACCAACAAGACAAATACAACTACACTAATTTCAAGATCGTCCCTTTTGCTACATCGACCTCATTTAGTAGGGGTGAGGCAGGGTTTTTGGATTCGCGGAGTGTTCTGGATTCCTATATGTAGTTAGCCTTTATTATATTTATGAAAACGCTCCATGGTCGTCTTCTTGCATTTGCATGAAAACAAGTTGTTATAAGTATATTTTAGCATATTACCTAGGGAAGTATCTAGCGAACCGCAAATGCATTAAATAGCTTTAAGAGCAAATTCGCCGATACCGAAAAAGTTTCCGTTTTCGTGCATGTTTTATCGCAGTCCTCTCACCTCGAGAATTGTTCTATATACATGGCCTAGTAGGCACCATTAAGCAGGTATATTGAGGATATTTTACAATCGGGTGTAGGGCTGGAAAAAAGATAGTTTGCTCCCTTCAAGCAGTTTCGAGGATGGCATGACCCCCGTCACCTTCTCCTCTAAATCCGCTAGTGACTACAAGCGGATTTAGAGGAGGACTACTATATCAAAATTATCCAAAAATCGATTGATGAAGTAGCAGCTCCCTGTCTCTGAAGTCGGTCAACTCTCCGCCACAGGAGATGACGAAACAGACCGTCGGGTGTCTGGTATTCCCCATCTCTGGAGCAGGCCAACTCCCTACCACAGGAAGTGAAGAAGCTGACCCTCTGGCGCCTGGTATTCCCGCACGTTAGCTACTGCCCGTCTGTCTGGGCAAGGTGCATCCGAGAGCAGAAACTGAAGTTGTGCGCCATCAGCAGCGTCGCCCGAGTGGTGATGAACAGTCATCAGCAGCGCCGCCCAAGTGGTGACGAACAGTCATCAGCAGCGCCGCCCGAGTGGTGACGAACAGTCATCAGCAGCGCAGCCCAAGTGGTGACGAACAGTCATCAGCAGCGCCGCCCGAGTGGTGACGAACAGTCATCAGCAGCGCCGCCCGAGTGGTGACGAACAGTCATCAGCAGCGCCGCCCAAGTGGTGACGAACAGTCATCAGCAGCGCCGCCCGAGTGGTGACGAACAGTCATAGCAGCGCCGCCAAGTGGTGACGAACAGTCATAGCAGCGCCGTCAAGTGGTGACGAACAGTCATCAGCAGCGCCGCCCAGTGGTGACGAACAGTCATCGCAGCGCCGCCCAGTGGTAACGAACAGTCACAGCAGCGCCGCCGAGTGGTAACGAACAGTCACAGAGCGCCGCCAAGTGGTGACGAACAGTCATCAGCAGCGCCGTAAGTGGTGACGAACAGTCATCAGCAGCGCCGCCCGAGTGGTGACGAACAGTCATCAGCAGCGCCGCCCGAGTGGTGACGAACAGTCATCAGCAGCGCCGTCCAAGTGGTGACGAACAGTCATCAGCAGCGCCGCCAGAGTGGTGACGAACAGTCATCAGCAGCGCCGCCCGAGTGGTGACGAACAGTCATCAGCAGCGCCGTCCAAGTGGTGACGAACAGTCATCAGCAGCGCCGCCCAAGTGGTGACGAACAGTCATCAGCAGCGCCGCCCAAGTGGTGACGAACAGTCATCAGCAGCGCCGTCAAGTGGTGACGAACAGTCATCAGCAGCGCCGCCAAGTGGTGACGAACAGTCATCAGCAGCGCCGCCGAGTGGTGACGAACAGTCATCAGCAGCGCCGCCCGAGTGGTGACGAACAGTCATCAGCAGCGCCGCCAGAGTGGTGACGAACACAGCCAGACGGGAGCACATTACCCCAGTTCTACATCGGCTGCAGCGACCCTCCCTGAACACCACCACCAAGAAGCGCGACATAATCACCTTACACAGGCGTTTCCAGACCAGTGTATCTGCAGCACATCTCACCAAGCTCCATGAAACCCCATCAAACTGTAGAAAACCTCACCAAGCTGAAGAAAACCTCACCAAGCTGCAGAACTCCTCAACAAGCTGCAGAAGACCTCACCAAGCTGCAAGAAACCTTCTCACTAAGCAGCGCGATATAATCACCTTACACTAGCGTCTCCAGACCAGCGTATCTACAGCATATCTCACCAAACTATAGCATATCTCACCAAGCAACAGCAAGCCTCACCAAGCTACAGCAAGCCTCACCAAGCTACAGCGAGCCTCACCAAGCTGCAGAAAACCTCACCAAGCTGTATAAAACTTCACCAAGCTGCGGAAAACCTCACCAAGCTGCAGAAAACCTCATCAAGATGCAGAAAACCTCACCAAGATGCAGAAAACCTCACCAAGATGCAGAAAACCTCACCAAGCGGCAGAAAACTTCACCAAGCAGCGCGTCATGATTACCTTACGCCGGTGTCCCCAGCCCAGGGAATCTGGAGCGATTACCTGAATGAGATGCGCGCCCACGAAGACCACGCCTCCCAATACAGCTACGCCCTGGAGTCCCATCCCCTCCAGCTGGCCAGAGTCAAAACCGAACCCTACAAACGTTCTTCTTGCCTGTGCCAGTCCGTTGTCAAGTGGAATGAGGCACCACAACAAATCAGAGACGAAGCGGGTACCGGTGAATAGAAGTTGGTTACCAGTCGCTCAGGCTGGTTGCGGCAGGTAGCCTCATACTGACTGCGGCAGGTAGCCTCAGACTGGCTGCGACAGGTATCCTCAGGCTGGCTGCGGCAGGTAGCCTCAGGCTGGCCGCGGCAGGTAGCCTCAGGCTGGCCGCGGCAGGTAGCCTCAGGCTGGCCGCGGCAGGTATCCTCAGGCTGGCTGCGGCAGGTAGCCTCAGGCTGGCCGCGGTAGGTAGCCTCAGGCTGGCTGCGGCCGGTAGCCTCAGGCTGGCCGCGGCAGGTAGCCTCAGGCTGGCCGCGGCAGGTAGCCTCAGGCTGGCTGCGGCAGGTAGCCTCAGGCTGGCTGCGGCCGGTAGCCTCAGGCTGGCCGCGGCAGGTAGCCTCAGGCTGGCCGCGGCAGGTAGCCTCAGGCTGGCCGCGGCAGGTATCCTCAGGCTGGCTGCGGCAGGTATCCTCAGGCTGGCTGCGGCAGGTAGCCTCAGGCTGGCCGCGGCAGGTATCCTCAGGCTGGCCGCGGCAGGTATCCTCAGGCTGGCTGCGGCAGGTATCCTCAGGCTGGCCGCGGCAGGTATCCTCAGGCTGGCCGCGGCAGGTATCCTCAGGCTGGCCGCGGCAGGTATCCTCAGGCTGGCCGCGGCAGGTATCCTCAGGCTGGCTGAGGCAGGTATCCTCAGTCTGGCTGCGGCAGATATCCTCAGGCTGGCCGCGGCAGGTATCCTCAGGCTGGCCGCGGCAGGTAGCCTCAGGCTGGCCGCGGCAGGTAGCCTCAGGCTGGCTGAGGCAGGTAGCCTCAGGCTGGCTGAGGCGGGTATCCTCAGTCTGGCTGCGGCAGATATCCTCAGGCTGGCTGCGGCAGGTAGCCTCAGGCTGGCCGCGGCAGGTATCCTCAGGCTGGCCGCGGCAGGTATCCTCAGTCTGGCTGCGGCAGGTAGCCTCAGGCTGGCCGCGGCAGGTATCCTCAGGCTGGCCACGGCAGGTAGCCTCAGGCTGGCCGAGGGGGTATCCTCAGTCTGGCTGCGGCAGGTATCCTCAGGCTGGCCGCGGCAGGTAGCCTCAGTCTGGCTGCGGCAGGTATCCTCAGGCTGGCTGCGGCAGGTAGCCTCAGGCTGGCCGCGGCAGGTAGCCTCAGGCTGGCCGCGGCAGGTAGCCTCAGGCTGGCTGCGGCAGGTAGCCTCAGGCTGGCTGCGGCAGGTAGCCTCAGGCTGGCTGCGGCAGGTATCCTCAGGCTGGCTGCGGCAGGTATCCTCAGGCTGGCTGCGGCAGGTATCCTCAGGCTGGCTGCGGCAGGTAGCCTCAGGCTGGCCGCGGTAGGTAGCCTCAGGCTGGCCGCGGCAGGTAGCCTCAGGCTGGCTGAGGCAGGTAGCCTCAGGCTGGCTGAGGCGGGTATCCTCAGGCTGGCTGTGGCAGTGGTGCGTTCTGGTACTACCTGCAAGGATGTGCTGAGTGATTTGTTTTCAGTGACTCGGTTTCTGTATTGATCGTGTGGTGATGGTGGCGTTTGCATTCCTCACATGTCGCCCTTTGCAAACCTTGCCGTGACGATATGATAATGTAAACCAGCGTGATGCGAGTCACAAAAACTGATGCACCCATGCACACATACATGAACACGTGAATCTGGATACGCTATGTGCCACGATGATACTGCCACCTAGCCCCAGACCGGTCTTATTTCGGTCTGTTCAGAGGCCGAGTTCTCTTCCTTCCGGTTGATATCAGCTCCGCCATCCATTTTATGTTGTGTTGCTCAGCTATTCATTTATGCATAGCCCCCGGATGGAATCGTTATTGCATACACCATCCTGTCAAACCGCATCCTGCCACTGAATCGCTTTGATGAGCTGATGAGGAGACGGTGGTTTTCACCTCCTGTCGGAAGAATCCGGAATATATTTCCTCCAAGGACGCACTGGAGTTAAAAAGAAAGAGTGTCCCGCGACTTCCTCAGCGCTTGAATTCTTGATTATCTACGCAGACTGTGGATGGTGCTCAGGCGTCCAGTAAAGGCTGAAGTTTCGGCTAATCATGGCACGAACACTAATTCCGTGCTCCTGGTGGAAAGTGCTTCGGCGCTCCTTTTAATGTTGAATGCGCGAGCTACCGACGTAAAAAGCATATCATCGGTGACGACTGATGGGTGACTTCACTGACATCAGTGATGGTTGATGACTGACGTCATTCCCATTAATGATGACTTATGCATGACGCCACTGGCATCAGTGATGGCTGATGACTGAGGTCACTACCACCGAAGATGACTAATGGCCGACGTCACTACCATCGGTAATGACTGATGTCTGACGTCACTACCATCGGTGGTGACCGATGGCTGACGTCACTACCATCGGTGGTGACCGATGGCTGACGTCACTACCATCGGTAATGACTGATGCCTGACGTCACTACCATCGCTGGTGACCGATGGCTGACGTCACTACCATCGGTGGTGACCGATGGCTGACGTCATTACTATCGGTAATGACTGATGCCTGACGTCACTACTATCGGTGGTGACCGATGGCTGACGTCACTGCCATCGGTGGTGACCGATGGCTGACGTCATTACCATCGGTGGTGACCGATGGCTGACGTCATTACTATCGGTAATGACTGATGCCTGACGTCACTACCATCGGTGGTGACCGATGGCTGACGCGGCTGTCAATATTGGCTACAGGTCGCTGACGGCATTACTATAGGTGATGTCTGATGGCTTACGTTCCTGATATCAGTGATGACCGATTACTAGCGCCACTTCCATCGGTGATAACTGATGGTTGACGTCACTGCCATCGGTAATTACTGATGTTTTGACGTCACTACCATCGGTGATGAGTGGTAGGTGATGCCACTGCCATCGGTGATGACTGATGTCTGACGTCACTGTCGTCTGCTATTGGTGATGTCTCACGTCACTACCATCGGTGATGACTGGTGGGTGACGTCACTGTCATCGGTGACGAATGATGGTTGACGTTACTACCATGTGTGATAAATGACGGCTGACGTAATTACAATCAGCCTGTAGTTTCCTACACACTTCATACTACTCTTTTTGAAAATCGGTACTACCTTTGCATTTCGTAATATTCCGGTTCTTCAGAATACTCCATAGAATGCCCGAAAGTGATGCCTATGGGTGGACATGTAGCATGTAGGTCATGGGCATTGTACAATAGTTTAGCTATCAGGACAATGAACAAAAAGCAAAAGTTGACGCTTGGTATGAAATGTGGATTAAATTTCGTTCGCAGCGCTACACCTTGTGAATCTGAATAATTCCACTTATCACAGTTTGCGGACCACATGTGAAGACTGGGCAATGTGAATAATTACATATGAAGATGATGTGTGCTTCAACCCATGTTAGCTAATGGTACATGAGCATGAATAAACCATACAAGCAACGAGACGACTATCAAGGAATCAAATAAGATGCATGCAACGACATGAGCTGCGAAACTTAATCTGAAAAATTCCCGCCCTCTTCACACCCAGTTGAGCGACACTATCTTGAACAACAAAGGCGCTTATCAAAGATAACTATAGGCAGCTACCTGGATCAGTGCACTAGAACACAAATTTGACATGCCAGACGCATAATCTTTAATTAAAGCACAACAAACTTGAACAACCTAAATTAGTTTGCTTCAGCTCACTGTACTTGACATGCATGCATATCCCTGTCCCACATAGCTCAGACAGACATATACCGTGCAGTGCTCATCTAGGCATCTAGCTAGGCAGAGGTCAAGAAAGATGCAGGTCTGCTACGTACACATATTAACATATCACTTTTTGCTAACTGGGTATAATTAGCGCAAGACACGTGTGGGGACGGAAAACGTAGCGGTTTATGTTCGCTCTTACCACCAGTGCCGTGCAAACGTTCCATACTTGGTTAATTGAACACAACTCGTAGTATTTTCAGTGCTGTTCACATAAGTAGTCGCGTCAAGCACAATAGGAGTAAACAAAATACATCGCTTGCCATGGTGTGCTAAATGTGAACTGCAAATCATTAATAATGTTGTGACAAAACATTGTGTGCTGACAATTTGTTCCCCAAAGAGCATGTCCATCGTAAATGGTGCATACTATGGATTCGTGGCACTGAGATGCTAGTTTCCGCTGGGAGCCAGCACAGAGCCAGCGATGCTCTAGCCACTCGCTGAATCGATGTCGGAGTGAACTCTAGAAGTTGAGATTAAACTCATTAAACTTTTATCCAGATATCCCGCACCTGAACTTGCTGCGCTCAACTGTTTGACCACAATGAGCCTTCTTCGTCTGTTGTCAGTCCTACTGTTCACAGCTAGCTTCTAGCCTCCGCAGCCACCGCCCACCTTCTATCTTTGAACTGCTTGAAACTGTAGGCTGTCCTCTACATTCCCTCGCAAGTCGTCATCTCTCCAAGTCCTCATCAGCCCGCCGGAACCTATACACGAACTCAAGTCTGCAACACTGCAAGGCTTCTCAGGTAAAAGCCTAGGTGGCAGGTGAACCCGATGTTGCAAGTACATACTCAGCACTATCGTGCTTTGGTGATACACAAGGGAAGTTATAAGATTAGTTGCAGGTAGTGACAGATAACTTGGCAGATTCTGGAAGTAAAAATATAGCGAGCACTACCCAAGACAAATAAGTGTACCCATTCCATTATTTTGAGTGCAAAGTGCATATTGCCTTAAAAAGACTTACGCTGCACATGTCTGGCCCGTTCTAGTTCAGAGACAATGATTGGATTCGACGTTCGGCAAAATGGCGTGGGTTGTCATGCTTCGGTGCACTTGGTAGCTGACGCCATTGGCTGCGTGATCTGTGATGTTATCGTGTACTACTGATATGGACACACTTATATGTGCGTCCAATGAAATATTGCAATATTGAACAATGCTGGCGCCTACTTGCAGAGTGCTCTGCAATATTGAATGAGGAAAATTGCTACCTGAGCCATCCCGCAGATGTCAATCGCACTGCGCCCTAGAGTTCGTGAGTGTGCAGCTTTCTTGGCCTCCGTTAAGCTAGGAACCTGCAGAAGGAAGCACAGCCATGAAGTGACAGCCAAGCACAGCCAGGGGTAGGACGTGTCTACCTCACATCTGTGCAACCTGCCATGAATTACCGGTAATGGGCTTTTTGTTCGTACCAGCACGTGTCCACCACATAACTCGTGACAGTTATTGTCTTGAACGTCTGCCTATCAAACTTCCGTTTTGGTTCTGCTTCAGACCGTAAATACCTTGCTGCTTCAACTGATATTTTCAAGTGAGGTCCACGGCGTGCCTCGCCGCTTGTGTACAATGTTTGATTTGTCTCCGATCGCTTCAAGTTTCAATATATTGTCCTTGTTTGTTTATTGGTTGGTTCACGACACACTTTATGCACATTCACGGCTAATGGCGCCGCCCACACTGTTTCGCCGGTGGGGCGCGGGATTGAGAAATGTCCTGAGTGGCGCTAGAGTCGAACCCGAGACCTTTGGTACCCATAGCCCGACACCTTAACCACTCGGCCATCTCCGCCCCCAATATATTGTCCTATGTTTCATATGTGGCAGCGCACTTCTCCTTCCGATTTACTTTGAATATGAACACACGGAAAAGTCACGCCGTGGCTACAACTTGTACTGCCACCACAGAACGCCGTGGCTACAGCTTGTACTGCCACTACAGAACGCCGTGGCTACAGCTTGTACTGTCACCACAGAACGCCATGGCCACAGCTTGTACTGCCACTACAGAACGCCGTGGCTACAGCTTGTACTGTCACCACAGAACGCCATGGCCACAGCTTGTACTGCCACTACAGAACGCCGTGGCTACAGCTTGTACTGCCACCACAGAACGCCGTGGCTACAACTTGTACTGCCACTACAGAACGCCGTGGCCACATCTTGTACTGCCACCACAGAACGCCGTGGCCACAGCTTGTACTTGTAACGCCGTGGCCAGGACCACAATTCCTTCGCGTCAATGCACACTGCATCGCTTCACTATCGTCCACAAGCATCACGATCCTGACGCATCGCAAAGCATCAAAGTTTTTTGTTCGAACCGTCCCGATATACCCATCAGTGCAATTATGGTTCCGATTCCATTGCGACCAAAACTGGTCATGCACAGTAAAGCGGTTACAAGTGTGGTTGGTCTAGGCCGGTTGCTTTGCGACTTTCAGGACCACGGACTTACGCCGCAAGACATGTGTGCTGCTGCATAAGCCAGATGGCGACTAGGTTCTGAATCAGTGTCACATATATAGTTCGGTCGGAGCAAAAGCTTGCATGCTCGCTGTGCATGCAAGCGAGCATGCAAAGCGAGCATGTCATTACGGTCTTGCCACACCGTAATAACACATGGAATGTGTCATTACGGTGTTTATCCAGTTTATCATGAAACGGAAAACCATTTGCATTGCATCCCCGTCGTACTTTTCGGGGTTCGTTTATGTACGATCCGCCCTAAACCTTTAAGCTGACAACCGCCACCCATGGTCTGACACCACAAGTCACAGGAGCACCAAACCGTATGTGCCTCGGTCGAGACCGCAACGCAGATACACACTGCAAGAAGCAGCAGGCAAACGGCAAAGACAAAAAAGAGAAAGATAGAACATGCGGTTGTTCGCTCATCCACAGTACGTGCACAACTGCATGACATCATCTCAAGTTTGACTGCTGCTGCAGGAGTATAGCCAGGATTTTCTTCAAAGTGACTCCCCCACCACACACACACTTTATGCTTTGCTTCTGGATAGCCGCCGAAGGAGTAGTGCTCACATTTGGCATGCTCTATGACAACTGGCCCTTTTACGTTTAAATTTATGTCAGGAGATCGAAAGTCGCCAAGCTACACGAGTTTCAAGGTCAGAGCACCAGCTTGGAAGTGCCATTTTTACCGTACGTTTCCCGGAGCTATGAAATATATGCTTTCAATGATAGCTGAACGTTTCACATATCGATGTGTAGGAATTTGTCGAAAGAAAATGAAAAATTGTTCTGGTGACTTGGAGCGTCAGGAAATTATAAGTCAGGCTCCGATGCCAGGTCAAAGTGAAAATTAAGTTGTTTATGGCTTAGTATATCCAGTCTAGCAACCATAGTGCAAATATCGAACTGTCGCTATATGATAGAACGCACCGTTTTCTATCAGTGTGCTAGTTTCAGGTCACCATCAGGCTAGGTCAGTCAGGCAGAACCCAAAGCGTGACCCTGCATTTTTCCCATAGAAATAACGAATTGCTGAAATGCCGCTGATTGTCCTTTTACGCAGTCAAATGACCTCATGGGCTCATATTACATGACTACGCGTGTATTTCTAGTCATCTGCGTGTGTTTCAATGTTTGTACCTGAAGTATTTTTGGTCCTGGCTAAGGTGGCTCTGTCGATCCACTTTTTGTGGTCACGCTGATCCACAATTGATTTCCATAGTATTTCTGAACGTTAGATTCGAATTTAGCACTCGTATTCCCTAGTCAATGCCATAATTATAGCAATAGAACATCGGTCATTCCGAATTGATGACCCAGGTGATTTGGTGCGATCCAAGCTGATGTTATTTGAGCAAGTTGGTTTCTAGGCTAGTTCCCGATGCTGCGATGCTCGCTACTCCTGCGCACCAATTGGCCTATACTTCTAAGTAGACGGCTGACTGGCCGCTCACGGCTGACTGACCGCTCACGGCTGACTGACCGCTCACGGCTGACTGGCCGCTCACGGCTGACTGGCCGCTCACGGCTGACTGACCGCTCACCACACGCTGCCCGTCCTGCCCGGGCCGTTATCAGCTGCCGGTGGCTGAGCGGAGGAGGTATATCGGCGGACTCCGCACGCTGCCCGCCCTGCCCGGGCCGTTATCAGCTGCCGGTGGCTGAGCGGAGGAGGTATATCGGCGGACTCCGCACGCTGCCCGTCCTGCCCGGGCCGTTATCAGCTGCCGGTGGCTGAGCGGAGGAGGTATATCGGCGGACTCCGCACGCTGCCCGCCCTGCCCGGGCCGTTATCAGCTGCCGGTGGCTGAGCGGTGGAGGTATATCGGCGGACTCCGCACGCTGCCCGTCCTGCCCGGGCCGTTATCAGCTGCCGGTGGCTGAGCGGAGGAGGTATATCGGCGGACTCCGCACGCTGCCCGCCCTGCCCGGGCCGTTTTCAGCTGCCAGTGGCTGAGCGGAGGAGGTATATCGGCGGACTCCGCACGCTGCCCGCCCTGCCCGGGCCGTTGTCGGCTGCCGGTGGCTGAGCGGAGGAGGTATATCGGCGGACTCCGCACGCTGCCCGTCCTGCCCGGGCCGTTATCAGCTGCCGGTGGCTGAGCGGAGGAGGTATATCGGCGGACTCCGCACGCTGCCCGCCCTGCCCGGGCCGTTATCAGCTGCCGGTGGCTGAGCGGAGGAGGTATATCGGCGGACTCCGCACGCTGCCCGCCCTGCCCGGGCCGTTATCAGCTGCCGGTGGCTGAGCGGTGGAGGTATATCGGCGGACTCCACACGCTGCCCGTCCTGCCCGGGCCGTTGTCGGCTGCCGGTGGCTGAGCGGAGGAGGTATATCGGCGGACTCCGCACGCTGCCCGCCCTGCCCGGGCCGTTATCAGCTGCCGGTGGCTGAGCGGAGGAGGTATATCGGCGGACTCCGCACGCTGCCCGCCCTGCCCGGGCCGTTGTCAGCTGCCGGTGGCTGAGCGGAGGAGGTATATCGGCGGACTCCGCACGCTGCCCGCCCTGCCCGGGCCGTTATCAGCTGCCGGTGGCTGAGCGGAGGAGGTATATCGGCGGACTCCGCACGCTGCCCGCCCTGCCCGGGCCGTTGTCAGCTGCCGGTGGCTGAGCGGAGGAGGTATATCGGCGGACTCCGCACGCTGCCCGCCCTGCCCGGGCCGTTGTCAGCTGCCGGTGGCTGAGCGGTGGAGGTATATCGGCGGACTCCGCACGCTGCCCGCCCTGCCCGGGCCGTTATCAGCTGCCAGTGGCTGAGCGGTGGAGGTATATCGGCGGACTCGGCACGCTGCCCGTCCTGCCCGGGCCGTTTTCAGCTGCCGGTGGCTGAGCGGAGGAGGTATATCGGCGGACTCCGCACGCTGCCCGTCCTGCCCGGGCCGTTATCAGCTGCCGGTGGCTGAGCGGAGGAGGTATATCGGCGGACTCCGCACGCTGCCCGCCCTGCCCGGGCCGTTATCAGCTGCCGGTGGCTGAGCGGAGGAGGTATATCGGCAGACTCCGCACGCTGCCCGCCCTGCCCGGGCCGTTTTCAGCTGCCAGTGGCTGAGCGGAGGAGGTATATCGGCGGACTCCGCACGCTGCCCGCCCTGCCCGGGCCGTTATCAGCTGCCGGTGGCTGAGCGGAGGAGGTATATCGGCGGACTCCGCACGCTGCCCGCCCTGCCCGGGCCGTTATCAGCTGCCGGTGGCTGAGCGGAGGAGGTATATCGGCAAAAAATGCCGCACGCCGACCACTCGTCTACATTTTAACGATGTAATGGAATGATATCAAACGAGAAGCTGCCATTGGATTTCGATAACAAGAAGTGGCTAGTCACATGATGAAAGGATAGAGAAGGTGAAACATTTCGTCAAATATCATCGCACACACATACACACACACACACACACACACACACACACACACACACGCACGCACGCACGCACACGCACACGCACACGCACACGCACACGCACACGCACACGCACACTGGAACTGTTGCGTCTCGTGCGTACTCCAGGAAGTACACATCAGCACTGACCAGTGTCACTACATGGACGTCACATGGTCCATTCATGTCATCCCAGCTGATGCCTACAGATGGGGTGGTTATACTCGACTCTCTCGACAGTCTTCGCTGCTGCCGTCAGCCTCTCCCTGTTCCGTCCACTCCGTGCCTCGCTGCTGCCGTCAGCCTCTCCCTTTCCCATCCACTCCGTGCCTCGCTGCTGCCGTCAACCCCTCCCTTTCCCATCCACTCCGTGCCTCGCTGCTGCCGTCAGCCTCTCCCTTTCCCATCCACTCCGTGCCTCGCTGCTGCCGTCAGCCTCTCCCTTTCCCATCCACTCCGTGCCTCGCTGCTGCCGTCAGCCTCTCCCTTTCCCATCCACTCCGTGCCTCGCTGCTGCCGTCGAACTATGCCTCTACCATCCACTCTGTACCTCGTTGTTGCCATCAGGTCCTCCCATTCCTGATCCGGTGACTGTATGGGAATGGTATAAGGGAGTGCACAATGAAAGAGCATGGCTGTGGACTGTGGCAAACATCTCGAGGGCGCTCAGTGCTGGTCCTACAGCTGACCGACCCCCCCCTCACCTGCAGCCGACCTGTCCCTACCCAGCAGCCTGCCGACCCCGATCTGTAGCCGACCTGCTCCTACCCTGTAGCCGACCTGCACATACCCTGTAGCCGACCTGCTCCTACCATGCCGAGACAGAGACAGACACAGAGACAGAAACAGCGACAGAGACAGCGACAGACAGCGACAGGGGCAGATACAGATACATAGACATAAACATACACATATACATAGACATAGACATATCTTAAATAACTTTGTTCATGGATCTTAAATAATCAAATGTTGAACCATTGCAAGCTAATACGATGGGATGTCGTAGTACCCAGCACCTGTGCTCAATGTTCCGATCCAAGTGTCGTTCAAGAACCAAGATCCAAACAGAATGCTTGTCGAAGTTTGTCGAAAATTCCGGTCCAAAAGTACACTTGATGCGATCTGCAGTCCATAAGCAAGTCTGGCAGCTACCCTGGGTAATAAGTCTGACCTCGCGTATTCGCTGCAATGGCCGGGCGGTTGCAGTACCAATTCAGTTCGCAGCGCTGTGGGCGGAAGTGTGACAGATGGTGCAGTGACGTCAGAGCATCGGCACCGCGCTACACTTCCGGCCAGCACCGTACTTTGAATTGGAACTCCCCGGTCGGAGTGGGCTCAGAGCCAACACAACAGCTCCTGCCTTGTATTGATCCTGGTCCCATAAAGCCAGCCAAGCGGACACTCGGAAAACGCTTGTTAAAAAAGGTACGCAGGGCTCCCTCGCTGCAGGCGCGAGCGGAAGCTGTTTGCCTGTCGAGGTTGTGTGTCTGTGAAGGTTGTGTGTCTGCAGAGGTTGTGTGTTTGTGGAGGTTGTGTGTCTGTATTGGTTGTGTGTCTGTGGAGGTTGTGTTTCTGTGTTGTTTGTGTGTCTGTGAAGGTTGTGTGTCTGTGAAGGTTGTGTGTCTATGGAGGTTGTGTGTCTGTGATGGTTGTGTGTCTGTAGAGGTTGTGTGCCTGTGTAGCTTGTGTGTCTGTGGAGGCTGTGTATCTATGGAGGTTGTGTGTCTGTGGAGGTTGTGTGTCTGTGAAGATTCTGTGGCTGTGGAAGTAGCGTGTCTGTCGAGATTGTGTGCCTGTGGAGGTTATGTGTCTGTGGAAGTTGCGTGTCTGGCGAGGTTGTGTAGTTGTGAAGGTTGCATGTTTTCCGAGGTGATGTGTCTTTGGAGGTTGTGTGGCTGTGGACGTTGCTTGCCTGTCGAGGTTGTGTGTCTGTGGAGGTGGTGTGTTTGTGGAGGTTGTGTATCTGTGGAGGTTGTGTGTCTGTGGTAGTTGCGTGTCTGTCGAGGTTGTGTGTCTGTGGAGGTTGTGTAGCTGTGGACGTTGCTTGCTTGTCGAGGTTGTGTGTCTGAGGAGGCTGTGTGTCTGTAGAGGCTGTGTGTCTGTGGAGATTGTGTGTCTGTGGAGGTTGTGTGTCTGTGAAGAAAGTGTGTCTGTGGAGGTTGTGTGTCTGTGGAGGTTGTGTGTCTGTGGAGGTTGTGTGTTTGTGAAGGTTGTGTATCTGTGGATGTTGCGTGTCTGTGGAAGTTGCGTGTCTGGCGAGGTTGTGTAGTTGTGAAGGTTGCATGTCTGCCGAGGTTGTGTGTCTGTGGAGGTTGTGTGGCTGTGGAGGTTGTGTGGCTGTGGAGGCTATATGCTGGTGGAGGTTATCTGCCTATATGATAAGACTCACGGACATGTTACTCAATCCCCATACGATGTTCTTCCAATGATCGCCCTCTTAATCATTCAACATCTCTTGAGCATTTGAGAACATAACAACATTAAAATGAGGTCCGTAGCTACGTTTTCACTTCGCCAGAGTGGTTGTCGTCTTCCCGCCCCCCCCCCCAAAAAAAGGAGAAGAAGACAAACAGGTCAAAGGTTGCATTTGCTGTCAGCGCATTCATTAATGAATCATGACTTGGGTGCAATGGGCGGTTAGTTAGTTATTTGGGCTTCAGGGCGCTTCGACTGCTGTGGTTACCTTGCGCCCATTGTTATGCTCGGTAGCTGACAGTTAACACCAAGGCCTCGTGCAATCAAGGAGTGCAGCATGCAGACTACAACGATGCAACTGCCGGTTGTAGAGTAGACGATCTGACCATGGAATATAGACTGCGCAGGATGTAATGCGAAGTTTGAAAAAGGAAGACTATTGAGGTTGAATTGTCGATCTAGTAGTATACTTATGAACAACTTGCATGCGGCGTGTAATGTGCTACAATGTGAGTCAAAGATGAATGTTAGGTTAGGCTAGCATATTGCATGTGGTGTGCACTACTGTGTGTTACAAATGAATGAAAGATGAATTAATCAGACCTTGTCTATAGCTGCAATTTTGCTGTTTTCTTTGTATTAAAATGGTATGTATTATACTTTATGCTTTATGATTTACATTCCTTTATAACTTTGTTGTTAACTATGGAAGACAGGCGGTATAAATATAACTGCAATATGAGGAACGGTATTTCTTCTCCCATTGTCATTCAAGAAAGGTTGAAGAAAACATGCATATTCCTTGCGCAAACATGGACAAAAACATGACATTTGTACGTCATCTTAGTACAACGTGCTCCACAGCCGGTCTCAAGCCATGTGTTGATCCCTTTAGTCCGGTTCAAGCCACATTGAGTTTATCCAGACATGATTAGTATCATCGTACAGTAGGTGTCCCGTCTATCCAGACATGACCAGTATTACCGTACAGTAGGTGTCCCGTCTGTTCCTACATGGCCAGTATTACCGTACAGTAGGTGTCCCCTCTGTTCCTACATGGCCAGTATTACCATACAGTAGGTGTCTCGTCTGTTCCTACATGGTCAGTATTACCGTACAGCATGCGTCCCGTCTGTTCCTACATGGTCAGTATTATCGCACAGTAGGTGTCCCGTCTGTTCCTACATGGCCAGTATTACCGTACAGTAGGTGTCCCGTCTGTTCCTACATGGCCAGTATTACCGTACAGTAGGTGTCCCGTCTGTTCCTACATGGCCAGTATTACCGTACAGTAGGTGTCCCGTCTGTTCCTACATGGCCAGTATTACCGTACAGTAGGTGTTCCGTCTATTCCTACATGGCCAGTATTACCGTACAGCATGCGTCCCGTCTGTGCGGCGCCGCCATCCATCCGTGTCGGTATGCGTGGCCCCCTCCATTGGTCAGCGGCTCGTGCGGCCCCACTAATGGTCATCGCGGCGGAGGCCTGACAAACAACCAAACCCGCCGGGAGTCGTCCGCCGCCGGAACGAGGCAGCATAACCCGCCGGACGGAAGTTATGTGCCGGCTCGTTACGGCGGCGGTCGGCCGACCTTTCGTGGCGCGCGCGCCAGTTGGGGCGTCGCCTGCCGCCTGCAGAGCTGCGGAGGGCAGCGGCACCGCAGGCGACTCGTGTAACAGCAGGCGCTGGATGGTGTTGGCTGGTGCTGGCTGGTGTTGACTGGTGCTGGTTGGTGTTGGCTTGTGCTGGCTGGTGTTGACTGGTGCTGGCTGGTGTTGATTGGTGCTGGCTTCTGCTGGCTGGTGCTGGCTGGTGCTGTCTGGTGTTGACTGGTGCTGGCTGGTGCTGGCCGGTGCTGGCTGGTGCTGGCTGGTGCTGGCTGGTGTTGGCTGGTGCTGTCTGGTGTTGGCTGGTGCTGACTGGTGCTGGCTGGTGTTGGCTGGTGTTGGCTGGTGCTGGCTAGTGCTGGCTGGTGCTGGCTGGTGTTGACTGGTGCTGGCTGGTGCTCGCTGGTGCTGGCTGGTGCTGGCCGGCACGGGGTCCACTGGCCGCCCTGCCGCTCCGTTATTTCGGACGGAATTGGAGGCTCGTAGCAATATTTTTGGCGATGTCGGTTTCCACCAGTGGTGACGAGGTGCCAGTGGAACTGATGGAATATTTCCACTTAGTGTGTAACCACTTTGTGTGTGTGGCCCAGGCACACACACACATACACACACACACACGTACATACACATATATATATATATATATATATATATATATATATATATATATATATATATATATATAATATTTATATATATATGTATATATATGTATATATATATGTATATATATATATATATATATATATATATATATATATATATATATATATATATATATATATATATATATATATATATATATATATATATATATATATATATATATATGGGCCCGAGCCTCTTCCTGGCCTTCATCAACGATCTTCCCAACGTTTTAGAATCGTCTTGCCTTCTGTACTGCGACGATCTCAAAATTTTCCGTACAATCAAGGGCCAGGAAGACGGCATCGGGTTACAGCGTGATCTAAATTATCTGGAAAATTGGTGCAAAACCTGGAAACTGACCCTGTGTGCCAACAAGTGCTTTCATTTTCGAGTCACTCTCAAAACTCAACCATTGCCTATACGTTTTCAGATTGGATCAGCTCAACTCGAATTAGTAACACATGTACGAGATCTCTGCATCATTCTTGACACCAAATTAACTTTTTCGCATCACATCGACTCCATCGTCAGAAGGGGAAATAGAGCCTTGGGCCTCTTAATCCGTAGCCTACAGGGGATTAGAGGCAACTACAGCAAGACAGCTGTAGTAGTGGCCTACTACGCCAACGTAAGGTCCATACTCGAGTACGGAAGCGTAGTGTGGGCGGGAGCGGCGTGCACTCACCTAGATCGGCTGGAGAGCATCCAACACAAATTTTTGGCTTTTCTGGCGGGAACCAGGCGTGACAGGTACAACCTAGGAAATTACGATGAACTCTGTACAAAATACAACGTAACGAGACTGTCTGGGAGGAGAGAGCTACTCGATTTGTCATTTTTTCACGGGCTGCTGAACGGCCGCTGCGAGAGTCCGCTCCTCCTAGGCAGGTTTCCGCTCCGCGTCGCGTCTCGTCGGACCAGAAGCGTCGACCTGTTTGCGGTGCCCCGTGCTCGCGTCAACGCTGCTGCAACCAGCCTGTTCTCCCGCTTACCCCGAGCTGCGAACGTATTAACCGCCGTGCAGCCAGCACTGGATATGTTTCGGGACTCCAGACGCACTGTGCTTGCATTCCTACATGCAACTGCTGCAAGGTGATTGTAGTGTTTCGTCATAAACATGTACGAGATCTTAACATAAACATTCTCACCTCTTTCATCAGGCCATTATATATCGTACATGTTCATTTTTTACTGTATTGTTTTTAACCAGTCACCATTTTACCATTCTGAAGTAGAGTGTCACGAATGGGCGGCGTGTTTGAGTGTATGTATGAGGACCACCATAATTGGGGCACTGTTCCTGTGTGTGGCAAACCGAATAAATAAAATAAAATAAATAAAATGTACTTGTATATATTTATATATAAATGCATTGGCTGTTGAAGAGAAAAGCGCATTTAGCCTTAATAAGTTTTCTGTCTAGGTCTTCGATTGATCGTATTGTTTTCTTCCTTTCGTTTGGTAGCTGGTAAACTATTTCACCTAGTGGCATGTACAGTTCTATTCGATTATTGACGTTTCGGATACAAACATGGATCCATTTTCAAATTCACTGCTCTGCACAATGCAAATATACACACACACAAGTACACTTAAAGAGTATAAATTGAGCACAAGTTTCACGCGAGCTATTCTCGTAACATCACCTCACTTTTTGTCAATTCCTGAATGGCTACTCACATAAACAAGCATATTCTCATCTGACAATTTACAACCGTAAAGTACTGGATTCTCGCATCTACAGC
Source organism: Imbricaverruca yamaguchii (assembly GCA_034440575.1). Classification (NCBI taxonomy): domain Eukaryota; kingdom Metazoa; phylum Arthropoda; class Thecostraca; family Neoverrucidae; genus Imbricaverruca; species Imbricaverruca yamaguchii. Next base: position 821,001 of record JAOTOL010001563.1, read on the forward strand.
GAAACGTGTTTACACTCCCACCCCCTCCCCAGCCCCCCGCTTTTTGTCCATTAATTATTCCAGAGTGATAACGTGATGTGTGTGCTGACTTGTTTGTTTATTTCTGGTGTGTGTTCACGTGTGTGCAATGACTCGAGCACCATGAGACGTGTTCGGTCCGGGCAAGACGTGATGATGGTGATGTTGGTAAGGTATTCTCATGTTAGCGATGTTTGGTGGCAGTTGTCATGTGTTCTTTTGGTGCTCCATCTCTGAGGTGGATTGTCAGTCTTCTAGAAAGGGAGGTTGTGATTGCACCAATGTAACTTACTGCATTGAAGCATTGAAGTAAGTAACTTACTGCGTTTCTGTCGATGAGTTTATCGACATTTTAACCCGTCCCGTCTCGGGGGGGTCTTCAACCGCCCCCCCCCTCAGGTTTTTCGCGGATAGCGGACGAACAGCGCGGGGCAGCGCGCCCAAATTTGGCATATCTTTTTCCACTTCAATTTGACATGCTGATTCAAAATTTTGAGGTCAGGTCATCTAGGGTCAACGAGTTAGTCGAGGTCAAGTGAGGTCACCTCTAAAAACGTTCAACCAGTCATCACACTTTAACGGATACAGATATTTTAATGAAACTTTCAGCGTTTACTTATCTTTACGGATGCAACAAAACGTACTAGTGGAATTTTAATTTTTTTCTTCGTTTTTGACTACATATAAATTTTGCGTATTTGCCAAATTGCAGTTCAAATATAGGATTCTGGCTAAAGTAACCATTTTTTATTAGGGAAAGTTGACTTCCAACAACGTTTCTCGGTCTGCTCTACCCATTGGAAAAGGAAAATTAAAGAAAACTTTAAAATGCGACATTTTGAAATGTAAAAAAAATATTTATTTTTATTTGGGGGGGGGGGATTTCGCTGTCCTTTTCTCATTCCAAATATAAAAATGTCTTCTTTTCATATATCCCCAAAATGAACTCCCCAGAGTCAAAAACATAATGCAAGTCTTGACAAGTCGTGAAAATCTAGCCCACTGGTGGCGTCACTTTTGGGGAAAATTGTTTTGGAGGGAGGACCCGGACCCTACTCGTCGAGCGCTTTCTGATGACACCTCTTTCGTTTTCGTGCGATGCTTAGTTTGTATTTTAGGGGGTCTTCAACCCCCCTCCGAGACGGGGTGGGAGGATTTGACCGGAAAGACGGCGCAGGTTAAGGGCTAAATCCCCACGTGGACAGCTTGCAACCATTGACGTCAACAGTTTTTTTCACCAACGTGCCAATGAAGTCAACCATCAAGATCATCATTCAGCAAGTGTATGCCAACACTAATCTGACATTACCCCCGCTGCAGTTGTCGCCCAACATTCTTGCGACACTGCTCCGTGCGTGCACCATGGAGTCTCCCTGCCGTGGGACATGTGGGTAACTGTATCGGGAAAAGGAAGGCGTCGCTATGGGCTCCCCATTAGGTCCTCTTTTTGCAAGCATTCATATGTGCCACCTGGAAAACCATGTTTTATGTGACCCGTCTGTTGCGCCTCATATCTACTGCAGGTATGTCGATGATGTTTTTATTGATGTTAGGGACAGTGACCACCTCAGTGAACTCATCTCAAAATTAGAGGAAAACTCAGTGCTAAATTTCACATCTGAAACACCAATCGATCGGAAGATTCAATTTTTAGATGTACTTGTAAGCCAAAGGTTTGCACCTCAGTATACCGGAAGCCATCGAATATTGGCTTAGTTATGAACGCAAAAAGTGAGTGTCCTGAAAGATGCAAACTGAATGTCCTGGGTGGCTTTGTAAAGAGAGCAATTCGTAATTGTTCTTCCTACGAACTTCTCCATATAGAATTTGACTGACTAAACACATTTTAGTAAACAATGGCTACACAAACACACAGGTTGATGAAGAAGTCAAGAAACACATGAACAGGAATACCAACCAGAAATATACAGACAGAACAAACACTATTCACCTCTACTATCGAAATTACATGACCTCTGCTTATAATGTGGTTGAGAGAGTCATACAGGACATTATAACAAACAACATCACATGCACCAATAACAAAGACTAGCTAAAACTCGTCATCTACTACAAAAACATGAAAAGTTGTAATCTTGTAATGAAAAACAATCATCAGGCCACCACAGAAAAATTAAAACGTACCAATGTAGTTTACAAACTCGCATGCACATACGAAGACTGTAGGTTTCGTGCAGTAAGTTACATTGGTGCCACCACAACCTCCCTTTCCAGAAGACTGACAATGCACCTCAGAGATGGAGCACCAAAAGAACACATGACAAACTGCCACCAAACACCGCTAACACGAGAACACCTTACCAACAACACCACCATCATCACGTCTTGCCCGGACTGAACACGTCTCATGGTGCTCGAGTCATTGTACATACGTGAACTCACACCAGAAATAAACAAACAAGTCACCACACACATCACGTTATCACTCTGGAATAATTCATGACCAAAAAGCGGAGGGTGGGGAGGGGGTGGGAGTGTAAACACGTTTCGAGGTAAATGCGAGAATCCAGTACTTTACGGTTGTTGTAAATTGTCAGATGAGAATATGCTTGTTTATGTAAGTGGCCCTTCAGGAATTGAGAATAGGTGAGGTGATGTTGCGAGAATAGCTCGCGTGAAACCTGTGCTCAATTTATATTCTTTAAGTGTACTTGTGTGTGTATATTTGCATTGTGCAGAGCAGTGAATTTGAAAATGGATCAATGTTTGTATCCGAAACGTCAACGAACGAATAGAACTGTACATGTCACTAGGTGAAATAATTTACCAGCTATCAAACGAAACGAAGAAAACAATACGATCAATCGAAAACCTAGACAGAAAACTTGCTAAGGCTAAATGCACCCTTCTCTTCAACAGCCAATGCATAAAAGAAGATATCCTGCCAAAATATACCGATATATATATATATAAATATGTCGGTGTGCGTGTGTATGTGTGTGTTGTGTGTGTGTGCATATGTGCATGTATCTAAGTAAAATGGTTTACCGCAGTTATTTGCTGCGTGACAAGTTGATTGGAACTCAGCAACGTGTGCACTGTATTGCTCCGCCGTCGGCAGCTTTCGCTTTTCCTCCCAGGTTTTGTGAATCACTTTCGCTTGTCGTCCAATATTTTCTCTATCATTCTTATCTTATCTCTTATCACTCTTGTCTTTTTCAAAGGCTGTTCTTTTTCAGGCACTGACAATGACTTCTGCAGCCCAATCCAACCATCGACCGTCCAATACCGCACCGAATAGCCTCGGGCGCTGTCCGAGCAGTCTCCATCTGTGTTGCGTGACACACGTCTTCTCTATCCAGTGCTCAGTTTCCCGGCTCTGTCCAATACGCTAACTAAACAGCTCTGTCCAATGCACTAACTAAACAGCACTGTCGAGTACGCTGACTAAGCAGCTCTGTCCAGTGTGAACAGCTCTGTCCTGTGTCCTGACTAAACAGCTCTGTCCAGTGCGCTGACTAAACAGCTCTGTCCAGTGCGCTGACTAAACAGCTCTGTCCAGTGCGCTGACTAAACAGCTCTGTCCAGTGCGCTGACTAAACAGCTCTGTCCAGTGTGCTGACTAAACAGCTCTGTCCAGTGTGCTGACCAAACAGCTCTGTCCAGTGTGCTGACTTAACAGCTCTGTCCAGTGTGCTGACCAAACAGCTCTGTCCAGTGCGCTGACTAAACAGCTCTGTCCAGTGTGCTGACTTAACAGCTCTGTCCAGTGCGCTGACCAAACAGCTCTGTCCAGTGTGCTGACTTAACAGCTCTCTCCAGTGTGCTGACCAAACAGCTCTGTCCAGTGTGCTGACTTAACAGCTCTGTCCAGTGCGCTGACCAAACAGCCCCGTCCCGTGAGCTGTTCACCTCACCGTCCATTCCAGAACAAATCAGCAAGACATGTTTGCCACACCTCCGATTTTGACTAAAATGGGTCCATGTAGTTATCGTTGACTCAGATTCCGATTCCGAAACTTTCCATTTTCCAGATCTCGGGGGTCTCCAAAGGGATTAGGGGTCATCTAAGTTTTGAATCCACGGAGAAAGTGCATGCGTTTTATTTTCCTTTTAATGGTAGCAATTAGCGAACCGGAATTATACATCCTTGGAAAGAGGAAGAACTGAGCAATACAATACAAATGGCTGTGAATTGCCGAGATTAACCCACGCCGTCTTTTCGGTTAAATCCTCACACCCCGTTTCGACGGGGGGGGGGCGGTTGAAGACCCCCTCTAAAATCCAAACTAAACATCACACAAAAACGAAAGAGGTGTCGGAAAGCGCTCGACGATTAGGGCCCGGATTCCCCCTCCAAAACAATTTTCCCCCAAAAGTGACACTTCACCAGGGGGCTAGATTTTCACTTCTCACGACTTTCATTATGTTTTTGACTCTGGGGAGTTTGTTTTTGGGGACATGTGAAAAACAAAATTTATTTGGAATGAGAAAAGGACAGGGAAATCTACCAGGGCGATAATTTTTTTTTTGGCCCCCAAAAAGTACAATTTTTTGTTGAAATTTCAAAATTTTGACTTTTCAAGTTTTCTGTAATTTTTATGTTCCAATTGGTAGAGCAAACCGAGAACCGTTGTTTGAAGTCAACTTGCCCTAATAAAAATGCTTACTTTAGCCAAGATTCTCTATTTGAACTGCAATTTGACAAATACGCAAAATTTATATGTAGTCAAAAACGAAAAAAATCCGCTCGTACGTTTTGTTGCATACGTAAAGATAAGCAAAATCTGAAAGTTTCATTAAAATATCTGTATCCGTCAAAGCGTGACGACTGGTTGAACTCTTTTGGAGGTGACCTCACTTGACCTTTACTAACTCGTTGACCCTAGATGACCTGACCTAAAATTTTTGAATCAGCATGTCAAATTGATGTGGGAAAATGTATGCCAAACTTGGGTGCGCTGCGGTGCGCTGTTCGTCCGCTATCCGCGAAAAACCTGGGGGGGGCGGTTGAAGACCCCCGAGACGGGACGGGTTGACTTTAAGCTATGTCAACCCGTGACCTATGTATTGAACTCGTGACGCTTTGAAATAATCCTATTTTTTTACTTTCATTCTTCACCAAATATTGACCCAGCAATTGTCTAACGGCTGGCATCAATATTTACTTTTCCACAGTTGACTTCATATTGGGCCACTGGGGTCAAATATTGGGGCCTAGCAGGACCTCCAGACACTGTTAGTGAAATTTGTGTGCATAACATAGGATAATGTGTGTAGATTGAGGGACCAGCCAAAGAGGAGAGTGTTCTTTAGGCACATGCACGCGGTATATCCCGGACAAATAGTTACAGTACAGCAAACAAATTCCAAACCTGCCGACGAACGGATCTGGAGAGCAGAATGGGATGAGGGCGGAAATACTCTTCAGTCATGAGAGGTCCGAACGTCAGGAATGAGTAGCATTGTTGATGCCTAATAAACAGGCCCTCAATGTAAATGTTCTGCACCATGAGAGTGATGGCGAATTACGGATAGTGAGGCTAACGTTGCGGACACAGAACTGTACTGCGCTTCAATGTACGCACCTGACAGTAATCACCAGGGATAACAGCTTAATTTATTTACGACCCTGGGAAAAAATATTGAGCACGGCTGTAATTGACACATCGAAAATGATTTGCTGTGGGACTTCAACACCCACACGACGGGTCGCGACACTTCGTCATAATTTATAGATACATCGGCACGTTTTGTAAGAGAAATGGTGGATTGCTTTAAGCAATGAGTTCTTATAAGTATCTAAGCTCAATAAGCTTAAATATTTGACAATAAGCTTAATATTTGGAGTATCTAAGCTCAATAGATATTTACATGTATGTCCAGGTTATAATGATCTTAAACGGAGAAGAGGAGGTGCTATGTAATCTCAGCAATCGGGATTTGACTACTTCTTCATCAGTAATGCAATAGTATCAAATATCGGAGTTGTGAGCATACAAATTTGACCTAGCGTTAAGTAGGCCCATCACATGTTGATTCTACATAATAAACGAGTGCACGAAATTTGAAAATTGAATAATTAGTTATTAGGAAATGGAAGATTTCAGCAATAGCTCGGGGAAGAAATACATCTGTCGAAACAAAGCAGTGGAGCACTGCACGGATATGACTTCAGAGATAACTTCATGCGTTCGATTCAGATTGTATATACAAGGCCAAAATTAGCTATAGTAGATAATTAGCACTCGTCTAGTTAGTTCTACCCTACTAGAGCAATTGGACAGGGCTGACCAATTTCGGGGCTTATATTTGCGCTTGCGGTAGAGATATTCGGATGCAAATTTATAAAACCATGTCATATTGAAGGAAACATAATAAATGGAATACAACTTCATGGAAGTTATTGAAGATGATGTAAAAAATGTAGCACGTTCGATTTTTGTTTAGTTAAGAACATTCGAAGTTGTCAGCACATCACACAGATGATGTATGACGCGCTTTTATCACAAGATGTTGGGTGGCCAATTGTTTTCATTTCACTTTAATGGCAAAGTGGCAGGGTGAAATGAGTTAACAATATAACGAACTACACATCATAAGAGAGCTTGTTCCAATGTTGTTCATATTTCACCATTGGAAAGCACTTGCACTTTCTCTAGAAGGCAGAAAATAGCATTAATCAGAGCAAGCCCACTTCGGTGGTGTTACTTCAGAAACCTACCACCAAAGATGCGCCACCGGTACTATGTCCGCCCATGACGCCTAAGGCGTTGAACATGAAAAAATAGAAGAAAAAAGAATGAAGTGTCGCCTTATGTACGAAATGCTGCTCTCGAAAACAGTAAAACCAAGATGCCAAATAAAATGAGGCGGAGCGAACTTTTAAAGTACTAGGATAGAAATGGTACAAATGTACGCTCTACCATGTAAATGTGCAAAGTCAGCGTGAAACTTCAAAGGAGGCAATTTCAGGTAATACATCGATTTGTTCACGCGCAAAAACTAACATACGACCGAGAAATTAGTGATCGGTCAGAATGCCAACTTTGTTCACACACCGCTATTATCACATATTTCATAGTTTTGCCGCAGTTTTGGAATATACTGATGCACAATTTGTGTTTAAACAGCAGAACAAGTACGAATCATGCACAGAGTACATACTGTTCGGATATGTAGTAATAGGTGGGATAATACAGGGAAATAAATAGGTGTCACTGGGGAAATTTAAGGGAACGATTAGGAGAATGCATGCAATAGAGGAACGTACTACAATCAAGAATGAATCAATGTAAAAGTCCATGCTTAGGTGGCAACCATTTGTAGAAAATGTATATTTCAAGATGTAAGTGTATTCACCTCCATGCCCATCTAGGCGGAAATATTGCGCTGGCAATCCGGACAAAAATGAACACAAGAAAAGTGTTATTGTGCGCGACTATGAACATGCCGATATGGGTGTTGTTTCAAACCTGTTCATCCCTAGAATACGACGGTGATATCACTAAGTGCGTCAGAGGTTAGATATGTCACATTTGGGTTAGTGAGCCGATCTCGAATGGTGACTTTGTGTGCATTGCAGAATGTGACCGATATGTGTCTCATTATCGAGCACTTATCTCATATGCCAAGATCGTCGTCACAAATGTCTGATAGAGCAAGACAGTGCCAAAGCCGGTCATATGAGGTCGCTTAGATCTCATAGGTATGCACGTAAACCTAATCATGAAATAATGATTTTCGTCCAATAAAAAACTCATTACATTTTCTTGCATATTATTTAAGTGGAATCCTTCCATTTCCTAGGGAGTTACTCTATATCACACAACACATTCCAGTTACGAACAAATTTAGCTAAAAACCAATCATGGACACAGGAAGTGCATATGTACACAATGTGCATGATCGTCCAGATTCCAACGGTGCATTATTCAATGCCAATGCCTATCGAGTCAGGCTGAACAATAACGTCAGCTGTTGGTGTGTCGTTTAGCCACGTATATGGCGCGTGTCACGATTGTGGTCAATATCAGTTTTTATCTGTGCTGGCACCAATTGAACCAATTACAGTGCAACAGTTTTTTGTGACAATACTTAAGCAGATTTCGGCGACAGAATCGGCGAGTTTGATTCAACCAAATTCACTGCATGAAAATGATATAGGCAACACGTGTTGTCGCGCAATCCCAGCTCCCGTCGGAGATATTTGATATGTGAATAAAATGCAGCTGTGTTGTATGGAGTTGCGTTTCACGAAAGCTATTCTTTCTATCGTCACAACAATTCTGCACTTTAATTGGTGAACTTAGCGCGCGTACAGATAAAAAACTGATGTCAATCACAATTGCCACATGCGCCATATATGTACCAAAACGATACTCCAGCAGCTGATTGCTATTGCCTAGGGCTGATTCGAGGCAAAGTCATGCATATTAATTATCGACGTGGCGTACACCGTGGCTGACATCTATTGATATATCATATGTATGCAATCATGTTCTCTCACTATCCAGCAACACAAAGCCTTGAAGTCCGTTATGGTTTCCATGAGAAGCGATTCACGTGACCGAGATGCAGATTTATCAGCCGCACCACACACTTCGGACGCTGAGACAAATAAAAACGTAATCTCACTGCTTCGGTACAATTCACGGTAGTCAAGAAATGCTGAAGGGCTACAATTTACCCATATAGTGACCGCTGGATACTGACTTAGCATACCACATGTTTAGCCCACCTAACAATGCCATCGAATACATGTTGGCCGTGCAGGGTAGACAAAACAAAACACACTGACATCCGATGCTCCAATTATTTCTGGTGGATGCAAATATTTACGGAGTTAGGGCTGCTTTAATCAGAAAATCCAGCGTAATCATTTGTGAAAAACTGGACTTTCTCCAGTTCCGAATACATCCGCCCTGTGGAAGGAAGGAGTGCAGCCCGGAAAGGTGCCACTGTAGCCGTGTGATGAGCTAGGGAGCTAGACCACGCAAACACCCTTGTATGAATCTCTGGCGCGTAATGCCGACGGATGAAGAGTACAATGGGAGCTGTGCCATCAAATTTGTGAGCCGCATCCTGAATGACGCATCCAATATTTCAGAAAGAGCGCCATCACGACCGTACCGCTGACAGTCACCTAAGGTACCGCGATTGCGCCTGAGCGATCCAGTGGCGACGTGTCGGCTTCGATGCTGCATCACGAAGCGTAGAACCATGCTGGTCGGCCGGAAGCACCTCAGTCAACATGCAACGATGAACCGATCACACACAGACGATACGAGGGGCCCGTCGTCGGCCACCACGCAATGGTCAGGACTCAGACTCGCAATGATTGGAAACCCGATATGGCAGAGCTGTCACTTCCTTCCTCAAGAACGTTGTGCAGTTCGAGAAGGTTACTAAGAGGTACCTCGTCGCTTTTATACAGCACATGTCGTGCCTTGTGCATATGGGACTGTTATAGCATCCAGCTACTAGGGCACAACCTACGAATGTCCTCGGGCTTGGAACATTGACCCACTTTCCTGTTCATGTTCTGTTCATGGACCGCTTAGCTGCGGCAGCTTCCTCCAACACCTCCAAACACCTCCAAACAAGTCACGAAATGGTAACGACCGAGGGACGACGGCGCGTCTCCCAAGCGTCAACAGGCCCCAGCGACACGAGAAGACCGTACCCTGACGGAATCATGCAAGGTATCGTACACCGTGGTATCGTAAAAATAAGTCATACAAAAGTGATCTATGTGACCTTTCATGACATTTTGATGACCTTGTTGTTTTCTCCGAAGAAGGTGCTTTCAAATGACACCCATATCTAATACCTTTTGCAATGCACATATCAAGCTTCATCATAACGGCAGGTCGCCGATACATATGTGACCACCGTGATCCCTGTTCCAACTAAGCCCGATATGATCGTGATCTATCAGCAAACGGCTTTACAATGACATCCATATCGACCACTTCTATAATACGCACAACTCCACCTTATCGAGGTCAGGCCACTGACCTACATGTGACCCTGATGTCTGACGTATTTGACAATATCGCCATCGTGACATATGGTCGCTTAGCTTTTAAATGGTATCCATATCGGCTATGTTCCTAATCACGTAAATACCATTATCTGGAGGTCATGTCAGGTCTTGGCAGTTAACCCCGGTGTCGCATTACGGGTTCGGCTTTGCTCAAATGCGTTGCGTTATCAGACAGGCAACTGATTGGGCATCCATCAGCGAAAAAAATATCCAAATAAGGATATCTGAAAATGTCATGAGGTCAATGAAACTTCACGACGTCACCAGGCCAAGTGTTGACGTAAGAAGGACATCTTTAGTACGTTGAATATATCTTCTGCTTTTGAATTATATATAGCCGTGGTAAAATACCACAACAATAACGGTAAATGTGATTTTCTATATCAACTTGCTAAATGACCTCAAAATTTCCTAACCTGTATCTCGTGGTCACTTTGACCTAGAAACTAAAGAAATGTCACAGCCGTAATCTGAGCGCAAATATCAGTATTTACCCGTGCATCCGTATTTACCAAAATCGGAGAGGTGTAGTGAACAGTTTGAGGTCTACTTTTATTTTTTGTCATGTAATCACACTTGCGGTTCCGTCCAGTGCGCTGACTTTGCGGCTCTATCCAGTGTCCTGTCCCAATCATATCCCATGGTAGATCAGATAGGTTAGGTTAGGTTAGGTTAGGTTAGGTTAGGTTAGGTTAGGTTAGGTTAGGTTAGGTTAGGTTAGGTTAGGTTAGGTTAGGTTAGGTTAGGTTAGGTTAGGTTAGGTTAGGTTAGGTTAGGTTAGGTTAGGTTAGGTTAGGTTAGGTTAGGTTAGGTTAGGTTAGGTTAGTATATTTCAGGCTAGGTTAGGTTAGGTTGAGTTAAGCTTGCTCGATATTCTGTTCAGCTTTGTGCCAGCCACAGTCGAGTCGAGTCAAACCGAATATGGATCACTGTCGAGTCGAGTCAGCTATAGCGCCGGCCATGGTCGAGTCGAGTCAACCCGAGTATGGATCCCTGTCGAGTCGAGTCAGCTATGGCGCCGACCACAGTCGGGTCGAGTCAGCTAGAGCGGCGTCGAGTCAGACCGAGTGTGGATCATTGCAAACTCGAGTCAGCCGTGGCGCCGGCCACGGTCTGGTCGAGTCCGACCGAGACGAGGCGAGTCGTGTCGCACGACGCCGCCTCAGCCGCCGGCCGGACGTGCGCCGACTGCACGAGTGCGGTATCAATGCGGCGCCCTGTTTCCGAGCTGGGCGAGATCGACCCGTCGGCACCACAGCGACATCCGCCGTTGGCCAGCCCAACATCGCGCCGGCAAACTGCCGCCGCCGCCGCCGCCGCTCCTCTACCGTCTAATGATGCAAATTTTGCCCGTCGGCCCGTTTTACAGCGGCGAACCGAATGAGGCGCATCTTTCCGCCCCGACGGCCGCGACACCGAAGGCCATCTTCCCCCCCCCGCCCCATCACCACCACCTCTCCCTAACTGGTGGCATGTGTGAAGGTGGAGAGGAGGCAGCTCTCGGCAATGATGGGGCCGTCAGGGACCCCGCAGTGCGGAATTAAGCCAGCCTTGTCCCCTTGTAAGAAGATTAACAAATTGTATTGGAAGCGGTGAACTGGACTGAATTCGAAAAGTATTTGAAAGCATAAATTGTCCGAAAAACAACTGCGGCCATCATTATTCACCACAATGTCATGAAGAATGCATCGACTTATGCTAAGCATTATACCTCCATATTAACTGGCTGGCCTTGAAATCCATGCAAATGTTCCCTGCCGGAGGTTACCGCGATCCTACTAACCAGGCAGATAGACGGCAAGATAAGCACACATACATATGGCCAGACATATGGCACGATAACCATACAGACATGGGGAAAAACATATGGGAAGACAAGTGCACAGGCAGGCAGGCGGCAAGATAGGTACACAGACATGTGGACAGACATACGGCAAAGTACTCACACACACATATGGATAGACATATGGCAAGATAAGCACACAGAGATAGGTATGAACGGACGGTAAGACAAGCATACGGACATGTGGACGGCACAATAGGGCATATACGCGACAATATAAGCACACAGCCATATGAATGGACAGACGGTAAGATAAGCACACACACGTGTGGACATACCGACCGTGCGAGAAGCACACAGACATATCGATAGACTCGCAGCAAAATAAGCACACATATCTGGATTGAAAGACGGCAAGATAAACACGCATACACATGGGCAGACAGACGGCAAACTAAGCATACGGACATATAGGCCGCCAGACCGGCAAGCAAACGGATGAAAGAACGCATGGGCAGATGAACAGACACAGACAAAGAGACTGAACCTGAAAAAGCCCAAGTGCATCTCCCGAAAAGCCAGCGTTGTTTATTTGCTTCCAGAAGTAGCTAAGTACTTGTAGACTGCTTGTCGACTTCGTGATCCACCAGAGGTGTTGTGCTGACAATCCCTCACTGCAAGCCACTTACGTTTTATATTGTTTTCCGCGTGCAATGGGGTGGATATTTGAAATTTTTACCCATATAGGAAGGGCGCGTTTCCACCTGCAGTCCCACTTTGTGTGCCTCCTTGGAATTGTTAAATAGAACCATTTTTCTGACATCCTCGTGGTGAAGTGGGCGGGTTCTTCAAACTTCGAGCACAGACAGGCACACCGATTCAGCGAGAGATAGAGAGGGAGAAAGAGAGAAAGAGAGATAGAGAGAGAGAAAGAGATAGATAGAAAGAGAGAGAGAGAGACCGACGCCGACAGAAGACTAGGGGAGACGGGTGGGGCGAGATGAGCCTTGGAGGAAGTGTGCCGGTGATCACGGAGCTGGCAGGCAGTAATTGGATGCGGCCAATGGTACTGGTTGTCCGATAGCTAGGTAACACAATTACCGTCGGCGAGAGCCGCCTCCGTGTTAAGAATTACACGCCGTCCGCCCGCTTCTACTCTACTGCAACTGTAGGGGTGGCGGCTCTGCCGTCGGTGGGGTGTCCGGGTTGGTGGCGGGTGTGGGTGTGCGGGGTGTAGTGGGGGTGTGGGTGTGCGGGGTGTGAGTGGGATGGGTGTGTGTGGGGTGAGTGGGGTGTGGGTGTAAGAACTGGGTTTGGGCTGTTTTAGATCCAACCTAACTTCGACTGTAACTGGCATGGGTGTGCGAAGTGGGTGTGTACAATGTATTCTTGACGCAGCCTAAACTCGACTGGAACTCTTTGAAATACTTGAACTACTGAACTTATTGAGGGCTTGACCTAACTCACTCCTTTGTTCGTTGTGCCTATGTCAGTGGTGTATTGTGTTGTTTTTCACCGCCAATTCCACCACACATCCCCAAACCCCAGACGTCGTGATGTTGGTTTGAGTTGCCGTCCCTAACACGAATTTATATATGTGCGAGGTCAAAGTTTTGGGAACACCATATAGGTAAGTGAGAGTCTTCAGCCAGATTATAATTAATACGTTGTATGAGAGAATTGATGACAATTAAATTTGTCATTGGCTTGAAGGACATGTCCGTGTTGGGACTTTTTGGACGCTAGTAATAGAATAATTTTGTGCAATGTTCCGCACAAAATAGGTGCCGGTGTTGAGCCCCAAGCGGCTTCCTCTGATCCTTAAATCTACCTACTCACGTTCATTCCCTTCATTCACCTCACATTCGCTCGCCCAATTCATGGTCTCCTTGTCAATTAATGAATTGCTTGGTCCCCAAATTTAGCTCCCGAGCCCCCCCTTCAGCGGTACACAAACACATAGATCGACAGACCAATGCTCTAATTTTGATTGTATTACCGGGCCGAACAAGTAAACCTTTCACTGCCAATCATGGCTGGCCTAGCAATTATTGGCAGCGTTTCTCGCCTGGACAAAGTTTTAACTGCAACGAGGGGGCTCATCGTACTGACTCCGAGGGCTGATACAAGTGCTCTGTTGTCTTTGACCGACATACCTAGCCTTAATTTCGATCGATGCCGCGCCGGGCCTTATTCGTCGTACACTTGCGACCAGGTCTGACGTGTCCTACGGGCGGGCACGGATCCCTACCACGTTGGGCACGTACCTGGTCGTCGTTATAACCTAGCCGGCCCTATGAGCTTTAGCCTCGGGGCTTATGGCATACCAAACCCGTCCATGTGTCCCTCGAACTGTCTGCACCAACCGTGCCCACGTGCAGAGTTCGGGGGTGGACAAATTACCGGGCAGTGTTTTGCCTATACCCTATAGTCCGGCACCAGACTTCCGGCGAACGCAATGTGGTGGCCCCTTTATCGGCCCCTCCCACATGCATGCGATGTTCGCCACCTCACCTGCACCCCTCACACACGCGGCCGGTGGCGGGCGCTTGACAGCGACCCCCGGCCGCTCCACACTCTTTCATAGATTTCTCCGGAACAAGACAACATTGTTTTGTCATAGTGTGATTGCGTGCATCCTGAACATCGAACCGTGAATGTGTGACGCCGCCAAAAACTGTGAGTGCCTTAATCATCTGAAAAACCGCTATATTAAGTTTGAATTCCTCAACGGATACTGATGCTTCTAATGTGCGAGGGCGAGCCACATTACCCAAGAAAACTCTCTGAAGCGTGAGGCAAGATTCGCAATTAAGCCAAGTTCCCGGTCCTGCCATCAAAATTTCATAATCAATGCAAGCCTATGATAAAACGGCAAAACAAACAGAACTATCGCCATGTCCACCGCCGCAGAACAGCCACCAGTCGGAAACGCGCATCCATACCAACATCAATCGTTTCGCACCTCTCTACCCCAGTCAACCCCGCCCCCTAGAACAGCCGCCGCAGATGTCTGCGTGTCCGGAGGTCCGGACCGACCCCGGCCAGCCGTGCCCGGACGCGGCCGGCGCTAAAGACAACAGTGCCGAGCCGCCCCCTGGCCTGGTCCGCCCCGCCGAATCGGTCCCGGTCGGACGCCGGCGACGGCTGAGGAGGCGAGGATGCCGGGGCGGACGACAAGTGAAGAGGAGAGTCATCGAACGAGCAATACTATCAGCTCAAAGGAGTGCTGCTCTGCATGCCACTCCCGGCACTGGGGAAGCCCCCCGTCGTGTGGAGTGCCGCCCAACACCCTCAGCAGTACAAAGCACTGCGAGTGCAATGCCACCTCGAGGGCGAACATTCAGCCGAGGTCTCTTGCAGCCTCCGCGATTGACGCTTCGACAAACGCGGAACGTTGGCAGAGTCGAACACCACAGACGTTGTCGCCGAATGAAAATCGGCCACGGGAATGTTAGCTCGCTGACCAAACACCTAGACGACATCAATCAACTGTTATCGACTGAGGAATTTGACATATTCTGTACCACCGAGACAATGCTCTCTGTGGATGTGGACGACAGCACCCTCATCTTACCTGGCTTCAACATCAGGCGGAGGGAAGTGTCGCACGGGCGTGGAGTCGCTATTATCTCCCGGAATCGTCTCACTGTTGAGCCACTATGGGTGCCTACACCGAACTCATCTCTAGAGTCACTGTGGATCACTGTGACTGATCTCACAACAGTTATCGTTGGAGTTGTCTACCGTTCCCCAAATAGTGCAGTGACACCGGCCAATGAGGAGCTATATGATCAACTGGTTCACGTCCTAAGCCTTGGCAAACCCATCTTTCTTCTCGGTGACACCAACTTCGACGTCCTGCAGCCCGACAAACCGGGTGTGCGGGCTTATTTGCGTACCCTCTGCGATCTGTCTCTCAGCCAGCTGATAACCAACGTCACACACCCACCACGGAGAGAAGGAGACAGCCCGAGCCTCCTCGATCATCTCATTACAAATCGATCTGACCTGACCACAGAAGTTCAAGTCATTCCCACAGATTTCAGCGACCACGACGTCATCGCTGCATCTGTCACAATTGACAGACGTCGCCCTCAACCCACCGTCATTACCATCCGATCGACAAGACGCTTAGATCAAAATGCTTTGTGCCTAGACCTACTGTTGGCCGACTGGTCGGCCGTTTATCAAGCGACTACCACCTCGGACAAATGGGACGCATGGCTGGCTGCATGGCAGCCAATCATCGACGACCACATGCCTCTTCGACAAATCAAGCTGAAGCACCGGTCGCCGCCTTGGCTGCAGCACGATGACGTACATACAGCAAGGGCAGCATTGAAGCAGGCGCGCAAGCACAGAGATTCAGCACGAAGCGAGAAGCCCAGCGGAATTACCGAGAGCACAAGAGCGCACTCCGAACGGCTCAACATGCCGCATGCGCAGAATATTTTCAGACAGTTGGTACCCGCACACCGTGGAAGGACATTCGCAAGTTTATTATCGCTTCCAGCAAGTCAACGATAGAAGAACCTGTCACAACCATTCAACCGACTGATTGGCATGAACAGCTCAACCGGCATTTCACCGGCGTCGGTGCCGCGGTAGCTGCTGAACTAGCGATGGTACCGCCCGGAGAACCCCTCTGGCCAAGACCCCCACGTGTCTGTAGCGGCGCATTCACACCGTATCCTGTGACGATGCCAGAGCTGTCCAAAGCGTTGCAGCGCATGGGTGGCTCACGAGCGTCCGGAGCTGATGGCATCACCATCCAGATGCTTAAAATGACGTTTAGTGTGGTGGGTCCGCACCTGCTAAACATCATTAACTCATGCATCACAAGTTGTGAACTGCCACCGTCATGGAAAACGGCGATGGTAATACCCCTGCACAAAACTGGTGACGCAGACGACCCACACAACTACAGGCCAATATCGATATTGCCAGTGGTCGAAAAACTTTGTGAGCGTGTCGTGTGTACACAACTGTTAGACTATCTGACTAGTCGTCATTTGCTGTGCCCAGAACAGTACGGCTTCCGGCCCGGCCTGTCTACCGAGATGGCTCTGCTTGACACGGTCACCCACGCCACCCTTAAAATCGACCAAGGCGAGATCACTGCACTAGTTGCAGCTGACACCTCAAAGGCGTTCGACAGCGTGGAGCACAATCGCCTCATGGACAAGCTCGGATGGTACGGCGTCAACTCCGCATGGTTTTGAGCGTGGCTTGAGGGTCGTACGCAAACGGTGAAAGATTCTACCCCACTGTCGGTAACACATGGTGTGGTGCAGGGCTCGATACTGGGCCCGGTTATGTTCCTAATATTCTCCAATGACCTCCCGCAACATATCCCACACGGCAAGATTGTAATGTATGCCGATGATGTACAGTTCATCGATTCCGGGAAGCGAAACGAAATCACAGCCATTAGCCAACGATTGAATATATCACTGTCAGTCGCCCTGAACTGGTTCATACAGAATCGACTAAAAGTAAATCCCTCCAAAACTGAGATGATTGTTCTCCAATCTTCTAGACAGCATACGCCTGTGGAATTATCTGTTCGGATGGGGCAGTTGGAAATAGTACCCACGAAGTCTGTGAAGTTACTTGGTGTGAAAATTGACTCACACCTGTCCTGGGATGTGCATGTATCTTCTGTTGTGCGTCGATGTAACTGCATACTCATCGGACTCGCTAGACTGCGTCATAAGTTTACTCGCAATACGAGACGGGTGCTAATTGAGGCACTCGTGTTCCCCACATAAGATACTGTGTGTCTGTCTGGGGAAGTTGTAGCAAGGCCCAGAAACGACGCATTCAAAAATGCATAAACT
Source organism: Imbricaverruca yamaguchii (assembly GCA_034440575.1). NCBI lineage: Eukaryota > Metazoa > Arthropoda > Thecostraca > Neoverrucidae > Imbricaverruca > Imbricaverruca yamaguchii. Next base: position 838,654 of record JAOTOL010001563.1, read on the forward strand.
TTGGTGCAAGGATTGTCGCCGGCTTACGCTACCGGGATCATGTGTCGCCAACGTTGAAAGAACTAGGATGGCTGAAATTGGACGACATCATATCCGAGGCAGATGCTCACTCAGTTTTCAAAATTATGAACGAGTTCACTGGCTCAGAACTCATTCGCGGGCAACTTAACTGTCGCTCAACTGTGTCGCAACGGAGCACCAGAGCCACGGCTAACGGGGAGCTCCAGGTACCACGATGCCGCACAGAATTCGCGCGCCGCTCCTTCATACCGAGAGTTTGCCGAATGTGGAACAATCTGCCCCCAGATGTGAGGAATTCAGGCGGCTACAATGTTTTCAGGAGGAGGCTTTCGGTCATGCTGCGCATGTCAAGGCTCTAATTTTTGTGTATGCTCATATTGCTAGTGTTTCCGTGTTATGAGTGTATGATCGTGATGATGGTGTGTGCGGCACATTGGTGCACCTGTAACGGAGACTGAAAAACCCTGCTCGGGAGGATCCGAAAATAGATTACATTACATTACATTACATTACATTACCCCTGGATCGCAGAGGCCAGCGTTATTTTGCGGTCAAAGATCCAGAGCAGGTGAACTAATACCCCCGAAGTGTCCGTTCATAGCACCACTCTCGCCGGGGGAGCGGCGAAACTGAAAGCGAGGCAGCCGACCTGCGAGCCGTCCTCCTATGGACTGAACGTCTCCGGGTGGTGGTGGTGACTGTTGAAGCCAGTTAAATTGTCTAGAATATTATTGCTGTTATATATATGGCGTGCGTTTGGTTAATGCCTGATTGCGAGAGGGTGCGACGAACGGACACTTCGCGGGTATGAGTTCACCTGCTCTGGATCTATGACCGCAAAATATCGCTGGCCTCTGCGATCCAGGGGTGCAGGTGAGTTGGCGAACATGGTATGCATGTGGGAGGGGCCGATAAAGGGGCCACCACATTGCGTTCGCCAGAAGTCTGGCGCCGGACTATAGGGTAAACACTGCCCGGTAATTTGTCCACCCCCGAACTCTGGACGTGGGCACGGTTGGTGCAGACAGTTCGAGGGACACATGGACGGGTTTGGTATGCCATAAGCCCCGAGGCTAAAGCTCATAGGGCCGGCTAGGTTATAACGACGACCAGGTACGTGCCCAACGTGGTTGGGATCCGTGCCCGCCCGTGGGATACGTCAGACCTGGTCGCAAGTGTACGACGAATAAGGCCCGGCGCGGCATCGATCGAACTTAAGGCTAGGTATGTCGGTCAAAGACACCAGAGCACTTGTATCAGCCCTCGGAGTCAGTACGATGAGCCCCTCTCGTTGCAGTTAAGACTTTGTCCAGGCGAGAAACGCTGCCAATAATGGCTAGGCCAGCTATGATTGACAGTGAAAGGTTTACTTGTTCGGCCCGGTTATACCATCAAAATTAGAGCATTGGTCTGTCGATCTATGTGTTGTGTACCGCTGAAAGGGGGGGGGGGAGGAGGTCGGGAGCTAAATTCGGGGACCAAGCAATTCATTAATTAACAAGGAGATCATGAATGGGGCGAGCGAATGTGAAGTGAATGAGCGGAATGAACGTGAGTAGGTAAATTTAAGGATCAGCGGAAGCCGCTTGGGGCTCAACACAGGCACCTACTTCGTGGGGAACATTGCACAAAATTATACTATTACTAGCGTCCAAAAAGTCCCAACACGGACATGTCATTCAAACCAATGACAAATTTAATTGACATCAATTATCTCATGCAACGTATTAATTATATTCTGGCTAAAGGCTCTCACTTACCTATATCGTGTTCCCAAAATTTTGACCGCGCACATATATAAATTCGTGTTAGGGACGGCAACTCAAACCAACATCACGACGGCTGGGGTTGGGGGATGTGTGGTGGAATTGGCGGTGAAAAACAACACAATACACCACTGACATAGGCACAACAAACAAAGGAGTGAGTTAGGTCAAGCCCTCAATAAGTTCAGCAGTTCAAGTAGTTCAAGCAGTTTAGTTTAGGCAATATCTAAAATACATTTCGCACACCCATACCACTCAGTCGAGTTTAGGCTGCATCAAGAATACATTGTACACACCCACTTCACACACCCATACCAGTTACAGTTAAGTTAGGTTGGGTCTAAACACCCTAAACCCAATTCATACATCCACACCCCACTCACCCCACACATACCCACCCCACTCACACCCACACCCCCACTACACCCCGCACACCCACACCCGCCACCACCCCGGACACCCCACCGATGGCAGAGCCGCCACCCCTACACAACTCACCTACGCAATCACTCCCCCCCCCATCACTCACCCATTCACTCATTCACTCATTCACTCATTCACTCACTCACTCACACACTAACTCATTCACTCACTCACTCACTCACTCACCCTCTCTCTCTCTCTCTCTCTCTCTCTCTCTCTCTCTCTCTCTCTCTCTCTCTCTCTCTCTCTCTCTCTCTCTCTCTCTCTCGCTCTCCGGTTTCACGTCTCTTTATTGTCCGTGTGTTCGCCTAGAGCCGTACTGAGATACCACACGCTCGTCTCCCTCCCACTCTCTGATGGTCGGACGCGTACTGGCACAAAGGCCCCCACCCGCCCACCAGCCTCGTGGGGTTGGTTCTCCGTGTTGATTGTCGTCGTCATTGGTTCTCCGTGTTGATTATCACCATTGGTTCTCCCTGTTGATTGTCACCATTGGTCCTCCCTGTTGATTGTCACCATTGGCTCTCCCTGTTGATTGTCACCATCATTGTTTCTGCCTGTTGATTATCACCATTGGCTCTCCCTGTTGATTGTCACCATTGGTTCTCCCTGTTGAATGTCACCACCATTGGTTCTCCCTGATGATTGTCACCATCGTTGGTTCTCCCTGGTGATTGTCACCATCATTCGTTCTCCCTGTTGATTATCACCATTGGTTCTCCCTGTTAATTGTCACCATTGGTTCTCCCTGTTGTCACCATCACTGGGTCTGGGCCGAGTATCGACTCGACTCCGCGCCGCTGCGTCCATGCTGCCGGTCGGTGGCCGTTCCGGTCACGTGGGATGGTCAGCTCCAGCCGGGCGGCTCGGGTCTGACCAATGAGGGCGGGTCTGGTCGGTCACGTGGGATGGTCAGCTCCAACCGGGCGACTCGGGTCTGACCAATGAGGGCGGGTCTGGTCGGTCACGTGGGATGGTCAGCTCCAACCGGGCGGCTCGGGTCTGACCAATGAGGGCGGGTCTGGTCGGTCACGTGGGATGGTCAGCTCCAACCGGGCGGCTCGGGTCTGACCAATGAGGGCGGGTCTGGTCGGTCACGTGGGATGGTCAGCTCCAACCGGGCGACTCGGGTCTGACCAATGAGGGCGGGTCTGGTCGGTCACGTGGGATGGTCAGCTCCAACCGGGCGGCTCGGGTCTGACCAATGAGGGCGGGTCTGGTCGGTCACGTGGGATTGTCAGCTCCAACCGGGCGGGTCTGGTCGGTCACGTGGGATGGTCAGCTCCGACCGGGCGGCTCGGGTCTGACCAATGAGGGCGGGTCTGGTCGGTCACGCGGGATGGTTAGCTCCGACCGGGCGGCTCGGGTCTGACCAATGAGGGCGGGTCTGGTCGGTCACGCGGGATGGTTAGCTCCGACCGGGCGGCTCGGGTCTGACCAATGAGGGCGGGTCTGGTCGGTCACGCGGGATGGTTAGCTCCGACCGGGCGGCTGTGGCCAGGCGATAAGCCTGGTTCAATGCAGCAGTGCAACGGAGCGGATCGTACTAATTCGAGCAAACGGGGACTGATTGGACTGCACTGGGGGGCGAGCAAGTTATGACTCGTGACCTCACTTGCAAATACGTATTTTTGGCTCGTGTAGGCTAGATGTGACTTAAGTCTTGTTTGTGCATGAACATGCACAAACAAGGCATATCACAGGTCACACAAGCCTCGCAACTTGTCGCTGCTCACACGTCGCACAAGCCTCGCAGCTTGTCGCTGCTCACAGGTCACACAAGCCTCGCAGCTTGTCGCTGCTCACGTGTCACAGACTCACACAAGCCTCGCAGCTTGTCGCTGCTCACACGTCACACAAGCCTCGCAGCGCACTGACATGTTCCTCTAGATCGTGTTGCATTTGAGTATTTCTTATGTTATCCTGTGACATTTCAGCCTGCTCGAAAAAAATGCAGTAGTGTGCTTTGTCACAAAAAGAGCTTCTTCTGATATATCCATGTCATGCTGTTGTTGATTAGTTGCTGTTTTTACTTGTCGGCAGCGGCCGGGCCGATGTCTCCTGAATAGCCGACCTGGTCGGCTACTTACAACGTATCGGCGCTGGTGATTCAGCGCACGCAGCGGCGTTCATTGTCAATGGTCACTGCACGGGACGTGCCGGTGCCTCCGATCAGCGGTCAGGACCTTTAGGTACTGACCTAAGCAAGTACTGGAACTACAACAGCCGTCACCCAGCATTTCACAGACTGACGGTTTTTTACATGTTGACATTAAGAGTCCTTGGTATATGTAGCGCATATATCATATGCAATACCCAGCTAAAGCATGTTGATAACATGTTGTAAGTAAACTACCACGAATAGCGATGTAATGCAAACGACGAGAGCATTTTAGCCCAAAAAACTGAATTACCAGAGCAAAGATGGCTCGGCCAATAGCACCGCATCAGGAGGATCTGGACATGGAATCGCTTAACCGGACTGTTAAATCCGGACAGAAAAACATGGTCCTCCCATATTTGGAGGTGCATCGCGAGCACTTCGGCGAATATATGCTAAATGTTATATGAAGACATTTAGAATCGCACTGGATTGTTCGGCAGCTTGTCATGCTTCCGAAGCATATCTGTTTGGTCAATATATCCCATTTGACGATCGACCACACTGTGCCGCCCGTGCCTCTAATGCTAAGGTTGCCGGGGAATTTGGGAACATGCGACATTTGAATACATTTGGCGAAAACTAACGGCCGTAACACCGAGATTTCCTAAACTGGTATCTTTTGATACATAAATGATAAGGCTATCCGACACAGGCACAGTAAAATGTATACGTGTTCCTGTTTCCTTTTTGTTTCTTCACAATGCAGTAGTCTTTCCTGTTTTCTTCTTGCTTCTTCACTTGTCTTTAAGATGCAGCGGCGCGAGGCGGCCGCTGCCATTCAACCACATGCATATGGCGTGCTTCTAGGTCGTATCTTCTTCGCTGGATGCGAACGAAGCGCTAGTAGTAGCGCGGCCTCGGATGTCCCCTGACGTGATGCCGTAAGTACGTGAAAGAACCAACATTTCTTGCCAAATGGTCCATTTGCTCCTGTCGTGGTGCGTTCCGTTATTTTTTTGGGGTGGGGGTGAGGAAACCCGATAAAAAGACGCTAAAATAAGCGAGAAGCACAGTTTTATTTTACTTCAGCCACTCATATTTTCCACGATACCATCCAATCCACTAAATTCGAACATAAGTAGTTGTACGGTCCAATCATGCATGTTCTTGTGATCGTGCCGCTCCCGTGCACTTATCTGCATCGCTATTCCAGGTGTTTGGTCTCAGGAAAGATGTGGAAAGCGACATTTTGTCAAAAGCAGAGAACGTGTTATCGTTTGTTTGTTTTTGCAAACTTTCCGAAATGCCCTGCTCGTATACTTATCAAAGCGTTCATTCAGGAATGGGCATGGGTGTTGTTTGATATAGTTTTGAAGAGCATCGTGCCTGCTCCATGTTGATCCCCCCACCCGAAAAAAATGTTTTAACATGTATCCCTATGCAGCGTGTCCCCAATCCACTTGGGCCCGCCAATAACCTTCAAGTATTGTGTTCTCTCTCTTGATAAATCCACATACGATGCCACATCTGAGCTCGATAGGAACACTCACCATGAGACACAGCAAATAGGCGTGCCTGCCGGTGCAAGCCTGGCTACCATGGCTTCACTCGAGTGCTTGACTTTCCTAGAAGCATCCCGTTTTCGGCTGAGCCTGTTCTCCCGTTCTCTGTGACACGCACCCCGCAACTTGGCGCGTATAACGCGCAGCGTGGCGATCAACATGAATTTATGGACGCAGCCATATTTAATGCCCGTAGCACGTGCCAGAAGGTCTCCGAGTATTAAAGCCGGATAAAATATGAGTGACCATCCAGCGCGATTCGCCGCCAGAAACAGTCGACTATGCAGCGTTCCGTCGCGCCCGGAAATATCGACAGTTCAGCTACGTCAGCAACCAGCTCAGATCTTCCCGTTCTGAAACATTCCCCTCACGAGTGAGGAAGAGTCCGAAACATTATGTTGTTGCTAGCTGTACAAATACCAGGCACTTACGATGCACTTCAGCTTCAGCTGTGGCAAGCAATTTATTGACACTTTAGTGACACTTCAGCTGTGGCAAGCAATTTATTGTTGTGGACGTCGGACAGTCAATGTTTGCAAACATAACTGTGACAGAAACGATCGGACTTCCTTCGCTCTTGCGCATACTTTTTCGGACTTCACTTCCATGAAATATTGAGTATATATGATATGTGCATATTATATACATCCTTGTATATGATATGTATGCATGTATCCCAGAATACCGGTACATATATATATATATATATATATATATATATATATATATATATATATATATATATATATATATTCTGCACACCAGAAGACCACTGAGTGACCGTACAAGAATGCGAAATCGAACTATCTCCTGCTGGATAATTCGTCATCACGTTCCCAACGACATGAACAGCACGAATAAAACGTTATCAACGCAGTAATATGGTGATCAACACCACACATACATGTTCTGCATCACTGAATATCTGAAATGAAATAACACCTCAATCGATTATAAGTGCATATCCGGTACACGCACAGTATTTATATGCTGAAGTTTTAAATTTTGTCAGCGAGTTGAAAGTAACAAAATGAGAGGAGGGTTTGATCCAATGCTAAAATATTATTTGTGGAAAAATTGAACCCGTCCCGTCTCGGGGGGTCTTCAACCGCCTCCCGTCAGGTTTTTACGCGGTTAGCGGACGAACGGCGCGCGGCAGCGCGCCCAAATTTGGCATACCTTTTCCCACATCTATTTGACATGCTGATTTAAAAAAATTAGGTCAGATCTCCTAGGGTCAACGAGTTAGTCAAGGTCAAGTGAGGTCACCTACAAATAAGTTCAACCAGTCGTCACGCTTTAACGGATACATATATTTTAATGAAACTTTCAGCGTTTGCTTATCTTTACGGATGCAATAAAACGTATGGGTGGAATTTTTCTCTTTTTTTCGTTTTTGACTACACATGTCTTGTGTATTTGCCAAATTGTAGATCAAATACAGGATTCTGGCTAAAGTAAGCATTTTTTATCAGGGCAAGTTGATTTCCAACAACGTTTCGCGGCCTGCTCTACCGATTGGAAAAGGAAAATTTCAGAAAACTTGAAAACTCAAAATTTTTAAATCTCCAAAAAATATATCTGTATTTTTGGGGGCCCAAGAAAATTATAGCCATGGTCGATTTCGCTGTCCTTTTCTCATTTCAAGCAGAAAATTTTATTCTCATATATCCCAAAATGAACTCCCCAGAGTCAAAAACATAATGGAAGTCGTTAAGAATCGTGAAAATCGAGCCCCCCCCTGGTGACGTCACTTTTGGGTGAAAATTATTTTGAAGGCTGGACACGGACTCTACTCGTCGAGCGCTTTCTGATGACACCGCTTTCGTTTTCGTGCGACGCTTAGTTTGGATTTTAGAGGGGGGTCTTCAACCCCCCCCCCGAGACGGGGTGTGAAGATTTGACCGGAAAGGCGGCGCGGGTTAACTGTGTCAACGAAACCGACAATTTAGCATCCCAGTTCTAAAGGGCTCTTGTCGTTAGGCGTCACGAGCTGACATAATACTGGTGGCGCCGCTCTGGTGGTGGGTTTGTGAAGGAACACCACCAGAGTGAGCTAGCTAGGATGAATGCTATATTCTAGTTTCTAGAGGAGGTGCAGGTAGTTTACAATAGGCAAATTTGAACAACATTGAAACGAGAGTTCTTATGTGTAATTCGTTGTATTATGAAATCATGCGATCCTGCAATTTTGCCCTGGAAGTGAATTGGGAGCCGTAGGCCACTCAACTTCTTGTAATAAAACACATACGTCTTCTGTGTGATTTGCTTGAAGTTTTCAATGTTCTTAATGAAACGAAAATCTGGCGTGCTACATTTTAATATAATCGTCGATAATCTCCATGGAGTCAATAATCCCTGCCGCGCTTACACTCGATTCCAAGATTTGTGTTCCAAATTTACCCGACCCACCTTGGGGGGTCTTCAACCGCCCCCTCAGGTTTTTCGCGGATAGCGGACGAACGGCGCGTGGCAGCGCGCCCAAATTTGGCATACCTCTTCCCGCATCATTTTGACATGCTGATTAAATTTAGGCCAGGTAATCTAGGGTCAACGAGTTAGTCAAGGTCAAGTGAGGTCACCGGGGGTTGAAAAAAAGCGAGAAAAAACTCCAAAAAAAGTTCAACCAGTCGTCACGCTTTAACGGATGCAGATATTTTAATGAAACATTCAGTGTTTGCTTATCTTTACAGACGCAACAAAACGTACGAGTGAAATTTTAATCTTTTTTTTCGTTTTTGACTACATATAACTTTCGCGTATTTGCTCAATTGCAGTTCAAATACAGGATTCTGGCTAAAGTAAGCATTTTTAGGGAAAGTTGACTTCCAACAACGTTTCTTGGTCTGCTCTACCCATTGGGAAAGGAAAATTGAGGAAGAATTGAAAACTCAAAATTTTGAAAATTCAAAAAAAATAATTATTTTTGGGGGGCAAACAAAAATTATGCCCGTGGTCGATTCCGCTGTCCTTTTCTCATTCAAAGTACATTTTGTTTTTTTCTTATATCCCCCAAAATGAACTCCCTGGAATCAAAAACATGATGTAAGCCGTGAAAAGTCGTGAAAATCTAGCCCCACTGGTGATGTCACTTTTGGGGGGAATGTTTTGGAGGGTGGATCCGGACCCTACTCGTCGAGCGCTTTCCGATGACGTCTCTTTCGTTTTCGTGCGACGCTTAGTTTGGATTTTAGATGGGGGTCTTCAACCGCCCCCCCGCCCCGAGAAGGGGTGGGAGGATCTGACCGGAAAGACGGCGCGGGTTAACACTTTGCATTCCTTTAAATTGATATTAGGTGTTCTACATTCGTTAATGAATTTGCACTGGTCTCAAGTAAACCAGCGTAACATCAGCTGCCTTCTGTTTCCACAATAGACTACTTTTATAAACATCTAACCCTGTGATTGTTCACCTTTTGTCATGAAGATTTCACGCATTGGTGATGTTCTGGCATGGCTCAATACACGTCAAGCGACAACTGCTACCCAGGGATCCGTAGGGTCGCCGAACGGATAAACGGATAAAAGGATAAACGGATAAATAAAGTTCGACCATTGATCAATACCAAGCAGCATCGGCTCTGCCGGGCCAAAATTGTGTAGGAGAAATGCGTGCTTATAGATGCATCCATTATTTTCAACATTCATAAGTATAGTTCTTAAACAGTATCGAGAGGACCGATCGGCTTAAACTCCAATGGTAGCGGAAATCATGCAAGGCATGTCGTATTAAATATGCAAATTTGTCTGTAGCTAATTATCTTTCGTTTTCTTTGCTTCACTAGTGTCAATCCGGTCCAAAGTGAAGCGGCCGTCATCACAGCCATCGCTGGGGCTGTCTTTTTCGCCGTCCTTAGAGCGACCGTAGAGTCTAAATTAGATCACGATGCCGTTGGGATCAAATGTAAAGTTGGTTCAAAACAAGCTACATATATGAAATCGGCATGTTATCTATATCCCTAATCAATACTTAACCCGCCCCGTCTCGAAGGGGGTCTTCAACCGCCCCCTCAGGTTTTTCGCCGATGGTGGACGAACGGCGCGAGGCAGCGCGTTCAAATTTGGCATACCTTTTCCAACATCAATTTGACATTCAGATTCAAAATTTTGAAGTCAGATCATCTAGGGTCAACGAGTTAGTCAAGGTCAAGTGAGGTCACTTCCAAGAAAGTTCAACCAGTCGTCACGGTTTAGCAGATACAAATATTTTAATGAAACTTTCAGCGTTTCCTTATCTTTAGGGATGCAACAGAACGTAAGAGTGGAATTGTTCATTTTTTTCGTTTTTGACTACATATAAATTTTGCGTATTTGCCAAATTGCAGTTCAAATAGAGGATTCTGGCTAAAGTATGCATTTTTATTAGGGAAAGTTGACTTCCAACAACGTTTCTCGGTCTGTTCTACCCATTGGAAAAGGAAAATTAAAGATAAGTTGAAAACTCAAAATTTCGAAAGTTCAAAAAGATAAAATTCTTTTTTTTTTTGGGTGGGTGGCAAAAAATAAAGCCCGGGTCGATTTCGCTGTCCGTTTCTCATTCCCAATACATTTTGTTTTTCCATATATCCCTAAAATGAAATCCCCAGAGCCAAAAGCATAATGTAAGTCGTGAAAAGTCGTGAAAATCTAGCCCCCTGGTGACGTCACTTTTGGGGGGAAATTGTTTTAGGATGGACCCGGACCCTACTCGTCAAGCGCTTTCCGATGACACCTTTCGTCTTCGTGCGATGCTTAGTTTGGATTTTAGAGGGGTTACTAACCGCCCCCCTCGAGACGGAGTGTGAGAATCTGACCGGAAAGACGGCGCGGGTTAAGTTTGCATTTATATTCCGAAAATGGGGTTATGTCTATGTTTTATGAGATGTGAGAGTGTTAGGGAAGGACCGATATGTCCACGTACTCCAATCTCATTGCAGAACACATGCACAAAAAAGGAACACGACCCAACAAGACCAGGTTGATAACACTGAAATCGTAACCAACAAAAGTATCTGGCGCAAATGACGAGTCACTCAGGAAGTTGTCATCCAATTATATATATATATATATATATATATATATATATGCTGTAGCAAAGCTTACCGTGGGGGACACTTTGAACTCATAAATTTAACTCGTACCCCCCCCCCCCCCGGTCATGTAGCGGCAGGTACCGCGACAGGAAATCATACTGGTCTGAGCCACCGTCGACCGGTCTCACTGATTAGTCGATAGTCGCCGCCTGTCGGGCCACCGAGGCCAGCGGCCCATTGTTTCCCCTCCCCACCGGTCAAGGTGCATAGCTGATCCATGGCGCCGTTGGCTGTCGCTGTTTCTGATGTGTCAGTGTCTGATATATGAAGTGTGAATGTATGATGTCACGTATGTCTAATGTATATGTATATATATATATATATATATATATGTTATATGTGCGTGTGTATAATTTATGAATGTAGTGGTAGTTGGGTGAATGCTGGATGAATGTTCATGTGTCTATGACATGTGAAATATCAGTTGGCCTGTAGCGCCCCGAATCAGCCGGCTGCCTGTATGCAGTGTGGTGCAGCTGATGGCATCAGTCTGACTGGAGATTGTCTGCTGAGGCCAGCAGTAGAGTCGGCCGACCGGAGCTGGCTCCGAGGTCAGACAGGGGCAGTGCAATGCCTCTGCCGTGTCAGACGGAAATAACGCGGCTAGGGCTGAAGCGCCCCAATTGCCAGCCGCCTGGGTGCGCGCTGAGGTGGACGATTATCAACTGGCGGAATGTCCCTGATATAGACGGTGCGACCCGCTGGTATAGGGTGCATCTGGAACTGGTATTTTTTTTCGGCAGTACAGTGCCGCGTGACGATGAGGTGGCCCTAAAGTTGGCTGGCGCAGAGTGAGAGATGGATCGTGTGTGTGTGTGTGTGTGTGTGTGTGTGTGTGTGTGTATTTGTGCGTGTGTATGTGTGTGTGTGTGTGTGTCTGTGTGTGTGTGTGCGTGTGTGCGTGTGGGTTTGTGTGCATAGATTTCCCGTGCACCACTTGTCTTCATGTCGTTTTTTGTCTCATTTGTAATTCATCGCCTTATTGTAGCGAACTGTTCAGTTACAGGTCTCCGTGGAATAACCGATCGTTATATCTGGCCCATTCAACCTTTCCAATTTTTTTTTGTCCCCATTGGATGAAATATGGAGAGCGCTGGCATCCAGTGCACCCCATTTGGGGTCGTTGGAAAGCGCAGGCGGTGGTCTCCGTCGGTGCTGTAATCGGATCGTCTTGTCAGCCAGACAGGCGTCTCAAATACGTCATAAATAGAAGTGTCTCCAATCTGGGGATGCGCTAGTGCTGTTTCCTATGGGTGATTGGAGTAGTTGGTAAAATCCCGTGTGCTACCTCCGTTGACTGCTTCAGATTACTATGAAGATTATTGGCCTGGTAATTGAAGTACTTCGAGCAACACTTCAATTTTCCAGAAAAATACAGTTTCATCGTCAGCGCCACGACACATGATCAATCGCCCGGAATGCTGCGCCCAGAGCTATATTATTTATATATAAATTTAGTTCCGATTGTTAATAGGAAGGCTTTACAGAAGCAGAGTCAGTGCTCAGGGTAGGCTTGCTGCATTTATCATGAACCCATCTCCCGATCAGGAAACTGTAGTTACATAGCACAATTGTTAGCGAAAGTTCAACGTGCGCATGTAGTGGGCACGCGTTGCCAACCTTGGATGGCCAGTTGACTACTGGCCATCTCGGCCGTAGTCATCAACAGCGAACGTATGAAGCGGCTTGAACCTGTTGTGCTGCGATGAGAAGACCTTCGCAGAACAGTGTTCTATCAAGTGGAAGCAGTATATATAATTATTGATACGTGAGAAAAGTATGCCCATCCAGAGACGCGTTAGGATTTTAGTTGCGTGTCGGTTGGCTTGTAAAGATGAAATATATGGCTCTACGTTATGTTTCGATGAGTCGTGGTTGTGTATGTTTAGTGTTTTTAGTTTGTTGTTTGTTCCAAAAACTTGGAATGCTTCGTCGGGTTGGTGATTTGATAGAGTCAAAATGGTGTGGAGCTTCTGTGGTGTCTGGTAGTTGTAGCGATTATTTTGCTAACTTGTTGGCTTCTTTATTTCCTGGGATGCCGCATCGACTGGGCGCCCACAAGAAATCCATCTCCATGCCCATCCGATGGAGTGTGTGAAGTTTTCGTCAATGGAAATATGGCAATAACGCGGAAAAGGGTGAAGAAAGGGATTGTGAAGTATATTTGCAGTCCGAACAAACAACAGCACTTCGCATGGGTGACAAATTGAATGATGGCGTATATAACTAAGAACAATGATGGGAATGAGCGATGGGCGGCGATGAAAATGGAGGTTCCGTTGGGCAAATGTTTTCTTTTGTGGTTCAGAAACAATGGTATTTTCTATAAGGTTGGGATCTTTGGAACCGTCGAAAAAGCACAAAAAAGCAAAAGGAACATGAAGACTACGACAAAGAGAGTGGTGCAAAAGTGGGATTTGGGGTGGTGGTCAGGAAAGCAACCATAGTGGTGTATTTGTTGGAGGAAGAGCAAGAATGTGTCAAGTTATGTATTGATGTTGGGTAAGAAATGTTTTTGAGGTGTGCAACCATAGCAAGGCCAGTTCGTTTTTCGGCTGGTTTTTCACCAAATAATCGTGGTGTAAATTTGGTGGAACCTGAAAGGACTCGTGTGTTGGGAGGTGTTCTTAAAGTTTAATTTTGGCAGCATACTTAGGTGTTTGTTGGTTTTATGAGATAACTAATGGTGGAAATCCTGAATCTGTTTTTAAAGATGGAAAAGATGGGGGAAGTGGTCTGAGTACCACACCGAGTACCATACGGACATATTTTGCATCGTGTCCAAAAGTTTCAAAGCGGAGGCACTGGCACCGACGGTAGTTACCGATCCATATTATATGATGGGAATAACTAAGGATTTGGACAACTGTAGAACCGCATGTTGATCGGCGCCGAATGCTGAAGAAACGATGCAGCGAAATAAATTGAGTCGGTGAAAATATTCCTTCTGAACGTGTTCGATGCGTATATGTATAGAAAACTTACGATCAAAAATAGCACCAAAAAATTTGAATGAATTTCCAAAGGTATGTCCTGGTTCCCGATGCGAAGCGGCGTATCAGTGTTTTGGCAGGGTTGTACCACTTTTGCTAAACATAAGTGTTGCAGATTTCTGGGCTAAAATGAGGTCAGGGACCATGCATACACTATATAAAATGCCGACCCCTGTTCCGAGCGGGGGTCGGCGAAACACAAAGGACTTCCATGACATCGTCCCAAGGATCGGCGAGACACAAAGGACTTCCATGACATCGTCGCAAGGATCGGCGAGACACAAAGGACTTCCATGTCATCGTCCCAAGGATTAGTCCGGCGCGGGTTACTGACTGTTGTATCAAACGAGGGGATCGGGGGTAAAGTCTGGGATCGCACGCTGGTCACCAGGTCTGGTCAAAGTTTGAAATTCCGACTCGCAATCTGGTAGAGAGCTGGACTCCAGATCCTTTTTGCGTTATTCCCCATCGCGATAAAAATGCCCTCCCTTATGAAATTTAGATAAACACGAATAAATCACAGAAACACAGGAATGGAAAGCATGCCGACGAAAAACCACGTTGGTTGACTGGTGTCATCCACTCGAAACGAAATGTGGAAAAGGGCGACGAGTGAACCCCACGCAAAGGAAGAATCCCCACGAGCTGTGAGAACAGCAGACAATCCGGCCAAATTGTCAGGTCGGAGTAGTCTAAGAGCTTTGGCAGGAGGCTGGGCATGCTCAAACAGTGCTCACACCCCATGACCATTTTTTTTTGTTATTATTCGATCATAATTTATTTTGGTTCAGTTCGAACATGCGCCTTGGACTCGAATCATGGAAAGTTTTGTGGCCGCGCAAGTTTTTGAAATCCGATTTCTGACATTTGAAATCGTGCTTCGACGTCCACATGCCTCTACGCTGCTGGTCAGGATTACCAGAGTCATTGGTGCATTGGAGCTATTGGTGTAATTAGATCAGATTGGTTCCGCAGGTGTGTAGCACTTTTGGAGTCCCTAGCTGCAGCCGCCTGGCTGACAGCCGATGACTTGATCCAGCTTTGATCGTAGTTCACTGCCCGGCCCCTAGGTGGCACAGGCGTCGCGGGCTGCCAGACCTGGCGTTCTGCAGAGTTCTGCTGGGTTTATGGCGGCATGTCGTCCAAAAATTGACGCATCTGGGTGCTTGAGATTGGTGAAGAGCAGTAGAGGTGGTGAATTTCCAACATTTTGGAACGAAAGCCAGAGCCCGGCAGGTCCGATGTGGCCAAGTCCGGTCGTGACCTGGTCAAAATGAATTGAAGCCAGGTCAAAATACCAGTTTTGCAATGCATGTTCTTTGCATATAAAAGAGCACCATTGATGTTTTTTAGTTGCGTTCACATGTGTATTAGCGCAACCTTTAGGGATATCCTCCAATCCCAGAGCACGAATTGAAAATAAACCTCTTATCACGATTATCTATTCGTATAGGCAAGTATTGCTAGTGACAGCATGGTGATTTGAAAACAATTCTTAAAACACACGGGTTAATGCTTATTTCGTGCCATCCTCAATCGAGCAAGACAGCATAATTCACACTACCATTCTTTGATTCCTTCATTGCTCAATAATTTTCCAAATGTTGCACCTTGTATCTAATAATCATAACATGTCACTATCTAGGTGCGGGTCCAGGAATTTTGATACTGGGGACGTGTTGTGCAGGAGCGCCACTGTCTCCGGAGAGAACGTCATTGGCTGGAAAACTCGCTGAGTGGGGAAGGGTACATTGGAGTTTTGTGAGAAAATTCCCGTCTCCTGCAGAGACACGAATTTTCCTGGAAGGGGAGGCGCGTCTTTTCTACTCTGAGAGGCACCATCGGCTGAAAGAAACACCATTTGATCGGGGTGGCACTCAAGCGTCCTGGAGGGAACCTTCTTCCAGCCGAAGCGTCACATCCCATGGGGGAGAGGACATTCTGCAGTTGCTCCCCACCCTACCCCTGATTTCGTCACGGCCATTATCAGATTTGAAAAAAAGAAAGTTGTAATATCCTCAGCCTTCATAGTTAATGGTAACCTATGATAATGACAAAATATATGGTCTGCCTTTCCGGACATGCACGTCTTCGAAAGCGTAGTAGCTATCGAGGGCGACAATTTGTTGTCACTCAGGTGACAAGCTTAGTTTGCTCGAGGAATGGTCAACTTTTAATTGTGATGTCAGGTGACAAGCGGTGACATGGATGTCGGATCCGAGAACGAGAGGGTTTTCGGTCGATTTTGTCGTGCAAAGCTGGCATACTATGACATTTTCCGAATCCGACGACTTTCGATTATAAGGAGGCCATATTTCAACTGTTTGATACATCCATATATGCGACCAAAATTTGCTCCCGGTTGTCCTACGCTCCTGGTGTCAAAATTCATTGGCCCCTGTTCAGTGCCATCTTTTGCTGTCTACTCTCTTTGATTCTCAGACTTTGTTCATGACTGTCAGCTGCCTAACTTATTCAATGCATCAGGTAACCTCTCTTCATTTTATGCACAGCAATCCACTTCAAAAAGCACAAGGTATTAAAATGAATGCCAGCTGACACCGCATTAAGCGAATACAAGAAAATCACGATCACCATAAAACAGCAACGGTTAAAAACAAGGCTGCATATCAACAACTACATGAAGGTGATAGGCAGCTGCTGATATGTGGCATGTGCTATGTAGACGGCTTTTGCAAGGCATGCGGTTTTTGGGCATTAATCAATATTATTTCGGCAGGTTTCGAGTTGATCTATATTTTAATAAGTATAGTAGGCTTCGTTAAACATTATGCAATTTCCTTTCATGTTCTTTCATCTCGTTACGTCACATACTGATTGATACTGCATACCAGCATACCAGGACGAAGGCTTGGGATGCTGTTATTATTAGTTGGGCCATTAGTGGCGCGCTAAAGACAAATCGTGGACGGATTTGCAATCATTGATTTTCATAGTGATAACACATCCTCATAGTGATTGTTCGAAGTACTCTTCCTCCAACATTTTTGCCTCCTAAAATTATATTCAGGATGGTTTTACATTTACAGTGTGACAGCACAGAAAGAAGGATAAAACGATTGATGATTGCTTTCAGTTTTTAAGGTATTGTAATTTATTGTGTATTAGCGTACACTATATATGTACCATCTTGCTGATTATATGCCTTTTGTGGTTTGCTGTGGCAATTTTAAGAAGTATTCCCCACCTTTTGTCCCTCCGTCCTATATGAACTGTTTGTATTATTTGATAACATACGCGTACGTCACCATTTTCCAGCTGAGTACGTGCATTCGAAGCAGGCAAAGTGGTATTTATAATTAATACAAGCACGGACAATACAAAAGAATGCATCTTCCCACATACATGTAGCCAAACAAAGCTAGGCAGGAAAATGATTATTCTCCTTTTCCATGCACCAAAACTTGCAGGCTAACATTCTTTTATTGCTAATAACACTAATTAAAGAAACAACTGATACGTGTTAGCGAGAACGACAACATCCATTGTCACATTGTCCTTAACATCCTTGATGTATGGCGCTGTTCCTAGGTTTTTTCCTGTCAATGCATTCATTAATGACTCATAACGTGAGTTATTATGCTCGGAACCTCACATCTAATACCAAATCATCTTGATTGCAAGGAATGTAGTAGCAGGACAAAAACGGCGCAAGCACCCCTTACATCGCACACAATCTGATAATGAATGATGGGTTGTGGAGGACGTAGTATGAAGTTTGAACACCGAAGAATATTGAGTATTGAATTGTGAATCTGATAGTAAAAGGATGTAAATATTTGATGTAGTCTGCAATGTGCTACGGATTAATGAACGAGAATGAGTGGAACTTCGTTGATTGTTGCATTTTTCTCTATGCTCTGGATTCTGGAACTTCGAAATATACTTTTTAACAGATACTTTGTTTTTTAACTTCTCTTATAACTCTTGGACCTGCCAAAACGAAAAAGAAGCACTTTTTGAGAGAAGGCTTATCATTATCATGGTCTTTGAATACATTTTCAAGGGAATGGTGCATAATTTTTGTGTAAGCAAAAAAAAAAACGATTGTATCTGTGCATCATCTTCAAACCATGTGTTGCAATATCTTACAGAGTCTTACGGCAAGTAATTTGATTTTTTCCTGGGTGAGCACCTGGTCCGAGGTTCGTTCTGGGGTCATGTTCCATTGTTCGATATCTAATGAAAGAAATTTGGCCTTGAGTTTAGCTGCATTGCAGTGGCAAGTCTGGCTTTTAAAGTTGTATATTATGGCCACGCTTTAGCTATTAACAAGCATCTTTGGTGACCTACTGTTTTGACCAATCAGCATGGCAGATAACATATCCAGGAACGATCCGAGGCAGTGGCGCACCGGAGGGGGCAGGGGGCCAGCCCCCCCCCCCCTCATGAGACCAAAGTGCCCTTTTGGCCAAAAGTGCCCTTTTGAACGAAAAGTGCCCCTTGGCAGGAATGTCCCAAATTTAGCCAAAAAAATAACCTGCCATACGTGCCCCGCCTGTGCCAAAGGTGCCCTTTTGGCCCAAAACTGCACTTTTGGCCTAAAAATAACATTCCCCTGTGCCTTTCCTGTTCTATGCGGCAAGGAAAATTCACGCCTCTCCCCCCTCCCCCCCCCCTCCCACCCCGGTCAACAAACCTTCCAGTGTGCCCCGGGCCGCAAAAAGCCCTTTGGGAGCCGGTCAAGTGCCCTTTTGGAGCCGCGCAAGTGCCCTTTTCGGTCCGCCCCCCCCATACAAAAATCCTGGGTGCGCGCCCGGTCCGAGGCAACGAAATCGGGTGAGGCAGTCACCACTGCAACCCCCTACCCCCCAAAAAAGAATCGTCGGATTTCGGCCATTCTATTTTTTTTTCGTTCCCAAAATTCGGAAATTGATGTTCTCCCCCCAAAAAAAAACATCTTCGGATGTTAGGAACTCTTCCAAGAAGACATTTCGGTTGTGCATATGACCACTCAGGGGCGGCCCGAGGTACCTAAATATGGTGAGGTAGGTTAACCACTGCAACCCCCCCCCCCCAAAAAGAAATCTGATTTCGGTCACCCTATTTTTCCGTTCCCACGGAACTCACCCGGGCTTTCTGAAGCAGCACTGACCTCTTCAGTTTTTCTTGGTGGCTGGCAATTTTTCCTGATATTACGGAAATGAAAATGAAGTTTGAAGGACTTTCAGTAGAACTTGTCATGATTGATGATGATCTTAATTTCAAGGCTGTTCTATGAAGGCCACCAAATGAATGACGTAAAGCACACAAGTAGATACACATGGAATTGGAACTTTATTTGGTACCAGGAACTGCCAAGATAGATGAAGCAAAACTCCCTAGGTTGTACCATAACATCTCGTCACTAATTGAAGATAACTAAATGCAAATTAAGTGCACTGAATAACAGAACAGCACAGCCAAAGAAAAGACTGAGAACAAGAGCCCCTCTTAGAAATAGGAGGCCCTGATAAATCCCTGACTACATCCACAGGAAAAGGAAATGATGTCCCTTGACACACCTCGGCTGTCTCAGAAATGTCAGAATACAGTGGTTTTATACTTGCCTTCAGTCTCCATTCTCTAAATTTACTTCAATAAATTATTTCATGTCCATCATCTTTGGACTTATTTTTAAAATCTTAGATTTTTCCCAAAATACTCTTTATAAAAGTGAGGAAGTTAGTGTGACCACTCATTTCCTCTCCAAATACTTACTTTTTAGCCGGCAAGAAAAAAATAACACAATGAAAGTGGCTTTGCATTAGGTAACATGGAATAAAACAACGTGTAAAAATAAAATGTAAGATGCCCATTTCCTAACCTAGCCTAGCATTAATTAGAAAAGAACATGATTTCCCACAACAAATTATATTTTTTCTTCAAAATTGACAACATAAAACCCAATCCAACGATCACTTTTTAATTGAAAAATCAAACCTTCCAAATGAAAAGTACCTGACATAGCCAAGCCCAATATGAACCAAGCCAAGGCCCTTTGTTTCCTTTCTGGGGGCAACATGTGTAAGACATGTCATATGAATACCTTAAAGCACAATAATAATGATAAACAATATTGCATGAATAATCATCAATGTTTACCAAAATGGGTTCTTGCTAATTTGTCCATTCTGCAGACGCACAACAGAATACCTCTCTGTTGAGAGATGAACTTAAGAACAAACCAATCAATTGTTTGGCCAAACAAAAACCATATATTTGCTAGTCCTGGAAATGCATTGGTTCCTATACTAAGGATCCAAGTGTTTAACAATATACAAATTTGTTTATTGAGGGATTCACTCACTAATAAATATCATGGAACACTGCAATTGGAGGAAAGAAAACACCAAGAAAATTTCCACATGTATCAACGAATTATTAAATTTAGTCGTGGCTGATCACATTTAGGGATTGCTAACATATCCTTACATTCTGCCTACCAAACTTCCTTATCACTTGCAGGGCTGGAGATCTCTTACAAAGTCAGGGATCCAAGTTCATATTTTGAAGGCATATTTTCAGAGTACATATGGAAAATGACAAACTAAGATTAGCAGGAAACCAAGCCAGGGGGTCCAGACCACATACCAACTTGGTGTCTCCAGGCATTGGCACTTGTTATGGGCATTTGAACATCAATACTAGTATAAGCCCAAATATCAGATCAAACATTTGGTCAGACTAAGCCTGGTTTTAAATTGGGAACAGTTCAGCATACCAGTGCAAATTGGATGCACTGGTAATCCTGGGCTGGTTTTGAGTTGCTCAGCGATGCCAAGGAAAACTAATTCTCAGATTAGTTTTAACATTTTTCACAAGTTTCTAACTCCTTGAATTTGGAATAAAATGTTTCTAGTTTTGCATACATTGAGTACCATAGACCAATTCTGCTCCAAAGCAAGCTGTTGGGGTGGATTGCTGAGAAGGACCACATCAAAGCCCAGTCTTAGCCCACCGTTCTGAACGCTCTTAGTTGAGCAGAATTTCTTATCTCTCTTACCCAACTATGCAGGTTTGAAACTCGCCTCAACCCCACAACGTCGCACAATTCCTTAATTGCATGAATCAATGGCAATGTTTTGTGTGAAGCATGTTCCGATTTTGCCCGAAGGTCAACTTGCACACAATTTCCTCTGACGGTACAATGCACCCACAGAAACGTTTTAGTTCATTTTGCGAATGCTGCATACCCTGCGCCTCGTATGAAACGAAAAGGCATAATAAGCGATATTTGGATGAAGCATTTCCTCCATCATACGTATTTGATTAATGATATAGCTGTTCCAAATTGAATATGTAAATCTTAACATATTTTTTTACGATAATTACGAATTACCAATAAACATGCCACGTCAACTTTTTTGATTTTGTGATTTTCCGATGGATAAGAGCATCGCTATGCACGAAAACAACATCAGAAAGATCTTTCAGCTCTACTGAGGTGAGGCACCGCCCTAAGTTCCTCAGTGGGTGGACCGTTCCTGACCATATTTCAGGTCAGCATGTGCATATTTCAAGGTTCATCATCATGTCGTGGAATGCATATGATAATATAGCCAAATAGGGTATCGAAATCGACTCCACATGTTGCATGGTAATTATGATCATGTGTTTTCAAAATATTAATACTGACTTGTTTCAATTTTACAATTCACTGACCGGCCGGTTGGGAGACCGGTATATACCAAAAATAGGCGTCAAGAAGCTCGCCGATCCGACCGGGCTTGCTGACCGGACTTCCGGCCCTTATATTTCCCACCTCTAGTGAAAACCAATCAGGCTGGGCTGATAGCGTCGTAAACCATCTCAAGAGATGACGTTCCGAATTACTGACTACCCATACGCACTGCCCAGAAGCCGCTTACTGGCACGGAGATCAGGCCCGCCTCCACACTGGCGCACGGTCGCCTGTGTCAGGCTGGCCGTCGGGACCGCCGTACCGGCCGACGGCGGCAGAATGCCGTACTGGGATCGTGCGTGTCGAGTACAGCGACTGAAGCCGCAATATCGAGCGGGTGCGGCGCGTGGCTGGCTGGTCGGCGTGCCACGCACGCCAGCGAGTGGCACGCCGACCATCGTCACGCCGACGGGCGCCGTCGCTGCCGACCGGGCCAAGTCGAGATCGATGATGTTGCCAGTGTGTGGGTGGCGGACGTGAAGCAGCGCTGAGGCCGAAGTCAGCTGCAGTAGCAGACTCCTGTTACTAGGGGAGTCTTTAGGGTCTGTGCTCAGCAGCTTTCCGATAGTTTCTAGTGGCAGCTGCAGGTGCCGACCGACACCGGCGATGGTGCCTTGCCTGTTGATACGATGTATCATGATGTGTTGCCTCTTGCCGCAATGTGTGGTGCTCTATTTATTTTTACAAAGTGCAATAGCGCTTCGCCATTGCTGCCACGTATGATGATGTTTTGCGTATGTTGCCTTGTATAATGGCTTCTTACCAGTTGCGACAATGCTTGATAGTACTTGTATGATAGTACACTATTCGCTTGAGCATTTACAGAGCCCCTGATCACTCCGCCCTGCCAGCATTGGCGCGACTGACTGCAGGTTATTGCAGGTTATTTTTCATCTTCGTGGGTGACACCCGTCGCTCTCATACCCACTTCATAGTTTTTTCCACATTCCTGGACTCCTCCATAAACACACGCTAATCATGGAAATGTTTTCATGTGTTCGACAGCGAACATGTTGTGAAAGTGTGCCCTCATTGTTGCACACACACACACACACACACACACACACACACACACACACACACACACACACACACACACACACACACACACACACACACACACACACACACACACACACACACACACACACTCACACATACACATACACATACATATATATATATATATATATATATATATATATATATATATATATATATATATATATATATATATATATATATATATATATATGCAGCAATTGCATTGGAAAGACAACAGCTTGACGCCCAGACGTGCACCAGACACATATCACGGCACACGCCTCACCCAGTAGGCATACCACCATACACTTACAGATCAGTGGCCCACAGACGTACTTTGGCACGCATCAGAACACATGCCTCACGAGGCAACAAATAGTTCATACACCACTGCCATCGCCCGATCAAACGAGACGAGACTCGTCCACATACTAGAGGCCATATGCATGCGCGACAGATACCCTGCACTATAAACCGACAGGTTAATGCGTGAAGTACCCTGTCGCTGTATAATGGATCACCCCGGGGCCAAGATGGTCGGTTGCGGCCCTAAGTTCAATATACGGACTAATTTTAGGTGTGGTTGTGTCAATAGCGACGTGCAATATGATTAATAACAACAATAACCATAACGAGCAATAATTATCCACGTATATGAAGCAGGAAAATTTAGCTGCTTGGTAAAGTATTGGCCAATTTCAATGCTACCATTATTCCCCAAAATCTTTCAAGAAATAGTCTTCTTTATCTCCCTGACCTTGATCTGGATATCGTACTCAGCCGTTTTGAAGTTGGATTTAGCAAGAAAAACAGCACTTACATATGAAATTCTCACAGGTATGTTTTTTACTAAGTATATTTAGACAACAAAGAATATACTTAACACGCGCACGTCCGGGGGGGGGCAGATGTCTGCCCCCTAAGATCTCTAGAACTATGCTAGCTAGCGACAAACGAAAAACGGCCTTGGATATCTGGTGACAGGCTCTATCGAAAGTGCTTGAGTCATTTTTTTCGCTCATGTCAATATTCAGGTCACTGGGTCATCATAGGTCAAATTCGACCAGATCAGGTGGGACTCTCAGATATTGCCACATATCTCAGGACCTGTAACAGATAGAAACAAACGGCGAACGCTATTCGGCAGTCCTTGAAATGTGCTATCGACAGTAGGCGGTGTGATTTAAGGTCAGGTCAAACGAAGCAATGACCTCAGGCCAAATTCATGAAATAGTCTATGGAGGGCATGTAATATATCAATCGACACGTCTGGGCGATACAAGCACAATGACGGTAATTTCAGCCTTCCAGCTCAATGCAGTGCGATATAATGCGCATAAATGTTTAGTAATCTCAGGTAACCTCAGATGACCTTGATAAGGTCAATGAACAAAAATGTTAGCTGTAACATTTAGCATAGCTTCCAACTCCACGCCACAACCGTTGTGAGATCATTCCGAGAGCAAATATGTAACCATATTTGATGAGATCAGGAAAATTTGTATATTTTAGCATAGCCTTATCATGGGAAGCCATGGCCGCGACCTGACCTCAGGTCAGTGCTACGGAAAAAAAGATATACATCACGGACTCTGATGAGAACATGATGTGTTATAAGTTCGAAATCAATCGCCCAATTACTGTGGAAGTTATGCCACCTAGAACTCTGAGTGTAGTTGGGTCACTTCGCCTGACCTGGTGACCTGACCTAAGATGACTCAGGGTTAAAATGCATGAAGATATACGGAAAAGACTAATGATCAGTCATGCGAGGTTCGGCATTGCTAACTCGATTAGTATGGCGAAAAATTAGGGAAAACTGCAGGGGGCAGATATCTGCCCCAGGACGTGCGCGTGTTAAGGGCTCGGTGTTGAATTGATCTGGAAAAATAATGTGAAAGTGTGAGGATGGAGATTTTACCGACAATGTACCACATATTTTTGGCCCCAGTAATTCTGCTCTGGACATCGCATTATTACAAACAAAATGGATGTCAGCCAATTGAAACAAACAATTCAATTTCAGAAGCATATAGTGGGAGTTCCGCAAGACTCAATATTTGAATCATTGCTTTTCATTATGTGCATAAGTGACATGGGTAGTGCTTCCCTAGGAACATTTTTGGGGACCATTGATGCTGGTGGGACTTGAACTGAACCAGGATGGGCCGTTGAAACTGGAGGGACCCTCTTAACTGTATGGCTCCATAGAGTTCAATTCTGCATGGACTTAACTCCATGGACCTCCGCAGAATTTGGAAGGCAACGGAATGAGAAAGTTGCCAGATTTCGAGGTCTCTAGAAGATATATAATCAAACGAAGTTTATAATTTGAGGACCCTCTGAGATTTTGACAACAATCCCCAGACAGTTGGAGATACGTAGAGCTGCTGGGATATGCAGAGCTGCTGGAAATTTGTGGAATTTGATGGGCTCCTGAGTTGTAGCCCATCAAATTCCAGTTGTAGAGGGTCTTCTGAAGCTGAAAGAGCCATTGAGAAAGCTGGAAGGTTCCCTCGAAATTGGAGATGACCCTCCAAGCTAGAGTGACACTTTGGAGCTGGAGGGCCTTCATAAAACCGGAGTGCTTTTTATAGTCCGGCGGCCACTTTTTGTAGCATGGGATGCTTGCAGCTCGCTCGCACTTGCAGACTCTGGAGGGCTCCTGGAATATTAATTACCGCTGGAACTTGAGGGACCCTGCGAGTTACAGAGCTTCTGGAAATTTGCGGACTTCCAGGACTTTCTAGGGATAGAAATATGACCAGTTGGTGACCTACAGGGGCCACTTCTGACGGCGCGAAGGACTCCTCAGATGCCAGGAAAGCTTCGCACTCACGAATCACGGTGGGCAGCGCAATTCACATGTGGGGCATATCTCTCATGTAGCAATTATCCGCATTGAATAATGCAAACCATTCGGTAAATAAACGTCGGAATGGTTCTACATCGCTGCATTTCCTCGCTGACACATAGCAATGCGTCAATATCAGTAGTGCGCTAAATTACTCCTGATCACGGGCCACTAAGCATGACGTCGCGCACAACACGGGACTGGCACCTCGCACCTCTGTCGCGTCTTGAATCCAATCATCGCTTCTCAAGTCGAGCAGGGCTGGCCTTCCTCTGCACGCTGCACGAACACTATTCTCAGGTAACGTGTAGATAACATGGTCATTAGAATGTAAAAAGGCAACACAATTAGTCGCTTTGGATTGTTTTCATCGTCTTTGCAAATAATTGTCGATTCTGTCCAGCTATCTGTCACGGTTTGCAAATAGGAAAACCATACAATTTCCTTTTTTTTGCCACAAAAACATGAAGCCATAGGTGCTGGGTATAAAGCTGTAATAATCGTGCTAACCTGCTACCTGAGAAGCCAGCTGCCTTTCACGTCTGAGCACCTGGAGAGGTTCCAGAATGTCGATTGATATTTGGAGACATGGCGACCCATGACATTATGTAGAGGACAGACAAGGCAGAGGAAGTTCGAAGCCGATGGACGATAAGAGGTTGACAGTGGCTTGTCGTGAAACTGGTGGTGATGAACAATTGGACTGACAAATGATGAAAGAGCAAAGACAATGGTGAAGGACAAATTATGAAGGAGCAATTGGACTGACAAATGATGAAAGAACAAAGACAATGGTAAAGGACAAATTATGAAGGAGCAATTTGACTGACAAATGATGAAAGAACAAAGACAATGGTAAAGGACAAATTATGAAGGAGCAATTTGACTGACAAATGATGAAAGAACAAAGACAATGGTAAGAAGGAAATAAATGCGACAAATGATGAAAGAACAAAGACAATGGTAAAGGACAAATTATGAAGGAGCAATTTGACTGACAAATGATGAAAGAACAAAGACAATGGTAAAGGACAAATAATGAAGGAACGGGTGGACTGACGCTCGTAAAAAAAGAGAGAAATTGAGAGGGACAATTTCAGGTGCGACATACCCGGGCACAAGTTTATGGACGTTAATCCCCCCGAGCCTCTCTCAGTCAAGACCCAATTCATCTCGACCGCGATCCAACGACTGACAAGAGGATCACTGAGTCTAAGCTCGCTCGGTGGCATGGAGCTTGCATCCTGGTGTCACGGATCCACGGAAAGTTCACCATTGACCGTGTACATTGGACACGATCCTTGGCAAGCCGATTGTCTGCTCAAGATGCTTCGTTACAACATTATCGATGGTTCGCATTTCACACTGACCATATTATGGCTGGCGATACATTGTGTGACTCCAACTGTGTTTGACTTGTTATTTACATTAACATCACCCAACATATTTAAAATTTCGTTTCGTTTCATTAAGAATGTCATCGAAAGTTGGCATAGTGTTGCTGGTAACAAGGAATACAAAAAGTTACATTTTTAACCCCATCGGTGCTTCGCGCTTATCGTACACAGGTAGCAAAACGTGGTATTTGATTTATCGTGCTCAGCAGACTTGAGACTTCTTGACCTCTGCTCATTCTAGACTTACACGAGCGAGTATCATTTTGGTGTATTTTCGAAATGATACACGCGCCGGAATCTCCACTCACTGGTTCTTTCCTGGGGTATTGCAAACAAAATGTAGTACAAAATGTAATGCACGCAAAATACACTGCACATCAGTCAGGATATATACTGTTCACTTTGTCTGAGACGCCGCGATTGGAGTCCAACAGCGAATTGTGGTCTTAAACAAAGACAAAATGACCAATAGCACAATAGTGTAGGCCCAGCACCAGCATAGGTCACTCTCTCTCCACATGCCCCATAGGCCCCTCGCCCTCTGCAGGCCCCATAGGTCCCTCTCTCTACAGGCCCCATAGGCCCCTCTCTCTCCGCAGGCCCCATAGGCCCCTCTCCCTCCGCAGGCCTCATAGGCCCCTCTCCTTCCGAAGGCCCCATAGGTCCCTCTCCCTCTGCTGGCCCCATAGGCCCCTCTCTCCGCAGGCCCCATAGGCCCCTCTCCCTCCGCAGGCCCCAAAGGTCTCTCTCCCTCCGCAGGCCCCAAAGGTCTCTCTCCCTCCGCAGGCCCCATAGGCCCCTCTCCCTCCGCAGGCCCCATAGGCCCCTCTCCCTCCGCAGGCCCCATAGGTCTCTCTCCCTCCGCAGGCCTCATGGGCCCCTCTCCCTCCGCAGGCCCCATAGGTCCCTCTCCCTCCGCAGGCCCCAAAGGTCTCTCTCCCTCCGCAGGCCCCATAGGCCCCTCTCCCTCCGCAGGCCCCATAGGCCCCTCTCCCTCCGCAGGCCTCATAGGCCCCTCTCCCTCCGCAGGCCTCACAAGTGCGTTGACAGCTCTTCAACGGTATGAAACTTCCAGCATTGATCCAGGGACTTGGCATCAGGTTGGAGAACCAACACAGCAGTCCAGAGCCACCAACGGCAGCCCAGGCGCTCCAACAGTCATTCGACATTCTGATGTATCGACCTATTCCACCATGCCAACTTTAGATGCGATGATTAATTTAATGAAATTCTTTTTTTTCGGTCAGATTCTCACACTCCAACTCGGGGGCGTGGTCCTTGAAGACTTCTGTCTAACTAGCAATATAAGTACTTGACACAAAATAACGTGGTAACATTGGACGGTCCTTGGCGATTAGCGCTCGAAAACGTTATTGATTGCATTTTGAAATACTTTGGAAAATCGAAATGGTGGTTTTTGAAAGAAGGAAAAATGGTTTAAAAACATTTGATACCTGCATATTAGGGTAATATAGGCTGTGCAGTGCAACGTTCACACCATTTAACTAGGAACTAGAAATAAACGAATAAGGTAGTAGTAGCTTAGTCTTAGCCCACATAGCGTACGTTATCGTGGCATGATCTACGGCCACTTCGCGAACGTCAAGCAAATTGGATAAAGGAGGAACACGAATATCACAAAAATAGGTCAATTACCCTAAATTGGGCCAAAATTGTCCAACACCACAGATCACTGACCTAACTTCAAACAGAACTCCGAGATATATGTTTTGGAGGCATTGACAAATTACACTCACGTGCCACGTTTCATATCAACAACTTTCCATTTGTTTGAGTTATCGATCCTCCAACATTTTTGGACGTTGTCTTCTTTGACCTGAGCTAGATCGATAACGGTGCTACAGTGTGTGAACCACACCGCCGTCGCCAGTGCAACCGTCCGGCTGACCGGCTTGAACACTATGGACTATCCTGCCTCAAGAGCATTGGCCGTCTCACACGTCACACTCACCTGAATGACACACTCACCTGAATCACACGGTATCTCTGCCATCCTGCAGTCGGTGGGTCTCAACCGAGGCGACGGCAAGCGGCCAGGTGAGACTACGCTGTTCCCATACAGTGGAGGCAGGTGTCTGACATAGGACGCTACTTGTGTAGATTCCTTCGCCGATACCGTACTGGTGTAATCGACGCTAGGGCCCGGGTCCGCGGCTCGTGCGGCAGAAGCTCGCAAACGTCGCCACTACGCCGACCTCTGCTCGCGATACAGGCTCGAGCCCTTAGCCGTTGAGACGACTAGCGTTCCAGGACCTGCCGTCCCAGAATTTGTGTGAGAGCTCGGACGACACATAGCGGCCCACACCGGCGAGCGCCATGAAACAGCGTGGCTGCGGCAACGAATTTCTGCCGCAATTGCTCGTGGTAACGCAATTGCCACAGCCCGGCCCACAGGCAAATCTTCAGCTGGCGGCATAGTTGCACTACTTTTCCATAGTTGCACAGTATTTTCTCAACTCTGATAAAATATGGCACCTTTGTTCATCTCATGTACCTAACTAATCCCTGTACCACAATTGTAGGTGTGCAATTTTGGGATATCATGAGACACATTTGAGTGAGAGGTAGTACATGTGCATGGTGTTTTTCTTTATCAATAACCTTGCATGGTCGGTGGTTGAAATTTTCACATCAAACACAATACAAATGAAGGCAAAGGTACTGAAACGTTTGCGCGTTGCACATTTATATTTTTCTGCTATCGCGGGAAAACCTTACGTGAGACGTAAAAAGGCCCACTCTAAGTCTTGGATTAAAGACTAAGTCTTGAGTCTTAACTAAGACTAAATCTGCAGGTGCTCAGATTTTCAGCCTGTTCATCAAAATTTACCCTGGACCGAACTTCATGGCAAAAATATCAAAATCCCAATTAGCTAGTAAGTCATAGCTTGTAACATGTTCTTCAGCATTTTATTCCTGACAATTTGCATACTTCACTCCTCGTTCAAATATGTTACTGACTTGCCAAATCAACCTTGAGACTTGCTACTCCTTTGGTGCCGAAATAGGTGTATTGGCGCTGAGGAGATGGTATGGAGCATGGTCTCACAGAAATGATAACTTCGTCTCCATTCCAAAAATATGATAGAACTCCTGGCTGCTAATCATGCCACCCTATCCTGTTAAAAATAGTATACTTATCTTATAAAAGGTTGAAAATGTTGTTGTTTTCGCCATGAAACTTATTGGGTCACCCCTTCGTCTCAAGAAGGCTGTGGCTGAGCCTCTGTCCACTGGCTGCATGTGAATGGACGAAATTAGAGACATGATCGCTATGGAAATAAGCGGTTGACTCCTCTCTGTTCTTTGGTAAAATGTGCCCCCTACTCCATGGTAAAATGTGTCCCCTATTCCATGGTAAAATGTGTCCCCTACTCCATGGTAAATTGCGTCCCCTACTCCATGGTAAAATGTGTCCCCTACTCCATGGTAAAATGTGTCCCCTACTCCGTGGTAAAATGTGTCCCCTACTCCATGGTAAAATGTGTCCCCTACTCCATGGTAAAATGCATCCCCCACTCCATGGTAAAATGTGTCCCATACTCCATGGTAAAATGTGTCCCCTACTACACGCTTGAAAATTAATGTTACGTCCGTGGGGAAGAATGTGCCCGCTGAAAGTGAAGGTAGAATCACGAACATCACTTTCGATTTTGTTGCCGTGACTGAGCCCATTGCAATTGCATAGCGCCCTCACTATTAGTGGAGACTTATTAAAACAAAGCTGGGCTTCAGCTGGTAGTCTGGCATTTTGGCTTAGCATGCAACGTAACCGACACGGCAGATGATACAACTGCGTACGCCCCACGTCAGGGAAGAAGGCGCTATCGTCGACACTCAGCCAGTGAGGTCCTAGACATTACACCAGTCACAAAGGCCACATGACATGCATGGGCGGAAGTCTCAAAGGTCGACATTGGCCGACCGATAGCACATCAATGTAATTAAGCTGAAAACAGCACCGGAATTTGGGAGCCCAGGTAACGTATCCAAAAGCTCATATCACAGCTTATGTCTACATAATCATCCATGCTGACGCTATTAAATGCGAAGACAAAATGTACCGTTCATCGATGATATCACTGGTAAGTGGTGTGCACTCGAAGGTTTTGCCGCAATTGAATATCCCTCGGTTTTCTGTGCTCGAACATCCGTAAATTGTCCAGCACTCGAGCGTCTGTAGACATTGCGCGAGCCAACTTCGGTAGATGTTAGGCGATCAAACAGACATTTCCAGTCGAATCGTGCCGCAATAGTGTCAGATAATTTTGTCTCCGGCGGTGCCACAGTGGAGCGGCGGTGCCACAGTGGAGCGGCGGTGCCACAATGGAGCGGCGGTGCCACAGTGGAGCGGCGGTGCCACAGTGGAGCGGCGGTGCCACAGTGGAGCGGCGGTGACACAGTGG